>CAXAJV010000857.1:4020289-4742623 GCA_963969225.1 Xylocopa violacea
GTTGTAAAATATTACACCCGAGATGTTAGGTTCCCTTAGGTTAGGATATACAACGTTATAGACGTATAGAAAGTTCCCAGCGAGATGTAGGGACCGACATGCCAGGAATTTTGTAAAACATTACATCCCAGAAGTTAGGTTGCTTTGGGTTAGGATATACAACGTTATAGACGTATATAATGTTCCCATCGAGAAGCAGGCGACGACACGCCAGGAATGTTGTAAAATATTACATCCGAGATGTTAGGTTGCCTTAGGCTAGGATATACAACGTTATAGACGTATATAATGTCCCCATCGAGAAGCAGGCGACGACACGCCAGAATGTTGTAAAATATTACATCCGAGATGTTAGGTTCCCTTAGGTTAGGATATACAACGTTATAGACGTATCTAATGTCCCCATCGAGAAGCAGGCGACGACACGCCAGAATGTTGTAAAACATTACATCCGATATGTTAGGTTCCACTAGGTTAGGATATACAACGTTATAGACGTATAGAATGTTCCCACCGAGAAATTGGGGCCGACGGGTCAGGAATGTTGTAAAATATTACACCCGAGATGTTAGGTTCCCTTAGGTTAGGATATACAACGTTATAGACGTATAGAAAGTCCCCAGCGAGATGTAGGGACCGACATGCAAGGAATGTTGTAAAATATTATATCCCAGAAGTTAGGTTGCTTTGGGTTAGGATATACAACGTTATAGACGTATATAATGTCCCCATCGAGAAGCAGGCGACGACACGCCAGGAATGTTGTAAAATATTACGTCCGAGATGTTAGGTTGCCTTAGGCCAGGATATACAACGTTATAGACGTATAGAATGTTCCCACCGAGAAATTGGGGCCGACGGGTCAGGAATGTTGTAAAATATTACACCCGAGATGTTAGGTTCCCTTAGGTTAGGATATACAACGTTATAGACGTATAGAAAGTCCCCAGCGAGATGTAGGGACCGACATGCCAGGAATGTTGTAAAATATTACATCCCAGAACTTAGGTTGCTTTGGGTTAGGATATACAACGTTATAGACGTATACAATGTCCCCATCGAGAAGCAGGCGACGACACGCCAGGAATGTTGTAAAATATTACATTCTAGATGTTAGTTTCCCTTAGGATAGGATATACAACGTTCTAGGCGTATCTAATGTCCCCATCGAGAAGCAGGCGACGACACGCCAGGAATGCTGTAAAATATTACATCCGAGATGTTAGGTTGCCTTAGGCTAGGATATACAACGTTATAGACGTATATAATGTTCCCACCGAGAAGTAGGGACCGAAATGCCAGGAATGTTGTAAAATATTACACCCGAGATGTTAGGTTCCCTTAGGTTAGGATATACAACGTTATAGACGTATAGAAAGTTCCCAGCGAGATGTAGGGACCGACATGCCAGGAATTTTGTAAAACATTACATCCCAGAAGTTAGGTTGCTTTGGGTTAGGATATACAACGTTATAGACGTATATAATGTTCCCATCGAGAAGCAGGCGACGACACGCCAGGAATGTTGTAAAATATTAGATCCGAAATGTTAGGTTGCCTTAGGCTAGGATATACAACGTTATAGACGTATATAATGTCCCCATCGAGAAGCAGGCGACGACACTCCAGAATGTTGTAAAATATTACATCCGAGATGTTAGGTTCCCTTAGGTTAGGATATACAACGTTATAGACGTATCTAATGTTCCCACCGAGATGTAGGGTCCGACATGACAGGAATGTTGTAAAATATTACATCCGAGTTGTTAGGTTGCTTTAGGTTTGGATATACATCGTTATAGACGTATAGAATGTTCCCACCGAGATGTAGGGTCCGACATGCCAGGAATGTTGTAATATATTACATCCCAGATGTTAGGTTGCGTTAGGTTAGGATATACAACGTTATAGACGTATATAATGTCCCCTTCGAGAAGCAGGCGACGACACGCCAGAATGTTGTAAAATATTACATTCGACATGTTAGGTTGCCTTAGGCTAGGATATACAACGTTATAGACGTATAGAATTTTCCCACCGAGAAATTGGGGCCGACGGGTCAGGAATGTTGTAAAATATTACACCCGAGATGTTAGGTTCCCTTAGGTTAGAATATACAACGTTATAGACGTATAGAAAGTTCCCAGCGAGATGTAGGGACCGACATGCCAGGAATTTTGTAAAATATTACATCCCAGAAGTTAGGTTGCTTTGGGTTAGGATATACAACGTTATAGACGTATATAATGTTCCCATCGAGAAGCAGGCGACGACACGCCAGGAATGTTGTAAAACATTACATCCGATATGTTAGGTTGCCTTAGGCTAGGATATATAACGTGATAGACGTATATAATATTCCCACCGAGAAGTAGGGACCGAAATGCCAGGAATGTTGTAAAATATTACACCCGAGATGTTAGGTTCCCTTAGGTTAGGATATACAACGTTATAGAGGTATAGAATATTCCCACCGACAAATTGGGGCCGACGGGGCAGGAATGTTGAAACATATTACACCCGAGATTTTAGGTTCCCTTAGGTTAGGATATACAACGTTATAGACGTATAGAAAGTTCCCAGCGAGATGTAGGGACCGACATGCCAGGGATGTTGTAAAATATTACATCCGAGTTGTTAGGTTGCTTTAGGTTTGGATATACATCGTTATAGACTTATATAATGTTCCCACCGAGACGTGGGGACCGACATGCCAGGAATGTTGTAAAATATTAGATCCCAGAAGTTAGGTTTCTTTGGGTTACGATATACAACGTTATAGACGTATATAATGTCCCCTTCGAGAAGCAGGCGACGACACGCCAGAATGTTGTAAAATATTACATTCGACATGTTAGGTTGCCTTAGGCTAGGATATACAACGTTATAGACGTATAGAATGTTCCCACCGAGAAATTGGGGCCGACGGGTCAGGAATGTTGTAAAATATTACACCCGAGATGTTAGGTTCCCTTAGGTTAGGATATACAACGTTATAGACGTATAGAAAGTTCCCAGCGAGATGTAGGGACCGACATGCCAGGAATGTTGTAAAATATTACATCCGAGTTGTTAGGTTGCTTTAGGTTTGGATATACATCGTTATAGACTTATATAATGTTCCCACCGAGACGTGGGGACCGACATGCCAGGAATGTTGTAAAATATTACATCCCAGAAGTTAGGTTTCTTTGGGTTACGATATACAACGTTATAGACGTATATAATGTCCCCTTCGAGAAGCAGGCGACGACACGCCAGAATGTTGTAAAATATTACATTCGACATGTTAGGTTGCCTTAGGCTAGGATATACAACGTTATAGACGTATAGAATGTTCCCACCGAGAAATTGGGGCCGACGGGTCAGGAATGTTGTAAAATATTACACCCGAGATGTTAGGTTCCCTTAGGTTAGGATATACAACGTTATAGACGTATAGAAAGTTCCCAGCGAGATGTAGGGACCGACATGCCAGGAATTTTGTAAAATATTACATCCCAGAAGTTAGGTTGCTTTGGGTTAGGAAATACAACGTTATAGACGTATATAATGTTCCCATCGAGAAGCAGGCGACGACACGCCAGGAATGTTGTAAAATATTACATCCGAGATGTTAGGTTGCCTTAGGCTAGGATATACAACGTTATAGACGTATATAATGTCCCCATCGAGAAGCAGGCGACGACACGCCAGAATGTTGTAAAATATTACATCCGAGATGTTAGGTTCCCTTAGGTTAGGATATACAACGTTATAGACGTATCTAATGTCCCCATCGAGAAGCAGGCGACGACACGCCAGAATGTTGTAAAAAATTACATCCGATATGTTAGGTTCCCTTAGGTTAGGATATACAACGTTATAGAGGTATAGAATGTTCCCACCGAGAAATTGGGGCCGACGGGTCAGGAATGTTGTAAAATATTACACCCGAGATGTTAGGTTCCCTTAGGTTAGGATATACAACGTTATAGACGTATAGAAAGTTCCCAGCGAGATGTAGGGTCCGACATGCCAGGAATGTTGTAAAATATTACATCCGAGGCGTTAGGTTGCCTTAGGCTAGGACATATATCGTTATAGACGTATTCAGTGTTCCCACCGAGAAGTAGGGACCGACGCGTCAGGAATGTTATAATATATTACATCCCAGATGTTAGGTTGCGTTAGGTTAAGATATACAACGTTGTAGACGTATATAATGTCCCCTTCGAGAAGCAGGCGACGACACGCCAGAATGTTGTAAAATATTACATTCGACATGTTAGGTTGCCTTAGGCTAGGATATACAGCGTTATAGACGTATAGAATGTTCCCACCGAGAAATTGGGGCCGACGGGTCAGGAATGTTGTAAAATATTACACCCGAGATGTTAGGTTCCCTTAGGTTAGGATATACAACGTTATAGACGTATAGAAAGTTCCCAGCGAGATGTAGGGACCGACATGCCAGGAATTTTGAAAAAATATTACATCCCAGAAGTTAGGTTGCTTTGGGTTAGGATATACAACGTTATAGACGTATATAATGTCCCCATCGAGAAGCAGGCGACGACACGCCAGAATGTTGTAAAACATTACATCCGATATGTTAGGTTGCGTTAGGCTAGGATATATAACGTGATAGACGTATATAATGTTCCCACCGAGAAGTAGGGACCGAAATGCCAGGAATGTTGTAAAATATTACACCCGAGATGTTAGGTTCCCTTAGGTTAGGATATACAACGTTATAGACGTATAGAATGTTCCCACCGAGAAATTGGGGCCGACGGGTCAGGAATGTTGTAAAATATTACACCCGAGATGTTAGGTTCCCTTAGGTTAGGATATACAACGTTATAGACGTATAGAAAGTTCCCAGCGAGATGTAGGGACCGACATGCCAGGAATTTTGTAAAATATTACATCCCGGAAGTTAGGTTGCTTTGGGTTAGGATATACAACGTTATAGCCGTATACAATGTTCCCACCGAGAAATTGGGGCCGACGGGTCAGGAATGTTGTAAAATATTACACCCGAGATGTTAGGTTCCCTTAGGTTAGGATATACAACGTTATAGACGTATAGAAAGTTCCCAGCGAGATGTAGGGACCGACATGCCAGGAATTTTGTAAAATATTACATCCCAGAAGTTAGGTTGCTTTGGGTTAGGATATACAACGTTATAGACGTATATAATGTTCCCATCGAGAAGCAGGCGACGACACGCCAGGAATGTTGTAAAATATTACATCCGAGATGTTAGGTTGCCTTAGGCTAGGATATACAACGTTATAGACGTATATAATGTCCCCATCGAGAAGCAGGCGACGACACGCCAGAATGTTGTAAAATATTACATCCGAGATGTTAGGTTCCCTTAGGTTAGGATATACAACGTTATAGACGTATCTAATGTCCCCATCGAGAAGCAGGCGACGACACGCCAGAATGTTGTAAAACATTACATCCGATATGTTAGGTTCCCTTAGGTTAGGATATACAACGTTATAGACGTATAGAATGTTCCCACCGAGAAATTGGGGCCGACGGGTCAGGAATGTTGTAAAATATTACACCCGAGATGTTAGGTTCCCTTAGGTTAGGATATACAACGTTATAGACGTATAGAAAGTTCCCAGCGAGATGTAGGGACCGACATGCCAGGAATGTTGTAAAATATTACATCCGAGTTGTTAGGTTGCTTTAGGTTTGGATATACATCGTTATAGACTTATATAATGTTCCCACCGAGACGTGGGGACCGACATGCCAGGAATGTTGTAAAATATTACATCCCAGAAGTTAGGTTTCTTTGGGTTACGATATACAACGTTATAGACGTATATAATGTCCCCTTCGAGAAGCAGGCGACGACAGGCGAGAATGTTGTAAAACATTACATCCGATATGTTAGGTTGCCTTAGGCTAGGATATATAACGTGATAGACGTATATAATATTCCCACCGAGAAGTAGGGACCGAAATGCCAGGAATGTTGTAAAATATTACACCCGAGATGTTAGGTTCCCTTAGGTTAGGATATACAACGTTATAGAGGTATAGAATGTTCCCACCGAGAAATTGGGGCCGACGGGTCAGGAATGTTGTAAAATATTACACCCGAGATGTTAGGTTCCCTTAGGTTAGGATATACAACGTTATAGACGTATAGAAAGTTCCCAGCGAGATGTAGGGTCCGACATGCCAGGAATGTTGTAAAATATTACATCCGAGGCGTTAGGTTGCCTTAGGCTAGGACATATATCGTTATAGACGTATACAGTGTTCCCACCGAGAAGTAGGGACCGACGCGTCAGGAATGTTATAATATATTACATCCCAGATGTTAGGTTGCGTTAGGTTAAGATATACAACGTTGTAGACGTATATAATGTCCCCTTCGGGAAGCAGGCGACGACACGCCAGAATGTTGTAAAACATTACATCCGATATGTTAGGTTGCCTTAGGCTAGGATATATAACGTGATAGACGTATATAATGTTCCCACCGCGAAGTAGGGACCGAAATGCCAGGAATGTTGTAAAATATTACATCCGAGATGTTAGGTTGCCTTAGGCTAGGACATATATCGTTATAGACGTATACAGTGTTCCCACCGAGAAGTAGGGACCGACGCGTCAGGAATGTTATAATATATTACATCCCAGATGTTAGGTTGCGTTAGGTTAAGATATACAACGTTATAGACGTATATAATGTCCCCTTCGAGATGCAGGCGACGACACGCCAGAATGTTGTAAAATATTACATTCGACATGTTAGGTTGCCTTAGGCTAGGATATACAACGTTATAGACGTATAGAATGTTCCCACCGAGAAATTGGGGCCGACGGGTCAGGAATGTTGTAAAATATTACACCCGAGATGTTAGGTTCCCTTAGGTTAGGATATACAACGTTATAGACGTATAGAAAGTTCCCAGCGAGATGTAGGGACCGACATGCCAGGAATTTTGTAAAATATTACATCCCAGAAGTTAGGTTGCTTTGGGTTAGGATATACAACGTTATAGACGTATATAATGTTCCCATCGAGAAGCAGGCGACGACACGCCAGGAATGTTGTAAAATATTACATCCGAGATGTTAGGTTGCCTTAGGCTAGGATATACAACGTTATAGACGTATATAATGTCCCCATCGAGAAGCAGGCGACGACACGCCAGAATGTTGTAAAATATTACATCCGAGATGTTAGGTTCCCTTAGGTTAGGATATACAACGTTATAGACGTATCTAATGTCCCCATCGAGAAGCAGGCGACGACACGCCAGAATGTTGTAAAACATTACATCCGATATGTTAGGTTCCCTTAGGTTAGGATATACAACGTTATAGACGTATAGAATGTTCCCACCGAGAAATTGGGGCCGACGGGTCAGGAATGTTGTAAAATATTACACCCGAGATGTTAGGTTCCCTTAGGTTAGGATATACAACGTTATAGACGTATAGAAAGTTCCCAGCGAGATGTAGGGACCGACATGCCAGGAATGTTGTAAAATATTACATCCGAGTTGTTAGGTTGCTTTAGGTTTGGATATACATCGTTATAGACTTATATAATGTTCCCACCGAGACGTGGGGACCGACATGCCAGGAATGTTGTAAAATATTACATCCCAGAAGTTAGGTTTCTTTGGGTTACGATATACAACGTTATAGACGTATATAATGTCCCCTTCGAGAAGCAGGCGACGACAGGCGAGAATGTTGTAAAACATTACATCCGATATGTTAGGTTGCCTTAGGCTAGGATATATAACGTGATAGACGTATATAATATTCCCACCGAGAAGTAGGGACCGAAATGCCAGGAATGTTGTAAAATATTACACCCGAGATGTTAGGTTCCCTTAGGTTAGGATATACAACGTTATAGACGTATAGAAAGTTCCCAGCGAGATGTAGGGTCCGACATGCCAGGAATGTTGTAAAATATTACATCCGAGGCGTTAGGTTGCCTTAGGCTAGGACATATATCGTTATAGACGTATACAGTGTTCCCACCGAGAAGTAGGGACCGACGCGTCAGGAATGTTATAATATATTACATCCCAGATGTTAGGTTGCGTTAGGTTAAGATATACAACGTTGTAGACGTATATAATGTCCCCTTCGAGAAGCAGGCGACGACACGCCAGAATGTTGTAAAATATTACATTCGACATGTTAGGTTGCCTTAGGCTAGGATATACAGCGTTATAGACGTATAGAATGTTCCCACCGAGAAATTGGGGCCGACGGGTCAGGAATGTTGTAAAATATTACACCCGAGATGTTAGGTTCCCTTAGGTTAGGATATACAACGTTATAGACGCATAGAAAGTTCCCAGCGAGATGTAGGGACCGACATGCCAGGAATTTTGAAAAAATATTACATCCCAGAAGTTAGGTTGCTTTGGGTTAGGATATACAACGTTATAGACGTATATAATGTCCCCATCGAGAAGCAGGCGACGACACGCCAGAATGTTGTAAAACATTACATCCGATATGTTAGGTTGCCTTAGGCTAGGATATATAACGTGATAGACGTATATAATGTTCCCACCGCGAAGTAGGGACCGAAATGCCAGGAATGTTGTAAAATATTACATCCGAGATGTTAGGTTGCCTTAGGCTAGGACATATATCGTTATAGACGTATACAGTGTTCCCACCGAGAAGTAGGGACCGACGCGTCAGGAATGTTATAATATATTACATCCCAGATGTTAGGTTGCGTTAGGTTAAGATATACAACGTTATAGACGTATATAATGTCCCCTTCGAGAAGCAGGCGACGACACGCCAGAATGTTGTAAAATATTACATTCGACATGTTAGGTTGCCTTAGGCTAGGATATACAACGTTATAGACGTATAGAATGTTCCCACCGAGAAATTGGGGCCGACGGGTCAGGAATGTTGTAAAATATTACACCCGAGATGTTAGGTTCCCTTAGGTTAGGATATACAACGTTATAGACGTATAGAAAGTTCCCAGCGAGATGTAGGGACCGACATGCCAGGAATTTTGTAAAATATTACATCCCAGAAGTTAGGTTGCTTTGGGTTAGGATATACAACGTTATAGACGTATATAATGTTCCCATCGAGAAGCAGGCGACGACACGCCAGAATGTTGTAAAACATTACATCCGATATGTTAGGTTGCCTTAGGCTAGGATATATAACGTGATAGACGTATATAATGTTCCCACCGCGAAGTAGGGACCGAAATGCCAGGAATGTTGTAAAATATTACATCCGAGATGTTAGGTTGCCTTAGGCTAGGACATATATCGTTATAGACGTATACAGTGTTCCCAGCGAGAAGTAGGGACCGACGCGTCAGGAATGTTATAATATATTACATCCCAGATGTTAGGTTGCGTTAGGTTAAGATATACAACGTTATAGACGTATATAATGTCCCCTTCGAGAAGCAGGCGACGACACGCCAGAATGTTGTAAAACATTACATCCGATATGTTAGGTTCCCTTAGGTTAGGATATACAACGTTATAGACGTATAGAATGTTCCCACCGAGAAATTGGGGCCGACGGGTCAGGAATGTTGTAAAATATTACACCCGAGATGTTAGGTTCCCTTAGGTTAGGATATACAACGTTATAGACGTATAGAAAGTTCCCAGCGAGATGTAGGGACCGACATGCCAGGAATTTTGTAAAATATTACATCCCAGAAGTTAGGTTGCTTTGGGTTAGGATATACAACGTTATAGACGTATATAATGTTCCCATCGAGAAGCAGGCGACGACACGCCAGGAATGTTGTAAAATATTACATCCGAGATGTTAGGTTGCCTTAGGCTAGGATATACAACGTTATAGACGTATATAATGTCCCCATCGAGAAGCAGGCGACGACACGCCAGAATGTTGTAAAATATTACATCCGAGATGTTAGGTTCCCTTAGGTTAGGATATACAACGTTATAGACGTATCTAATGTCCCCATCGAGAAGCAGGCGACGACACGCCAGAATGTTGTAAAACATTACATCCGATATGTTAGGTTCCCTTAGGTTAGGATATATAACGTTATAGACGTATAGAATGTTCCCACCGAGAAATTGGGGCCGACGGGTCAGGAATGTTGTAAAATATTACACCCGAGATGTTAGGTTCCCTTAGGTTAGGATATACAACGTTATAGACGTATAGAAAGTTCCCAGCGAGATGTAGGGACCGACATGCCAGGAATGTTGTAAAATATTACATCCGAGTTGTTAGGTTGCTTTAGGTTTGGATATACATCGTTATAGACTTATATAATGTTCCCACCGAGACGTGGGGACCGACATGCCAGGAATGTTGTAAAATATTACATCCCAGAAGTTAGGTTTCTTTGGGTTACGATATACAACGTTATAGACGTATATAATGTCCCCTTCGAGAAGCAGGCGACGACAGGCGAGAATGTTGTAAAACATTACATCCGATATGTTAGGTTGCCTTAGGCTAGGATATATAACGTGATAGACGTATATAATATTCCCACCGAGAAGTAGGGACCGAAATGCCAGGAATGTTGTAAAATATTACACCCGAGATGTTAGGTTCCCTTAGGTTAGGATATACAACGTTATAGAGGTATAGAATGTTCCCACCGAGAAATTGGGGCCGACGGGTCAGGAATGTTGTAAAATATTACACCCGAGATGTTAGGTTCCCTTAGGTTAGGATATACAACGTTATAGACGTATAGAAAGTTCCCAGCGAGATGTAGGGTCCGACATGCCAGGAATGTTGTAAAATATTACATCCGAGGCGTTAGGTTGCCTTAGGCTAGGACATATATCGTTATAGACGTATACAGTGTTCCCACCGAGAAGTAGGGACCGACGCGTCAGGAATGTTATAATATATTACATCCCAGATGTTAGGTTGCGTTAGGTTAAGATATACAACGTTGTAGACGTATATAATGTCCCCTTCGAGAAGCAGGCGACGACACGCCAGAATGTTGTAAAACATTACATCCGATATGTTAGGTTGCCTTAGGCTAGGATATATAACGTGATAGACGTATATAATGTTCCCACCGCGAAGTAGGGACCGAAATGCCAGGAATGTTGTAAAATATTACATCCGAGATGTTAGGTTGCCTTAGGCTAGGACATATATCGTTATAGACGTATACAGTGTTCCCACCGAGAAGTAGGGACCGACGCGTCAGGAATGTTATAATATATTACATCCCAGATGTTAGGTTGCGTTAGGTTAAGATATACAACGTTATAGACGTATATAATGTCCCCTTCGAGAAGCAGGCGACGACACGCCAGAATGTTGTAAAATATTACATTCGACATGTTAGGTTGCCTTAGGCTAGGATATACAACGTTATAGACGTATAGAATGTTCCCACCGAGAAATTGGGGCCGACGGGTCAGGAATGTTGTAAAATATTACACCCGAGATGTTAGGTTCCCTTAGGTTAGGATATACAACGTTATAGACGTATAGAAAGTTCCCAGCGAGATGTAGGGACCGACATGCCAGGAATTTTGTAAAATATTACATCCCAGAAGTTAGGTTGCTTTGGGTTAGGATATACAACGTTATAGACGTATATAATGTTCCCATCGAGAAGCAGGCGACGACACGCCAGAATGTTGTAAAACATTACATCCGATATGTTAGGTTGCCTTAGGCTAGGATATATAACGTGATAGACGTATATAATGTTCCCACCGCGAAGTAGGGACCGAAATGCCAGGAATGTTGTAAAATATTACATCCGAGATGTTAGGTTGCCTTAGGCTAGGACATATATCGTTATAGACGTATACAGTGTTCCCACCGAGAAGTAGGGACCGACGCGTCAGGAATGTTATAATATATTACATCCCAGATGTTAGGTTGCGTTAGGTTAAGATATACAACGTTATAGACGTATATAATGTCCCCTTCGAGAAGCAGGCGACGACACGCCAGAATGTTGTAAAATATTACATTCGACATGTTAGGTTGCCTTAGGCTAGGATATACAACGTTATAGACGTATAGAATGTTCCCACCGAGAAATTGGGGCCGACGGGTCAGGAATGTTGTAAAATATTACATCCGAGTTGTTAGGTTGCTTTAGGTTTGGATATACATCGTTATAGACTTATATAATGTTCCCACCGAGACGTGGGGACCGACATGCCAGGAATGTTGTAAAATATTACATCCCAGAAGTTAGGTTTCTTTGGGTTACGATATACAACGTTATAGACGTATATAATGTCCCCTTCGAGAAGCAGGCGACGACACGCGAGAATGTTGTAAAATATTACATTCGACATGTTAGGTTGCCTTAGGCTACGATATACAACGTTATAGACGTATAGAATGTTCCCACCGAGAAATTGGGGCCGACGGGTCAGGAATGTTGTAAAATATTACACCCGAGTTGTTAGGTTCCCTTAGGTTAGGATATACAACGTTATAGACGTATAGAAAGTTCCCAGCGAGATGTAGGGACCGACATTCCAGGAATTTTGTAAAATATTACATCCCAGAAGTTAGGTTGCTTTGGGTTAGGATATACAACGTTATAGACGTATATAATGTCCCCATCGAGAAGCAGGCGACGACACGCCAGAATGTTGTAAAACATTACATCCGATATGTTAGGTTGCCTTAGGCTAGGATATATAACGTGATAGACGTATATAATGTTCCCACCGAGAAGTAGGGACCGAAATGCCAGGAATGTTGTAAAATATTACATCCGAGATGTTAGGTTCCCTTAGGTTAGGATATACAACGTTATAGAGGTATAGAATGTTCCCACCGAGAAATTGGGGCCGACGGGTCAGGAATGTTGTAAAATATTACACCCGAGATTTTAGGTTCCCTTAGGTTAGGATATACAACGTTATAGACGTATAGAAAGTTCCCAGCGAGATGTAGGGACCGACATGCCAGGAATGTTGTAAAATATTACATCCGAGTTGTTAGGTTGCTTTAGGTTTGGATATACATCGTTATAGACTTATATAATGTTCCCACCGAGACGTGGGGACCGACATGCCAGGAATGTTGTAAAATATTACATCCCAGAAGTTAGGCTTCTTTGGGTTACGATATACAACGTTATAGACGTATATAATGTCCCCTTCGAGAAGCAGGCGACGACACGCGAGAATGTTGTAAAATATTACATTCGACATGTTAGGTTGCCTTAGGCTACGATATACAACGTTATAGACGTATAGAATGTTCCCACCGAGAAATTGGGGCCGACGGGTCAGGAATGTTGTAAAATATTACACCCGAGTTGTTAGGTTCCCTTAGGTTAGGATATACAACGTTATAGACGTATAGAAAGTTCCCAGCGAGATGTAGGGACCGACATTCCAGGAATTTTGTAAAATATTACATCCCAGAAGTTAGGTTGCTTTGGGTTAGGATATACAACGTTATAGACGTATATAATGTCCCCATCGAGAAGCAGGCGACGACACGCCAGAATGTTGTAAAACATTACATCCGATATGTTAGGTTGCCTTAGGCTAGGATATATAACGTGATAGACGTATATAATGTTCCCACCGAGAAGTAGGGACCGAAATGCCAGGAATGTTGTAAAATATTACATCCGAGATGTTAGGTTGCCTTAGGCTAGGACATATATCGTTATAGACGTATACAGTGTTCCCACCGAGAAGTAGGGACCGACGCGTCAGGAATGTTATAATATATTACATCCCAGATGTTAGGTTGCGTTAGGCTAGGATATACAACGTTATAGACGTATATAATGTCCCCATCGAGAAGCAGGCGACGACACGCCAGAATGTTGTAAAATATTACATTCGACATGTTAGGTTGCCTTAGGCTAGGATATACAACGTTATAGACGTATAGAATGTTCCCACCGAGAAATTGGGGCGGACGGGTCAGGAATGTTGTAAAATATTAAACCCGAGATGTTAGGTTCCCTTAGGTTAGGATATACAACGTTATAGACGTATAGAAAGTTCCCAGCGAGATGTAGGGACCGACATGCCAGGAATGTTGTAAAATATTACATCCCAGAAGTTAGGTTGCTTTGGGTTAGGATATACAACGTTATAGACGTATATAATGTCCCCATCGAGAAGCAGGCGACGACACGCCAGGAATGTTGTAAAATATTACATCCGAGATGTTAGGTTGCCTTAGGCCAGGATATACAACGTTATAGACGTATAGAATGTTCCCATCGAGATGTAGGGTCCGGCATGACAGGAATGTTGTAAAATATTACATCCGAGTTGTTAGGTTGCTTTAGGTTTGGATATACATCGTTATAGACGTATAGAATGTCCCCTTCGAGAAGCAGGCGACGACACGCCAGAATGTTGTAAAACATTACATCCGATATGATAGGTTGCCTTAGGCTAGGATATATAACGTGATAGACGTATATAATGTTCCCACCGAGAAGTAGGGACCGAAATGCCAGGAATGTTGTAAAATATTACATCCGAGATGTTAGGTTGCCTTAGGCTAGGACATATATCGTTATAGACGTATACAGTGTTCCCACCGAGAAGTAGGGACCGACGCGTCAGGAATGTTATAATATATTACATCCCAGATGTTAGGTTGCGTTAGGTTAAGATATACAACGTTATAGACGTATATAATGTCCCCTTCGAGAAGCAGGCGACGACACGCCAGAATGTTGTAAAATATTACATTCGACATGTTAGGTTGCCTTAGGCTAGGATATACAACGTTATAGACGTATAGAATGTTCCCACCGAGAAATTGGGGCCGACGGGTCAGGAATGTTGTAAAATATTACACCCGAGATGTTAGGTTCCCTTAGGTTAGGATATACAACGTTATAGACGTATAGAAAGTTCCCAGCGAGATGTAGGGACCGACATGCCAGGAATTTTGTAAAATATTACATCCCAGAAGTTAGGTTGCTTTGGGTTAGGATATACAACGTTATAGACGTATATAATGTCCCCATCGAGAAGCAGGCGACGACACGCCAGAATGTTGTAAAATATTACATCCGAGATGTTAGGTTCCCTTGGGTTAGGATATACTACGTTATAGACGTATCTAATGTCCCCATCGAGAAGCAGGCGACGACACGCCAGAATGTTGTAAAACATTACATCCGATATGTTAGGTTGCCTTAGGCTAGGATATATAACGTGATAGACGTATATAATGTTCCCACCGAGAAGTAGGGACCGAAATGCCAGGAATGTTGTAAAATATTACACCCGAGATGTTAGGTTCCCTTAGGTTAGGATATACAACGTTATAGAGGTATAGAATGTTCCCACCGAGAAATTGGGGCCGACGGGTCAGGAATGTTGTAAAATATTACACCCGAGATGTTAGGTTCCCTTAGGTTAGGACATACAACGTTATAGACGTATAGAAAGTTCCCAGTGAGATGTAGGGACAGACATGCCAGGAATGTTGTAAAATATTACATCCGATTTGTTAGGTTGCTTTAGGTTTGGATATACATCGTTATAGACTTATATAATGTTCCCACCGAGACGTGGGGACCGACATGCCAGGAATGTTGTAAAATATTACATCCCAGAAGTTAGGTTTCTTTGGGTTACGATATACAACGTTATAGACGTATATAATGTCCCCTTCGAGAAGCAGGCGACGACACGCCAGAATGTTGTAAAATATTACATTCGACATGTTAGGTTGCCTTAGGCTAGGATATACAACGTTATAGACGTATAGAATGTTCCCACCGAGAAATTGGGGCCGACGGGTCAGGAATGTTGTAAAATATTACACCCGAGATGTTAGGTTCCCTTAGGTTAGGATATACAACGTTATAGACGTATAGAAAGTTCCCAGCGAGATGTAGGGACCGACATGCCAGGAATTTTGTAAAATATTACATCCCAGAAGTTAGGTTGCTTTGGGTTAGGATATACAACGTTATAGACGTATATAATGTCCCCATCGAGAAGCAGGCGACGACACGCCAGAATGTTGTAAAATATTACATCCGAGATGTTAGGTTCCCTTGGGTTAGGATATACAACGTTATAGACGTATAGAAAGTTCCCAGCGAGATGTAGGGACCGACATTCCAGGAATTTTGTAAAATATTACATCCCAGAAGTTAGGTTGCTTTGGGTTAGGATATACAACGTTATAGACGTATATAATGTCCCCATCGAGAAGCAGGCGACGACACGCCAGGAATTTTGTAAAATATTACATCCGAGATGTTAGGTTGCCTTAGGCTAGGACATATATCGTTATAGACGTATACAGTGTTCCCACCGAGAAGTAGGGACCGACGCGTCAGGAATGTTATAATATATTACATCCCAGATGTTAGGTTGCGTTAGGTTAAGATATACAACGTTACAGACGTATATAATGTCCCCTTCGAGAAGCAGGCGACGACACGCCAGAATGTTGTAAAATATTACATTCGACATGTTAGGTTGCCTTAGGCTAGGATATACAACGTTATAGACGTATAGAATGTTCCCACCGAGAAATTGGGGCCGACGGGTCAGGAATGTTGTAAAATATTACACCCGAGATGTTAGGTTCCCTTAGGTTAGGATATACAACGTTATAGACGTATAGAAAGTTCCCAGCGAGATGTAGGGACCGACATGCCAGGAATTTTGTAAAATATTACATCCCAGAAGTTAGGTTGCTTTGGGTTAGGATATACAACGTTATAGACGTATATAATGTTCCCATCGAGAAGCAGGCGACGACACGCCAGGAATGTTGTAAAATATTACCTCCGAGATGTTAGGTTGCCTTAGGCTAGGATATACAACGTTATAGACGTATATAATGTCCCCATCGAGAAGCAGGCGACGACACGCCAGAATGTTGTAAAATATTACATCCGAGATGTTAGGTTCCCTTAGGTTAGGATATACAACGTTATAGACGTATCTAATGTCCCCATCGAGAAGCAGGCGACGACACGCCAGAATGTTGTAAAACATTACATCCGATATGTTAGGTTCCCTTAGGTTAGGATATACAACGTTATAGACGTATAGAATGTTCCCACCGAGAAATTGGGGTCGACGGGTCAGGAATGTTGTAAAATATTACACCCGAGATGTTAGGTTCCCTTAGGTTAGGATATACAACGTTATAGACGTATAGAAAGTTCCCAGCGAGATGTAGGGACCGACATGCCAGGAATGTTGTAAAATATTACATCCGAGTTGTTAGGTTGCTTTAGGTTTGGATATACATCGTTATAGACTTATATAATGTTCCCACCGAGACGTGGGGACCGACATGCCAGGAATGTTGTAAAATATTACATCCCAGAAGTTAGGTTTCTTTGGGTTACGATATACAACGTTATAGACGTATATAATGTCCCCTTCGAGAAGCAGGCGACGACACGCGAGAATGTTGTAAAACATTACATCCGATATGTTAGGTTGCCTTAGGCTAGGATATATAACGTGATAGACGTATATAATATTCCCACCGAGAAGTAGGGACCGAAATGCCAGGAATGTTGTAAAATATTACACCCGAGATGTTAGGTTCCCTTAGGTTAGGATATACAACGTTATAGAGGTATAGAATGTTCCCACCGAGAAATTGGGGCCGACGGGTCAGGAATGTTGTAAAATATTACACCCGAGATGTTAGGTTCCCTTAGGTTAGGATATACAACGTTATAGACGTATAGAAAGTTCCCAGCGAGATGTAGGGTCCGACATGCCAGGAATGTTGTAATATATTACATCCCAGATGTTAGGTTGCGTTAGGTTAGGATATACAACGTTATAGACGTATATAATGTCCCCTTCGAGAAGCAGGCGACGACACGCCAGAATGTTGTAAAATATTACATTCGACATGTTAGGTTGCCTTAGGCTAGGATATACAACGTTATAGACGTATAGAATGTTCCCACCGAGAAATTGGGGCCGACGGGTCAGGAATGTTGTAAAATATTACACCCGAGATGTTAGGTTCCCTTAGGTTAGAATATACAACGTTATAGACGTATAGAAAGTTCCCAGCGAGATGTAAGGACCGACATGCCAGGAATTTTGTAAAATATTACATCCCAGAAGTTAGGTTGCTTTGGGTTAGGATATACAACGTTATAGACGTATATAATGTTCCCATCGAGAAGCAGGCGACGACACGCCAGGAATGTTGTAAAACATTACATCCGATATGTTAGGTTGCCTTAGGCTAGGATATATAACGTGATAGACGTATATAATATTCCCACCGAGAAGTAGGGACCGAAATGCCAGGAATGTTGTAAAATATTACACCCGAGATGTTAGGTTCCCTTAGGTTAGGATATACAACGTTATAGAGGTATAGAATGTTCCCACCGAGAAATTGGGGCCGACGGGTCAGGAATGTTGTAAAATATTACACCCGAGATT
The DNA here is from genome assembly GCA_963969225.1 of Xylocopa violacea. NCBI lineage: Eukaryota > Metazoa > Arthropoda > Insecta > Hymenoptera > Apidae > Xylocopa > Xylocopa violacea. Next base: position 4,038,692 of record CAXAJV010000857.1, read on the forward strand.
TTAGGTTCCCTTAGGTTAGGATATACAACGTTATAGACGTATAGAAAGTTCCCAGCGAGATGTAGGGACCGACATGCCAGGAATGTTGTAAAATATTACATCCGAGTTGTTAGGTTGCTTTAGGTTTGGATATACATCGTTATAGACTTATATAATGTTCCCACCGAGACGTGGGGACCGACATGCCAGGAATGTTGTAAAATATTACATCCCAGAAGTTAGGCTTCTTTGGGTTACGATATACAACGTTATAGACGTATATAATGTCCCCTTCGAGAAGCAGGCGACGACACGCGAGAATGTTGTAAAATATTACATTCGACATGTTAGGTTGCCTTAGGCTACGATATACAACGTTATAGACGTATAGAATGTTCCCACCGAGAAATTGGGGCCGACGGGTCAGGAATGTTGTAAAATATTACACCCGAGTTGTTAGGTTCCCTTAGGTTAGGATATACAACGTTATAGACGTATAGAAAGTTCCCAGCGAGATGTAGGGACCGACATTCCAGGAATTTTGTAAAATATTACATCCCAGAAGTTAGGTTGCTTTGGGTTAGGATATACAACGTTATAGACGTATATAATGTCCCCATCGAGAAGCAGGCGACGACACGCCAGAATGTTGTAAAACATTACATCCGATATGTTAGGTTGCCTTAGGCTAGGATATATAACGTGATAGACGTATATAATGTTCCCACCGAGAAGTAGGGACCGAAATGCCAGGAATGTTGTAAAATATTACATCCGAGATGTTAGGTTGCCTTAGGCTAGGACATATATCGTTATAGACGTATACAGTGTTCCCACCGAGAAGTAGGGACCGACGCGTCAGGAATGTTATAATATATTACATCCCAGATGTTAGGTTGCGTTAGGCTAGGATATACAACGTTATAGACGTATATAATGTCCCCATCGAGAAGCAGGCGACGACACGCCAGAATGTTGTAAAATATTACATTCGACATGTTAGGTTGCCTTAGGCTAGGATATACAACGTTATAGACGTATAGAATGTTCCCACCGAGAAATTGGGGCGGACGGGTCAGGAATGTTGTAAAATATTAAACCCGAGATGTTAGGTTCCCTTAGGTTAGGATATACAACGTTATAGACGTATAGAAAGTTCCCAGCGAGATGTAGGGACCGACATGCCAGGAATGTTGTAAAATATTACATCCCAGAAGTTAGGTTGCTTTGGGTTAGGATATACAACGTTATAGACGTATATAATGTCCCCATCGAGAAGCAGGCGACGACACGCCAGGAATGTTGTAAAATATTACATCCGAGATGTTAGGTTGCCTTAGGCCAGGATATACAACGTTATAGACGTATAGAATGTTCCCATCGAGATGTAGGGTCCGACATGACAGGAATGTTGTAAAATATTACATCCGAGTTGTTAGGTTGCTTTAGGTTTGGATATACATCGTTATAGACGTATAGAATGTCCCCTTCGAGAAGCAGGCGACGACACGCCAGAATGTTGTAAAACATTACATCCGATATGATAGGTTGCCTTAGGCTAGGATATATAACGTGATAGACGTATATAATGTTCCCACCGAGAAGTAGGGACCGAAATGCCAGGAATGTTGTAAAATATTACATCCGAGATGTTAGGTTGCCTTAGGCTAGGACATATATCGTTATAGACGTATACAGTGTTCCCACCGAGAAGTAGGGACCGACGCGTCAGGAATGTTATAATATATTACATCCCAGATGTTAGGTTGCGTTAGGTTAAGATATACAACGTTATAGACGTATATAATGTCCCCTTCGAGAAGCAGGCGACGACACGCCAGAATGTTGTAAAACATTACATCCGATATGTTAGGTTCCCTTAGGTTAGGATATACAACGTTATAGACGTATAGAATGTTCCCACCGAGAAATTGGGGTCGACGGGTCAGGAATGTTGTAAAATATTACACCCGAGATGTTAGGTTCCCTTAGGTTAGGATATACAACGTTATAGACGTATAGAAAGTTCCCAGCGAGATGTAGGGACCGACATGCCAGGAATTTTGTAAAATATTACATCCCAGAAGTTAGGTTGCTTTGGGTTAGGATATACAACGTTATAGACGTATATAATGTCCCCATCGAGAAGCAGGCGACGACACGCCAGAATGTTGTAAAATATTACATCCGAGATGTTAGGTTCCCTTGGGTTAGGATATACTACGTTATAGACGTATCTAATGTCCCCATCGAGAAGCAGGCGACGACACGCCAGAATGTTGTAAAACATTACATCCGATATGTTAGGTTGCCTTAGGCTAGGATATATAACGTGATAGACGTATATAATGTTCCCACCGAGAAGTAGGGACCGAAATGCCAGGAATGTTGTAAAATATTACACCCGAGATGTTAGGTTCCCTTAGGTTAGGATATACAACGTTATAGAGGTATAGAATGTTCCCACCGAGAAATTGGGGCCGACGGGTCAGGAATGTTGTAAAATATTACACCCGAGATGTTAGGTTCCCTTAGGTTAGGACATACAACGTTATAGACGTATAGAAAGTTCCCAGTGAGATGTAGGGACAGACATGCCAGGAATGTTGTAAAATATTACATCCGATTTGTTAGGTTGCTTTAGGTTTGGATATACATCGTTATAGACTTATATAATGTTCCCACCGAGACGTGGGGACCGACATGCCAGGAATGTTGTAAAATATTACATTCGACATGTTAGGTTGCCTTAGGCTAGGATATACAACGTTATAGACGTATAGAATGTTCCCACCGAGAAATTGGGGCCGACGGGTCAGGAATGTTGTAAAATATTACACCCGAGATGTTAGGTTCCCTTAGGTTAGAATATACAACGTTATAGACGTATAGAAAGTTCCCAGCGAGATGTAAGGACCGACATGCCAGGAATTTTGTAAAATATTACATCCCAGAAGTTAGGTTGCTTTGGGTTAGGATATACAACGTTATAGACGTATATAATGTTCCCATCGAGAAGCAGGCGACGACACGCCAGGAATGTTGTAAAACATTACATCCGATATGTTAGGTTGCCTTAGGCTAGGATATATAACGTGATAGACGTATATAATATTCCCACCGAGAAGTAGGGACCGAAATGCCAGGAATGTTGTAAAATATTACACCCGAGATGTTAGGTTCCCTTAGGTTAGGATATACAACGTTATAGAGGTATAGAATGTTCCCACCGAGAAATTGGGGCCGACGGGTCAGGAATGTTGTAAAATATTACACCCGAGATTTTAGGTTCCCTTAGGTTAGGATATACAACGTTATAGACGTATAGAAAGTTCCCAGCGAGATGTAGGGACCGACATGCCAGGAATGTTGTAAAATATTACATCCGAGTTGTTAGGTTGCTTTAGGTTTGGATATACATCGTTATAGACTTATATAATGTTCCCACCGAGACGTGGGGACCGACATGCCAGGAATGTTGTAAAATATTACATCCCAGAAGTTAGGCTTCTTTGGGTTACGATATACAACGTTATAGACGTATATAATGTCCCCTTCGAGAAGCAGGCGACGACACGCGAGAATGTTGTAAAATATTACATTCGACATGTTAGGTTGCCTTAGGCTACGATATACAACGTTATAGACGTATAGAATGTTCCCACCGAGAAATTGGGGCCGACGGGTCAGGAATGTTGTAAAATATTACACCCGAGTTGTTAGGTTCCCTTAGGTTAGGATATACAACGTTATAGACGTATAGAAAGTTCCCAGCGAGATGTAGGGACCGACATTCCAGGAATTTTGTAAAATATTACATCCCAGAAGTTAGGTTGCTTTGGGTTAGGATATACAACGTTATAGACGTATATAATGTCCCCATCGAGAAGCAGGCGACGACACGCCAGAATGTTGTAAAACATTACATCCGATATGTTAGGTTGCCTTAGGCTAGGATATATAACGTGATAGACGTATATAATGTTCCCACCGAGAAGTAGGGACCGAAATGCCAGGAATGTTGTAAAATATTACATCCGAGATGTTAGGTTGCCTTAGGCTAGGACATATATCGTTATAGACGTATACAGTGTTCCCACCGAGAAGTAGGGACCGACGCGTCAGGAATGTTATAATATATTACATCCCAGATGTTAGGTTGCGTTAGGCTAGGATATACAACGTTATAGACGTATATAATGTCCCCATCGAGAAGCAGGCGACGACACGCCAGAATGTTGTAAAATATTACATTCGACATGTTAGGTTGCCTTAGGCTAGGATATACAACGTTATAGACGTATAGAATGTTCCCACCGAGAAATTGGGGCGGACGGGTCAGGAATGTTGTAAAATATTAAACCCGAGATGTTAGGTTCCCTTAGGTTAGGATATACAACGTTATAGACGTATAGAAAGTTCCCAGCGAGATGTAGGGACCGACATGCCAGGAATGTTGTAAAATATTACATCCCAGAAGTTAGGTTGCTTTGGGTTAGGATATACAACGTTATAGACGTATATAATGTCCCCATCGAGAAGCAGGCGACGACACGCCAGGAATGTTGTAAAATATTACATCCGAGATGTTAGGTTGCCTTAGGCCAGGATATACAACGTTATAGACGTATAGAATGTTCCCATCGAGATGTAGGGTCCGACATGACAGGAATGTTGTAAAATATTACATCCGAGTTGTTAGGTTGCTTTAGGTTTGGATATACATCGTTATAGACGTATAGAATGTCCCCTTCGAGAAGCAGGCGACGACACGCCAGAATGTTGTAAAACATTACATCCGATATGATAGGTTGCCTTAGGCTAGGATATATAACGTGATAGACGTATATAATGTTCCCACCGAGAAGTAGGGACCGAAATGCCAGGAATGTTGTAAAATATTACATCCGAGATGTTAGGTTGCCTTAGGCTAGGACATATATCGTTATAGACGTATACAGTGTTCCCACCGAGAAGTAGGGACCGACGCGTCAGGAATGTTATAATATATTACATCCCAGATGTTAGGTTGCGTTAGGTTAAGATATACAACGTTATAGACGTATATAATGTCCCCTTCGAGAAGCAGGCGACGACACGCCAGAATGTTGTAAAACATTACATCCGATATGTTAGGTTCCCTTAGGTTAGGATATACAACGTTATAGACGTATAGAATGTTCCCACCGAGAAATTGGGGTCGACGGGTCAGGAATGTTGTAAAATATTACACCCGAGATGTTAGGTTCCCTTAGGTTAGGATATACAACGTTATAGACGTATAGAAAGTTCCCAGCGAGATGTAGGGACCGACATGCCAGGAATTTTGTAAAATATTACATCCCAGAAGTTAGGTTGCTTTGGGTTAGGATATACAACGTTATAGACGTATATAATGTCCCCATCGAGAAGCAGGCGACGACACGCCAGAATGTTGTAAAATATTACATCCGAGATGTTAGGTTCCCTTGGGTTAGGATATACTACGTTATAGACGTATCTAATGTCCCCATCGAGAAGCAGGCGACGACACGCCAGAATGTTGTAAAACATTACATCCGATATGTTAGGTTGCCTTAGGCTAGGATATATAACGTGATAGACGTATATAATGTTCCCACCGAGAAGTAGGGACCGAAATGCCAGGAATGTTGTAAAATATTACACCCGAGATGTTAGGTTCCCTTAGGTTAGGATATACAACGTTATAGAGGTATAGAATGTTCCCACCGAGAAATTGGGGCCGACGGGTCAGGAATGTTGTAAAATATTACACCCGAGATGTTAGGTTCCCTTAGGTTAGGACATACAACGTTATAGACGTATAGAAAGTTCCCAGTGAGATGTAGGGACAGACATGCCAGGAATGTTGTAAAATATTACATCCGATTTGTTAGGTTGCTTTAGGTTTGGATATACATCGTTATAGACTTATATAATGTTCCCACCGAGACGTGGGGACCGACATGCCAGGAATGTTGTAAAATATTACATCCCAGAAGTTAGGTTTCTTTGGGTTACGATATACAACGTTATAGACGTATATAATGTCCCCTTCGAGAAGCAGGCGACGACACGCCAGAATGTTGTAAAATATTACATTCGACATGTTAGGTTGCCTTAGGCTAGGATATACAACGTTATAGACGTATAGAATGTTCCCACCGAGAAATTGGGGCCGACGGGTCAGGAATGTTGTAAAATATTACACCCGAGATGTTAGGTTCCCTTAGGTTAGGATATACAACGTTATAGACGTATAGAAAGTTCCCAGCGAGATGTAGGGACCGACATGCCAGGAATTTTGTAAAATATTACATCCCAGAAGTTAGGTTGCTTTGGGTTAGGATATACAACGTTATAGACGTATATAATGTCCCCATCGAGAAGCAGGCGACGACACGCCAGAATGTTGTAAAACATTACATCCGATATGTTAGGTTGCCTTAGGCTAGGATATATAACGTGATAGACGTATATAATGTTCCCACCGAGAAGTAGGAACCGAAATGCCAGGAATGTTGTAAAATATTACATCCGAGATGTTAGGTTGCCTTAGGCTAGGACATATATCGTTATAGACGTATACAGTGTTCCCACCGAGAAGTAGGGACCGACGCGTCAGGAATGTTATAATATATTACATCCCAGATGTTAGGTTGCGTTAGGCTAGGATATACAACGTTATAGACGTATATAATGTCCCCATCGAGAAGCAGGCGACGACACGCCAGAATGTTGTAAAATATTACATTCGACATGTTAGGTTGCCTTAGGCTAGGATATACAACGTTATAGACGTATAGAATGTTCCCACCGAGAAATTGGGGCCGACGGGTCAGGAATGTTGTAAAATATTACACCCGAGATGTTAGGTTCCCTTAGGTTAGGATATACAACGTTATAGACGTATAGAAAGTTCCCAGCGAGATGTAGGGACCGACATGCCAGGAATTTTGTAAAATATTACATCCCAGAAGTTAGGTTGCTTTGGGTTAGGATATACAACGTTATAGACGTATATAATGTCCCCATCGAGAAGCAGGCGACGACACGCCAGAATGTTGTAAAATATTACATCCGAGATGTTAGGTTCCCTTGGGTTAGGATATACTACGTTATAGACGTATCTAATGTCCCCATCGAGAAGCAGGCGACGACACGCCAGGAATTTTGTAAAATATTACATCCGATATGTTAGGTTGCCTTAGGCTAGGATATATAACGTGATAGACGTATATAATGTTCCCACCGAGAAGTAGGGACCGAAATGCCAGGAATGTTGTAAAATATTACACCCGAGATGTTAGGTTCCCTTAGGTTAGGATATACAACGTTATAGGGGTATAGAATGTTCCCACCGAGAAATTGGGGCCGACGGGTCAGGAATGTTGTAAAATATTACACCCGAGATGTTAGGTTCCCTTAGGTTAGGACATACAACGTTATAGACGTATAGAAAGTTCCCAGTGAGATGTAGGGACAGACATGCCAGGAATGTTGTAAAATATTACATCCGATTTGTTAGGTTGCTTTAGGTTTGGATATACATCGTTATAGACTTATATAATGTTCCCACCGAGACGTGGGGACCGACATGCCAGGAATGTTGTAAAATATTACATCCCAGAAGTTAGGTTTCTTTGGGTTACGATATACAACGTTATAGACGTATATAATGTCCCCTTCGAGAAGCAGGCGACGACACGCCAGAATGTTGTAAAATATTACATTCGACATGTTAGGTTGCCTTAGGCTAGGATATACAACGTTATAGACGTATAGAATGTTCCCACCGAGAAATTGGGGCCGACGGGTCAGGAATGTTGTAAAATATTACACCCGAGATGTTAGGTTCCCTTAGGTTAGGATATACAACGTTATAGACGTATAGAAAGTTCCCAGCGAGATGTAGGGACCGACATGCCAGGAATTTTGTAAAATATTACATCCCAGAAGTTAGGTTGCTTTGGGTTAGGATATACAACGTTATAGACGTATATAATGTCCCCATCGAGAAGCAGGCGACGACACGCCAGAATGTTGTAAAATATTACATCCGAGATGTTAGGTTCCCTTGGGTTAGGATATACAACGTTATAGACGTATAGAAAGTTCCCAGCGAGATGTAGGGACCGACATTCCAGGAATTTTGTAAAATATTACATCCCAGAAGTTAGGTTGCTTTGGGTTAGGATATACAACGTTATAGACGTATATAATGTCCCCATCGAGAAGCAGGCGACGACACGCCAGGAATTTTGTAAAATATTACATCCGAGATGTTAGGTTGCCTTAGGCTAGGACATATATCGTTATAGACGTATACAGTGTTCCCACCGAGAAGTAGGGACCGACGCGTCAGGAATGTTATAATATATTACATCCCAGATGTTAGGTTGCGTTAGGTTAAGATATACAACGTTACAGACGTATATAATGTCCCCTTCGAGAAGCAGGCGACGACACGCCAGAATGTTGTAAAATATTACATTCGACATGTTAGGTTGCCTTAGGCTAGGATATACAACGTTATAGACGTATAGAATGTTCCCACCGAGAAATTGGGGCCGACGGGTCAGGAATGTTGTAAAATATTACACCCGAGATGTTAGGTTCCCTTAGGTTAGGATATACAACGTTATAGACGTATAGAAAGTTCCCAGCGAGATGTAGGGACCGACATGCCAGGAATTTTGTAAAATATTACATCCCAGAAGTTAGGTTGCTTTGGGTTAGGATATACAACGTTATAGACGTATATAATGTTCCCATCGAGAAGCAGGCGACGACACGCCAGGAATGTTGTAAAATATTACCTCCGAGATGTTAGGTTGCCTTAGGCTAGGATATACAACGTTATAGACGTATATAATGTCCCCATCGAGAAGCAGGCGACGACACGCCAGAATGTTGTAAAATATTACATCCGAGATGTTAGGTTCCCTTAGGTTAGGATATACAACGTTATAGACGTATCTAATGTCCCCATCGAGAAGCAGGCGACGACACGCCAGAATGTTGTAAAACATTACATCCGATATGTTAGGTTCCCTTAGGTTAGGATATACAACGTTATAGACGTATAGAATGTTCCCACCGAGAAATTGGGGTCGACGGGTCAGGAATGTTGTAAAATATTACACCCGAGATGTTAGGTTCCCTTAGGTTAGGATATACAACGTTATAGACGTATAGAAAGTTCCCAGCGAGATGTAGGGACCGACATGCCAGGAATGTTGCAAAATATTACATCCGAGTTGTTAGGTTGCTTTAGGTTTGGATATACATCGTTATAGACTTATATAATGTTCCCACCGAGACGTGGGGACCGACATGCCAGGAATGTTGTAAAATATTACATCCCAGAAGTTAGGTTTCTTTGGGTTACGATATACAACGTTATAGACGTATATAATGTCCCCTTCGAGAAGCAGGCGACGACACGCGAGAATGTTGTAAAACATTACATCCGATATGTTAGGTTGCCTTAGGCTAGGATATATAACGTGATAGACGTATATAATATTCCCACCGAGAAGTAGGGACCGAAATGCCAGGAATGTTGTAAAATATTACACCCGAGATGTTAGGTTCCCTTAGGTTAGGATATACAACGTTATAGAGGTATAGAATGTTCCCACCGAGAAATTGGGGCCGACGGGTCAGGAATGTTGTAAAATATTACACCCGAGATGTTAGGTTCCCTTAGGTTAGGATATACAACGTTATAGACGTATAGAAAGTTCCCAGCGAGATGTAGGGTCCGACATGCCAGGAATGTTGTAATATATTACATCCCAGATGTTAGGTTGCGTTAGGTTAGGATATACAACGTTATAGACGTATATAATGTCCCCTTCGAGAAGCAGGCGACGACACGCCAGAATGTTGTAAAATATTACATTCGACATGTTAGGTTGCCTTAGGCTAGGATATACAACGTTATAGACGTATAGAATGTTCCCACCGAGAAATTGGGGCCGACGGGTCAGGAATGTTGTAAAATATTACACCCGAGATGTTAGGTTCCCTTAGGTTAGAATATACAACGTTATAGACGTATAGAAAGATCCCAGCGAGATGTAAGGACCGACATGCCAGGAATTTTGTAAAATATTACATCCCAGAAGTTAGGTTGCTTTGGGTTAGGATATACAACGTTATAGACGTATATAATGTTCCCATCGAGAAGCAGGCGACGACACGCCAGGAATGTTGTAAAACATTACATCCGATATGTTAGGTTGCCTTAGGCTAGGATATATAACGTGATAGACGTATATAATGTTCCCACCGAGAAGTAGGGACCGAAATGCCAGGAATGTTGTAAAATATTACATCCGAGATGTTAGGTTGCCTTAGGCTAGGACATATATCGTTATAGACGTATACAGTGTTCCCACCGAGAAGTAGGGACCGACGCGTCAGGAATGTTATAATATATTACATCCCAGATGTTAGGTTGCGTTAGGCTAGGATATACAACGTTATAGACGTATATAATGTCCCCATCGAGAAGCAGGCGACGACACGCCAGAATGTTGTAAAATATTACATTCGACATGTTAGGTTGCCTTAGGCTAGGATATACAACGTTATAGACGTATAGAATGTTCCCACCGAGAAATTGGGGCGGACGGGTCAGGAATGTTGTAAAATATTAAACCCGAGATGTTAGGTTCCCTTAGGTTAGGATATACAACGTTATAGACGTATAGAAAGTTCCCAGCGAGATGTAGGGACCGACATGCCAGGAATGTTGTAAAATATTACATCCCAGAAGTTAGGTTGCTTTGGGTTAGGATATACAACGTTATAGACGTATATAATGTCCCCATCGAGAAGCAGGCGACGACACGCCAGGAATGTTGTAAAATATTACATCCGAGATGTTAGGTTGCCTTAGGCCAGGATATACAACGTTATAGACGTATAGAATGTTCCCATCGAGATGTAGGGTCCGACATGACAGGAATGTTGTAAAATATTACATCCGAGTTGTTAGGTTGCTTTAGGTTTGGATATACATCGTTATAGACGTATAGAATGTCCCCTTCGAGAAGCAGGCGACGACACGCCAGAATGTTGTAAAACATTACATCCGATATGATAGGTTGCCTTAGGCTAGGATATATAACGTGATAGACGTATATAATGTTCCCACCGAGAAGTAGGGACCGAAATGCCAGGAATGTTGTAAAATATTACATCCGAGATGTTAGGTTGCCTTAGGCTAGGACATATATCGTTATAGACGTATACAGTGTTCCCACCGAGAAGTAGGGACCGACGCGTCAGGAATGTTATAATATATTACATCCCAGATGTTAGGTTGCGTTAGGTTAAGATATACAACGTTATAGACGTATATAATGTCCCCTTCGAGAAGCAGGCGACGACACGCCAGAATGTTGTAAAATATTACATTCGACATGTTAGGTTGCCTTAGGCTAGGATATACAACGTTATAGACGTATAGAATGTTCCCACCGAGAAATTGGGGCCGACGGGTCAGGAATGTTGTAAAATATTACACCCGAGATGTTAGGTTCCCTTAGGTTAGGATATACAACGTTATAGACGTATAGAAAGTTCCCAGCGAGATGTAGGGACCGACATGCCAGGAATTTTGTAAAATATTACATCCCAGAAGTTAGGTTGCTTTGGGTTAGGATATACAACGTTATAGACGTATATAATGTCCCCATCGAGAAGCAGGCGACGACACGCCAGAATGTTGTAAAATATTACATCCGAGATGTTAGGTTCCCTTGGGTTAGGATATACTACGTTATAGACGTATCTAATGTCCCCATCGAGAAGCTGGCGACGACACGCCAGAATGTTGTAAAACATTACATCCGATATGTTAGGTTGCCTTAGGCTAGGATATATAACGTGATAGACGTATATAATGTTCCCACCGAGAAGTAGGGACCGAAATGCCAGGAATGTTGTAAAATATTACACCCGAGATGTTAGGTTCCCTTAGGTTAGGATATACAACGTTATAGAGGTATAGAATGTTCCCACCGAGAAATTGGGGCCGACGGGTCAGGAATGTTGTAAAATATTACACCCGAGATGTTAGGTTCCCTTAGGTTAGGACATACAACGTTATAGACGTATAGAAAGTTCCCAGTGAGATGTAGGGACAGACATGCCAGGAATGTTGTAAAATATTACATCCGATTTGTTAGGTTGCTTTAGGTTTGGATATACATCGTTATAGACTTATATAATGTTCCCACCGAGACGTGGGGACCGACATGCCAGGAATGTTGTAAAATATTACATCCCAGAAGTTAGGTTTCTTTGGGTTACGATATACAACGTTATAGACGTATATAATGTCCCCTTCGAGAAGCAGGCGACGACACGCCAGAATGTTGTAAAATATTACATTCGACATGTTAGGTTGCCTTAGGCTAGGATATACAACGTTATAGACGTATAGAATGTTCCCACCGAGAAATTGGGGCCGACGGGTCAGGAATGTTGTAAAATATTACACCCGAGATGTTAGGTTCCCTTAGGTTAGGATATACAACGTTATAGACGTATAGAAAGTTCCCAGCGAGATGTAGGGACCGACATGCCAGGAATTTTGTAAAATATTACATCCCAGAAGTTAGGTTGCTTTGGGTTAGGATATACAACGTTATAGACGTATATAATGTCCCCATCGAGAAGCAGGCGACGACACGCCAGAATGTTGTAAAATATTACATCCGAGATGTTAGGTTCCCTTGGGTTAGGATATACAACGTTATAGACGTATAGAAAGTTCCCAGCGAGATGTAGGGACCGACATTCCAGGAATTTTGTAAAATATTACATCCCAGAAGTTAGGTTGCTTTGGGTTAGGATATACAACGTTATAGACGTATATAATGTCCCCATCGAGAAGCAGGCGACGACACGCCAGGAATTTTGTAAAATATTACATCCGAGATGTTAGGTTGCCTTAGGCCAGGATATACAACGTTATAGACGTATAGAATGTTCCCACCGAGATGTAGGGTCCGACATGACAGGAATGTTGTAAAATATTACATCAGAGTTGTTAGGTTGCTTTAGGTTTGGATATACATCGATATAGACTTATATAATGTTCCCAGCGAGACGTGGGGACCGACATGCCAGGAATGTTGTAATATATTACATCCCAGATGTTAGGTTGCTTTAGGTTAGGATATACAACGTTATAGACGTATATAATGTCCCCTTCGAGAAGCAGGCGACGACACGCCAGAATGTTGTAAAACATTACATCCGATATGTTAGGTTGCCTTAGGCTAGGATATATAACGTGATAAACGTATATAATGTTCCCACCGAGAAGTAGGGACCGAAATGCCAGGAATGTTGTAAAATATTACATCCGAGATGTTAGGTTGCCTTAGGCTAGGACATATATCGTTATAGACGTATACAGTGTTCCCACCGAGAAGTAGGGACCGACGCGTCAGGAATGTTATAATATATTACATCCCAGATGTTAGGTTGCCTTAGGCTAGGATATACAACGTTATAGACGTATATAATGTCCCCATCGAGAAGCAGGCGACGACACGCCAGAATGTTGTAAAATATTACATTCGACATGTTAGGTTGCCTTAGGCTAGGATATACAACGTTATAGACGTATAGAATGTTCCCACCGAGAAATTGGGGCCGACGGGTCAGGAATGTTGTAAAATATTACACCCGAGATGTTAGGTTCCCTTAGGTTAGGATATACAACGTTATAGACGTATAGAAAGTTCCCAGCGAGATGTAGGGACCGACATGCCAGGAATGTTGTAAAATATTACATCCGAGTTGTTAGGTTGCTTTAGGTTTGGATATACATCGTTATAGACGTATAGAATGTCCCCTTCGAGAAGCAGGCGAGGACACGCCAGAATGATGTAAAACATTACATCCGATATGTTAGGTTCCCTTGGGTTAGGATATACAACGTTATAGACGTATCTAATGTCCCCATCGAGAAGCAAGCGACGACACGCCAGAATGTTGTAAAACATTACATCCGATATGTTAGGTTGCCTTAGGCTAGGATATATAACGTGATAGACGTATATAATGTTCCCACCGAGAAGTAGGGACCGAAATGCCAGGAATGTTGTAAAATATTACATCCGAGATGTTAGGTTGCCTTAGGCTAGGACATATATCGTTATAGACGTATACAGTGTTCCCACCGAGTAGTAGGGACCGACGCGTCAGGAATGTTATAATATATTACATCCCAGATGTTAGGTTGCGTTAGGTTAAGATATACAACGTTATAGACGTATATAATGTCCCCTTCGAGAAGCAAGCGACGACACGCCAGAATGTTGTAAAATATTACATTCGACATGTTAGATTACCTTAGGCTAGGATATATAACGTTATAGACGTATATAATATTCCCACCGAGAAATAGGGGCCGACTCGTCAGGAATGTTGTAAAATATTACACCCGAAGTGTTAGGTTCCCTTAGGTTAGGATATACAACGTTATAGACGTATAGAAAGTTCCCAGCGGGATGTAGGGACCGACATGCCAGGAATTTTGTAAAATATTACATCCCAGAAGTTAGGTTGCTTTGGGTTAGGATATACAACGTTATAGACGTATATAATGTTCCCATCGAGAAGCAGGCGACGACACGCCAGGAATGTTGTAAAACATTACATCCGATATGTTAGGTTGCCTTAGGCTAGGATATATAACGTGATAGACGTATATAATATTCCCACCGAGAAGTAGGGACCGAAATGCCAGGAATGTTGTAAAATATTACACCCGAGATGTTAGGTTCCCTTAGGTTAGGATATACAACGTTATAGAGGTATAGAATGTTCCCACCGAGAAATTGGGGCCGACGGGTCAGGAATGTTGTAAAATATTACACCCGAGATGTTAGGTTCCCTTAGGTTAGGACATACAACGTTATAGACGTATAGAAAGTTCCCAGCGAGATGTAGGGACCGACATGCCAGGAATGTTGTAAAATATTACATCCGAGTTGTTAGGTTGCTTTAGGTTTGGATATACATCGTTATAGACTTATATAATGTTCCCACCGAGACGTGGGGACCGACATGCCAGGAATGTTGTAAAACATTACATCCCAGAAGTTAGGTTTCTTTGGGTTACGATATACAACGTTATAGACGTATATAATGTCCCCTTCGAGAAGCAGGCGACGACACGCCAGAATGTTGTGAAATGTTACATCCGATATGTTAGGTTGCCTTAGGCTAGGATATATAACGTGATAGACGTATATAATGTTCCCACCGAGAAATAGGGGCCGAAGCGTCAGGAATGTTGTAAAATATGACATCCCAGAAGTTAGGTTGCGTTAGGTTAAGATATACAACGTTATAGACGTATATAATGTCCCCTTCGAGAAGCAGGCGACGACTCGCCAGAAAGTTGTAAAATATTACATTCGACATGTTAGGTTGCCTTAGGCTAGGATATGTAACTTTATAGACGTATATAATATTCCCACCGAGAAATAGGGGCCGACTCGTCAGGAATGTTGTAAAATATTATACCCGAAGTGTTAGGTTCCCTTAGGTTAGGATATACAACTTCATAGACGTATAGAATGTTCCCACCGAGATGTAGGGACCGACATGCCAGGAATGTTGTAAAATATTACATCCGAGATGTTAGGTTGCCTTAGGCTAGGACATATATCGTTATAGACGTATACAATGTTCCAACCGAAAAGTAGGGACCGACGTGTCAGGAATGTTGTAATATATTACATCCCAGATGTTAGGTTGCGTTAGGTTAGGATATACAACGTTATAGACGTATATAATGTCCCCTTCGAGAAGCAGGCGACGACACGCCAGGAATGTTATCAACTATTACATCCGAGATTTTAGGTTGCCTTAGGTTAGGATATATAACGTTATAGACGAATATAATATTCCCACCGAGAAATAGGGGCCGACGCGTCAGGAACGTTGTAAAATATTACACCCGAAATGTTAGGCACCCTTAGGTTAGGATATACAACGTTATAGACGTATAGAATGTTCCCACCGAGATGTAGGGACCGACATGCCAGGAATGTTGTAAAATATTACATCCGAGATGTTAGGTTGCCTTAGGTTAGGATATACAACCTTATAGATGTATATAATGTCCACATCGAGAAGCAGGCGACGACACGCCAGGAATGTTATCAAATATTACATCCGAGATTTTAGGTTGCCTTAGGTTAGGATATACAACGTTATAGACGTATATAATGCCCCATCGGGAAGTAAGTGCCGTCACGCCAGGAATGCTGTAAAATATTACGGTAGAGAGGTTAGGTTGCCTTAGGTTATGATATATAACCTTGCAGACATATATAATGTTCCCACCGAGATGTAGGGATCGACATGCCAGGAATGTTCTGAAATATTACATCCGATATGTTAGGTTGCCTTAGGATAGGATATACAACGTTATAGACGTATAGAATGTTCCCACCGAGAAATAGGGGCCTACGCGTCAGGAATGTTGTAAAATATTACACCCGAGACGTTGGGTTTTCTTAGGTTAGGATATACAACGTTATAGACATATAGAATGTTCCCACCGAGAAATAGGGGCGGACGCGTCAGGAATGTTGTAAAATATGACATCCCAGATGTTAGGTTGCGTTAGGTTAAGATATACAACGTTATAGACGTATATAATGTCCCCTTCGAGAAGCAGGCGACAACACGCCAGAATGTTGTAAAATATTACATTCGAAATGTTAGGTTGCCTTAGGCTAGGATATATAATGTTATAGACGAATATAATATTCCCACCGAGAAATAGGGGCCGACGCGTCAGGAATGTTGTAAAATATTACACCCGAGATGTTAGGTTCCCTTAGGTTAGCATATACAACGTTATAGACGTATAGAATGTTCCCACCGAGATGTAGGGACCGACATGCCAGGAATGTTGTAAAATATTACATCCGAGATGTTAGGTTGCCTTAGGTTAGGATATACAACCTTATAGATGTATGTAATGTCCACATCGAGAAGCAGGCGACGACACGCCAGGAATGTTGTAAAATATTACATGCTAGATGTTAGGTTCCCTTAGGTTAGGATATACAACGTTATAGACGTATCTAATGTCCCCATCGAGAAGCAGGCGACGACACGCCAGAATGTTGTGAAATGTTACATCCGATATGTTAGGTTGCCTTAGGCTAGGATATATAACGTGATAGACGTATATAATGTTCCCACCGAGAAATAGGGGCCGAAGCGTCAGGAATGTTGTAAAATATTACACCCGAGATGTTAGGTTCCCTTAGGTTAGGATATACAACGTTATAGACGTATAGAATGTTCCCACCCAGAAATAGGGGCCGACGCGTCAGGAACGTTGTAAAATATTACACCCGAAATGTTAGGCACCCTTAGGTTAGGATATACAACGTTATAGACGTATAGAATGTTCCCACCGAGAAGTAGGGACCGACATGCCAGGAGTGTTGTAAAATATTACACCCGAGATGTTAGGTTCCCTTAGGTTAGGATATACAGCGTTATAGACGTATAGAATGTTCCCACCGAGATGTAGGGACCGACATGCCAGGAATGTTGTAAAATATTACATCCGAGATGTTAGGTTGCCTTAGGTTAGGAT
Source organism: Xylocopa violacea (assembly GCA_963969225.1). Classification (NCBI taxonomy): domain Eukaryota; kingdom Metazoa; phylum Arthropoda; class Insecta; order Hymenoptera; family Apidae; genus Xylocopa; species Xylocopa violacea. The sequence continues at coordinate 4,056,330 of CAXAJV010000857.1, forward strand.
ATACAACCTTATAGATGTACATAATGTCCACATCGAGAAGCAGGCGACGACACGCCAGGAATGTTATCAACTATTACATCCGAGATTTTAGGTTGCCTTAGGTTAGGATATACAACGTTATAGACGTATATAATGCCCCATCGGGAATTAAGTGCCGTCACGCCAGGAATGCTGTAAAATATTACGGTAGAGAGGTTAGGTTGCCTTAGGTTATGATATATAACCTTGCAGACGTATATAATGTTCCCACCGAGATGTAGGGACCGACATGCCAGGAATGTTGTAAAATATTACACCCGAGATGTTAGGTTCCCTTAGGTTAGGATATACAACGTTATAGACGTATAGAATATTCCCACCGAGAAATAGGGGCCGACGCGTCAGGAATGTTGTAAAATATTACACCCGAGACGTTAGGTTCTCTTAGGTTAGGATATACAACGTTATAGACATATAGAATGTTCCCACCGAGAAATAGGGGCCGGCGCGTCAGGAATGTTGTAAAATATGACATCCGAGATGTTAGGTTGCGTTAGGTTAGGATATACAACCTTATAGATGTATATAATGTCCACATCGAGAAGCAGGCGACGACACGCCAGGAATGTTGTAAAATATTACATGCTAGATGTTAGGTTCCCTTAGGATAGGATATACAACGTTATAGACGTATCTAATGTCCCCATCGAGAAGCAGGCGACGACACGCCAGAATGTTGTGAAATGTTACATCCGATATGTTAGGTTGCCTTAGGCTAGGATATATAACGTGATAGACGTATATAATGTTCCCACCGAGAAATAGGGGCCGAAGCGTCAGGAATGTTGTAAAATATGACATCCCAGAAGTTAGGATGCGTTAGGTTAAGATATACAACGTTATAGACGTATATAATGTCCCCTTCGAGCAGCAGGCGGCGACACGCCAAAATGTTGTAAAATATTACATTCGACATGTTAGGTTGCCTTAGGCTAGGATATGTAACTTTATAGACGTATATAATATTCCCACCGAGAAATAGGGGCCGACTCGTCAGGAATGTTGTAAAATATTACACCCGAAGTGTTAGGTTCCCTTAGGTTAGGATATACAACGTCATAGACGTATAGAATGTTCCCACCGAGATGTAGGGACCGACATGCCAGGAATGTTGTAAAATATTACATCCGAGATGTTAGGTTGCCTTAGGCTAGGACATATATCGTTATAGACGTATACAATGTTCGCACCGAAAAGTAGGGACCGACGCGTCAGGAATGTTGTAATTTATTACATCCGAGATTTTAGGTTACCTTAGGTTAGGATATATAACGTTATAGACGAATATAATATTCCCACCGAGAAATAGGGGCCGACGCGTCAGGAACGTTGTAAAATATTACATTCGACATGTTAGGTTGCCTTAGGCTTGGATATGTAACGTTATAGACGAATATTATATTCCCACCGAGAAATAGGGGCCGACGCGTCAGGAACGTTGTAAAATATTACACCCGAAATGCTAGGTTCCCTTAGGTTAGGATATACAACGTTATAGACGTATATAATGTTCCCACCGAGAAGTAGGGACCGACATGCCAGGAATGATGTAAAATATTACATACGAGATGTTAGGTTGCTTTGGGTTAGGATATACAACGTTATCGACGTATATAATGTCCCCATCGAGAAGCAGGCGACGACACGCCAGAATGTTGTAAAATATTACATCCGAGATGTTAGGTTCCCTTAGGTTAGGATATACAACGTTATAGACGTCTCTAATGTCCCCATCGAGAAGCATGCGACGACACGCCAGAATGTTGTAAAATATTATATCCGATATGTTAGGTTGCCTTAGGCTAGGATATATAACGTGATAGACGTATATAACGTTCCCACCGGGAAGTAGGGACCGAAATGCCAGGAATGTTGTAAAATATTACACCCGAGATGTTAGGTACCCTTAGGTTAGGATATACAACGTTATAGACGTATAGAATGTTCCCACCGAGATGTAGGGACCGACATGCCAGGAATGTTGTAAAATATTACATCCGAGATGTTAGGTTGCCTTTGGCTAGGACATATATCGTTATAGACGTATACAATGTTCCCACCGAGATGTAGGGACCGACGCGTCAGGAATGTTGTAAAATATTACATCCCAGATGTTAGGTTGCGTTAGGTTAGGATATACAACGTTATAGACGTATATAATGTCCCCTTCGAGAAGCAGGCGACGACACGCCAGAATGTTGTAAAATATTACATTCGACATGTTAGGTTGCCTTAGGCTAGGATATGTAACGTTATAGACGAATATAATATTCCCACCGAGAAATAGGGGCCGACGCGTCAGGAACGTTGTAAAATATTACACCCGAAATGTTAGGTTCCCTTAGGTTAGGATATACAACGTTATAGACGTATATAATGTTCCCACCGAGAAGTAGGGACCGACATGCCAGGAATGTTGTAAAATATTACATACGAGATGTTAGGTTGCTTTGGGTTAGGATATACAACGTTATCGACGTATATAATGTCCCCATCGAGAAGCATGCGACGACACGCCAGAATGTTGTAAAATATTACATCCGAGATGTTAGGTTCCCTTAGGTTAGGATATACAACGTTATAGACGTCTCCAATGTCCCCTTCGAGAAGCATGCGACGACACGCCAGAATGTTGTAAAATATTATATCCGATATGTTAGGTTGCCTTAGGCTAGGATATATAACGTCAGAGACGTATATAATGTTCCCACCGAGAAGTAGGGACCGAAATGCCAGGAATGTTGTAAAATATTACACCCGAGATGTTAGGTTCCCTTAGGTTAGGATATACAACGTTATAGACGTATCTAATGTCCCCATCGAGAAGCAGGCGACGACACGCCAGAATGTTGTGAAATGTTACATCCGATATGTTAGGTTGCCTTAGGCTAGGATATATAACGTGATAGACGTATATAATGTTCCCACCGAGAAATAGCGGCCGAAGCGTCAGGAATGTTGTAAAATATGACATCCCAGAAGTTAGGTTGCGTTAGGTTAAGATATACAACGTTATAGTCGTATATAATGTCCCCTTCGAGAAGCAGGCGACGACTCGCCAGAATGTTGTAAAATATTACATTCGACATGTTAGGTTGCCTTAGGCTAGGATATGTAACTTTATAGACGTATATAATATTCCCACCGAGAAATAGGGGCCGACTCGTCAGGAATGTCGTAAAATATTATACCCGAAGTGTTAGGTTCCCTTAGGTTAGGATATACAACTTCATAGACGTATAGAATGTTCCCACCGAGATGTAGGGACCGACATGCCAGGAATGTTGTAAAATATTACATCCGAGATGTTAGGTTGCCTTAGGCTAGGACATATATCGTTATAGACGTATACAATGTTCCAACCGAAAAGTAGGGACCGACGCGTCAGGAATGTTGTAATATATTACATCCCAGATGTTAGGTTGCGTTAGGTTAGGATATACAACGTTATAGACGTATATAATGTCCCCTTCGAGAAGCAGGCGACGACACGCCAGGAATGTTATCAACTATTACATCCGAGATTTTAGGTTGCCTTAGGTTAGGACATATAACGTTATAGACGAATATAATATTCCCACCGAGAAATAGGGGCCGACGCGTCAGGAACGTTGTAAAATATTACACCCGAAATGTTAGGCACCCTTAGGTTAGGATATACAACGTTATAGACGTATAGAATGTTCCCACCGAGAAGTAGGGACCGACATGCCAGGAATGTTGTAAAATATTACATACGAGATGTTAGGTTGCTTTGAGTTAGGATATACAACGTTATCGACGTATATAATGTCCCCATCGAAAAGCAGGCGACGACACGCCAGAATGTTGTAAAATATTACACCCGAGATGTTAGGTTCCCTTAGGTTAGGATATACAACTTTATAGACGTATCTAATGTCCCCATCGAGGAGCAGGCGACGACACGCCAGAATGTTGTGAAATGTTACATCCGATATGTTAGGTTGCCTTAGGCTAGGATATATAACGTGATAGACGTATATAATGTTCCCACCGAGAAATAGGGGCCGACGCGTCAGGAATGTTGTAAAATATGACATCCCAGATGTTAGGTTGCGTTAGGTTAAGATATACAACGTTATAGACGTATATAATGTCCCCTTCGAGAAGCAGGCGACGACACGCCAGAATGTTGTAAAATATTACATTCGACATGTTAGGTTGCCTTAGGCTAGGATATGTAACGTTATAGACGTATATAATATTCCCACCGAGAAATAGGGGCCGACGCGTCAGGAATGTTGTAAAATATTACACCCGAGATGTTAGGTTCCCTTAGGTTAGGATATACAGCGTTATAGACGTATAGAATGTTCCCACCGAGATGTAGGGACCGACATGCCAGGAATGTTGTAAAATATTACATCCGAGATGTTAGGTTGCCTTAGGCTAGGATATACAACCTTATAGATGTATATAATGTCCACATCGAGAAGCAGGCGACGACACGCCAGGAATGTTATCAACTATTACATCCGAGATTTTAGGTTGCCTTAGGTTAGGGTATACAACGTTATAGACGTATATAATGCCCCATCGGGAAATAAGTGCCGTCACGCCAGGAATGCTGTAAAATATTACGGTAGAGAGGTTAGGTTGCCTTAGGTTATGATATATAACATTGCAGACGTATATAATGTTCCCACCGAGATGTAGGGACCGACATGCCAGGAATGTTGTAAAATATTACACCCGAGATGTTAGGTTCCCTTAGGTTAGCATATACAACGTTATAGACGTATCTAATGTCCCCATCGAGAAGCAGGCGACGACACGCCAGAATGTTGTGAAATGGTACATCCGATATGTTAGGTTGCCTTAGGCTAGGATATATAACGTGATAGACGTATATAATGTTCCCACCGAGAAATAGCGGCCGAAGCGTCAGGAATGTTGTAAAATATGACATCCCAGAAGTTAGGTTGCGTTAGGTTAAGATATACAACGTTATAGACGTATATAATGTCCCCTTCGAGAAGCAGGCGGCGACACGCCAAAATGTTGTAAAATATTACATTCGACATGTTAGGTTGCCTTAAGCTAGGATATGTAACTTTATAGACGTATATAATATTTCCACCGAGAAATAGGGGCCGACTCGTCAGGAATGTTGTAAAATATTACACCCGAAGTGTTAGGTTCCCTTAGGTTAGGATATACAACGTCATAGACGTATAGAATGTTCCCACCGAGATGTAGGGACCGACATGCCAGGAATGTTGTAAAATATTACATCCGAGATGTTAGGTTGCCTTAGGCTAGGACATATATCGTTATAGACGTATACAATGTTCGCACCGAAAAGTAGGGACCGACGCGTCAGGAATGTTGTAATATATTACATCCCAGATGTTAGGTTGCGTTAGGTTAGGATATACAACGTTATAGACGTATATAATATCCCCTTCGAGAAGCAGGCGACGACACGCCAGGAATGTTATCAACTATTACATCCGAGATTTTAGGTTGCCTTAGGTTAGGATATATAACGTTATAGGCGAATATAATATTCCCACCGAGAAATAGGGGCCGACACGTCAGGAACGTTGTAAAATATTACACCCGAAATGTTAGGCACCCTTAGGATAGGATATACAGCGTTATAGACATATAGAATGTTCCCACCGAGACGTAGGGACCGACATGCCAGGAATGTTGTAAAATATTACATACGAGATGTTAGGTTGCTTTGGGTTAGGATATACAACGTTATCGACGTATATAATGTTCCCATCGAAAAGCAGGCGACGACACGCCAGAATGTTGTAAAATATTACACCCGAGATGTTAGGTTCCCTTAGGTTAGGATATACAACGTTATAGACGTATCTAATGTCCCCATCGAGAAGCAGGCGACGACACGCCAGAATGTTGTGAAATGTTACATTCGACATGTTAGGTTGCCTTAGGCTAGGATATGTAACTTTATAGACGTATATAATATTCCCACCGAGAAATAGGGGCCGACTCGTCAGGAATGTTGTAAAATATTACACCCGAAGTGTTAGGTTCCCTTAGGTTAGGATATACAACGTCATAGACGTATAGAATGTTCCCACCGAGATGTAGGGACCGACATGCCAGGAATGTTGTAAAATATTACATCCGAGATGTTAGGTTGCCTTAGGCTAGGACATATATCGTTATAGACGTATACAATGTTCGCACCGAAAAGTAGGGACCGACGCGTCAGGAATGTTGTAATATATTACATCCCAGATGTTAGGTTGCGTTAGGTTAGGATATACAACGTTATAGACGTATATAATATCCTCTTCGAGAAGCAGGCGACGACACGCCAGAATGTTGTGAAATGTTACATCCGATATGTTAGGTTGCCTTAGGCTAGGATATATAACGTGATAGACGTATATAATGTTCCCACCGAGAAATAGGGGCCGAAGCGTCAGGAATGTTGTAAAATATGACATCCCAGAAGTTAGGTTGCGTTAGGTTAAGATATACAACGTTATAGACGTATATAATGTCCCCTTCGAGAAGCAGGCGGCGACACGCCAAAATGTTGTAAAATATTACATTCGACATGTTAGGTTGCCTTAGGCTAGGATATGTAACTTTATAGACGTATATAATATTCCCACCGAGAAATAGGGGCCGACTCGTCAGGAATGTTGTAAAATATTACACCCGAAGTGTTAGGTTCCGTTAGGTTAGGATATACAATGTCATAGACGTATAGAATGTTCCCACCGAGATGTAGGGACCGACATGCCAGGAATGTTGTAAAATATTACATCCGAGATGTTAGGTTGCCTTAGGTTAGGATATACAACCTTATAGATGTATATAATGTCCACATCGAGAAACAGGCGACGACACGACCGGAATGTTATCAACTATTACATCCGAGATTTTGGGTTGCCTCAGGTTAGAATATACAACGTTATAGACGTATATAATGCCCCATCGGGAAGTAAGTGCCGTCACGCCAGGAATGCTGTAAAATATTACGGTAGAGAGGTTAGGTTGCCTTAGGTTATGATATATAACATTGCAGACGTATATAATGTTCCCACCGAGATGTAGGGACCGACATGCCAGGAATGTTGTAAAATATTACACCCGAGATGTTAGGTTCCCGTAGGTTAGGATATATAACCTTGCAGACGTATATAATGTTCCCACCGAGATGTAGGGACCGACATGCCAGGAATGTTGTGAAATATTACATTCGATATGTTAGGTTGCCTTAGGCTAGGATATATAACGTCATAGACGTATAGAATGTTCCCACCGAGATGTAGGGACCGACATGCCAGGAATGTTGTAAAATATTACATGCGAGATGTTAGGTTGCCTTAGGTTAGGATATACAACCTTATAGATGTATATAATGTCCACATCGAGAAGCAGGCGACGACACGCCAGGAATGTTATCAACTATTACATCCGAGATTTTAGGTTGCCTCAGGTTAGGATATACAACGTTATAGACGTATATAATGCCCCATCGGGAAGTAAGTGCCGTCACGCCAGGAATGCTGTAAAATATTACGGTAGATAGGTTAGGTTGCCTTGGGTTATGATATATTACATTGCAAACGTATATAATATTCCCACCGAGATGTAGGGACCGACATGCCAGGAATGTTTTAAAATATTACACCCGAGATGTTAGGTTCCCTTAGGTTAGGATATACAACGTTATAGACGTATAAAATGTTCCCACCGAGAAGTAGGGACCGACATGCCAGGAATGTTGTAAAATATCACATACGAGATGTTAGGTTGCTTTGGGTTAGGATATACAACGTTATCGACGTATATAATGTCCCCATCGAGAAGCCTGCGACGACACGCCAGAATGTTGTAAAATATTACATCCGAGATGTTAGGTTCCCTTAGGTTAGGATATACAACGTTATAGACGTATCTAATGTCCCCATCGAGAAGCATGCGACGACACGCCAGAATGTTGTAAAATATTATATCCGATATGTTAGGTTGCCTTAGGCTAGGATATATAACGTGATAGACGTATATAATGTTCCCACCGAGAAGTAGGGACCGAAATGCCAGGAATGTTGTAAAATATTACACCCGAGATGTTAGGTTCCCTTAGGTTAGGATATACAACGTTATAGACGTATAGAATGTTCCCACCGAGAAATTGGGGCCGACGGGTCAGGAACGTTGCAAAATATTACACCCGAGATGTTAGGTTCCCTTAGGTTAGGATATACAACGTTATAAAGTATAGAAAGTTCTCAGCGAGATGTAGGGACCGACATGCCAGGAATGTTGTAAAATATTACATCCCAGAAGTTAGGTTGCTTTGGGTTAGGATATACAACGTTATAGACGTATATAATGTCCCCATCGAGAAGCAGGCGACGACACGCCAGAATGTTGTAAAATATTACATCCGAGATGTTAGGTTCCCTTAGGTTAGGATGTACAACGTTATAGACGTATCTAATGTCCCCATCGAGAAGCAGGCGACGACACGCCAGAATGTTGTAAAATATTACATTGTATGTGTTAGGTTGCCTTAGGCTAGGATATATAACGTGATAGACGTATATAATGTTCCCACCGGGAAATAGGGGCCGACGAGTCAGGAATGTTGTAAAATATTACATCCCAGATGTTAGGTTGCGTTAGGTTAGGATATACGACGTTACAGACGTATATAATGTCCCCTTCGAGAAGCAGGCGACGACACGCCAGAATGTTGTAAAATATTACATTCGACATGTTAGGTTGCCTTAGGCTAGGATATGTAACGTTGTAGACGTATATAATATTCCCACCGTGAAATAGGGGCCGACGCGTCAGGAATGTTGTAAAATATTACACCCGACATGTTAGGTTCCCTTACGTTAGGATATACAACGTTATAGACGTATAGAATGTTCCCACCGAGGTTGTAGGGACCGACATGCCAGGAATGTTCTAAAATATGACATCCGAGTTGTTAGGTTGCTTTAGGTTAGGATATATATCGTTATAGACTTATATAATGTTCCCACTCAGACGTGGGGAACGACATGCCAGGAATGTTGTCAAATATTACATCCGAGATGTTAGGTTGCCTTAGGTTAGGATATGCAACGTTATACACGTATAGAATGTTCCCACCGAGAAATAGGGGCCGACGGGTCAGGAATGCTGTAAAATATTACACCCGAGATGTTAGGTTCCCTTAGGTTAGGATATACAACGTTATAGACGTATAGAATGTTCCCACCGAGATGTAGGGACCGACATGAGAGGAATGTTGTAAAATATTACATCCGAGATGTTAGGTTGCCTTAGGTTAGGATATGCAACGTTATAGACGTATAGAATGTTCCCACCGAGAAATAGGGGCCGACGGGTCAGGAATGCTGTAAAATATTACACCCGAGATGTTAGGTTCCCTTAGGTTAGGATATACAACGTTATAGACGTATAGAAAGTTCCCACGGTGATGTAGGGACCGACATGCCAGGAATTTTGTAAAATATTACATCCGAGATGTTACGTTGCTTTAGGTTAGGATATATATCGTTATAGACTAATATAATGTTCCCACCGAGACGTGGGGACCTACATGCCAGGAATCTTGTAAAATATTACATCCGAGACGTTAGGTTGCGTTAGGTTAGGACCTACAACGTTATAGACGTATCTAATGTCCCCATCGAGAAGCAGGCGACGACACGCCAGAATGTTGTAAAATATTACATTCGACATGTTAGGTTGCCTTAGGCTAGGATATGTAACGTTATAGACGAATATAATATTCCCACCGAGAAATAGGGGCCGACGCGTCAGGAACGTTGTAAAATATTACACCCGAAATGTTAGGCACCCTTAGGTTAGGATATACAACGTTATAGACGTATAGAATGTTCCCACCGAGATGTAGGGACCGACATGCCAGGAATGTTGTGAAATATTACATCCGATATGTTAGGTTGCCTTAGGCTAGGATATATAACGTGATAGACGTATATAATGTTCCCACCGGGAAATAGGGGCCGACGCGTCAGGAATGTTGTAAAATATGACATCCCAGATGTTAGGCTGCGTTAGGTTAAGATATACAACGTTATAGACGTATATAATGTCCCCTTCGAGAAGCAGGCGACGACAAGCCAGAATGTTGTAAAATATTACATTCGACATGTTAGGTTGCCTTAGGCTAGGATATACAACGTTATAGACGTATATAATATTCCCACCGAGAAATAGGGGCCGACGCGTCAGGAATGTTGTAAAATATTACACCCGAGATGTTAGGTTCCCTTAGGTTAGGATATACAACGTTATAGACGTATAGAATGTTCCCACCGAGATGTAGGGACCGACATGCCAGGAATGTTGTAAAATATTACATCCGAGATGTTAGGTTGCCTTAGGTTAGGATATACAACCTTATAGATGTATATATTGTCCACATCGAGAAGCAGGCGACGACACGCCAGGAATGATGTAAAATATTACATGCTAGATGTTAGGTTCCCTTAGGATAGGATATACAACGTTATAGACGTATCTAATGTCCCCATCGAGAAGCAGGCGACGACACGCCAGAATGTTGTGAAATGTTACATCCGATATGTTAGGTTGCCTTAGGCTAGGATATATAACGTGATAGACGTATATAATGTTCCCACCGAGAAATAGCGGCCGAAGCGTCAGGAATGTTGTAAAATATGACATCCCAGAAGTTAGGTTGCGTTAGGTTAAGATATACAACGTTATAGACGTATATAATGTCCCCTTCGAGAAGCAGGCGACGACTCGCCAGAATGTTGTACAATATTACATTCGACATGTTAGGTTGCCTTAGGCTAGGATATGTAACTTTATAGACGTATATAATATTCCCACCGAGAAATAGGGGCCGACTCGTCAGGAATGTTGTAAAATATTATACCCGAAGTGTTAGGTTCCCTTAGGTTAGGATATACAACTTCATAGACGTATAGAATGTTCCCACCGAGATGTAGGGACCGACATGCCAGGAATGTTGTAAAATATTACATCCGAGATGTTAGGTTGCCTTAGGCTAGGACATATATCGTTATAGACGTATACAATGTTCCAACCGAAAAGTAGGGACCGACGCGTCAGGAATGTTGTAATATAATACATCCCAGATGTTAGGTTGCGTTAGGTTAGGATATACAACGTTATAGACGTATATAATGTCCCCTTCGAGAAGCAGGAGACGACACGCCAGGGATGTTATCAACTATTACATCCGAGATTTTAGGTTGCCTCAGGTTAGGATATACAACGTAATAGACGTATATAATGCCCCATCGGGAAGTAAGTGCCGTCACGCCAGGAATGCTGTAAAATATTACGGTAGAGAGGTTAAGTTGCCTTAGGTTATGATATATTACATTGCAGACGTATATAATATTCCCACCGAGTTGTAGGGACCGACATGCCAGGAATGTTGTAACATATTACACCCGAGATGTTAGGTTCCCTTAGGTTAGGATATACAGCGTTATAGACGTATAGAATGTTCCCACCGAGATGTAGGGACCGACATGCCAGGAATGTTGTAAAATATTACATCCGAGATGTTAGGTTGCCTTAGGTTAGGATATACAACCTTATAGATGTATGTAATGTCCACATCGAGAAGCAGGCGACGACACGCCAGGAATGTTATCAACTATTACATCCGAGATTTTAGGTTGCCCTAGGTTAGGGTATACAACGTTATAGACGTATATAATGCCCCATCGGGAAGTAAGTGCCGTCACGCCAGGAATGCTGTAAAATATTACGGTAGAGAGGTTAGGTTGCCTTAGGTTATGATATATAACATTGCAGACGTATATAATGTTCCCACCGAGATGTAGGGACCGACATGCCAGGAATGTTGTAAAATATTACACCCGAGATGTTAGGTTCCCTTAGGTTAGGATATACAACGTTATAGAGGTATAGAATTTTCCCACCGAGAAATAGGGGCCGACGCGTCAGGAATGTTGTAAAATATTACACCCGAGACGTTAGGTTCTCTTAGGTTAGGATACACAACGTTATAGACATATAGAATGTTCCCACCGAGAAATAGGGGCCGACGCGTCAGGAATGTTGTAAAATATGACATCCCAGAAGTTAGGTTGCGTTAGGTTAAGATATACAACGTTATAGACGTATATAATGTCCCCTTCGAGAAGCAGGCGGCGACAGGCCAAAATGTTGTAAAATATTACATTCGACATGTTAGGTTGCCTTAGGCTAGGATATGTAACTTTATAGACGTATATAATATTTCCACCGAGAAATAGGGGCCGACTCGTCAGGAATGTTGTAAAATATTACACCCGAAGTGTTAGGTTCCCTTAGGTTAGGATATACAACGTCATAGACGTATAGAATGTTCCCACCGAGATGTAGGGACCGACATGCCAGGAATGTTGTAAAATATTACATCCGAGATGTTAGGTTGCCTTAGGCTAGGACATATATCGTTATAGACGTATACAATGTTCGCACCGAAAAGTAGGGACCGACGCGTCAGGAATGTTGTAATACATTACATCCCAGATGTTAGGTTGCGTTAGGTTAGGATATACAACGTTATAGGCGTATATAATATCCCCTTCGAGAAGCAGGCGACGACACGCCAGGAATGTTATCAACTATTACATCCGAGATTTTAGGTTGCCTTAGGTTAGGATATATAACGTTATAGACGAATATAATATTCCCACCGAGAAATAGGGGCCGACACGTCAGGAACGTTGTAAAATATTACACCCGAAATGTTAGGCACCCTTAGGTTAGGATATACAGCGTTATAGACATATAGAATGTTCCCACCGAGACGTAGGGACCGACATGCCAGGAATGTTGTAAAATATTACATACGAGATGTTAGGTTGCTTTGGGTTAGGATATACAACGTTATCGACGTATATAATGTTCCCATCGAAAAGCAGGCGACGACACGCCAGAATGTTGTAAAATATTACACCCGAGATGTTAGGTTCCCTTAGGTTAGGATATACAACGTTATAGACGTATCTAATGTCCCCATCGAGAAGCAGGCGACGACACGCCAGAATGTTGTGAAATGTTACATTCGACATGTTAGGTTGCCTTAGGCTAGGATATGTAACTTTATAGACGTATATAATATTCCCACCGAGAAATAGGGGCCGACTCGTCAGGAATGTTGTAAAATATTACACCCGAAGTGTTAGGTTCCCTTAGGTTAGGATATACAACGTCATAGACGTATAGAATGTTCCCACCGAGATGTAGGGACCGACATGCCAGGAATGTTGTAAAATATTACATCCGAGATGTTAGGTTGCCTTAGGCTAGGACATATATCGTTATAGACGTATACAATGTTCGCACCGAAAAGTAGGAACCGACGCGTCAGGAATGTTGTAATATATTACATCCCAGATGTTAGGTTGCGTTAGGTTAGGATATACAACGTTATAGACGTGTATAATATCCCCTTCGAGAAGCAGGCGACGACACGCCAGAATGTTGTGAAATGTTACATCCGATATGTTAGGTTGCCTTAGGCTAGGATATATAACGTGATAGACGTATATAATGTTCCCACCGAGAAATAGGGGCCGAAGCGTCAGGAATGTTGTAAAATATGACATCCCAGAGGTTAGGTTGCGTTAGGTTAAGATATACAACGTTATAGACGTATATAATGTCCCCTTCGAGAAGCAGGCGGCGACACACCAAAATGTTGTAAAATATTACATTCGACATGTTAGGTTGCCTTAGGATAGGATATGTAACTTTATAGACGTATATAATATTCCCACCGAGAAATAGGGGCCGACTCGTCAGGAATGTTGTAAAATATTACACCCGAAGTGTTAGGTTCCCTTAGGTTAGGATATACAATGTCATAGACGTATAGAATGTTCCCACCGAGATGTAGGGACCGACATGCCAGGAATGTTGTAAAATATTACATCCGAGATGTTAGGTTGCCTTAGGTTAGGATATACAACCTTATAGATGTATATAATGTCCACATCGAGAAACAGGCGACGACACGACCGGAATGTTATCAACTATTACATCCGAGATTTTGGGTTGCCTCAGGTCAGAATATACAACGTTATAGACGTATATAATGCACCATCGGGAAGTAAGTGCCGTCACGCCAGGAATGCTGTAAAATATTACGGTAGAGAGGTTAGGTTGCCTTAGGTTATGATATATAACATTGCAGACGTATATAATGTTCCCACCGAGATGTAGGGACCGACATGCCAGGAATGTTGTAAAATATTACACCCGAGATGTTAGGTTCCCTTAGGTTAGGATATATAACCTTGCAGACGTATATAATGTTCCCACCGAGATGTAGGGACCGACATGCCAGGAATGTTGTAAAATATTACATCCGAGATGTTAGGTTGCCTTAGGCTAGGACATATATCGTTATAGACGTATACAATGTTCCAACCGAAAAGTAGGGACCGACGCGTCAGGAATGTTGTAATATAATACATCCCAGATGTTAGGTTGCGTTAGGTTAGGATATACAACGTTATAGACGTATATAATGTCCCCATCGAGAAGCAGGCGACGACACGCCAGGAATGTTATCAACTATTACATCCGAGATTTTAGGTTGCCTCAGGTTAGGATATACAACGTTATAGACGTATATAATGCCCCATCGGGAAGTAAGTGCCGTCACGCCAGGAATGCTGTAAAATATTACGGTAGAGAGGTTAGGATGCCTTAGGTTATGATATATTACATTGCAGACGTATATAATATTCCCACCGAGATGTAGGGACCGACATGCCAGGAATGTTGTAAAATATTACACCCGAGATGTTAGGTTTCCTTAGGTTAGGATATACAGCGTTATAGACGTATAGAATGTTCCCACCGAGATGTAGGGACCGACATGCCAGGAATGTTGTAAAATATTACATCCGAGATGTTAGGTTGCCTTAGGTTAGGATATACAACCTTATAGATGTATGTAATGTCCACATCGAGAAGCAGGCGACGACACGCCAGGAATGTTATCAACTATTACATCCGAGATTTTAGGTTGCCTTAGGTTAGGGTATACAACGTTATAGACGTATATAATGCCCCATCGGGAAGTAAGTGCCGTCAGGCCAGGAATGCTGTAAAATATTACGGTAGAGAGGTTAGGTTGCCTTAGGTTATGATATATAACATTGCAGACGTATATAATGTTCCCACCGAGATGTAGGGACCGACATGCCAGGAATGTTGTAAAATATTACACCCGAGATGTTAGGTTCCCTTAGGTTAGGATATACAACGTTATAGACGTATAGAATGTTCCCACCGAGAAATAGGGGCCGACGCGTCAGGAATGTTGTAAAATATTACACCCGAGACGTTAGGTTCTCTTAGGTTAGGATACACAACGTTATAGACATATAGAATGTTCCCACCGAGAAATAGGGGCCGAAGCGTCAGGAATGTTGTAAAATATGACATCCCAGAAGTTAGGTTGCGTTAGGTTAAGATATACAACGTTATAGACGTATATAATGTCCCCTTCGAGAAGCAGGCGGCGACACGCCAAAATGTTGTAAAATATTACATTCGACATGTTAGGTTGCCTTAGGCTAGGATATGTAACTTTATAGACGTATATAATATTTCCACCGAGAAATAGGTGCCGACTCGTCAGGAATGTTGTAAAATATTACACCCGAAGTGTTAGGTTCCCTTAGGTTAGGATATACAACGTCATAGACGTATAGAATGTTCCCACCGAGATGTAGGGACCGACATGCCAGGAATGTTGTAAAATATTACATCCGAGATGTTAGGTTGCCTTAGGCTAGGACATATATCGTTATAGACGTATACAATGTTCGCACCGAAAAGTAGGGACCGACGCGTCAGGAATGTTGTAATATATTACATCCCAGATGTTAGGTTGCGTTAGGTTAGGATATACAACGTTATAGACGTATATAATATCCCCTTCGAGAAGCAGGCGACGACACGCCAGGAATGTTATCAACTATTACATCCGAGATTTTAGGTTGCCTTAGGTTAGGATATATAACGTTATAGACGAATATAATATTCCCACCGAGAAATAGGGGCCGACGCGTCAGGAACGTTGTAAAATATTACACCCGAAATGTTAGGCACCCTTAGGTTAGGATATACAGCGTTATAGACGTATAGAATGTTCCCACCGAGACGTAGGGACCGACATGCCAGGAATGTTCTAAAATATGACATCCGAGTTGTTAGGTTGCTTTAGGTTAGGATATATATCGTTATAGACTTATATAATGTTCCCACTCAGACGTGGGGAACGACATGCCAGGAATGTTGTCAAATATTACATCCGAGATGTTAGGTTGCGTTAGGTTAGGATATACGACGTTACAGACGTATATAATGTCCCCTTCGAGAAGCAGGCGACGACACGCCAGAATGTTGTAAAATATTACATTCGACATGTTAGGTTGCCTTAGGCTAGGATATGTAACGTTGTAGACGTATATAATATTCCCACCGTGAAATAGGGGCCGACGCGTCAGGAATGTTGTAAAATATTACACCCGACATGTTAGGTTCCCTTACGTTAGGATATACAACGTTATAGACGTATAGAATGTTCCCACCGAGGTTGTAGGGACCGACATGCCAGGAATGTTCTAAAATATGACATCCGAGTTGTTAGGTTGCTTTAGGTTAGGATATATATCGTTATAGACTTATATAATGTTCCCACTCAGACGTGGGGAACGACATGCCAGGAATGTTGTCAAATATTACATCCGAGATGTTAGGTTGCCTTAGGTTAGGATATGCAACGTTATACACGTATAGAATGTTCCCACCGAGAAATAGGGGCCGACGGGTCAGGAATGCTGTAAAATATTACACCCGAGATGTTAGGTTCCCTTAGGTTAGGATATACAACGTTATAGACGTATAGAAAGTTCCCACGGTGATGTAGGGACCGACATGCCAGGATTGTTGTAAAATATTACACTCGAGATGTTAGGTTCCCTTAGGTTAGGATATACAACGTTGTAGACGTATAGAATGTTCCCACCGAGAAATAGGGGCCAACGCGTCAGGAATGTTGTAAAATATTACACCCGAGATGTTAGGTTCCCTTAGGTTAGGATATACAACGTTATAGACGTATAGAATGTTCCCACCGAGAAATAGGGGCCGACGAGTCAGGAATGCTGTAAAATATTACACCCGAGATGTTAGGTTCCCTTAGGTTAGGATATACAACGTTATAGACGTATAGAAAGTTCCCACGGTGATGTAGGGACCGACATGCCAGGAATTTTGTAAAATATTACATCCGAGATGTTACGTTGCTTTAGGTTAGGATATATATCGTTATAGACTAATATAATGTTCCCACCGAGACGTGGGGACCTACATGCCAGGAATCTTGTAAAATATTACATCCGAGACGTTAGGTTGCGTTAGGTTAGGACCTACAACGTTATAGACGTATCTAATGTCCCCATCGAGAAGCAGGCGACGACACGCCAGAATGTTGTAAAATATTACATTCGACATGTTAGGTTGCCTTAGGCTAGGATATGTAACGTTATAGACGAATATAATATTCCCACCGAGAAATAGGGGCCGACGCGTCAGGAACGTTGTAAAATATTACACCCGAAATGTTAGGCACCCTTAGGTTAGGATATACAACGTTATAGACGTATAGAATGTTCCCACCGAGATGTAGGGACCGACATGCCAGGAATGTTGTGAAATATTACATCCGATATGTTAGGTTGCCTTAGGCTAGGATATATAACGTGATAGACGTATATAATGTTCCCACCGGGAAATAGGGGCCGACGCGTCAGGAATGTTGTAAAATATGACATCCCAGATGTTAGGCTGCGTTAGGTTAAGATATACAACGTTATAGACGTATATAATGTCCCCTTCGAGAAGCAGGCGACGACAAGCCAGAATGTTGTAAAATATTACATTCGACATGTTAGGTTGCCTTAGGCTAGGATATACAACGTTATAGACGTATATAATATTCCCACCGAGAAATAGGGGCCGACGCGTCAGGAATGTTGTAAAATATTACACCCGAGATGTTAGGTTCCCTTAGGTTAGGATATACAACGTTATAGACGTATAGAATGTTCCCACCGAGATGTAGGGACCGACATGCCAGGAATGTTGTAAAATATTACATCCGAGATGTTAGGTTGCCTTAGGTTAGGATATACAACCTTATAGATGTATATATTGTCCACATCGAGAAGCAGGCGACGACACGCCAGGAATGATGTAAAATATTACATGCTAGATGTTAGGTTCCCTTAGGATAGGATATACAACGTTATAGACGTATCTAATGTCCCCATCGAGAAGCAGGCGACGACACGCCAGAATGTTGTGAAATGTTACATCCGATATGTTAGGTTGCCTTAGGCTAGGATATATAACGTGATAGACGTATATAATGTTCCCACCGAGAAATAGCGGCCGAAGCGTCAGGAATGTTGTAAAATATGACATCCCAGAAGTTAGGTTGCGTTAGGTTAAGATATACAACGTTATAGACGTATATAATGTCCCCTTCGAGAAGCAGGCGACGACTCGCCAGAATGTTGTACAATATTACATTCGACATGTTAGGTTGCCTTAGGCTAGGATATGTAACTTTATAGACGTATATAATATTCCCACCGAGAAATAGGGGCCGACTCGTCAGGAATGTTGTAAAATATTATACCCGAAGTGTTAGGTTCCCTTAGGTTAGGATATACAACTTCATAGACGTATAGAATGTTCCCACCGAGATGTAGGGACCGACATGCCAGGAATGTTGTAAAATATTACATCCGAGATGTTAGGTTGCCTTAGGCTAGGACATATATCGTTATAGACGTATACAATGTTCCAACCGAAAAGTAGGGACCGACGCGTCAGGAATGTTGTAATATAATACATCCCAGATGTTAGGTTGCGTTAGGTTAGGATATACAACGTTATAGACGTATATAATGTCCCCTTCGAGAAGCAGGAGACGACACGCCAGGGATGTTATCAACTATTACATCCGAGATTTTAGGTTGCCTCAGGTTAGGATATACAACGTAATAGACGTATATAATGCCCCATCGGGAAGTAAGTGCCGTCACGCCAGGAATGCTGTAAAATATTACGGTAGAGAGGTTAAGTTGCCTTAGGTTATGATATATTACATTGCAGACGTATATAATATTCCCACCGAGTTGTAGGGACCGACATGCCAGGAATGTTGTAACATATTACACCCGAGATGTTAGGTTCCCTTAGGTTAGGATATACAGCGTTATAGACGTATAGAATGTTCCCACCGAGATGTAGGGACCGACATGCCAGGAATGTTGTAAAATATTACATCCGAGATGTTAGGTTGCCTTAGGTTAGGATATACAACCTTATAGATGTATGTAATGTCCACATCGAGAAGCAGGCGACGACACGCCAGGAATGTTATCAACTATTACATCCGAGATTTTAGGTTGCCCTAGGTTAGGGTATACAACGTTATAGACGTATATAATGCCCCATCGGGAAGTAAGTGCCGTCACGCCAGGAATGCTGTAAAATATTACGGTAGAGAGGTTAGGTTGCCTTAGGTTATGATATATAACATTGCAGACGTATATAATGTTCCCACCGAGATGTAGGGACCGACATGCCAGGAATGTTGTAAAATATTACACCCGAGATGTTAGGTTCCCTTAGGCTAGGATATGTAACTTTATAGACGTATATAATATTTCCACCGAGAAATAGGGGCCGACTCGTCAGGAATGTTGTAAAATATTACACCCGAAGTGTTAGGTTCCCTTAGGTTAGGATATACAACGTCATAGACGTATAGAATGTTCCCACCGAGATGTAGGGACCGACATGCCAGGAATGTTGTAAAATATTACATCCGAGATGTTAGGTTGCCTTAGGCTAGGACATATATCGTTATAGACGTATACAATGTTCGCACCGAAAAGTAGGGACCGACGCGTCAGGAATGTTGTAATACATTACATCCCAGATGTTAGGTTGCGTTAGGTTAGGATATACAACGTTATAGGCGTATATAATATCCCCTTCGAGAAGCAGGCGACGACACGCCAGGAATGTTATCAACTATTACATCCGAGATTTTAGGTTGCCTTAGGTTAGGATATATAACGTTATAGACGAATATAATATTCCCACCGAGAAATAGGGGCCGACACGTCAGGAACGTTGTAAAATATTACACCCGAAATGTTAGGCACCCTTAGGTTAGGATATACAGCGTTATAGACATATAGAATGTTCCCACCGAGACGTAGGGACCGACATGCCAGGAATGTTGTAAAATATTACATACGAGATGTTAGGTTGCTTTGGGTTAGGATATACAACGTTATCGACGTATATAATGTTCCCATCGAAAAGCAGGCGACGACACGCCCGAATGTTGTAAAATATTACACCCGAGATGTTAGGTTCCCTTAGGTTAGGATATACAACGTTATAGACGTATCTAATGTCCCCATCGAGAAGCAGGCGACGACACGCCAGAATGTTGTGAAATGTTACATTCGACATGTTAGGTTGCCTTAGGCTAGGATATGTAACTTTATAGACGTATATAATATTCGCACCGAGAAATAGGGGCCGACTCGTCAGGAATGTTGTAAAATATTACACCCGAAGTGTTAGGTTCCCTTAGGTTAGGATATACAACGTCATAGACGTATAGAATGTTCCCACCGAGATGTAGGGACCGACATGCCAGGAATGTTGTAAAATATTACATCCGAGATGTTAGGTTGCCTTAGGCTAGGACATATATCGTTATAGACGTATACAATGTTCGCACCGAAAAGTAGGGACCGACGCGTCAGGAATGTTGTAATATATTACATCCCAGATGTTAGGTTGCGTTAGGTTAGGATATACAACGTTATAGACGTGTATAATATCCCCTTCGAGAAGCAGGCGACGACACGCCAGAATGTTGTGAAATGTTACATCCGATATGTTAGGTTGCCTTAGGCTAGGATATATAACGTGATAGACGTATATAATGTTCCCACCGAGAAATAGGGGCCGAAGCGTCAGGAATGTTGTAAAATATGACATCCCAGAAGTTAGGTTGCGTTAGGTTAAGATATACAACGTTATAGACGTATATAATGTCCCCTTCGAGAAGCAGGCGGCGACACACCAAAATGTTGTAAAATATTACATTCGACATGTTAGGTTGCCTTAGGCTAGGATATGTAACTTTATAGACGTATATAATATTCCCACCGAGAAATAGGAGCCGACTCGTCAGGAATGTTGTAAAATATTACACCCGAAGTGTTAGGTTCCCTTAGGTTAGGATATACAATGTCATAGACGTATAGAATGTTCCCACCGAGATGTAGGGACCGACATGCCAGGAATGTTGTAAAATATTACATCCGAGATGTTAGGTTGCCTTAGGTTAGGATATACAACCTTATAGATGTATATAATGTCCACATCGAGAAACAGGCGACGACACGACCGGAATGTTATCAACTATTACATCCGAGATTTTGGGTTGCCTCAGGTTAGAATATACAACGTTATAGACGTATATAATGCACCATCGGGAAGTAAGTGCCGTCACGCCAGGAATGCTGTAAAATATTACGGTAGAGAGGTTAGGTTGCCTTAGGTTATGATATATAACATTGCAGACGTATATAATGTTCCCACCGAGATGTAGGGACCGACATGCCAGGAATGTTGTAAAATATTACACCCGAGATGTTAGGTTCCCTTAGGTTAGGATATATAACCTTGCAGACGTATATAATGTTCCCACCGAGATGTAGGGACCGACATGCCAGGAATGTTGTAAAATATTACATCCGAGATGTTAGGTTGCCTTAGGCTAGGACATATATCGTTATAGACGTATACAATGTTCCAACCGAAAAGTAGGGACCGACGCGTCAGGAATGTTGTAATATAATACATCCCAGATGTTAGGTTGCGTTAGGTTAGGATATACAACGTTATAGACGTATATAATGTCCCCATCGAGAAGCAGGCGACGACACGCCAGGAATGTTATCAACTATTACATCCGAGATTTTAGGTTGCCTCAGGTTAGGATATACAACGTTATAGACGTATATAATGCCCCATCGGGAAGTAAGTGCCGTCACGCCAGGAATGCTGTAAAATATTACGGTAGAGAGGTTAGGATGCCTTAGGTTATGATATATTACATTGCAGACGTATATAATATTCCCACCGAGATGTAGGGACCGACATGCCAGGAATGTTGTAAAATATTACACCCGAGATGTTAGGTTTCCTTAGGTTAGGATATACAGCGTTATAGACGTATAGAATGTTCCCACCGAGATGTAGGGACCGACATGCCAGGAATGTTGTAAAATATTACATCCGAGATGTTAGGTTGCCTTAGGTTAGGATATACAACCTTATAGATGTATGTAATGTCCACATCGAGAAGCAGGCGACGACACGCCAGGAATGTTATCAACTATTACATCCGAGATTTTAGGTTGCCTTAGGTTAGGGTATACAACGTTATAGACGTATATAATGCCCCATCGGGAAGTAAGTGCCGTCAGGCCAGGAATGCTGTAAAATATTACGGTAGAGAGGTTAGGTTGCCTTAGGTTATGATATATAACATTGCAGACGTATATAATGTTCCCACCGAGATGTAGGGACCGACATGCCAGGAATGTTGTAAAATATTACACCCGAGATGTTAGGTTCCCTTAGGTTAGGATATACAACGTTATAGACGTATAGAATGTTCCCACCGAGAAATAGGGGCCGACGCGTCAGGAATGTTGTAAAATATTACACCCGAGACGTTAGGTTCTCTTAGGTTAGGATACACAACGTTATAGACATATAGAATGTTCCCACCGAGAAATAGGGGCCGAAGCGTCAGGAATGTTGTAAAATATGACATCCCAGAAGTTAGGTTGCGTTAGGTTAAGATATACAACGTTATAGACGTATATAATGTCCCCTTCGAGAAGCAGGCGGCGACACGCCAAAATGTTGTAAAATATTACATTCGACATGTTAGGTTGCCTTAGGCTAGGATATGTAACTTTATAGACGTATATAATATTTCCACCGAGAAATAGGGGCCGACTCGTCAGGAATGTTGTAAAATATTACACCCGAAGTGTTAGGTTCCCTTAGGTTAGGATATACAACGTCATAGACGTATAGAATGTTCCCACCGAGATGTAGGGACCGACATGCCAGGAATGTTGTAAAATATTACATCCGAGATGTTAGGTTGCCTTAGGCTAGGACATATATCGTTATAGACGTATACAATGTTCGCACCGAAAAGTAGGGACCGACGCGTCAGGAATGTTGTAATATATTACATCCCAGATGTTAGGTTGCGTTAGGTTAGGATATACAACGTTATAGACGTATATAATATCCCCTTCGAGAAGCAGGCGACGACACGCCAGGAATGTTATCAACTATTACATCCGAGATTTTAGGTTGCCTTAGGTTAGGATAGATAACGTTATAGACGAATATAATATTCCCACCGAGAAATAGGGGCCGACGCGTCAGGAACGTTGTAAAATATTACACCCGAAATGTTAGGCACCCTTAGGTTAGGATATACAGCGTTATAGACGTATAGAATGTTCCCACCGAGACGTAGGGACCGACATGCCAGGAATGTTGTAAAATATTACATCCGAGATGTTAGGTTGCCTTAGGTTAGGATATACAACCTTATAGATGTATATAATGTCCACATCGAGAAGCAGGCGACGACACGCCAGGAATGTTGTAAAATATTACATGCTAGATGTTAGGTTCCCTTAGGATAGGATATACAACGTTATAGACGTATCTAATGTCCCCATCGAGAAGCAGGCGACGACACGCCAGAATGTTGTGAAATGTTACATCCGATATGTTAGGTTGCCTTAGGCTAGGATATATAACGTGATAGACGTATATAATGTTCCCACCGAGAAATAGGGGCCGAAGCGTCAGGAATGTTGTAAAATATGACATCCCAGAAGTTAGGTTGCGTTAGGTTAAGATATACAACGTTATAGACGTATATAATGTCCCCTTCGAGAAGCAGGCGGCGACACGCCAAAATGTTGTAAAATATTACATTCGACATGTTAGGTTGCCTTAGGCTAGGATATGTAACTTTATAGACGTATATAATATTCCCACCGAGAAATAGGGGCCGACTCGTCAGCAATGTTCTAAATTTTACACCCGAAGTGTTAGGTTCCCTTAGGTTAGGATATACAACGTCATAGACGTATAGAATGTTCCCACCGAGATGTAGGGACCGACATGCCAGGAATGTTGTAAAATATTACATCCGAGATGTTAGGTTGCCTTAGGTTAGGATATACAACCTTATAGATGTATATAATGTCCACATCGAGAAGCAGGCGACGACACGCCAGGAATGTTATCAACTATTACATACGAGATTTTAGGTTGCCTCAGGTTAGGATATACAACGTTATAGACGTATATAATGCCCCATCGGGAAGTAAGTGCCGTCACGCCAGGAATGCTGTAAAATATTACGGTAGATAGGTTAGGTTGCCTTGGGTTATGATATATTACATTGCAAACGTATATAATATTCCCACCGAGATGTAGGGACCGACATGCCAGGAATGTTTTAAAATATTACACCCGAGATGTTAGGTTCCCTTAGGTTAGGATATACAGCGTTATAGACGTATAGAATGTTCCCACCGAGATGTAGGGACCGACATGCCAGGAATGTTGTAAAATATTACATCCGAGATGTTAGGTTGCCTTAGGTTAGGATATACAACCTTATAGATGTATGTAATGTCCACATCGAGAAGCAGGCGACGATACGCCAGGAATGTTATCAACTATTACATCCGAGATTTTAGATTGCCTTAGGTTAGGATATACAACGTTATAGACGTATATAATGCCCCATCGGGAAGTAAGTGCCGTCACGCCAGGAATGCTGTAAAATATTACGGTAGAGAGGTTAGGTTGCCTTAGGTTATGATATATAACATTGCAGACGTATATAATGTTCCCACCGAGATGTAGGGACCGACATGCCAGGAATGTTGTAAAATATTACACCCGAGATGTTAGGTTCCCTTAGGTTAGGATATACAACGTTATAGACGTATAGAATGTTCCCACCGAGAAATAGGGGCCGACGCGTCAGGAATGTTGTAAAATATTACACCCGAGACGTTAGGTTCTCGTAGGTTAGGATATACAACGTTATAGACATATAGAATGTTCCCACCGAGAAATAGGGGCCGACGCGTCAGGAATGTTGTAAAATATGACATCCCAGAAGTTAGGTTGCGTTAGGTTAAGATATACAACGTTATAGACGTATATAATGTCCCCTTCGAGAAGCAGGCGGCGACACGCCAAAATGTTGTAAAATATTACATTCGACATGTTAGGTTCCCTTAGGTTAGGATGTACAACGTTATAGACGTATCTAATGTCCCCATCGAGAAGCAGGCGACGACACGCCAGAATGTTGTAAAATATTACATTGTATGTGTTAGGTTGCCTTAGGCTAGGATATATAACGTGATAGACGTATATAATGTTCCCACCGGGAAATAGGGGCCGACGAGTCAGGAATGTTGTAAAATATTACATCCCAGATGTTAGGTTGCGTTAGGTTAGGATATACGACGTTACAGACGTATATAATGTCCCCTTCGAGAAGCAGGCGACGACACGCCAGAATGTTGTAAAATATTACATTCGACATGTTAGGTTGCCTTAGGCTAGGATATGTAACGTTGTAGACGTATATAATATTCCCACCGTGAAATAGGGGCCGACGCGTCAGGAATGTTGTAAAATATTACACCCGACATGTTAGGTTCCCTTACGATAGGATATACAACGTTATAGACGTATAGAATGTTCCCACCGAGGTTGTAGGGACCGACATGCCAGGAATGTTCTAAAATATGACATCCGAGTTGTTAGGTTGCTTTAGGTTAGGATATATATCGTTATAGACTTATATAATGTTCCCACTCAGACGTGGGGAACGACATGCCAGGAATGTTGTCAAATATTACATCCGAGATGTTAGGTTGCCTTAGGTTAGGATATGCAACGTTATAGACGTATAGAATGTTCCCACCGAGAAATAGGGGCCGACGGGTCAGGAATGCTGTAAAATATTACACCCGAGATGTTAGGTTCCCTTAGGTTAGGATATACAACGTTATAGACGTATAGAAAGTTCCCACGGTGATGTAGGGACCGACATGCCAGGAATTTTGTAAAATATTACATCCGAGATGTTACGTTGCTTTAGGTTAGGATATATATCGTTATAGACTAATATAATGTTCCCACCGAGACGTGGGGACCTACATGCCAGGAATCTTGTAAAATATTACATCCGAGACGTTAGGTTGCGTTAGGTTAGGACCTACAACGTTATAGACGTATCTAATGTCCCCATCGAGAAGCAGGCGACGACACGCCAGAATGTTGTAAAATATTACATTCGACATGTTAGGTTGCCTTAGGCTAGGATATGTAACGTTATAGACGAATATAATATTCCCACCGAGAAATAGGGGCCGACGCGTCAGGAACGTTGTAAAATATTACACCCGAAATGTTAGGCACCTTAGGTTAGGATATACAACGTTATAGACGTATAGAATGTTCCCACCGAGATGTAGGGACCGACATGCCAGGAATGTTGTGAAATATTACATCCGATATGTTAGGTTGCCTTAGGCTAGGATATATAACGTGATAGACGTATATAATGTTCCCACCGGGAAATAGGGGCCGACGCGTCAGGAATGTTGTAAAATATGACATCCCAGATGTTAGGCTGCGTTAGGTTAAGATATACAACGTTATAGACGTATATAATGTCCCCTTCGAGAAGCAGGCGACGACAAGCCAGAATGTTGTAAAATATTACATTCGACATGTTAGGTTGCCTTAGGCTAGGATATACAACGTTATAGACGTATATAATATTCCCACCGAGAAATAGGGGCCGACGCGTCAGGAATGTTGTAAAATATTACACCCGAGATGTTAGGTTCCCTTAGGTTAGGATATACAACGTTATAGACGTATAGAATGTTCCCACCGAGATGTAGGGACCGACATGCCAGGAATGTTGTAAAATATTACATCCGAGATGTTAGGTTGCCTTAGGTTAGGATATACAACCTTATAGATGTATATAATGTCCACATCGAGAAGCAGGCGACGACACGCCAGGAATGTTATCAACTATTACATACGAGATTTTAGGTTGCCTCAGGTTAGGATATACAACGTTATAGACGTATATAATGCCCCATCGGGAAGTAAGTGCCGTCACGCCAGGAATGCTGTAAAATATTACGGTAGATAGGTTAGGTTGCCTTGGGTTATGATATATTACATTGCAAACGTATATAATATTCCCACCGAGATGTAGGGACCGACATGCCAGGAATGTTTTAAAATATTACACCCGAGATGTTAGGTTCCCTTAGGTTAGGATATACAGCGTTATAGACGTATAGAATGTTCCCACCGAGAAATAGGGGCCGACGCGTCAGGAATGTTGTAAAATATTACACCCGAGACGTTAGGTTCTCGTAGGTTAGGATATACAACGTTATAGACATATAGAATGTTCCCACCGAGAAATAGGGGCCGACGCGTCAGGAATGTTGTAAAATATGACATCCCAGAAGTTAGGTTGCGTTAGGTTAAGATATACAACGTTATAGACGTATATAATGTCCCCTTCGAGAAGCAGGCGGCGACACGCCAAAATGTTGTAAAATATTACATTCAACATGTTAGGTTCCCTTAGGTTAGGATGTACAACGTTATAGACGTATCTAATGTCCCCATCGAGAAGCAGGCGACGACACGCCAGAATGTTGTAAAATATTACATTGTATGTGTTAGGTTGCCTTAGGCTAGGATATATAACGTGATAGACGTATATAATGTTCCCACCGGGAAATAGGGGCCGACGAGTCAGGAATGTTGTAAAATATTACATCCCAGATGTTAGGTTGCGTTAGGTTAGGATATACGACGTTACAGACGTATATAATGTCCCCTTCGAGAAGCAGGCGACGACACGCCAGAATGTTGTAAAATATTACATTCGACATGTTAGGTTGCCTTAGGCTAGGATATGTAACGTTGTAGACGTATATAATATTCCCACCGTGAAATAGGGGCCGACGCGTCAGGAATGTTGTAAAATATTACACCCGACATGTTAGGTTCCCTTACGATAGGATATACAACGTTATAGACGTATAGAATGTTCCCACCGAGGTTGTAGGGACCGACATGCCAGGAATGTTCTAAAATATGACATCCGAGTTGTTAGGTTGCTTTAGGTTAGGATATATATCGTTATAGACTTATATAATGTTCCCACTCAGACGTGGGGACCTACATGCCAGGAATCTTGTAAAATATTACATCCGAGACGTTAGGTTGCGTTAGGTTAGGACCTACAACGTTATAGACGTATCTAATGTCCCCATCGAGAAGCAGGCGACGACACGCCAGAATGTTGTAAAATATTACATTCGACATGTTAGGTTGCCTTAGGCTAGGATATGTAACGTTATAGACGAATATAATATTCCCACCGAGAAATAGGGGCCGACGCGTCAGGAACGTTGTAAAATATTACACCCGAAATGTTAGGCACCCTTAGGTTAGGATATACAACGTTATAGACGTATAGAATGTTCCCACCGAGATGTAGGGACCGACATGCCAGGAATGTTGTGAAATATTACATCCGATATGTTAGGTTGCCTTAGGCTAGGATATATAACGTGATAGACGTATATAATGTTCCCACCGGGAAATAGGGGCCGACGCGTCAGGAATGTTGTAAAATATGACATCCCAGATGTTAGGCTGCGTTAGGTTAAGATATACAACGTTATAGACGTATATAATGTCCCCTTCGAGAAGCAGGCGACGACAAGCCAGAATGTTGTAAAATATTACATTCGACATGTTAGGTTGCCTTAGGCTAGGATATACAACGTTATAGACGTATATAATATTCCCACCGAGAAATAGGGGCCGACGCGTCAGGAATGTTGTAAAATATTACACCCGAGATGTTAGGTTCCCTTAGGTTAGGATATACAACGTTATAGACGTATAGAATGTTCCCACCGAGATGTAGGGACCGACATGCCAGGAATGTTGTAAAATATTACATCCGAGATGTTAGGTTGCCTTAGGTTAGGATATACAACCTTATAGATGTATATAATGTCCACATCGAGAAGCAGGCGACGACACGCCAGGAATGATGTAAAATATTACATGCTAGATGTTAGGTTGCCTTAGGATAGGATATACAACGTTATAGACGTATCTAATGTCCCCATCGAGAAGCAGGCGACGACACGCCAGAATGTTGTGAAATGTTACATCCGATATGTTAGGTTGCCTTAGGCTAGGATATATAACGTGATAGACGTATATAATGTTCCCACCGAGAAATAGCGGCCGAAGCGTCAGGAATGTTGTAAAATATGACATCCCAGAAGTTAGGTTGCGTTAGGTTAAGATATACAACGTTATAGACGTATATAATGTCCCCTTCGAGAAGCAGGCGACGACTCGCCAGAATGTTGTACAATATTACATTCGACATGTTAGGTTGCCTTAGGCTAGGATATGTAACTTTATAGACGTATATAATATTCCCACCGAGAAATAGGGGCCGACTCGTCAGGAATGTTGTAAAATATTACACCCGAAGTGTTAGGTTCCCTTAGGTTAGGATATACAACGTCATAGACGTATAGAATGTTCCCTCCGAGATGTAGGGACCGACATGCCAGGAATGTTGTAAAATATTACATCCGAGATGTTAGGTTGCCTTAGGCTAGGACATATATCGTTATAGACGTATACAATGTTCGCACCGAAAAGTAGGGACCGACGCGTCAGGAATGTTGTAATATATTACATCCCAGATGTTAGGTTGCGTTAGGTTAGGATATACAACGTTATAGGCGTATATAATATCCCCTTCGAGAAGCAGGCGACGACACGCCAGGAATGTTATCAACTATTACATCCGAGATTTTAGGTTGCCTTAGGTTAGGATATATAACGTTATAGACGAATATAATATTCCCACCGAGAAATAGGGGCCGACACGTCAGGAACGTTGTAAAATATTACACCCGAAATGTTAGGCACCCTTAGGTTAGGATATACAGCGTTATAGACATATAGAATGTTCCCACCGAGACGTAGGGACCGACATGCCAGGAATGTTGTAAAATATTACATACGAGATGTTAGGTTGCTTTGGGTTAGGATATACAACGTTATCGACGTATATAATGTTCCCATCGAAAAGCAGGCGACGACACGCCAGAATGTTGTAAAATATTACACCCGAGATGTTAGGTTCCCTTAGGTTAGGATATACAACGTTATAGACGTATCTAATGTCCCCATCGAGAAGCAGGCGACGACACGCCAGAATGTTGTGAAATGTTACATTCGACATGTTAGGTTGCCTTAGGCTAGGATGTGTAACTTTATAGACGTATATAATATTCCCACCGAGAAATAGGGGCCGACTCGTCAGGAATGTTGTAAAATATTACACCCGAAGTGTTAGGTTCCCTTAGGTTAGGATATACAACGTCATAGACGTATAGAATGTTCCCACCGAGATGTAGGGACCGACATGCCAGGAATGTTGTAAAATATTACATCCGAGATGTTAGGTTGCCTTAGGCTAGGACATATATCGTTATAGACGTATACAATGTTCGCACCGAAAAGTAGGGACCGACGCGTCAGGAATGTTGTAATATATTACATCCCAGATGTTAGGTTGCGTTAGGTTAGGATATACAACGTTATAGACGTATATAATATCCCCTTCGAGAAGCAGGCGACGACACGCCAGAATGTTGTGAAATGTTACATCCGATATGTTAGGTTGCCTTAGGCTAGGATATATAACGTGATAGACGTATATAATGTTCCCACCGAGAAATAGGGACCGAAGCGTCAGGAATGTTGTAAAATATGACATCCCAGAAGTTAGGTTGCGTTAGGTTAAGATATACAACGTTATAGACGTATATAATGTCCCCTTCGAGAAGCAGGCGGCGACACGCCAAAATGTTGTAAAATATTACATTCGACATGTTAGGTTGCCTTAGGCTAGGATATGTAACTTTATAGACGTATATAATATTCCCACCGAGAAATAGGGGCCGACTCGTCAGGAATGTTGTAAAATATTACACCCGAAGTGTTAGGTTCCCTTAGGTTAGGATATACAACTTCATAGACGTATAGAATGTTCCCACCGAGATGTAGGGACCGACATGCCAGGAATGTTGTAAAATATTACATCCGAGATGTTAGGTTGCCTTAGGCTAGGACATATATCGTTATAGACGTATACAATGTTCCAACCGAAAAGTAGGGACCGACGCGTCAGGAATGTTGTAATATAATACATCCCAGATGTTAGGTTGCGTTAGGTTAGGATATACAACGTTATAGACGTATATAATGTCCCCATCGAGAAGCAGGCGACGACACGCCAGGAATGTTATCAACTATTACATCCGAGATTTTAGGTTGCCTCAGGTTAGGATATACAACGTTATAGACGTATATAATGCCCCATCGGGAAGTAAGTGCCGTCACGCCAGGAATGCTGTAAAATATTACGGTAGAGAGGTTAGGTTGCCTTAGGTTATGATATATTACATTGCAGACGTATATAATATTCCCACCGAGATGTAGGGACCGACATGCCAGGAATGTTGTAAAATATTACACCCGAGATGTTAGGTTTCCTTAGGTTAGGATATACAGCGTTATAGACGTATAGAATGTTCCCACCGAGATGTAGGGACCGACATGCCAGGAATGTTGTAAAATATTACATCCGAGATGTTAGGTTGCCTTAGGTTAGGATATACAACCTTATAGATGTATGTAATGTCCACATCGAGAAGCAGGCGACGACACGCCAGGAATGTTATCAACTATTACATCCGAGATTTTAGGTTGCCTTAGGTTAGGGTATACAACGTTATAGACGTATATAATGCCCCATCGGGAAGTAAGTGCCGTCACGCCAGGAATGCTGTAAAATATTACGGTAGAGTGGTTAGGTTGCCTTAGGTTATGATATATAACATTGTAGACGTATATAATGTTCCCACCGAGATGTAGGGACCGACATGCCAGGAATGTTGTAAAATATTACACCCGAGATGTTAGGTTCCCTTAGGTTAGGATATACAACGTTATAGACGTATAGAATGTTCCCACCGAGAAATAGGGGCCGACGCGTCAGGAATGTTGTAAAATATGACATCCCAGAAGTTAGGTTGCGTTAGGTTAAGATATACAACGTTATAGACGTATATAATGTCCCCTTCGAGAAGCAGGCGGCGACACGCCAAAATGTTGTAAAATATTACATTCGACATGTTAGGTTGCCTTAGGCTAGGATATGTAACTTTAGAGACGTATATAATATTTCCACCGAGAAATAGGGGCCGACTCGTCAGGAATGTTGTAAAATATTACACCCGAAGTGTTAGGTTCCCTTAGGTTAGGATATACAACGTCATAGACGTATAGAATGTTCCCACCGAGATGTAGGGACCGACATGCCAGGAATGTTGTAAAATATTACATCCGAGATGTTAGGTTGCCTTAGGCTAGGACATATATCGTTATAGACGTATACAATGTTCGCACCGAAAAGTAGGGACCGACGCGTCAGGAATGTTGTAATATATTACATCCCAGATGTTAGGTTGCGTTAGGTTAGGATATACAACGTTATAGACGTATATAATATCCCCTTCGAGAAGCAGGCGACGACACGCCAGGAATGTTATCAACTATTACATCCGAGATTTTAGGTTGCCTTAGGTTAGGATATATAACGTTATAGACGAATATAATATTCCCACCGAGAAATAGGGGCCGACGCGTCAGGAACGTTGTAAAATATTACACCCGAAATGTTAGGCACCCTTAGGTTAGGATATACAGCGTTATAGACGTATAGAATGTTCCCACCGAGACGTAGGGACCGACATGCCAGGAATGTTGTAAAATATTACATCCGAGATGTTAGGTTGCCTTAGGTTAGGATATACAACCTTATAGATGTATATAATGTCCACATCGAGAAGCAGGCGACGACACGCCAGGAATGTTGTAAAATATTACATGCTAGATGTTAGGTTCCCTTAGGATAGGATATACAACGTTATAGACGTATCTAATGTCCCCATCGAGAAGCAGGCGACGACACGCCAGAATGTTGTGAAATGTTACATCCGATATGTTAGGTTGCCTTAGGCTAGGATATATAACGTGATAGACGTATATAATGTTCCCACCGAGAAATAGGGGCCGAAGCGTCAGGAATGTTGTAAAATATGACATCCCAGAAGTTAGGTTGCGTTAGGTTAAGATATACAACGTTATAGACGTATATAATGTCCCCTTCGAGAAGCAGGCGGCGACACGCCAAAATGTTGTAAAATATTACATTCGACATGTTAGGTTGCCTTAGGCTAGGATATGTAACTTTATAGATGTATATAATATTCCCACCGAGAAATAGGGGCCGACTCGTCAGCAATGTTCTAAATTTTACACCCGAAGTGTTAGGTTCCCTTAGGTTAGGATATACAACGTCATAGACGTATAGAATGTTCCCACCGAGATGTAGGGACCGACATGCCAGGAATGTTGTAAAATATTACATCCGAGATGTTAGGTTGCCTTAGGTTAGGATATACAACCTTATAGATGTATGTAATGTCCACATCGAGAAGCAGGCGACGATACGCCAGGAATGTTATCAACTATTACATCCGAGATTTTAGATTGCCTTAGGTTAGGATATACAACGTTATAGACGTATATAATGCCCCATCGGGAAGTAAGTGCCGTCACGCCAGGAATGCTGTAAAATATTACGGTAGAGAGGTTAGGTTGCCTTAGGTTATGATATATAACATTGCAGACGTATATAATGTTCCCACCGAGATGTAGGGACCGACATGCCAGGAATGTTGTAAAATATTACACCCGAGATGTTAGGTTCCCTTAGGTTAGGATATACAACGTTATAGACGTATAGAATGTTCCCACCGAGAAATAGGGGCCGACGCGTCAGGAATGTTGTAAAATATTACACCCGAGACGTTAGGTTCTCGTAGGTTAGGATATACAACGTTATAGACATATAGAATGTTCCCACCGAGAAATAGGGGCCGACGCGTCAGGAATGTTGTAAAATATGACATCCCAGAAGTTAGGTTGCGTTAGGTTAAGATATACAACGTTATAGACGTATATAATGTCCCCTTCGAGAAGCAGGCGGCGACACGCCAAAATGTCGTAAAATATTACATTCGACATGTTAGGTTGCCTTAGGCTAGGATATGTAACTTTATAGACGTATATAATATTCCCACCGAGAAATAGGGGCCGACTCGTCAGCAATGTTGTAAAATATTACACCCGAAGTGTTAGGTTCCCTTAGGTTAGGATATACAACGTCATAGACGTATAGAATGTTCCCACCGAGATGTAGGGACCGACATGCCAGGAATGTTGTAAAATATTACATCCGAGATGTTAGGTTGCCTTAGGCTAGGATATGTAACGTTATAGACGTATATAATATTCCCACCGAGAAATAGGGGCCGACGCGTCAGGAATGTTGTAAAATATTACACCCAAGATGTTAGGTTGCCTTAGGTTAGGATATACAACCTTATAGATGTATATAATGTCCACATCGAGAAGCAGGCGACGACACGCCAGGAATGTTATCAACTATTACATCCGAGATTTTAAGTTGCCTCAGGTTAGGATATACAACGTTATAGACGTATATAATGCCCCATCGGGAAGTAAGTGCCGTCACGCCAGGAATGCTGTAAAATATTACGGTAGAGAGGTTAGGCTGCCTTAGGTTATGATATATAACATTACAGACGTATGTAATGTTCCCACCGAGATGTAGGGACCGACATGCCAGGAATGTTGTAAAATATTACACCCGAGATGTTAGGTTCCCTTAGGTTAGGATATACAACGTTATAGACGTATAGAATGTTCCCACCGAGAAATAGGGGCCGACGCGTCAGGAATGTTGTAAAATATTACACCCGAGACGTTAGGTTCTCTTAGGTTAGGATATACAACGTTATAGACATATAGAATGTTCCCACCGAGAAATAGGGGCCGACGCGTCAGGAATGTTGTAAAATATGACATCCCAGATGTTAGGTTGCGTTAGGTTAGGATATACAACGTTATAGACGTATATAATGTCCCCTTCGAGAAGCAGGCGACGACACGCCAGAATGTTGTAAAATATTACATTCGACATGTTAGGTTGCCTTAGGCTAGGATATGTAACGTTATAGACGAATATAATATTCCCACCGAGAAATAGGGGCCGACGCGTCAGGAACGTTGTAAAATATTACACCCGAAATGTTAGGTTCCCTTAGGTTAGGATATACAACGTTATAGACGTATATAATGTTCCCACCGAGAAGTAGGGACCGACATGCCAGGAATGTTGTAAAATATCACATACGAGATGTTAGGTTGCTTTGGGTTAGGATATACAACGTTATCGACGTATATAATGTCCCCATCGAGAAGCGTGCGACGACACGCCAGAATGTTGTAAAATATTACATCCGAGATGTTAGGTTCCCTTAGGTTAGGATATACAACGTTATAGACGTATCTAATGTCCCCATCGAGAAGCATGCGACGATACGCCAGAATGTTGCAAAATATTATATCCGATATGTTAGGTTGCCTTAGGCTAGGATATATAACGTGATAGACGTATATAATGTTCCCACCGAGAAGTAGGGACCGAAATGCCAGGAATGTTGTAAAATATTACACCCGAGATGTTAGGTTCCCTTAGGTTAGGATATACAACGTTATAGACGTATAGAATGTTCCCACCGAGAAATTGGGGCCGACGGGTCAGGAACGTTGCAAAATATTACACCCGAGATGTTAGGTTCCCTTAGGTTAGGATATACAACGTTATAAAGTATAGAAAGTTCTCAGCGAGATGTAGGGACCGACATGCCAGGAATGTTGTAAAACATTACATCCCAGAAGTTAGGTTGCTTTGGGTTAGGATATACAACGTTATAGACGTATATAATGTCCCCATCGAGAAGCAGGCGACGACACGCCAGAATGTTGTAAAATATTACATCCGAGATGTTAGGTTCCCTTAGGTTAGGATGTACAACGTTATAGACGTATCTAATGTCCCCATCGAGAAGCAGGCGACGACACGCCAGAATGTTGTAAAATATTACATTGTATGTGTTAGGTTGCCTTAGGCTAGGATATATAACGTGATAGACGTATATAATGTTCCCACCGGGAAATAGGGGCCGACGAGTCAGGAATGTTGTAAAATATTACATCCCAGATGTTAGGTTGCGTTAGGTTAGGATATACGACGTTACAGACGTATATAATGCCCCTTCGAGAAGCAGGCGACGACACGCCAGAATGTTGTAAAATATTACATTCGACATGTTAGGTTGCCTTAGGCTAGGATATGTAACGTTGTAGACGTATATAATATTCCCACCGTGAAATAGGGGCCGACGCGTCAGGAATGTTGTAAAATATTACACCCGACATGTTAGGTTCCCTTACGTTAGGATATACAACGTTATAGACGTATAGAATGTTCCCACCGAGGTTGTAGGGACCGACATGCCAGGAATGTTCTAAAATATGACATCCGAGTTGTTAGGTTGCTTTAGGTTAGGATATATATCGTTATAGACTTATATAATGTTCCCACTCAGACGTGGGGAACGACATGCCAGGAATGTTGTCAAATATTACATCCGAGATGTTAGGTTGCCTTAGGTTAGGATATGCAACGTTATAGACGTATAGAATTTTCCCACCGAGAAATAGGGGCCGACGGGTCAGGAATGCTGTAAAATATTACACCCGAGATGTTAGGTTCCCTTAGGTTAGGATATACAACGTTATAGACGTATAGAAAGTTCCCACGGTGATGTAGGGACCGACATGCCAGGATTGTTGTAAAATATTACACTCGAGATGTTAGGTTCCCTTAGGTTAGGATATACAACGTTGTAGACGTATAGAATGTTCCCACCGAGAAATAGGGGCCGACGCGTCAGGATTGTTGTAAAATATTACACCCGAGATGTTAGGTTCCCTTAGGTTAGGATATACAACGTTATAGACGTATAGAATGTCCCCATCGAGAAGCATGCGACGACACGCCAGAATGTTGTAAAATATTATATCCCATATGTTAGGTTGCCTTAGGCTAGGATATATAACGTGATAGACGTATATAATGTTCCCACCGAGAAGTAGGGACCGAAATGCCAGGAATGTTGTAAAATATTACACCCGAGATGTTAGGTTCCCTTAGGTTAGGATATACAACGTTATAGACGTATAGAATGTTCCCACCGAGAAATTGGGGCCGACGGGTCAGGAACGTTGCAAAATATTACACCCGAGATGTTAGGTTCCCTTAGGTTAGGATATACAACGTTATAAAGTATAGAAAGTTCTCAGCGAGATGTAGGGACCGACATGCCAGGAATGTTGTAAAATATTACATCCCAGAAGTTAGGTTGCTTTGGGTTAGGATATACAACGTTATAGACGTATATAATGTCCCCATCGAGAAGCAGGCGACGACACGCCAGAATGTTGTAAAATATTACATTCGACATGTTAGGTTGCCTTAGGCTAGGATATGTAACGTTATAGACGAATATAATATTCCCACCGAGAAATAGGGGCCGACGCGTCAGGAACGTTGTAAAATATTACACCCGAAATGTTAGGTTCCCTTAGGTTAGGATATACAACGTTATAGACGTATATAATGTTCCCACCGAGAAGTAGGGACCGACATGCCAGGAATGTTGTAAAATATCACATACGAGATGTTAGGTTGCTTTGGGTTAGGATATACAACGTTATCGACGTATATAATGTCCCCATCGAGAAGCGTGCGACGACACGCCAGAATGTTGTAAAATATTACATCCGAGATGTTAGGTTCCCTTAGGTTAGGATATACAACGTTATAGACGTATATAATGTCCCCATCGAGAAGCAGGCGACGACACGCCAGAATGTTGTAAAATATTACATCCGAGATGTTAGGTTGCGTTAGGTTAGGATGTACAACGTTATATACGTATATAATGTCCCCTTCGAAAAGCAGGCGACGACACGCCAGAATTTTGTAAAATATTACGTCCGCTATGTTAGGTTGCCTTAGGCTAGGATATATAACTTTACAGACGTATATAATGTTACCACGGAGAACTAGGGGCCGACGAGTCAGGAATGTTGTAAAATATTACACCCGAGATGTTAGGTTGCTTTAGGTTAGGATATACAACGTTATAGACGTATATAACGTCCCCATCCAGAAGCAGGCGACGACACGCCAGGAATGTTGTAAGATATTACATTCGAGATGTTATGTTGCCTTACGTTAGGATATATAACGTTATAGACGTATATAATGTTCCCACCGACAAGTACGGACCGACACGCCAGGAGTTTCATCAACTATTACATCCGAGATGTTAGGTTGCCTTAGGTTAGGGTATACAACGTTATGGACGTATATAATATCCCCATCGGGAAGTAGGTGCCGTCACGCCAGAAATGTTGTAAAATATTACATCCGAAATGTTAGGTTGCTTTACGTTAGGATATATAACGTTATAGACGTATATAATATTCTCACCGAGAAATATGGGCCGACGCGTCAGGAATGTTGTAAAATATTACACCCGAGATGTTAGGTTCCCTTAGGTTA
Source organism: Xylocopa violacea (assembly GCA_963969225.1). Lineage (NCBI taxonomy): Eukaryota > Metazoa > Arthropoda > Insecta > Hymenoptera > Apidae > Xylocopa > Xylocopa violacea. The sequence goes on from CAXAJV010000857.1 coordinate 4,095,358, forward strand.
GCATATACAACGTTATAGACGTATATAATGTTCCCACCGAGAAGTAGGGACCGACATGCCAGGAATGTTGGAAAATATTACATACGAGATGTTAGGTTGCCTTAGGCTAGGATATATAACGTGATAGACGTATATAATGTTCCCACCGAGAAATAGGGGCCGACGCGTCACGAATGTTGTAAAATATTACATACCAGATGTTAGGTTGCGTTAGGTTGGGATATACAACGTTATAGACGTATATAATGTCCCCATCGAAAAGCAGGCGACGACACGCCAGGAATGTTGTAAAATATTACATCCGAGATGTTATGTTGCGTTAGGTTAAGATATACAACGTTATAGACGTATATAATGTCCCCTTCGAGAAGCAGGCGACGACAGGCCAGAATGTTGTAAAACATTACATTCGACATGTTAGGTTGCCTTAGGCTAGGACATATATCGTTATAGACGTATACAATGTTACCACCGAGGAGTAGGGACCGACGCGTCAGGAATGTTGTAAAATATTACATCCCAGATGTTAGGTTGCGTTAGGTTAGGATATACAACGTTTATAGACGTATATAATGTCCCCTTCGAGAAGCAGGCGACGACACGCCAGAATGTTGTAAAATATTACATTCGACATGCTAGGTTGCCTTAGGCTAGGATATATAACGTTATAGACGTATATAATATTCCCACCGAGAAATAGGGGCCGACGCGTCAGGAATTTTGTAAAATATTACACCCGAGATGTTAGGTTCCCTTAGGTTAGCATATACAACGTTATAGACGTATATAATGTTCCCACCGAGAAGTAGGGACCGACATGCCAGGAATGTTGTAAAATATTACATACGAGATGTTAGGTTGCTTTAGGTTAGGATATATATCGTTATAGACTTATATAATGTTCCCACGGAGACGTGGGGACCGACATGCCAGGAATGTTGTAAAACGTTACATCCCAGAAGTTAGATTGCTTTGGGTTAGGATATACAACGTTATCGACGTATATAATGTCCCCATCGAGAAGCAGGCGACGACACGCCAGGATGTTGTAAAATATTACACCCGAAATGTTAGGTTCCCTTAGGTTTGGATATACAACGTTATAGACGTATAGAAAGTTTCCACGGTGATGTAGGGACCGACATGCCAGGAATGTTGTAAAATATTACATCCGAGATGTTACGTTGCTTTAGGTTAGGATATATATCGTTATAGACTAATATAATGTTCCCACTGAGACGTGGGGACCGACATGACAGGAATCTTGTAAAATATTACATCCGAGACGTTAGGTTGCGTTAGGTTAGGACCTACAACGTTATAGACGTATCTAATGTCCCCATCGAGAAGCTGGCGACGACACGCCAGAATGTTGTAAAATATTACATCCGATATGTTAGGTTGCCTTATGCTACGATATATATCGTTATAGACGTATACAATGTTCCCACCGAGAAGTAGGGACCGAAATGCTAGGAATGTCGTAAAATATTACATCCGAGATGTTCGGTTGCCTTAGGTTAGGATATACAACGTTATAGACGTATATAATGTCCCCATCGAAAAGCAGGCGACGACACGCCAGGAATGTTGTAAAATATTACATCCGAGATGTTATGTTGCCTTGCGTTAGGATATATAACGTTATAGACGTATATAATGTTACCACCGAGATGTACGGGGCGACACGCCAGGAATGTTATCAACTATTACATCCGAGATGTTCGGTTGCCTTGGGTTATGATATATAACGTTATAGACGTATATAATGTTACCACCGAGAAGTAGGGACTGACATGCCAGGAATGTTGTAAAATATTACATACGAGATGTTAGGTTGCTTTAGGTTAGGATATATATCGTTATAGACTTATATAATGTTACCACCGAGAAGTAGGGACTGACATGCCAGGAATGTTTTAAAATACTACATCCCAGATGTTAGGTTGCGTTAGGTTAGGATATACAACGTTTATAGACGTATATAATGTCCCCTTCGAGAAGCAGGCGACGACACGCCAGAATGTTGTAAAATATTACATTCAACATGCTTGGTTGCCTTCGGCTAGGATATATAACGTTATAGACGTATATAATATGCCCACCGAGAAGTAGTGGCCGACGCGTCAGGAATGTTGTAAAATATTACACCCGAGATGTTAGGTTCCCTTAGGTTAGCATATACAACGTTATAGACGTATATAATGTTCCCACCGAGAAGTAGGGACCGACATGCCAGGAATGTTGTAAAATATTACATACGAGATGTTAGGTTGCTTTAGGTTAGGACCTACAACGTTATAGACGTATCTAATGTCCCCATCGAGAAGCTGGCGACGACACGCCAGAATGTTGTAAAATATTACATCCGATATGTTAGGTTGCCTTATGCTACGATATATATCGTTATAGACATATACAATGTTCCCACCGAGAAGTAGGGACCGAAATGCTAGGAATGTCGTAAAATATTACATCCGAGATGTTAGGTACCCTTAGGTTAGGATATACAACGTTATAGACGTATATAATGTTCCCACCGAGAAATAGGGGCCGACGCGTCAGGAATGTTGTAAAATATGACATCCCAGATGTTAGGTTGCGTTAGGTTAGGATATACAACGTTATAGACATATATAATGTCCCCTTCGAGAAGCAGGCGACGACACGCCAGAATGTTGTAAAATATTACATTCGACATGTTAGGTTGCCTTAGGCTAGGATATATAACGTTATGGACGTATATAATATTCCCACCGATAAATAGGGGCCGATGCGTCAGGAATGTTGTAAAATATTACACCCGAGATGTTAGGCTCCCTTAGGTTAGCATATACAACGTTATAGACGTATAGAATGTTCCCACCGAGATGTAGGGACCGACATGCCAGGAATGTTGTAAAATATTACATCCGAGATGTTAGGTTGCCTTAGGCTAGGACATATATGGTTATAGACATATACAATGTTCCCACCGAGAAGTAGGGACCGACGCGTCAGGAATGTTGTAAAATATTACATCCCAGATATTAGGTTGCGTTAGGTTAGGATATACAACGTTTATAGACGTATATAATGTCCCCTTCGAGAAGCAGGCGACGACACGCCAGAATGTTGTAAAATATTACATTCGACATGTTAGGTTGCCTTAGGCCAGGATATATAACGTTATAGACGTATATAATATTCCCACCGAGAAATAGGGGCCGACGCGTCAGGAATGTTGTAAAATATTACACCCGAGATGTAAGGTTCCCTTAGGTTAGCATATACAACGTTATAGACGTATATAATGTTCCCACCGAGAAGTAGGGACCGACATGCCAGGAATGTTGTAAAATGTTACATCCCAGAAGTTAGATTGCTTTGGGTTAGGATATACAACGCTATCGACGTATATAATGTCCCCATCGAGAAGCAGGCGACGACACGCCAGAATGTTGTAAAATATTACATCCGATATGTTAGGTTCCCTTAGGTTAGGATATACAACGTTATAGATGTATCTAATGTCCCCATCGAGAAGCAGGCGACGACACGCCAGAATGTTGTAAAATATTACATTCGACATGTTAGGTTGCCTTAGGTTAGGACCTACAACGTTATAGACGTATCTAATGTCAGCATCGAGAAGCTGGCGACGACACGCCAGAATGTTGTAAAATATTACATCCGATATGTTAGGTTGCCTTATGCTACGATATATATCGTTATAGACGTATACAATGTTCCCACCGAGAAGTAGGGACCGAAATGCTAGGAATGTCGTAAAATATTACATCCGAGATGTTCGGTTGCCTTAGGTTAGGATATACAACGTTATAGACGTATATAATGTCCCCATCGAAAAGCAGGCGACGACACGCCAGGAATGTTGTAAAATATTACATCCGAGATGTTATGTTGCCTTGCGTTAGGATATATAACGTTATAGACGTATATAATGTTACCACCGAGAAGTAGGGACTGACATGCCAGGAATGTTGTAAAATATTACATACGAGATGTTAGGTTGCTTTAGGTTAGGATATATATCGTTATACACTTATATAATGTTACCACCGAGAAGTAGGGACTGACATGCCAGGAATGTTGTAAAATACTACATCCCAGATGTTAGGTTGCGTTAGGTTAGGATATACAACGTTATAGACGTATATAATGTCCCCTTCGAGAAGCAGGCGACGACAGGCCAGAATGTTGTAAAATATTACATTCGACATGTTAGGTTGCCTTAGGCTAGGATATATAACGTTATAGACGTATATAATATTCCCACCGATAAATAGGAGCCGATGCGTCAGGAATGTTGTAAAATATTACACCAGAGATGTTAGGTTCCCTTAGGTTAGCATATACAACTTTATAGACGTATAGAATGTTCCCACCGAGATGTAGGGACCGACATGCCAGGAATGTTGTAAAATATTACATCCGAGATGTTAGGTTGCCTTAGGCTAGGACATATATCGCGATAGACGTATACAATGTTCCCACCGAGAAGTAGGGACCGACGCGTCAGGAATGTTGTAAAATATTACATCCCAGATGTTAGGTTCCCTTAGGTTAGCATATACAACGTTATAGACGTATATAATGTTCCCACCGAGAAGTAGGGACCGACATGCCAGGAATGTTGTAAAATATTACATCCGAGATGTTAGGTTGCTTTAGGTTAGGACCTACAACGTTATAGACGTATCTAATGTCCCCATCGAGAAGCAGGAGACGACACGCCAGAATGTTGTAAAATATTACATCCGATATGTTAGTTTGCCTTATGCTACAATATATATCGTTATAGACGTATACAATGTTCCCACCGAGAAGTAGGGACCGACGCGTCAGGAATGTTGTAAAATATTACATCCCAGATATTAGGTTGCGTTAGGTTAGGATATACAACGTTTATAGACCTATATAATGTCCCCTTCGAGAAGCAGGCGACGACACGCCAGAATGTTGTAAAATATTGCATCCGAGATGTTAGGTTCCGTTAGGTTAGGATATACAACGTTATAGATGTATCTAATGTCCCCATCGAGAAGCAGGCGACGACACGCCAGAATGTTGTAAAATATTACATTCGACATGTTAGGTTGCCTTAGGCTAGGATATGTAACGTTATAGACGTATATAATATTCCCACCGAGAAATAGGGGCCGACGCGTCAGGAATGTTGTAAAATATTACACCCGAAATGTTAGGTTCCCTTACGTTAGGATATACAACGTTATAGACGTATAGAATGTTCCCACCGAGATGTAGGGACCGACATGCCAGGAATGTTCTAAAATATGACATCCGAGTTGTTAGGTTGCTTTAGGTTAGGATATATATCCTTATAGACTTATATAATGTTCCCACTCAGACGTGGGGAACGACATGCCAGGAATGTTGTCAAATATTACATCCGAGATGTTAGGTTGCCTTAGGTTAGGATATACAAAGTTATAGATGTATATAATGTCCGCATCCAGAAGTAGGCGACGACACGCCAGGAATGTTTTAAAATATTACATCCGAGATGTTAGGTTGCATTAGGCTAGGATATGCAACGTTATAGACGTATAGAATGTTCCCACCAAGAAATAGGGGCCGACGGGTCAGGAATGTTGTAAAATATTACACCCGAGATGTTAGGTTCCCTTAGGTTAGGATATACAACGTTATAGACGTATATAATGTCCCCATCGAGAAGCAGGCGACGACACGCCAGAATTTTGTAAAATATTACATCCGCTATGTTAGGTTGCCTTAGGCTAGGATATACAACGTTATAGACGTATATAATATTCCCACCGAGAAATAGGGGCCGATGCGTCAGGAATGTTGTAAAATATTACACCCGAGATGTTAGGTTCCCTTAGGTTAGGATATACAACGTTATAGACGTATAGAATGTTCCCACCGAGATGTAGGGACGACATGCCAGGAATGTTGTAAAATATTACACCCGAGATGTTAGGTTCCCTTAGGTTAGCATATACAACGTTATAGACGTATATAATGTTCCCACCGAGAAGTGGGGACCGACATGCCAGGAAAGTTGTAAAATAATACATACGAGATGTTAGGTTGCTTTAGGTTAGGATATATATCGTTATAGACTTATATAATGTTCCCACCGAGACGTGGGGACCGACATGCCAGGAATGTTGTAAAATGTTACATCCCAGAAGTTAGATTGCTTTGGGTTAGGATATACAACGTTATCGACGTATATAATGTCCCCATCGAGAAGCAGGCGACGACACGCCAGAATGTTGTAAAATATTACATCCGATATGCTAGGTTGCCTTAGGTTAGGATATACAACGTTATAGACGTATATAATGTCCCCATCGAGAAGCAGGCGACGACACGCCAGAATTTTGTATAATATTACATCCGCTATGTTAGGTTGCCTCAGGCTAGGATATACAACGTTATAGACGTATATAATATTCCCACCGAGAAATAGGGGCCGATGCGTCAGGAATGTTGTAAAATATTACACCCGAGATGTTAGGTTCCCTTAGGTTAGGATATACAACGTTATAGACGTATAGAATGTTCCCACCGAGATGTAGGGACGACATGCCAGGAATGTTGTAAAATATTACATCCGAGATGTTAGGTTGCTTTAGGTTAGGATATACAACGATATACGTATATAATATTCCCACCGAGAAATAGGGGCCGATGCGTCAGGAATGTTGTAAAATATTACACCCGAGATGTTAGGTTCCCTTAGGTTAGCATATACAACGTTATAGACGTATAGAATGTTCCCACCGAGATGTAGGGACCGACATGCCAGGAATGTTGTAAAATATTACATCCGAGATGTTAGGTTGCCTTAGGCTAGGACATATATCGTTATAGACGTACACAATGTTCCCACCGAGAAGTAGGGACCGACGCGTCAGGAATGTTTTAAAATATTACATCCGAGATGTTAGGTTGCCTTAGGCTAGGATATACAACGTTATAGACGTATATAATATTCCCACCGAGAAATAGGGGCCGACGCGTCAGGAATGTTGTAAAATATTACACCCGAGATGTTAGGTTCCCTTAGGTTAGCATATACAACGTTATAGACGTATAGAATGTTCCCACCGAGAAGTGGGGACCGACATGCCAGGAAAGTTGTAAAATATTACATACGAGATGTTAGGTTGCTTTAGGTTAGGATATATATCGTTATAGACTTATATAATGTTCCCACCGAGACGTGGGGACCGACATGCCAGGAATGTTGTAAAATGTTACATCCCAGAAGTTAGATTGCTTTGGGTTAGGATATACAACGTTATCGACGTATATAATGTCCCCATCGAGAAGCAGGCGACGACACGCCAGAATGTTGTAAAATATTACATCCGATATGCTAGGTTGCCTTAGGTTAGGATATACAACGTTATAGACGTATATAATGTCCCCATCGAGAAGCAGGCGACGACACGCCAGAATTTTGTATAATATTACATCCGCTACGTTAGGTTGCCTCAGGCTAGGATATACAACGTTATAGACGTATATAATATTCCCACCGAGAAATAGGGGCCGATGCGTCAGGAATGTTGTAAAATATTACACCCGAGATGTTAGGTTCCCTTAGGTTAGGATATACAACGTTATAGACGTATAGAATGTTCCCACCGAGATGTAGGGACCGACATGCCAGGAATGTTGTAAAATATTACATCCGAGATGTTAGGTTGCCTTAGGCTAGGACATATATCGCGATAGACGTATACAATGTTCCCACCGAGAAGTAGGGACCGACGCGTCAGGAATGTTGTAAAATATTACATCCCAGATGTTAGGTTCCCTTAGGTTAGCATATACAACGTTATAGACGTATATAATGTTCCCACCGAGAAGTAGGGACCGACATGCCAGGAATGTTGTAAAATATTACATACGAGATGTTAGGTTGCTTTAGGTTAGGACCTACAACGTTATAGACGTATCTAATGTCCCCATCGAGAAGCAGGAGACGACACGCCAGAATGTTGTAAAATATTACATCCGATATGTTAGTTTGCCTTATGCTACAATATATATCGTTATAGACGTATACAATGTTCCCACCGAGAAGTAGGGACCGACGCGTCAGGAATGTTGTAAAATATTACATCCCAGATATTAGGTTGCGTTAGGTTAGGATATACAACGTTTATAGACCTATATAATGTCCCCTTCGAGAAGCAGGCGACGACACGCCAGAATGTTGTAAAATATTGCATCCGAGATGTTAGGTTCCGTTAGGTTAGGATATACAACGTTATAGATGTATCTAATGTCCCCATCGAGAAGCAGGCGACGACACGCCAGAATGTTGTAAAATATTACATTCGACATGTTAGGTTGCCTTAGGCTAGGATATGTAACGTTATAGACGTATATAATATTCCCACCGAGAAATAGGGGCCGACGCGTCAGGAATGTTGTAAAATATTACACCCGAAATGTTAGGTTCCCTTACGTTAGGATATACAACGTTATAGACGTATAGAATGTTCCCACCGAGATGTAGGGACCGACATGCCAGGAATGTTCTAAAATATGACATCCGAGTTGTTAGGTTGCTTTAGGTTAGGATATATATCCTTATAGACTTATATAATGTTCCCACTCAGACGTGGGGAACGACATGCCAGGAATGTTGTCAAATATTACATCCGAGATGTTAGGTTGCCTTAGGTTAGGATATACAAAGTTATAGATGTATATAATGTCCGCATCCAGAAGTAGGCGACGACACGCCAGGAATGTTTTAAAATATTACATCCGAGATGTTAGGTTGCATTAGGCTAGGATATGCAACGTTATAGACGTATAGAATGTTCCCACCAAGAAATAGGGGCCGACGGGTCAGGAATGTTGTAAAATATTACACCCGAGATGTTAGGTTCCCTTAGGTTAGGATATACAACGTTATAGACGTATATAATGTTCCCATCGAGAAGCAGGCGACGACACGCCAGAATTTTGTAAAATATTACATCCGCTATGTTAGGTTGCCTTAGGCTAGGATATACAACGTTATAGACGTATATAATATTCCCACCGAGAAATAGGGGCCGATGCGTCAGGAATGTTGTAAAATATTACACCCGAGATGTTAGGTTCCCTTAGGTTAGGATATACAACGTTATAGACGTATAGAATGTTCCCACCGAGATGTAGGGACGACATGCCAGGAATGTTGTAAAATATTACACCCGAGATGTTAGGTTCCCTTAGGTTAGCATATACAACGTTATAGACGTATATAATGTTCCCACCGAGAAGTGGGGACCGACATGCCAGGAAAGTTGTAAAATAATACATACGAGATGTTAGGTTGCTTTAGGTTAGGATATATATCGTTATAGACTTATATAATGTTCCCACCGAGACGTGGGGACCGACATGCCAGGAATGTTGTAAAATGTTACATCCCAGAAGTTAGATTGCTTTGGGTTAGGATATACAACGTTATCGACGTATATAATGTCCCCATCGAGAAGCAGGCGACGACACGCCAGAATGTTGTAAAATATTACATCCGATATGCTAGGTTGCCTTAGGTTAGGATATACAACGTTATAGACGTATATAATGTCCCCATCGAGAAGCAGGCGACGACACGCCAGAATTTTGTATAATATTACATCCGCTATGTTAGGTTGCCTCAGGCTAGGATATACAACGTTATAGACGTATATAATATTCCCACCGAGAAATAGGGGCCGATGCGTCAGGAATGTTGTAAAATATTACACCCGAGATGTTAGGTTCCCTTAGGTTAGGATATACAACGTTATAGACGTATAGAATGTTCCCACCGAGATGTAGGGACGACATGCCAGGAATGTTGTAAAATATTACATCCGAGATGTTAGGTTGCTTTAGGTTAGGATATACAACGATATACGTATATAATATTCCCACCGAGAAATAGGGGCCGATGCGTCAGGAATGTTGTAAAATATTACACCCGAGATGTTAGGTTCCCTTAGGTTAGCATATACAACGTTATAGACGTATAGAATGTTCCCACCGAGATGTAGGGACCGACATGCCAGGAATGTTGTAAAATATTACATCCGAGATGTTAGGTTGCCTTAGGCTAGGACATATATCGTTATAGACGTACACAATGTTCCCACCGAGAAGTAGGGACCGACGCGTCAGGAATGTTTTAAAATATTACATCCGAGATGTTAGGTTGCCTTAGGCTAGGATATACAACGTTATAGACGTATATAATATTCCCACCGAGAAATAGGGGCCGACGCGTCAGGAATGTTGTAAAATATTACACCCGAGATGTTAGGTTCCCTTAGGTTAGCATATACAACGTTATAGACGTATAGAATGTTCCCACCGAGAAGTGGGGACCGACATGCCAGGAAAGTTGTAAAATATTACATACGAGATGTTAGGTTGCTTTAGGTTAGGATATATATCGTTATAGACTTATATAATGTTCCCACCGAGACGTGGGGACCGACATGCCAGGAATGTTGTAAAATGTTACATCCCAGAAGTTAGATTGCTTTGGGTTAGGATATACAACGTTATCGACGTATATAATGTCCCCATCGAGAAGCAGGCGACGACACGCCAGAATGTTGTAAAATATTACATCCGATATGCTAGGTTGCCTTAGGTTAGGATATACAACGTTATAGACGTATATAATGTCCCCATCGAGAAGCAGGCGACGACACGCCAGAATTTTGTATAATATTACATCCGCTATGTTAGGTTGCCTCAGGCTAGGATATACAACGTTATAGACGTATATAATATTCCCACCGAGAAATAGGGGCCGATGCGTCAGGAATGTTGTAAAATATTACACCCGAGATGTTAGGTTCCCTTAGGTTAGGATATACAACGTTATAGACGTATAGAATGTTCCCACCGAGATGTAGGGACGACATGCCAGGAATGTTGTAAAATATTACATCCGAGATGTTAGGTTGCTTTAGGTTAGGATATACAACGATATACGTATATAATATTCCCACCGAGAAATAGGGGCCGATGCGTCAGGAATGTTGTAAAATATTACACCCGAGATGTTAGGTTCCCTTAGGTTAGCATATACAACGTTATAGACGTATAGAATGTTCCCACCGAGATGTAGGGACCGACATGCCAGGAATGTTGTAAAATATTACATCCGAGATGTTAGGTTGCCTTAGGCTAGGACATATATCGTTATAGACGTACACAATGTTCCCACCGAGAAGTAGGGACCGACGCGTCAGGAATGTTTTAAAATATTACATCCGAGATGTTAGGTTGCCTTAGGCTAGGATATGCAACGTTATAGACGTATAGAATGTTCCCACCAAGAAATAGGGGCCGACGGGACAGGAATGTTGTAAAATATTACACCCGAGATGTTAGGTTCCCTTAGGTTAGGATATACAACGTTATAGACGTATATAATGTCCCCATCGAGAAGCAGGCGACGACACGACAGAATTTTGTAAAATATTACATCCGCTATGTTAGGTTGCCTAAGGCTAGGATATACAACGTTATAGACGTATATAATATTCCCACCGAGAAATAGGGGCCGATGCGTCAGGAATGTTGTAAAATATTACACCCGAGATATTAGGTTCCCTTAGGTTAGGATATACAACGTTATAGACGTATAGAATGTTCCCACCGAGATGTAGGGGCGACATGCCAGGAATGTTGTAAAATATTACATCCGAGATGTTAGGTTGCTTTAGGTTAGGATATACAACGATATAGGTATATAATATTCCCACCGAGAAATAGGGGCCGATGCGTCAGGAATGTTGTAAAATATTACATCCGAGATGTTAGGTTCACTTAGGTTAGCATATACAACGCTATAGACGTATAGAATGTTCCCACCGAGATGTAGGGACCGACATGCCAGGAATGTTGTAAAATATTACATCCGAGATGTTAGGTTGCCTTAGGCTAGGACATATATCGTTATAGACGTATACAATGTTCCCTCCGAGAAGTAGGGACCGACGCGTCAGGAATGTTGTAAAATATTACATCCCAGATGTTAGGTTGCCTTAGGCTAGGATATACAACGTTATAGAAGTATATAATATTCCCACCGAGAAATAGGGGCCGACGCGTCAGGAATGTTGTAAAATATTACACCCGAGATGTTAGGTTCCCTTAGGTTAGCATATACAACGTTATAGACGTATAGAATGTTCCCACCGAGAAGTGGGGACCGACATGCCAGGAAAGTTGTAAAATATTACATACGAGACGTTAGGTTGCTTTAGGTTAGGATATATATCGTTATAGACTTATATAATGTTCCCACCGAGACGTGGGGACCGACATGCCAGGAATGTTGTAAAATGTTACATCCCAGAAGTTAGATTGCTTTGGGTTAGGATATACAACGTTATCGACGTATATAATGTCCCCATCGAGAAGCAGGCGACGACACGCCAGAATGTTGTAAAATATTACATCCGATATGCTAGGTTGCCTTAGGTTAGGATATACAACGTTATAGACGTATATAATGTCCCCATCGAGAAGCAGGCGACGACACGCCAGAATTTTGTATAATATTACATCCGCTATGTTAGGTTGCCTCAGGCTAGGATATACAACGTTATAGACGTATATAATATTCCCACCGAGAAATAGGGGCCGATGCGTCAGGAATGTTGTAAAATATTACACCCGAGATGTTAGGTTCCCTTAGGTTAGCATATACAACGTTATGGACGTATACAACGTTCCCACCGAGAAGTAGGGACCGACATGCCAGGAATGTTGTAAAATATTACATACGAGATGTTAGGTTGCTTTAGGTTAGGATATATATCGTTATAGACGTATACAATGTTCCCACCGAGAAGTAGGGACCGCCGCGTCTGGAATGTTGTAAAATATTACATCCCAGATGTTAGGTTGCGTTAGGTTAGGATATACAACGTTATAGACGTATATAATGTCCCCTTCGAGAAGCAGGCGACGACACGCCAGAATGTTGTAAAATATTACATTCGACATGTTAGGTTGCCTTAGGCTAGGATATATAACATTATAGACGTATATAATATTCCCACCGATAAATAGGAGCCGATGCGTCAGGAATGTTGTAAAATATTACACCCCAGATGTTAGGTTCCCTTAGGTTAGCATATACAACGTTATAGACGTATATAATGTTCCCACCGAGAAGTAGGGACCGACATGCCAGGAATGTTGTAAAATATTACATATGAGATGTTAGGTTGCTTTAGGTTAGGACCTACAACGTTATAGACGTATCTAATGTCCCCATCGAGAAGCAGGAGACGACACGCCAGAATGTTGTAAAATATTACATCCGATATGTTAGTTTGCCTTATGCTACAATATATATCGTTATAGACGTATACAATGTTCCCACCGAGAAGTAGGGACCGACGCGTCAGGAATGTTGTAAAATATTACATCCCAGATATTAGGTTGCGTTAGGTTAGGATATACAACGTTTATAGACCTATATAATGTCCCCATCGAGAAGCAGGCGACGACACGCCAGAATTTTGTAAAATATTACATCCGCTATGTTAGGTTGCCTTAGAATAGGATATACAACGTTATAGACGTATATAATATTCCCACCGAGAAATAGGGGCCGATGCGTCAGGAATGTTGTAAAATATTACACCCGAGATGTTAGGTTCCCTTAGGTTAGGATATACAACTTTATAGACGTATAGAATGTTCCCACCGAGATGTAGGGACGACATGCCAGGAATGTTGTAAAATATTACATCCGAGATGTTAGGTTGCTTTAGGTTAGGATATACAACGATATACGTATATAATATTCCCACAGAGAAATAGGGGCCGATGCGTCAGGAATGTTGTAAAATATTACACCCGAGATGTTAGGTTCCCTTAGGTTAGCATATACAACGTTATAGACGTATAGAATGTTCCCACCGAGATGTAGGGACCGACATGCCAGGAATGTTGTAAAATATTACATCCGAGATGTTAGGTTGCCTTAGGCTAGGACATATATATTTATAGACGTATACAATGTTCCCTCCGAGAAGTAGGGACCGACGCGTCAGGAATGTTGTAAAATATTACATCCCAAATGTTAGGTTGCCTTAGGCTAGGATATACAACGTTATAGACGTATATAATATTCCCACCGAGAAACAGGGGCCGACGCGTCAGGAATGTTGTAAAATATTACACCCGAGATGTTAGGTTCCCTTAGGTTAGCATATACAACGTTATAGACGTATATAATGTTCCCACCGAGAAGTGGGGACCGACATGCCAGGAAAGTTGTAAAATATTACATACGAGATGTTAGGTTGCTTTAGGTTAGGATATATATCGTTATAGACTTATATAATGTTCCCACCGAGACGTGGGGACCGACATGCCAGGAATGTTGTAAAATGTTACATCCCAGAAGTTAGATTGCTTTGGGTTAGGATATACAACGTTATCGACGTATATAATGTCCCCATCGAGAAGCAGGCGACGACACGCCAGAATGTTGTAAAATATTACATCCGATATGCTAGGTTGCCTTAGGTTAGGATATACAACGTTATAGACGTATATAATGTCCCCATCGAGAAGCAGGCGACGACACGCCAGAATTTTGTATAATATTACATCCGCTATGTTAGGTTGCCTCAGGCTAGGATATACAACGTTATAGACGTATATAATATTCCCACCGAGAAATAGGGGCCGATGCGTCAGGAATGTTGTAAAATATTACACCCGAGATGTTAGGTTCCCTTAGGTTAGCATATACAACGTTATGGACGTATATAATGTTCCCACCGAGAAGTAGGGACCGACATGCCAGGAATGTTGTAAAATATTACATACGAGATGTTAGGTTGCTTTAGGTTAGGATATATATCGTTATAGACGTATACAATGTTCCCACCGAGAAGTAGGGACCGCCGCGTCAGGAATGTTGTAAAATATTACATCCCAGATGTTAGGTTGCGTTAGGTTAGTATATACAACGTTATAGACGTATATAATGTCCCCTTCGAGAAGCAGGCGACGACACGCCAGAATGTTGTAAAATATTACATTCGACATGTTAGGTTGCCTTAGGCTAGGATATATAACGTTATAGACGTATATAATATTCCCACCGATAAATAGGAGCCGATGCGTCAGGAATGTTGTAAAATATTACACCCGAGATGTTAGGTTCCCTTAGGTTAGCATATACAACGTTATAGACGTATATAATGTTCCCACCGAGAAGTAGGGATCGACATGCCAGGAATGTTGTAAAATATTACATACGAGATGTTAGGTTGCTTTAGGTTAGGACCTACAACGTTATAGACGTATCTAATGTCCCCATCGACAAGCAGGAGACGACACGCCAGAATGTTGTAAAATATTACATCCGATATGTTAGTTTGCCTTATGCTACAATATATATCGTTATGGACGTATACAATGTTCCCACCGAGAAGTAGGGACCGACGCGTCAGGAATGTTGTAAAATATTACATCCCAGATATTAGGTTGCGTTAGGTTAGGATATACAACGTTTATAGACCTATATAATGTCCCCATCGAGAAGCAGGCGACGACACGCCAGAATTTTGTAAAATATTACATCCGCTATGTTAGGTTGCCTTAGAATAGGATATACAACGTTATAGACGTATATAATATTCCCACCGAGAAATAGGGGCCGATGCGTCAGGAATGTTGTAAAATATTACACCCGAGATGTTAGGTTCCCTTAGGTTAGGATATACAACTTTATAGACGTATAGAATGTTCCCACCGAGATGTAGGGACGACATGCCAGGAATGTTGTAAAATATTACATCCGAGATGTTAGGTTGCTTTAGGTTAGGATATACAACGATATACGTATATAATATTCCCACAGAGAAATAGGGGCCGATGCGTCAGGAATGTTGTAAAATATTACACCCGAGATGTTAGGTTCCCTTAGGTTAGCATATACAACGTTATAGACGTATAGAATGTTCCCACCGAGATGTAGGGACCGACATGCCAGGAATGTTGTAAAATATTACATCCGAGATGTTAGGTTGCCTTAGGCTAGGACATATATATTTATAGACGTATACAATGTTCCCTCCGAGAAGTAGGGACCGACGCGTCAGGAATGTTGTAAAATATTACATCCCAAATGTTAGGTTGCCTTAGGCTAGGATATACAACGTTATAGACGTATATAATATTCCCACCGAGAAATAGGGGCCGACGCGTCAGGAATGTTGTAAAATATTACACCCGAGATGTTAGGTTCCCTTAGGTTAGCATATACAACGTTATAGACGTATATAATGTTCCCACCGAGAAGTGGGGACCGACATGCCAGGAAAGTTGTAAAATATTACATACGAGATGTTAGGTTGCTTTAGGTTAGGATATATATCGTTATAGACTTATATAATGTTCCCACCGAGACGTGGGGACCGACATGCCAGGAATGTTGTAAAATGTTACATCCCAGAAGTTAGATTGCTTTGGGTTAGGATATACAACGTTATCGACGTATATAATGTCCCCATCGAGAAGCAGGCGACGACACGCCAGAATGTTGTAAAATATTACATCCGATATGCTAGGTTGCCTTAGGTTAGGATATACAACGTTATAGACGTATATAATGTCCCCATCGAGAAGCAGGCGACGACACGCCAGAATTTTGTATAATATTACATCCGCTATGTTAGGTTGCCTTAGGCTAGGATATACAACGTTATAGACGTATATAATATTCCCACCGAGAAATAGGGGCCGATGCGTCAGGAATGTTGTAAAATATTACACCCGAGATGTTAGGTTCCCTTAGGTTAGGATATACAACGTTATAGACGTATAGAATGTTCCCACCGAGATGTAGGGACGAGAAGCCAGTAATGTTGTAAAATATTACATCCGAGATGTTAGGTTGCTTTAGGTTAGGATATACAACGATATACGTATATAATATTCCCACAGAGAAATAGGGGCCGATGCGTCAGGAATGTTGTAAAATATTACACCCGAGATGTTAGGTTCCCGTAGGTTAGCATATACAACGTTATAGACGTATAGAATGTTCCCACCGAGATGTAGGGACCGATATGCCAGGAATGTTGTAAAATATTACATCCGAGATGTTAGGTTGCCTTAGGCTAGGACATATATTGTTATAGACGTATACAATGTTCCCTCCGAGAAGTAGGGACCGACGCGTCAGGAATGTTGTAAAATATTACATCCCAGATGTTAGGTTGCCTTAGGCTAGGATATACAACGTTATAGACGTATATAATATTCCCACCGAGAAATAGGGGCCGACGCGTCAGGAATGTTGTAAAATATTACACCCGAGATGTTAGGTTCCCTTAGGTTAGCATATACAACGTTATAGACGTATATAATGTTCCCACCGAGAAGTGGGGACCGACATGCCAGGAAAGTTGTAAAATATTACATACGAGATGTTAGGTTGCTTTAGGTTAGGATATATATCGTCATAGACTTATATAATGTTCCCACCGAGAAGTGGGGACCGACATGCCAGGAATGTTGTAAAATGTTACATCCCAGAAGTTAGATTGCTTTGGGTTAGGATATACACCGTTATCGACGTATATAATGTCCCCATCGAGAAGCAGGCGACGACACGCCAGGATGTTGTAAAATATTACACCCGAAATGTTAGGTTCCCTTAGGTTAGGATATACAACGTTATAGACGTATAGAAAGTTTCCACGGTGATGTAGGGACCGACATGCCAGGAATGTTGTAAAATATTACATCCGAGATGTTACGTTGCTTTAGGTTAGGATATATATCGTTATAGACTAATATAATGTTCCCACTGAGACGTGGGGACCGACATGACAGGAATCTTGTAAAATATTACATCCGAGACGTTAGGTTGCGTTAGGTTAGGACCTACAACGTTATAGACGTATCTAATGTCCCCATCGAAAAGCAGGCGACGACACGCCAGGAATGTTGTAAAATATTACATCCGAGATGTTATGTTGCCTTGCGTTAGGATATATAACGTTATAGACGTATATAATGTTACCACCGAGATGTACGGGGCGACACGCCAGGAATGTTATCAACTATTACATCCGAGATGTTCGGTTGCCTTGGGTTATGATATATAACGTTATAGACGTATATAATGTTACCACCGAGAAGTAGGGACTGACATGCCAGGAATGTTGTAAAATATTACATACGAGATGTTAGGTTGCTTTAGGTTAGGATATATATCGTTATAGACTTATATAATGTTACCACCGAGAAGTAGGGACTGACATGCCAGGAATGTTTTAAAATACTACATCCCAGATGTTAGGTTGCGTTAGGTTAGGATATACAACGTTTATAGACGTATATAATGTCCCCTTCGAGAAGCAGGCGACGACACGCCAGAATGTTGTAAAATATTACATTCAACATGCTTGGTTGCCTTCGGCTAGGATATATAACGTTATAGACGTATATAATATGCCCACCGAGAAGTAGTGGCCGACGCGTCAGGAATGTTGTAAAATATTACACCCGAGATGTTAGGTTCCCTTAGGTTAGCATATACAACGTTATAGACGTATATAATGTTCCCACCGAGAAGTAGGGACCGACATGCCAGGAATGTTGTAAAATATTACATACGAGATGTTAGGTTGCTTTAGGTTAGGACCTACAACGTTATAGACGTATCTAATGTCCCCATCGAGAAGCTGGCGACGACACGCCAGAATGTTGTAAAATATTACATCCGATATGTTAGGTTGCCTTATGCTACGATATATATCGTTATAGACGTATACAATGTTCCCACCGAGAAGTAGGGACCGAAATGCTAGGAATGTCGTAAAATATTACATCCGAGATGTTCGGTTGCCTTAGGTTAGGATATACAACGTTATAGACGTATATAATGTCCCCATCGAAAAGCAGGCGACGACACGCCAGGAATGTTGTAAAATATTACATCCGAGATGTTATGTTGCCTTGCGTTAGGATATATAACGTTATAGACGTATATAATGTTACCACCGAGAAGTAGGGACTGACATGCCAGGAATGTTGTAAAATATTACATACGAGATGTTAGGTTGCTTTAGGTTAGGATATATATCGTTATAGACTTATATAATGTTACCACCGAGAAGTAGGGACTGACATGCCAGGAATGTTGTAAAATACTACATCCCAGATGTTAGGTTGCGTTAGGTTAGGATATACAACGTTATAGACGTATATAATGTCCCCTTCGAGAAGCAGGCGACGACACGCCAGAATGTTGTAAAATATTACATTCGACATGTTAGGTTGCCTTAGGCTAGGATATATAACGTTATAGACGTATATAGTATTCCCACCGATAAATAGGAGCCGATGCGTCAGGAATGTTGTAAAATATTACACCAGAGATGTTAGGTTCCCTTAGGTTAGCATATACAACTTTATAGACGTATAGAATGTTCCCACCGAGATGTAGGGACCGACATGCCAGGAATGTTGTAAAATATTACATCCGAGATGTTAGGTTGCCTTAGGCTAGGACATATATCGCGATAGACGTATACAATGTTCCCACCGAGAAGTAGGGACCGACGCGTCAGGAATGTTGTAAAATATTACATCCCAGATGTTAGGTTCCCTTAGGTTAGCATATACAACGTTGTAGACGTATATAATGTTCCCACCGAGAAGTAGGGACCGACATGCCAGGAATGTTGTAAAATATTACATACGAGATGTTAGGTTGCTTTAGGTTTGGACCTACAACGTTATAGACATATCTAATGTCCCCATCGAGAAGCAGGAGACGACACGCCAGAATGTTGTAAAATATTACATCCGATATGTTAGTTTGCCTTATGCTACAATATATATCGTTATAGACGTATACAATGTTCCCACCGAGAAGTAGGGACCGACGCGTCAGGAATGTTGTAAAATATTACATCCCAGATATTAGGTTGCGTTAGGTTAGGATATACAACGTTTATAGACCTATATAATGTCCCCTTCGAGAAGCAGGCGACGACACGCCAGAATGTTGTAAAATATTGCATCCGAGATGTTAGGTTCCGTTAGGTTAGGATATACAACGTTATAGATGTATCTAATGTCCCCATCGAGAAGCAGGCGACGACACGCCAGAATGTTGTAAAATATTACATTCGACATGTTAGGTTGCCTTAGGCTAGGATATGTAACGTTATAGACGTATATAATATTCCCACCGAGAAATAGGGGCCGACGCGTCAGGAATGTTGTAAAATATTACACCCGAAATGTTAGGTTCCCTTACGTTAGGATATACAACGTTATAGACGTATAGAATGTTCCCACCGAGATGTAGGGACCGACATGCCAGGAATGTTCTAAAATATGACATCCGAATTGTTAGGTTGCTTTAGGTTAGGATATATATCCTTATAGACTTATATAATGTTCCCACTCAGACGTGGGGAACGACATGCCAGGAATGTTGTCAAATATTACATCCGAGATGTTAGGTTGCCTTAGGTTAGGATATACAAAGTTATAGATGTATATAATGTCCGCATCCAGAAGTAGGCGACGACACGCCAGGAATGTTTTAAAATATTACATCCGAGATGTTAGGTTGCATTAGGCTAGGATATGCAACGTTATAGACGTATATAATATTCCCACGGAGAAATAGGGGCCGATGCGTCAGGAATGTTGTAAAATATTACACCCGAGATGTTAGGTTCCCTTAGGTTAGGATATACAACGTTATAGACGTATAGAATGTTCCCACCGAGATGTAGGGACGACATGCCAGGAATGTTGTAAAATATTACATCCGAGATGTTAGGTTGCTTTAGGTTAGGATATACAACGATATACGTATATAATATTCCCACCGAGAAATAGGGGCCGATGCGTCAGGAATGTTGTAAAATATTACACCCGAGATGTTAGGTTCCCTTAGGTTAGCATATACAACGTTATGGACGTATAGAATGTTCCCACCGAGATGTAGGGACCGACATGCCAGGAATGTTGTAAAATATTACATCCGAGATGTTAGGTTGCCTTAGGCTAGGACATATATCGTTATAGACGTACACAATGTTCCCACCGAGAAGTAGGGACCGACGCGTCAGGAATGTTTTAAAATATTACATCCGAGATGTTAGGTTGCCTTAGGCTAGGATATACAACGTTATAGACGTATATAATATTCCCACCGAGAAATAGGGGCCGACGCGTCAGGAATGTTGTAAAATATTACACCCGAGATGTTAGGTTCCCTTAGGTTAGCATATACAACGTTATAGACGTATAGAATGTTCCCACCGAGAAGTGGGGACCGACATGCCAGGAAAGTTGTAAAATATTACATGCGAGATGTTAGGTTGCTTTAGGTTAGGATATATATCGTTATAGACTTATATAATGTTCCCACCGAGACGTGGGGACCGACATGCCAGGAATGTTGTAAAATGTTACATCCCAGAAGTTAGATTGCTTTGGGTTAGGATATACAACGTTATCGACGTATATAATGTCCCCATCGAGAAGCAGGCGACGACACGCCAGAATGTTGTAAAATATTACATCCGATATGCTAGGTTGCCTTAGGTTAGGATATACAACGTTATAGACGTATATAATGTCCCCATCGAGAAGCAGGCGACGACACGCCAGAATTTTGTATAATATTACATCCGCTATGTTAGGTTGCCTCAGGCTAGGATATACAACGTTATAGACGTATATAATATTCCCACCGAGAAATAGGGGCCGATGCGTCAGGAATGTTGTAAAATATTACACCCGAGATGTTAGGTTCCCTTAGGTTAGGATATACAACGTTATAGACGTATAGAATGTTCCCACCGAGATGTAGGGACGACATGCCAGGAATGTTGTAAAATATTACATCCGAGATGTTAGGTTGCTTTAGGTTAGGATATACAACGATATACGTATATAATATTCCCACCGAGAAATAGGGGCCGATGCGTCAGGAATGTTGTAAAATATTACACCCGAGATGTTAGGTTCCCTTAGGTTAGCATATACAACGTTATAGACGTATAGAATGTTCCCACCGAGATGTAGGGACCGACATGCCAGGAATGTTGTAAAATATTACATCCGAGATGTTAGGTTGCCTTAGGCTAGGACATATATCGTTATAGACGTACACAATGTTCCCACCGAGAAGTAGGGACCGACGCGTCAGGAATGTTTTAAAATATTACATCCGAGATGTTAGGTTGCCTTAGGCTAGGATATGCAACGTTATAGACGTATAGAATGTTCCCACCAAGAAATAGGGGCCGACGGGTCAGGAATGTTGTAAAATATTACACCCGAGATGTTAGGTTCCCTTAGGTTAGGATATACAACGTTATAGACGTATATAATGTCCCCATCGAGAAGCAGGCGACGACACGACAGAATTTTGTAAAATATTACATCCGCTATGTTAGGTTGCCTAAGGCTAGGATATACAACGTTATAGACGTATATAATATTCCCACCGAGAAATAGGGGCCGATGCGTCAGGAATGTTGTAAAATATTACACCCGAGATGTTAGGTTCCCTTAGGTTAGGATATACAACGTTATAGACGTATAGAATGTTCCCACCGAGATGTAGGGGCGACATGCCAGGAATGTTGTAAAATATTACATCCGAGATGTTAGGTTGCTTTAGGTTAGGATATACAACGATATACGTATATAATATTCCCACCGAGAAATAGGGGCCGATGCGTCAGGAATGTTGTAAAATATTACATCCGAGATGTTAGGTTCACTTAGGTTAGCATATACAACGTTATAGACGTATAGAATGTTCCCACCGAGATGTAGGGACCGACATGCCAGGAATGTTGTAAAATATTACATCCGAGATGTTAGGTTGCCTTAGGCTAGGACATATATCGTTATAGACGTATACAATGTTCCCTCCGAGAAGTAGGGACCGACGCGTCAGGAATGTTGTAAAATATTACATCCCAGATGTTAGGTTGCCTTAGGCTAGGATATACAACGTTATAGACGTATATAATATTCCCACCGAGAAATAGGGGCCGACGCGTCAGGAATGTTGTAAAATATTACACCCGAGATGTTAGGTTCCCTTAGGTTAGCATATACAACGTTATAGACGTATAGAATGTTCCCACCGAGAAGTGGGGACCGACATGCCAGGAAAGTTGTAAAATATTACATACGAGATGTTAGGTTGCTTTAGGTTAGGATATATATCGTTATAGACTTATATAATGTTCCCACCGAGACGTGGGGACCGACATGCCAGGAATGTTGTAAAATGTTACATCCCAGAAGTTAGATTGCTTTGGGTTAGGATATACAACGTTATCGACGTATATAATGTCCCCATCGAGAAGCAGGCGACGACACGCCAGAATGTTGTAAAATATTACATCCGATATGCTAGGTTGCCTTAGGTTAGGATATACAACGTTATAGACGTATATAATGTCCCCATCGAGAAGCAGGCGACGACACGCCAGAATTTTGTATAATATTACATCCGCTATGTTAGGTTGCCTCAGGCTAGGATATACAACGTTATAGACGTATATAATATTCCCACCGAGAAATAGGGGCCGATGCGTCAGGAATGTTGTAAAATATTACACCCGAGATGTTAGGTTCCCTTAGGTTAGCATATACAACGTTATGGACGTATATAATGTTCCCACCGAGAAGTAGGGACCGACATGACAGGAATGTTGTAAAATATTACATACGAGATGTTAGGTTGCTTTAGGTTAGGATATATATCGTTATAGACGTATACAATGTTCCCACCGAGAAGTAGGGACCGCCGCGTCAGGAATGTTGTAAAATATTACATCCCAGATGTTAGGTTGCGTTAGGTTAGGATATACAACGTTATAGACGTATATAATGTCCCCTTCGAGAAGCAGGCGACGACACGCCAGAATGTTGTAAAATATTACATTCGACATGTTAGGTTGCCTCAGGCTAGGATATATAACGTTATAGACGTATATAATATTCCCACCGATAAATAGGAGCCGATGCGTCAGGAATGTTGTAAAATATTACACCCGAGATGTTAGGTTCCCTTAGGTTAGCATATACAACGTTATAGACGTATATAATGTTCCCACCGAGAAGTAGGGACCGACATGCCAGGAATGTTGTAAAATATTACATACGAGATGTTAGGTTGCTTTAGGTTAGGACCTACAACGTTATAGACGTATCTAATGTCCCCATCGAGAAGCAGGAGACGACACGCCAGAATGTTGTAAAATATTACATCCGATATGTTAGTTTGCCTTATGCTACAATATATATCGTTATAGACGTATACAATGTTCCCACCGAGAAGTAGGGACCGACGCGTCAGGAATGTTGTAAAATATTACATCCCAGATATTAGGTTGCGTTAGGTTAGGATATACAACGTTTATAGACCTATATAATGTCCCCATCGAGAAGCAGGCGACGACACGCCAGAATTTTGTAAAATATTACATCCGCTATGTTAGGTTGCCTTAGAATAGGATATACAACGTTATAGACGTATATAATATTCCCACCGAGAAATAGGGGCCGATGCGTCAGGAATGTTGTAAAATATTACACCCGAGATGTTAGGTTCCCTTAGGCTAGGATATACAACTTTATAGACGTATAGAATGTTCCCACCGAGATGTAGGGACGACATGCCAGGAATGTTGTAAAATATTACATCCGAGATGTTAGGTTGCTTTAGGTTAGGATATACAACGATATACGTATATAATATTCCCACCGAGAAATAGGGGCCGATGCGTGAGGAATGTTGTAAAATATTACACCCGAGATGTTAGGTTCCCTTAGGTTAGGATATACAACGTTATAGACGTATAGAATGTTCCCACCGAGATGTAGGGACGACATGCCAGGAATGTTGTAAAATATTACATCCGAGATGTTAGGTTGCTTTAGGTTAGGATATACAACGATATACGTATATAATATTCCCACCGAGAAATAGGGGCCGATGCGTCAGGAATGTTGTAAAATATTACACCCGAGATGTTAGGTTCCCTTAGGTTAGCATATACAACGTTATGGACGTATAGAATGTTCCCACCGAGATGTAGGGACCGACATGCCAGGAATGTTGTAAAATATTACATCCGAGATGTTAGGTTGCCTTAGGCTAGGACATATATCGTTATAGACGTACACAATGTTCCCACCGAGAAGTAGGGACCGACGCGTCAGGAATGTTTTAAAATATTACATCCGAGATGTTAGGTTGCCTTAGGCTAGGATATACAACGTTATAGACGTATATAATATTCCCACCGAGAAATAGGGGCCGACGCGTCAGGAATGTTGTAAAATATTACACCCGAGATGTTAGGTTCCCTTAGGTTAGCATATACAACGTTATAGACGTATAGAATGTTCCCACCGAGAAGTGGGGACCGACATGCCAGGAAAGTTGTAAAATATTACATACGAGATGTTAGGTTGCTTTAGGTTAGGATATATATCGTTATAGACTTATATAATGTTCCCACCGAGACGTGGGGACCGACATGCCAGGAATGTTGTAAAATGTTACATCCCAGAAGTTAGATTGCTTTGGGTTAGGATATACAACGTTATCGACGTATATAATGTCCCCATCGAGAAGCAGGCGACGACACGCCAGAATGTTGTAAAATATTACATCCGATATGCTAGGTTGCCTTAGGTTAGGATATACAACGTTATAGACGTATATAATGTCCCCATCGAGAAGCAGGCGACGACACGCCAGAATTTTGTATAATATTACATCCGCTATGTTAGGTTGCCTCAGGCTAGGATATACAACGTTATAGACGTATATAATATTCCCACCGAGAAATAGGGGCCGATGCGTCAGGAATGTTGTAAAATATTACACCCGAGATGTTAGGTTCCCTTAGGTTAGGATATACAACGTTATAGACGTATAGAATGTTCCCACCGAGATGTAGGGACGACATGCCAGGAATGTTGTAAAATATTACATCCGAGATGTTAGGTTGCTTTAGGTTAGGATATACAACGATATACGTATATAATATTCCCACCGAGAAATAGGGGCCGATGCGTCAGGAATGTTGTAAAATATTACACCCGAGATGTTAGGTTCCCTTAGGTTAGCATATACAACGTTATAGACGTATAGAATGTTCCCACCGAGATGTAGGGACCGACATGCCAGGAATGTTGTAAAATATTACATCCGAGATGTTAGGTTGCCTTAGGCTAGGACATATATCGTTATAGACGTACACAATGTTCCCACCGAGAAGTAGGGACCGACGCGTCAGGAATGTTTTAAAATATTACATCCGAGATGTTAGGTTGCCTTAGGCTAGGATATGCAACGTTATAGACGTATAGAATGTTCCCACCAAGAAATAGGGGCCGACGGGTC
Organism: Xylocopa violacea; assembly: GCA_963969225.1. NCBI lineage: Eukaryota > Metazoa > Arthropoda > Insecta > Hymenoptera > Apidae > Xylocopa > Xylocopa violacea. The sequence goes on from CAXAJV010000857.1 coordinate 4,121,816, forward strand.
AGGAATGTTGTAAAATATTACACCCGAGATGTTAGGTTCCCTTAGGTTAGGATATACAACGTTATAGACGTATATAATGTCCCCATCGAGAAGCAGGCGACGACACGACAGAATTTGTAAAATATTACATCCGCTATGTTAGGTTGCCTAAGGCTAGGATATACAACGTTATAGACGTATATAATATTCCCACCGAGAAATAGGGGCCGATGCGTCAGGAATGTTGTAAAATATTACACCCGAGATGTTAGGTTCCCTTAGGTTAGGATATACAACGTTATAGACGTATAGAATGTTCCCACCGAGATGTAGGGGCGACATGCCAGGAATGTTGTAAAATATTACATCCGAGATGTTAGGTTGCTTTAGGTTAGGATATACAACGATATACGTATATAATATTCCCACCGAGAAATAGGGGCCGATGCGTCAGGAATGTTGTAAAATATTACATCCGAGATGTTAGGTTCACTTAGGTTAGCATATACAACGTTATAGACGTATAGAATGTTCCCACCGAGATGTAGGGACCGACATGCCAGGAATGTTGTAAAATATTACATCCGAGATGTTAGGTTGCCTTAGGCTAGGACATATATCGTTATAGACGTATACAATGTTCCCTCCGAGAAGTAGGGACCGACGCGTCAGGAATGTTGTAAAATATTACATCCCAGATGTTAGGTTGCCTTAGGCTAGGAAATACAACGTTATAGACGTATATAATATTCCCACCGAGAAATAGGGGCCGACGCGTCAGGAATGTTGTAAAATATTACACCCGAGATGTTAGGTTCCCTTAGGTTAGCATATACAACGTTATAGACGTATAGAATGTTCCCACCGAGAAGTGGGGACCGACATGCCAGGAAAGTTGTAAAATATTACATACGAGATGTTAGGTTGCTTTAGGTTAGGATATATATCGTTATAGACTTATATAATGTTCCCACCGAGACGTGGGGACCGACATGCCAGGAATGTTGTAAAATGTTACATCCCAGAAGTTAGATTGCTTTGGGTTAGGATATACAACGTTATCGACGTATATAATGTCCCCATCGAGAAGCAGGCGACGACACGCCAGAATGTTGTAAAATATTACATCCGATATGCTAGGTTGCCTTAGGTTAGGATATACAACGTTATAGACGTATATAATGTCCCCATCGAGAAGCAGGCGACGACACGCCAGAATTTTGTATAATATTACATCCGCTATGTTAGGTTGCCTCAGGCTAGGATATACAACGTTATAGACGTATATAATATTCCCACCGAGAAATAGGGGCCGATGCGTCAGGAATGTTGTAAAATATTACACCCGAGATGTTAGGTTCCCTTAGGTTAGCATATACAACGTTATGGACGTATATAATGTTCCCACCGAGAAGTAGGGACCGACATGCCAGGAATGTTGTAAAATATTACATACGAGATGTTAGGTTGCTTTAGGTTAGGATATATATCGTTATAGACGTATACAATGTTCCCACCGAGAAGTAGGGACCGCCGCGTCAGGAATGTTGTAAAATATTACATCCCAGATGTTAGGTTGCGTTAGGTTAGGATATACAACGTTATAGACGTATATAATGTCCCCTTCGAGAAGCAGGCGACGACACGCCAGAATGTTGTAAAATATTACATTCGACATGTTAGGTTGCCTTAGGCTAGGATATATAACGTTATAGACGTATATAATATTCCCACCGATAAATAGGAGCCGATGCGTCAGGAATGTTGTAAAATATTACACCCGAGATGTTAGGTTCCCTTAGGTTAGCATATACAACGTTATAGACGTATATAATGTTCCCACCGAGAAGTAGGGACCGACATGCCAGGAATGTTGTAAAATATTACATACGAGATGTTAGGTTGCTTTAGGTTAGGACCTACAACGTTATAGACGTATCTAATGTCCCCATCGAGAAGCAGGAGACGACACGCCAGAATGTTGTAAAATATTACATCCGATATGTTAGTTTGCCTTATGCTACAATATATATCGTTATAGACGTATACAATGTTCCCACCGAGAAGTAGGGACCGACGCGTCAGGAATGTTGTAAAATATTACATCCCAGATATTAGGTTGCGTTAGGTTAGGATATACAACGTTTATAGACCTATATAATGTCCCCATCGAGAAGCAGGCGACGACACGCCAGAATTTTGTAAAATATTACATCCGCTATGTTAGGTTGCCTTAGAATAGGATATACAACGTTATAGACGTATATAATATTCCCACCGAGAAATAGGGGCCGATGCGTCAGGAATGTTGTAAAATATTACACCCGAGATGTTAGGTTCCCTTAGGTTAGGATATACAACTTTATAGACGTATAGAATGTTCCCACCGAGATGTAGGGACGACATGCCAGGAATGTTGTAAAATATTACATCCGAGATGTTAGGTTGCTTTAGGTTAGGATATACAACGATATACGTATATAATATTCCCACAGAGAAATAGGGGCCGATGCGTCAGGAATGTTGTAAAATATTACACCCGAGATGTTAGGTTCCCTTAGGTTAGCATATACAACGTTATAGACGTATAGAATGTTCCCACCGAGATGTAGGGACCGACATGCCAGGAATGTTGTAAAATATTACATCCGAGATGTTAGGTTGCCTTAGGCTAGGACATATATAGTTATAGACGTATACAATGTTCCCTCCGAGAAGTAGGGACCGACGCGTCAGGAATGTTGTAAAATATTACATCCCAAATGTTAGGTTGCCTTAGGCTAGGATATACAACGTTATAGACGTATATAATATTCCCACCGAGAAACAGGGGCCGACGCGTCAGGAATGTTGTAAAATATTACACCCGAGATGTTAGGTTCCCTTAGGTTAGCATATACAACGTTATAGACGTATAGAATGTTCCCACCGAGATGTAGGGACCGACATGCCAGGAATGTTGTAAAATATTACATCCGAGATGTTAGGTTGCCTTAGGCTAGGACATATATAGTTATAGACGTATACAATGTTCCCTCCGAGAAGTAGGGACCGACGCGTCAGGAATGTTGTAAAATATTACATCCCAAATGTTAGGTTGCCTTAGGCTAGGATATACAACGTTATAGACGTATATAATATTCCCACCGAGAAACAGGGGCCGACGCGTCAGGAATGTTGTAAAATATTACACCCGAGATGTTAGGTTCCCTTAGGTTAGCATATACAACGTTATAGACGTATATAATGTTCCCACCGAGAAGTGGGGACCGACATGCCAGGAAAGTTGTAAAATATTACATACGAGATGTTAGGTTGCTTTAGGTTAGGATATATATCGTTATAGACTTATATAATGTTCCCACCGAGACGTGGGGACCGACATGCCAGGAATGTTGTAAAATGTTACATCCCAGAAGTTAGATTGCTTTGGGTTAGGATATACAACGTTATCGACGTATATAATGTCCCCATCGGGAAGCAGGCGACGACACGCCAGAATGTTGTAAAATATTACATCCGATATGCTAGATTGCCTTAGGTTAGGATATACAACGTTATAGACGTATATAATGTCCCCATCGAGAAGCAGGCGACGACACGCCAGAATTTTGTAAAATATTACATCCGCTATGTTAGGTTGCCTTAGGCTAGGATATACAACGTTATAGACGTATATAATATTCCCACCGAGAAATAGGGGCCGATGCGTCAGGAATGTTGTAAAATATTACACCCGAGATGTTAGGTTCCCTTAGGTTAGGATATACAACGTTATAGACGTATAGAATGTTCCCACCGAGATGTAGGGACGACATGCCAGGAATGTTGTAAAATATTACATCCGAGATGTTAGGTTGCTTTAGGTTAGGATATACAACGATATACGTATATAATATTCCCACCGAGAAATAGGGGCCGATGCGTCAGGAATGTTGTAAAATATTACACCCGAGATGTTAGGTTCCCTTAGGTTAGCATATACAACGTTATAGACGTATAGAAAGTTCCCACCGAGATGTAGGGACCGACATGCCAGGAATGTTGTAAAATATTACATCCGAGATGTTAGGTTGCCTTAGGCTAGGACATATATCGTTATAGACGTATACAATGTTCCCTCCGAGAAATAGGGACCGACGCGTCAGGAATGTTGTAAAATATTACATCCCAGATGTTAGGTTGCCTTAGGATAGGACATATATCGTTATAGACGTACACAATGTCCCCATCGAGAAGCAGGCGACGACACGCCAGAATGTTGTAAAATATTACACCCGAGATGTTAGGTTCCCTTAGGTTAGCATATACAACGTTATAGACGTATAGAATGTTCCCACCGAGATGTAGGGACCGACATGCCAGGAATGTTGTAAAATATTACATCCGAGATGTTAGGTTGCCTTAGGCTAGGACATATATCGTTATAGACGTAGATAATGTCCCCATGGAGAAGCAGGCGACGACACGCCAGGAATGTTGTAAGATGTTACATACTAGATGTTAGGTTCCCTTAGGTTAGGATATACAACATTATAGACGTATCTAATGTCCCCATCGAGAAGCAGGCGACGACAGGCCAGAATGTTGTAAAATATTACATCCGATATGTTAGGTTGCCTTAGGCTAGGATATATAACGTACTAGACGTATATAATGTTCCCACCGAGAAATAGGGGCCGACGCGTCAGGAATGTTGTAAAATATTACATACCAGATGTTAGGTTGCGTTAGGTTAGGATATACAACGTTATAGACGTATAAAATGTCCCCTTCGAGAAGCAGGCGACGACACGCCAGAATGTTGTAAAATATTACATTCGACATGTTAGGTTGCCTTAGGCTAGGATATATAACGTTATAGACGTATATAATATTCCCACCGAGAAATAGGGGCGGACCCGTCAGGAATGTTGTAAAATATTACACCCGAGATGTTAGGTTGCCTTAGGTTAGGATATACAACGTTATAGACGTGTATAATGTCCCCTCAGAGAAGCAGGCGACGACACGCCAGAATGTTGTAAAATGTTACATTCTAGATGTTAGGTTCCCTTAGGTTAGGATATATATCGTTATAGACGTATCTAATGTCCACATCGAGAAGCAGGCGGCGACACGCCAGAATGTTGTAAAATATTACATCCGAGGTTCCATTAGATTAGGATATACAACGTTATAGACGTATAGAATGTACCCACCGAGAAGTAGGGACCGACATGCCACGAATGTTGTAAAATATTACATCCGATATGTTAGGTTGCCTTACATTAGGATATACAACGTTATAGATGTATATAATGTCCCCATCGAGAAGTAGGCGACGACACGCCAGGAATGTTGTAAAATATTACTTTCGACATGTTAGGTTGCCTTCGGCTAGGATATATAACGTTATAGACGTATCTAATGTTCCCACCGAGAAATAGGGGCCGACGCGTCAGGAATGTTGTAAAATATTACACCCGAGATGTTAGGTTCCCTTAGGCTAGCATATACAACGTTATAGACGTATATAATGTTCCCACCGAGAAGTAGGGACCGACATGCCAGGAATGTTGTAAAATATTACATACCAGATGTTAGGTTGCTTTGGGTTAGGATATAGAACGTTATAGACATATATAATGTCCCCATCGAGAAGCAGGCGACGACACGCCAGAATGTTGTAAAATATTACATTCGACATGTTAGGTTGCCTTAGGCTAGGATATGTAACGTTATAGACGAATATAATATTCCCACCGAGAAATAGGGGCCGACGCGTCAGGAACGTTGTAAAATATTACACCCGAAATGTTAGGTTCCCTTAGGTTAGGATATACAACGTTATAGACGTATAGAATGTTCCCACCGAGATCTAGGGACCGACATGCCAGGAATGTTGTAAAATATTACATCCCAGAAGTTAGGTTGCTTTGGGTTAGGATATACAACGTTATAGACGTAGATAATGTCCCCATGGAGAAGCAGGCGACGACACGCCAGGAATGTTGTAAGATGTTACATACTAGATGTTAGGTTCCCTTAGGTTAGGATATACAACATTATAGACGTATCTAATGTCCCCATCGAGAAGCAGGCGACGACAGGCCAGAATGTTGTAAAATATTACATCCGATATGTTAGGTTGCCTTAGGCTAGGATATATAACGTAATAGACGTATATAATGTTCCCACCGAGAAATAGGGGCCGACGCGTCAGGAATGTTGTAAAATATTACATACCAGATGTTAGGTTGCGTTAGGTTAGGATATACAACGTTATAGACGTATAAAATGTCCCCTTCGAGAAGCAGGCGACGACACGCCAGAATGTTGTAAAATATTACATTCGACATGTTAGGTTGCCTTAGGCTAGGATATATAACGTTATAGACGTATATAATATTCCCACCGAGAAATAGGGGCGGACCCGTCAGGAATGTTGTAAAATATTACACCCGAGATGTTAGGTTGCCTTAGGTTAGGATATACAACGTTATAGACGTGTATAATGTCCCCTCAGAGAAGCAGGCGACGACACGCCAGAATGTTGTAAAATGTTACATTCTAGATGTTAGGTTCCCTTAGGTTAGGATATATATCGTTATAGACGTATCTAATGTCCACATCGAGAAGCAGGCGGCGACACGCCAGAATGTTGTAAAATATTACATCCGAGATGTTAGGTTCCATTAGATTAGGATATACAACGTTATAGACGTATAGAATGTACCCACCGAGAAGTAGGGACCGACATGCCACGAATGTTGTAAAATATTACATCCGATATGTTAGGTTGCCTTACATTAGGATATACAACGTTATAGATGTATATAATGTCCCCATCGAGAAGTAGGCGACGACACTCCAGGAATGTTGTAAAATATTACTTTCGACATGTTAGGTTGCCTTAGGCTAGGATATATAACGTTATAGACGTATCTAATGTTCCCACCGAGAAATAGGGGCCGACGCGTCAGGAATGTTGTAAAATATTACACCCGAGATGTTAGGTTCCCTTAGGTTAGCATATACAACGTTATAGACGTATATAATGTTCCCACCGAGAAGTAGGGACCGACATGCCAGGAATGTTGTAAAATATTACATACCAGATGTTAGGTTGCTTTGGGTTAGGATATAGAACGTTATAGACGTATATAATGTCCCCATCGAGAAGCAGGCGACGACACGCCAGAATGTTGTAAAATATTACATTCGACATGTTAGGTTGCCTTAGGCTAGGATATGTAACGTTATAGACGAATATAATATTCCCACCGAGAAATAGGGGCCGACGCGTCAGGAACGTTGTAAAATATTACACCCGAAATGTTAGGTTCCCTTAGGTTAGGATATACAACGTTATAGACGTATAGAATGTACCCACCGAGAAGTAGGGACCGACATGCCACGAATGTTGTAAAATATTACATCCGATATGTTAGGTTGCCTTACATTAGGATATACAACGTTATAGATGTATATAATGTCCCCATCGTGAAGTAGGCGACGACACGCCAGGAATGTTGTAAAATATTACTTTCGACATGTTAGGTTGCCTTAGGCTAGGATATATAACGTTATAGACGTATCTAATGTTCCCACCGAGAAATAGGGGCCGACGCGTCAGGAATGTTGTAAAATATTACACCCGAGATGTTAGGTTCCCTTAGGCTAGCATATACAACGTTATAGACGTATATAATGTTCCCACCGAGAAGTAGGGACCGACATGCCAGGAATGTTGTAAAATATTACATACCAGATGTTAGGTTGCTTTGGGTTAGGATATAGAACGTTATAGACGTATATAATGTCCCCATCGAGAAGCAGGCGACGACACGCCAGAATGTTGTAAAATATTACATTCGACATGTTAGGTTGCCTTAGGCTAGGATATGTAACGTTATGGACGTATATAATATTCCCACCGAGAAATAGGGGCCGACGCGTCAGGAACGTTGTAAAATATTACACCCGAAATGTTAGGTTCCCTTAGGTTAGGATATACAACGTTATAGACGTATAGAATGTTCCCACCGAGATCTAGGGACCGACATGCCAGGAATGTTGTAAAATATTACATCCCAGAAGTTAGGTTGCTTTGGGTTAGGATATACAACGTTATAGACGTAGATAATGTCCCCATGGAGAAGCAGGCGACGACACGCCAGGAATGTTGTAAGATGTTACATACTAGATGTTAGGTTCCCTTAGGTTAGGATATACAACATTATAGACGTATCTAATGTCCCCATCGAGAAGCAGGCGACGACAGGCCAGAATGTTGTAAAATATTACATCCGATATGTTAGGTTGCCTTAGGCTAGGATATATAACGTAATAGACGTATATAATGTTCCCACCGAGAAATAGGGGCCGACGCGTCAGGAATGTTGTAAAATATTACATACCAGATGTTAGGTTGCGTTAGGTTAGGATATACAACGTTATAGACGTATAAAATGTCCCCTTCGAGAAGCAGGCGACGACACGCCAGAATGTTGTAAAATATTACATTCGACATGTTAGGTTGCCTTAGGCTAGGATATATAACGTTATAGACGTATATAATATTCCCACCGAGAAATAGGGGCGGACCCGTCAGGAATGTTGTAAAATATTACACCCGAGATGTTAGGTTGCCTTAGGTTAGGATATACAACGTTATAGACGTGTATAATGTCCCCTCAGAGAAGCAGGCGACGACACGCCAGGAATGTTGTAAAATATTACTTTCGACATGTTAGGTTGCCTTAGGCTAGGATATATAACGTTATAGACGTATCTAATGTTCCCACCGAGAAATAGGGGCCGACGCGTCAGGAATGTTGTAAAATATTACACCCGAGATGTTAGGTTCCCTTAGGTTAGGATATACAACGTTATAGACGTATATAATGTTCCCACCGAGAAGTAGGGACCGACATGCCAGGAATGTTGTAAAATATTACATACCAGATGTTAGGTTGCTTTGGGTTAGGATATACAACGTTATAGACGTATATAATGTCCCCATCGAGAAGCAGGCGACGACACGCCAGAATGTTGTAAAATATTACATCAGAGATGTTAGGTTCCCTTAGGTTAGGATATACAACGTTATAGACGTATCTAATGTCCCCATCGAGAAGCAGGCGACGACACGCCAGAATGTTGTAAAATATTACATCCGATAAGTTAGGTTGCCTTAGGCTAGGATATATAACATGATAGACGTATATAATGTTCCCACCGAGAAATAGGGGCCGACGCGTCAGGAATGTTGTAAAATATTACATCCCAGATATTTGGTTGCGTTAGGTTAGGATATACAACGTTATATACGTATATAATGTCCCCCTCGAGAAGCAGGCGACGACACGCCAGAATGTTGTAAAATATTACATTCGACATGTTAGGTTGCCTTAGGGTAGGATATGTAACGTTATAGACGTATATAATATTCCCACCGAGAAATAGGGGCCGACGCGTCAGGAATGTTGTAAAATATTACCTCCCAGATGTTAGGTTGCGTTAGGTTAGGATATACAACGTGATAGACGTATATATTGTCCCCTTCGAGAAGCAGGCGACGACACGCCAGAATGTTGTAAAATATTACATTCGACATGTTAGGTTGCCTTAGGCTAGGATATGTAACGTTATGGACGTATATAATATTCCCACCGAGAAATAGGGGCCGACGCGTCAGGAATGTTGTAAAATATTACACCCGAGATGTTAGGTTCCCTTAGGTTAGCATATACAACGTTATAGACGTATATAATGTTCCCACCGAGAAGTGGGGACCGACATGCCAGGAAAGTTGTAAAATATTACATACGAGATGTTAGGTTGCTTTAGGTTAGGATATATGTCGTTATAGACTTATATAATGTTCCCACCGAGACGTGGGGACCGACATGCCAGGAATGTTGTAAAATATTACATCCAAGATGTTAGGTTGCTTTAGGTTAGGATATACAACGATATACGTATATAATATTCCCACCGAGAAATAGGGGCCGATGCGTCAGGAATGTTGTAAAATATTACACCCGAGATGTTAGGTTCCCTTAGGTTAGCATATACAACGTTATAGACGTATAGAATGTTCCCACCGTAATGTAGGGACCGACATGCCAGGAATGTTGTAAAATATTACATCCGAGATGTTAGGTTGCCTTAGGCTAGGACATATATCGTTATAGACGTATACAATGTTCCCACCGAGAAGTAGGGACCGACGCGTCAGGAATGTTGTAAAATATTACATCCCAGATGTTAGGTTGCGTTAGGTTAGGATATACAACGTTTATAGACGTATATAATGTCCCCTTCGAGAAGCAGGCGACGACACGCCAGAATGTTGTAAAATATTACATTCGACATGTTAGGTTGCCTTAAGCTAGGATATATAACGTTATAGACGCATATAATATTCCCACCGAGAAATAGGGGCCGACGCGTCAGGAATGTTGTAAAATATTACACCCGAGATGTTAGGTTCCCTTAGGTTAGCATATACAACGTTATAGACGTATATAATGTTCCCACCGAGAAGTGGGGACCGACATGCCAGGAAAGTTGTAAAATATTACATACGAGATGTTAGGTTGCTTTAGGTTAGGATATATATCGTTATAGACTTATATAATGTTCCCACCGAGACGTGGGGACCGACATGCCAGGAATGTTGTAAAATGTTACATCCCAGAAGTTAGATTGCTTTGGGTTAGGAAATACAACGTTATCGACGTATATAATGTCCCCATCGAGATGCAGGCGACGACACGCCAGAATGTTGTAAAATATTACATCCGAGATGTTAGGTTCCCTTAGGTTAGGATATACAACGTTATAGATGTATCTAATGTCCCCATCGAGAAGCAGGCGACGACACGCCAGAATGTTGTAAAATATTACATTCGACATGTTAGGTTGCCTTAGGCTAGGATATGTAACGTTATAGACGAATATAATATTCCCACCGAGAAATAGGGGCCGACGCGTCAGGAACGTTGTAAAATATTACATCCGAGAAGTTAGGTTGCCATAGGCTAGGATATATAACGTTATAGACGTACATAATTTTACCACAGAGATATAGGTACTTGCATGCCAGGAATGTTGTAAAATTTTACGGCAGAGATGTTAGGTTGCCTTAGTTTAGGACATATAACGTCATTGACTTATATAATGTTCCCACCGAGAAGTAGGAGCCGACCTGCCAGGAATGTAGTAAAATATTACATCCGAGATGTGAGATTGCCTTAGGCTAGGATATATAACCTTATAGACGGATATAATGTTACCACAGAGAAGTAGGGACCGAAGCGCCGGGAATGTTGTAAAATATTACATTCGGCATGTTAGGTTGCCTTAGGTAAGGATATATAACGTTTTAGACGTATATACTGTTCCCACCGAGAAGTAGGTGCCGCCGCTCCAGGAATGTAGTAAAATATATCATCCGGGATATTAGGTTGCCTTAGGTTAGGATATATAACGTTATAGACGTATATAATGCTACCACAGAGAACTAGGCACTTGCATGCCAGGTATGTTGTAAAATAATACGGTAGAGATGATAGGTTGCCTTAGTTTAGGATATATAACGTTATAGACGTATATACTGTTCCCACCGAGAAGTAGGTGCCGACGCGCCAGGTGTGCTGTAAAATATTACATTCGACATGTTAGGTTGCCTTAGGCTAGGATATATAGCGTTATAGACGTATATAATGTTCCCACCGAGAAGTAGGGGTCGACGTGCCAGGAATGTAGTAAAATATTACATCCGAGATGTTAGGTTGCGTTAGGTTAGGATATATAACGTTATAGACGTATATATTGTTACCACAGAGAACTAGGCACTTTAATGCCAGGAATGTTGTAAAATATTACGGTAGAGATGATAGGTTGCCTTAGTTTACGATATATAACGTTTTAGACGTATATACTGTTTCCACCGAGAAGTAGCTGCCGACGCGCCAGGAATGTTGTAAAATATTACATTCGACATGTCAGGTTGCCTTAGGCTAGGATATATAGCGTTATAGACGTATATAATATTCCCACCGAGAAGTAGGGGCCGACGTGCCAGGAATGTAGTAAAATATTACATCCGAGAAGTTAGCTTGCCATAGGCTAGGATATATAACGTTATAGACGTACATAATTTTACCACAGAGATATAGGTACTTGCATGCCAGGAATGTTGTAAAATTTTACGGTAGAGATGTTAGGTTGCCTTAGGTTAGGACATATAACGTCATTGACTTATATAATGTTCCCACCGAGAAGTAGGAGCCGACGTGCCAGGAATGTTGTAAAATATTACACCCGAGATGTTAGGTTCCCTTAGGTTAGGATATATAACGTTATAGACGTATATAATGTCCCAATCGAGAAGCAGGCGACGACACGCCAGGAATGTTGTAAAATATTACATCCGAAATGTTATGTTGCCTTACGACAGGATATATAACGTTATAGACGTATATAATGTTCCCACCGAAAAGTAGGAGCCGACGCGCCAGGAATGACGTAAAATATTACATTCGACATGTTAGGTCGCCTTAGGCTAGGATATATAAGGTTACAGACGTATATAATGTTCCCACCGAGAAATAGGTGCCGACGCTCCAGGAATGTTGTAAAATATTACATCCGAGATGTTAGGTTGCGTTAGGATAGGATATACAACGTTATAGACGTATATAATGTCCCCATCGAGAAGTAGGGACTGACGCGTCAGGAATGTTGTAAAATATTACACCCGAGATGTTAGGTTCCCTTAGGTTAGGATATACAACGTTATAGACGTATAGAATGTTCCCACCGAGAAGTAGGAACCGACATGCCAGGAATGTTGTAAAATATTACATCCGAGATGTTATGTTGCCTTACGTTAGGATATATAACGTTATAGATGTATATAATGTTCCTACCGAGAAGTACGGGCCGACCACCGAGGAATGTTGTAAAATATTACAATCGACATGTTAGGATTGCCTTAGGCTAGGATATATATCGTTATAGACGTATATACTGTTCCCACCGAGAAGCAGGTGCCGGCACGACAGGTATGTCGTAAAATATTACATTCGACATGTTAGGTCGCCTTAGGCTAGGATATACATCGCTATAGACGTATATGGTGTTCCCACCGAGAAGTGCGTGCTAACACGCCAGGAATGTTGTCAAATATTACATCCGAGATGTTAGGTTGCCTTAGGTTAGGATATATATCGTTATAGACGTATATAATGTTCCCACCGAGACGTAGGGACTGACATGCCAGAAATCTTTTAAAATATTACATCCCAGATGTTACGTTGCGTTAGGTTAGAATATACAACGTTATAGACTTATATAGTGTACCCACGGAGACGTAGGGACCGACATGCCAGGAATGTTGTAAAATATTACATTCGACATGTTAGGTTCCCTTAGGTTAGGATATATAACCTTATAGACGTATATAATGTCCCCATCCAGAAGTAGGCGACGACACGCCAGGAATGTTGTAAAATATTACAGCCCAGATGTTAGGTTGCGTTAGGTTAGGATATACAACGTTATAGACGTATATTATGTCCCCATCGAGAAGCAGGCGACGACACGCCAGGAATGTTGTAAAATATTACATCCCAGATGTTAGGTTGCGATAGGTTAGGATATACAACATTATAGACGTATATAATGTCCCCATCGAGAAGCAGGAGACGACACGCCAGGAATGTTGTAAAATATTACATTCGATATGTTAGGTCGCCTTAGGTTAGGATATATAACGTTATAGACGTATATAATGTTCCCACCGAGAAATAGGGGCCGACGCGTCAGGAATGTTGTAAAATATTACACGCGAGATGTTAGGTTGCCTTGGGTTAGGATATACAACGCTATAGACGTATAGAGTGTTCCCACCGAGACGTAGGGACCGACATGCCAGGAATAATGTAAAATATTACATCCCAGATGTTAGGTTGCGTTAGGTTAGGATATACAATGTTATAGACGTATATAATGCCCCCATCGAGAAGCAGGCGACGACACGCCAGAATGTTGTAAAATATTATATTAGACATGTTAGGTTGCCTTAGGCTAGGATATATAACGTTATAGACGTATATAATATTCCCACCGAGAAATAGGGGCCGACGCGTCAGGAATGTTGTAAAATATTACACCCGAGATGTTAGGTTCCCTTAGGTTAGCATATACAACGTTATAGACGTATATAATGTCCCCATCCAGAAGTAGGCGACGACACGCCAGGAATGTTGTAAAATATTACAGCCCAGATGTTAGGTTGCGTTAGGTTAGGATATACAATGTTATAGACGTATATAATGTCCCCATCGAGAAGCACGCGACGACACGCCAGGAATGTTGTAAAATATTTCATTCGGCATGTTATGTTGCCTTAGGCTAGGATATATAACGTTATAGACGTATATAATATCACCACCGAGAACTACGGGCCGGCAGGCCAGGAATGATGTAAAATATTACATTCAACATGTTAGGTCGCCTTAGGCTATGATATATAACGTTATAGACGTATCTAATGTTCCCACCGAGAAATAGGGGCCGACGCGTCAGAAATGTTGTAAAATATTACACCCGAGATGTTAGGTTCCCTTAGGTTAGGATTTACAACGCTATAGACGTATATAATGTTCCCACCGAGACGTGGGGACCGACATGCCAGGAATCTTCTAAAATATTACATCGCAGATGTTAGGTTGCTTAAGTTTAGGATATACAGCGTTATAGACGTATATAATGTCCCCATCGAGATGCAGGCGACGACACGCCAGGAATGTTGCAAAATATTACATCCGAGATGATATGTTGCCTTACGACAGGATATATAACGTTATAGACGTATATAATGTACCCACCGAAAAGTAGGAGCCGACACGCCAGGAATGACGTAAAATATTACATTCGACATGTTAGGTCGCCTTAGGCTAGGATATATAACGTTATAGACGTATATAATGTTCCCACCGAGAAATAGGGGCCGACGCTCCAGGAATGTTGTAAAATATTACATCTGAGATGTTAGGTTGCCTTAGGCTGGTATATATATCGTTATAGACGTATACAATGTTCCCACCGAGAAGTAGGGACCGACATGCCAGGAATGTTGTCAAATATTACATCCGAGATGTTAGGTTGCCTGAGGTTAGGATATACAACGTTATAGATGTATATAATGTCCCCATCCAGAAGTAGGTGACGACACGCCAGGAATATTGTAAAATATTACATTTGACATGTTAGGTTTCCTTAGGCTAGGATATATAACGTTATAGACGTATATAATGTTCCTACCGAGTAATAGGGGCCGACGCTCCAGGAATGTTGTAAAATATTACATCTGAGATGTTAGGTTGCCTTAGGCTGGTATATATATCGTTATAGACGTATACAATGTTCCCACCGAGAAGTAGGGACCGACATGCCAGGAATGTTGTAAAATATTACATCCCAGGTGTTAGGTTGCGTTAGGTTAGGATATACAACGTTATAGACGTATATTATGTCCCCATCGAGAAGCAGGCGACGACACGCCAGGAATGTTGTAAAATATTACATCCCAGATGTTAGGTTGCGATAGGTTAGGATATACAACATTATAGACGTATATAATGTCCCCATCGAGAAGCAGGAGACGACACGCCAGGAATGTTGTAAAATATTACATTCGACATGTTAGGTCGCCTTAGGTTAGGATATATAACGTTATAGACGTATATAATGTTCCCACCGAGAAATAGGGGCCGACGCGTCAGGAATGTTGTAAAATATTACATTCGACATGTTAGGTCGCCTTAGGCTATGATATATAACGTTATAGACGTATCTAATGTTCCCACCGAGAAATAGGGGCCGACGCGTCAGAAATGTTGTAAAATATTACACCCGAGATATTAGGTTCCCTTAGGTTAGGATTTACAACGCTATAGACGTATAGAATGTTCCCACCGAGACGTAGGGCGCGACACGCCAGGAATGTTGTAAAATATTACATTCGACATGTTAGGTCGCCTTAGGTTAGGATATATAACGTTATAGACGTATATAATGTTCCCACCGAGAAATAGGGGCCGACGCGTCAGGAATGTTGTAAAATATTACACCCGAGATGTTAGGTTGCCTTGGGTTAGGATATACAACGCTATAGACGTATAGAGTGTTCCCACCGAGACGTAGGGACCGACATGCCAGGAATAATGTAAAATATTACATCCCAGATGTTAGGTTGCGTTAGGTTAGGATATACAATGTTATAGACGTATATAATGTCCCCATCGAGAAGCAGGCGACGACACGCCAGAATGTTGTAAAATATTACATCCCAGATGTTAGGTTGCGTTAGGCTAGGATATACAACATTATAGACGTATATAATGTCCCCATCGAGAAGCAGGAGACGACAAGCCAGGAATGTTGTAAAATATTACATTCGACATGTTAGGTGGCCCTCGGCTAGGATATATATCGCTATAGACGCATATGATGTTCCCACCGAGAAGTACGGGCCGAAACGCCAGGGATGTTGTCAAATATTACATCCGAGATGTTAGGTTGCCTGAGGTTAGGATATACAACGTTATAGATGTATATAATGTCCCCATCCAGAAGTAGGCGACGACACGCTAGGAATATTGTAAAATATTACTTTTGACATGTTAGGTTTCCTTAGGCTAAGATATATAACATTATAGATGTATGTAATGTTACCACCGAGAACTACAGTCCGACACGCCAGGAATGATGTAAATTATTACATCCGAGATTTTAGGTTGCCTTAGGTTAGGATATATATCGTTATAGACGTATATAATCTTCCCACCTAGAAATAGTGGCCGACGCGTCAGAAATATTGTAAAATATTAAACCCGAGATGTTAGGTTCCCTTAGGTTAGGATATACAACGCTATAGACGTATAGAATTTTCCCACCGAGACGTAGGGCCCGTCATGCCAGGAATGTTGTAAAATATTACATCCCAGATGTTAGGTTGCGTTAGGTTAGGATATACAACGTTATAGACATATATAATATCCCCGTCGAGAAGCAGGCGACGACACGCCAGGAATGTTGCAAAATATTACATCAAAGATGTTATGTTGCCTTACGTTAGGATATATAACGTTATGGACGTATATAATGTTCCCACCGAAAAGTAGGAGCCGACGCGCCAGGAATGTTGTAAAATATTACATACGAGATGTTAGGTTGCCTTCGGTTAGGGTATATATCGTTATAGACGTATATGATGTTCCTACCGAGAAGTACGGGCCGACACGCCAGGAATGTTGTCAGATATTACATTCGAGATGTTAGGTTGCCTTAGTTTACGATATACAACGTTATAGACGTATATAATGTCCCCAGCGCGAAGTAGGCGCCGTCACGCCAGGAATGTTGTAAAATATTACGGTATTGAGGTTAGTTTGCCTTAGGTCAGGATATATAACGTTATAGACGTATATAATGTCCCCTTCGAGAAGCAGGCGACGACACGCCAGGAATGTTGTAAAATATTACATTCGACATGTTAGGTCGCCTTATGCTAGGATATATAACGCTATAGACGTATAGAATGTTCCCACCGAGACGTAGGGACCTACATGCCAGGAATGTTGTCAACTATTACATCCGAGATGTTAGGTTGCCTTAGGTTAAGATATACAACGTTATAGACGTATATAATGTCCCCATCGGGAAGTAGGCGCCGTCACGCCAGGAATGTTGTAAAATATTACGGTAGAGAGGTCAGGTTGTCTTAGAATATGATATCTAACGTTATAGACGTATATAATGTTCCCACCGAAAAGTAGGAGCCGACGCGCCAGGATTGCTGTGAAATATTACATCCGAGATGTTAGGTTCCCTTAGGTTAGGATATACAACGTTATAGACGTATTGAATGTTCCCACCGAGAAGTAGGGACCGACATGCTAGGAATGTTGTAAAATATTATATCCGAGATGTTAGGTTCCCTTAGGTTAGGATATATATCGTTATAGACGTATATAGTGTTCCCATCGAGAAGCAGGCGACTACACGACAGGAATGTTGTAAAATATTACATCCGAGATGCTATGATGCCTTACGTTAGGATATATAACGTTATAGACGTATATAATGTTCCCACCGAGATGTACGGGCCGACGCGTCAGGAATGTTGTAAAATATTACACGCGATATGTTAGGTTGCTTTAGGTTAGGATGTATATCGTTATAGACGTATATAATGTCCAGATCGAGACGTGGGGACCGGCACGCCAGAATGTTGTAAAATATTACATCCGAGATGTTAGGTTGCCTTAGGCTGGTATATATATCGTTATAGACGTATACAATGTTCCCACCGAGAAGTAGGGACCGACATGCCAGGAATGTTGTTAAATATTACATCCGAGATGTTAGGTTGCCTTAGGTTAGGATATATATCGCTATAGACGCATATGATGTTCCCACCGAGAAGTACGGGCCGACACCCCAGGAATGTTGTCAAATATTACATCCGAGATGTTAGGTTGCCTTAGGTTAGGATATACAACGGTATAGATGTATATAATGTCCCAATCGAGAAGTAGGCGACGATACGCCACGAATGATGTAAAATATTACATTCGACATGTTAGGTCGCCTTAGGCTAGGTTATATATCGCTGTAGACGTATATGATGAGCCCACCGAGAAGTACGGGCTAACACGCCAGGAAAGTTGTCAAATATTACATCCCAGATGTTAGGTTGCGTTAGGTTAGGATATACAACGTTATAGACATATATTATGTCCCCATCGAGAAGCAGGCGACGACACGCCAGGAATGTTGTAAAATATAACATTCGACATGTTAGGTGGCCCTAGGCTAGGATATATATCGCTATAGACGCATATGATGTTCCCACCGAGAAGTACGGGCCGACACCCCAGGAATGTTGTCAAATATTACATCCGAGTTGTTAGGTTGCCTTAGGTTAGGATATACAACGGTATAGATGTATATAATGTCCCAATCGAGAAGTAGGTGACGATACGCCACGAATGATGTAAAATATTACATTCGACATGTTAGGTCGCCTTAGGCTAGGTTATATATCGCTGTAGACGTATATGATGAGCCCACCGAGAAGTACGGGCTAACACGCCAGGAAAGTTGTCAAATATTACATCCGAGATGTTAGGTTCCCCTAGGCTAGGATATATAACGTTATAGACGTATATAATATTCCCACCGAGAAATAGGGGCCGACGCGTCAGGAATGTTGTAAAATATTACACCC
Organism: Xylocopa violacea; assembly: GCA_963969225.1. Lineage (NCBI taxonomy): Eukaryota > Metazoa > Arthropoda > Insecta > Hymenoptera > Apidae > Xylocopa > Xylocopa violacea. Next base: position 4,141,086 of record CAXAJV010000857.1, read on the forward strand.
GAGATGTTAGGTTGCGTTAGGTTAGGATATACAACGTTATAGACATATATTATGTCCCCATCGAGAAGCAGGCGACGACACGCCAGGAATGTTGTAAAATATTACAGCCCAGATGTTAGGTTGCGTTAGGTTAGGATATACAACGTTATAGACGCATATGATGTTCCCACCGAGAAGTACGGGCCGACACCCCAGGAATGTTGTCAAATATTACATCCGAGTTGTTAGGTTGCCTTAGGTTAGGATATACAACGGTATAGATGTATATAATGTCCCAATCGAGAAGTAGGTGACGATACGCCACGAATGATGTAAAATATTACATTCGACATGTTAGGTCGCCTTAGGCTAGGTTATATATCGCTGTAGACGTATATGATGAGCCCACCGAGAAGTACGGGCTAACACGCCAGGAAAGTTGTCAAATATTACATCCGAGATGTTAGGTTCCCCTAGGCTAGGATATATAACGTTATAGACGTATATAATATTCCCACCGAGAAATAGGGGCCGACGCGTCAGGAATGTTGTAAAATATTACACCCGAGATGTTAGGTTCCCTTAGGTTAGGATATATAACGTTATAGACGTATATAATGTCCCCATCCAGAAGTAGGCGACGACACGCCAGAATGTTGTAAAATATTACATCCGAGATGTTAGGTTGCCTTAGGCTGGTATATATATCGTTATAGACGTATACAATGTTCCCACCGAGAAGTCGAGACCGACATGCCAGGAATGTTGTTAAATATTACATCCGAGATGTTAGTTTGCCTTAGGTTAGGATATAAAACGTTATAGACGTATAGAATGTTACCACCGAGAACTACGGGCCGACACGTCAGGAATGATGTAAAATATTCCATTCGACATGTTAGGTCGCCTTAGGCTAGGATATATTACGTTATAGACGTATATAATGTTCCCACCGAGAAGTACGGGCCGACACGCCAGGAATGTTGTAAAATATTACATTCGACATGTTAGGTTCCCTTAGGTTAGGATATACAACGCTATAGACGCATAGAATGTTCCCACCGAGACGTAGAGACCGACATGCCAGGAATGATGTAAAATATTACATCGTAGATGTTACGTTGCGTTAGGTTAAGATATACAACGTTATAGACGTATATAATGTCCCCATCGAGAAGCAGGCGACGACACGCCAGGAATGTTGTCAATTATTACATCCGAGATGTTAGGTTGCCTTAGGTTAGGATATACATCGTTATAGACGTATATAATGTTCCCACCGCGACGTACGGACCGACATGCCAGGAATGTTGTAAAATATTACATCTCAGATGTTAGGTTGCGTTAGGTTAGGATATACAACGTTATAGACTTATACAATGTCCCCATCGAGAAGCAGGCGACGACACGCCAGGAATGTTGTAAAATATTACATCCGAGATGTTAGATTGCCTTAGGCTAGGATATATAACGCTATAGACGTATATAATGGTCCCACCGAGAAATAGGGGCCGACGCGTCAGGAATGTTGTAAAATACTACACCCGAGATGTTAGGTTCCCTTAGGTTAGGATATACAACGCTATAGACGCATAGAATGTTCCCACCGAGACGTAGGGACCGACATGCCAGGAATGATGTAAAATATTACATCGTAGATGTTACGTTGCGTTAGGTTAGGATATACAACGTTATAGACGTATATAATGTCCCCATCGAGAAGCAGGCGACGATACGCGAGGAATGATGTAAAATATTACTTTCGACATGTTAGGTCGCCTTAGGATAGGATATATACTGTTATTGACGTATATAATGTTCCTACCGAGAAGTAGGGGTCGACGCGCCAGGAATGTTGTAAAATATTACATCTGAGATGTTAGGTTGCCTTAGGCTGGTATATATATCGTTATAGACGTATACAATGTTCCCACCGAGAAGTAGGGACCGACATGCCAGGAATGTTGTCAAATATTACATCCGAGATGTTAGGTTGCCTGAGGTTAGGATATACAACGTTATAGATGTATATAATGTCCCCATCCAGAAGTAGGCGACGACACGCCAGGAATATTGTAAAATATTACATTTGACATGTTAGGTTTCCTTAGGCTAGGATATATAACGTTATAGACGTATATAATGTTCCTACCGAGAAATAGGGGCCGACGCTCCAGGAATGTTGTAAAATATTACATCTGAGATGTTAGGTTGCCTTAGGCTGGCATATATATCGTTATAGACGTATACAATGTTCCCACCGAGAAGTAGGGACCGACATGCCAGGAATGTTGTAAAATATTACATCCCAGGTGTTAGGTTGCGTTAGGTTAGGATATACAACGTTATAGACGTATATTATGTCCCCATCGAGAAGCAGGCGACGACACGCCAGGAATGTTGTAAAATATTACATCCCAGATGTTAGGTTGCGATAGGTTAGGATATACAACATTATAGACGTATATAATGTCCCCATCGAGAAGCAGGAGACGACACGCCAGGAATGTTGTAAAATATTACATTCGACATGTTAGGTCGCCTTAGGTTAGGATATATAACGTTATAGACGTATATAATGTTCCCACCGAGAAATAGGGGCCGACGCGTCAGGAATGTTGTAAAATATTACATTCGACATGTTAGGTCGCCTTAGGCTATGATATATAACGTTATAGACGTATCTAATGTTCCCACCGAGAAATAGGGGCCGACGCGTCAGAAATGTTGTAAAATATTACACCCGAGATATTAGGTTCCCTTAGGTTAGGATTTACAACGCTATAGACGTATAGAATGTTCCCACCGAGACGTAGGGCGCGACACGCCAGGAATGTTGTAAAATATTACATTCGACATGTTAGGTCGCCTTAGGTTAGGATATATAACGTTATAGACGTATATAATGTTCCCACCGAGAAATAGGGGCCGACGCGTCAGGAATGTTGTAAAATATTACACGCGAGATGTTAGGTTGCCTTGGGTTAGGATATACAACGCTATAGACGTATAGAGTGTTCCCACCGAGACGTAGGGACCGACATGCCAGGAATAATGTAAAATATTACATCCCAGATGTTAGGTTGCGTTAGGTTAGGATATACAATGTTATAGACGTATATAATGTCCCCATCGAGAAGCAGGCGACGACACGCCAGAATGTTGTAAAATATTACATCCCAGATGTTAGGTTGCGTTAGGCTAGGATATACAACATTATAGACGTATATAATGTCCCCATCGAGAAGCAGGAGACGACAAGCCAGGAATGTTGTAAAATATTACATTCCACATGTTAGGTGGCCCTCGGCTAGGATATATATCGCTATAGACGCATATGATGTTCCCACCGAGAAGTACGGGCCGAAACGCCAGGGATGTTGTCAAATATTACATCCGAGATGTTAGGTTGCCTGAGGTTAGGATATACAACGTTATAGATGTATATAATGTCCCCATCCAGAAGTAGGCGACGACACGCTAGGAATATTGTAAAATATTACATTTGACATGTTAGGTTTCCTTAGGCTAAGATATATAACATTATAGATGTATGTAATGTTACCACCGAGAACTACAGTCCGACACGCCAGGAATGATGTAAATTATTACATCCGAGATTTTAGGTTGCCTTAGGTTAGGATATATATCGTTATAGACGTATATAATCTTCCCACCTAGAAATAGTGGCCGACGCGTCAGAAATATTGTAAAATATTAAACCCGAGATGTTAGGTTCCCTTAGGTTAGGATATACAACGCTATAGACGTATAGAATTTTCCCACCGAGACGTAGGGCCCGTCATGCCAGGAATGTTGTAAAATATTACATCCCAGATGTTAGGTTGCGTTAGGTTAGGATATACAACGTTATAGACATATATAATATCCCCGTCGAGAAGCAGGCGACGACACGCCAGGAATGTTGCAAAATATTACATCAAAGATGTTATGTTGCCTTACGTTAGGATATATAACGTTATGGACGTATATAATGTTCCCACCGAAAAGTAGGAGCCGACGCGCCAGGAATGTTGTAAAATATTACATACGAGATGTTAGGTTGCCTTCGGTTAGGGTATATATCGTTATAGACTTATATGATGTTCCTACCGAGAAGTACGGGCCGACACGCCAGGAATGTTGTCAGATATTACATTCGAGATGTTAGGTTGCCTTAGTTTACGATATACAACGTTATAGACGTATATAATGTCCCCAGCGCGAAGTAGGCGCCGTCACGCCAGGAATGTTGTAAAATATTACGGTATTGAGGTTAGTTTGCCTTAGGTCAGGATATATAACGTTATAGACGTATATAATGTCCCCTTCGAGAAGCAGGCGACGACACGCCAGGAATGTTGTAAAATATTACATTCGACATGTTAGGTCGCCTTATGCTAGGATATATAACGCTATAGACGTATAGAATGTTCCCACCGAGACGTAGGGACCTACATGCCAGGAATGTTGTCAACTATTACATCCGAGATGTTAGGTTGCCTTAGGTTAAGATATACAACGTTATAGACGTATATAATGTCCCCATCGGGAAGTAGGCGCCGTCACGCCAGGAATATTGTAAAATATTACGGTAGAGAGGTCAGGTTGTCTTAGAATATGATATCTAACGTTATAGACGTATATAATGTTCCCACCGAAAAGTAGGAGCCGACGCGCCAGGATTGCTGTGAAATATTACATCCGAGATGTTAGGTTCCCTTAGGTTAGGATATACAACGTTATAGACGTATTGAATGTTCCCACCGAGAAGTAGGGACCGACATGCTAGGAATGTTGTAAAATATTATATCCGAGATGTTAGGTTCCCTTAGGTTAGGATATATATCGTTATAGACGTATATAGTGTTCCCATCGAGAAGCAGGCGACTACACGACAGGAATGTTGTAAAATATTACATCCGAGATGCTATGATGCCTTACGTTAGGATATATAACGTTATAGACGTATATAATGTTCCCACCGAGAAGTACGGGCCGACACGCCAGGAATGTTATCAATTATTACATCCGAGAGGTTAGGTTGCCTTCGGTTAGGATAGGTATCGCTATAGACGTATATGATGTTCCCACCGAGATGTACGGGCCGACGCGTCAGGAATGTTGTAAAATATTACACGCGATATGTTAGGTTGCTTTAGGTTAGGATGTATATCGTTATAGACGTATATAATGTGCAGATCGAGACGTGGGGACCGGCACGCCAGAATGTTGTAAAATATTACATCCGAGATGTTAGGTTGCCTTAGGCTGGTATATATATCGTTATAGACGTATACAATGTTCCCACCGAGAAGTAGGGACCGACATGCCAGGAATGTTGTTAAATATTACATCCGAGATGTTAGGTTGCCTTAGGTTAGGATATATATCGCTATAGACGCATATGATGTTCCCACCGAGAAGTACGGGCCGACACCCCAGGAATGTTGTCAAATATTACATCCGAGATGTTAGGTTGCCTTAGGTTAGGATATACAACGGTATAGATGTATATAATGTCCCAATCGAGAAGTAGGCGACGATACGCCACGAATGATGTAAAATATTACATTCGACATGTTAGGTCGCCTTAGGCTAGGTTATATATCGCTGTAGACGTATATGATGAGCCCACCGAGAAGTACGGGCTAACACGCCAGGAAAGTTGTCAAATATTACATCCGAGATGATAGGTTCCCTTAGGCTAGGATATATAACGTTATAGACGTATATAATATTCCCCACCGAGAAATAGGTGCCGACGCGTCAGGAGTGTTGTAAAATATTACACCCGAGATGTTAGGTTCCCTTATGTTAGGATATATAACGTTATAGACGTATATAATGTCCCCATCCAGAAGTAGGAGACGACGCGCCAGTAATATTACATCCCAGATGTTAGGTTGCGTTAGGTTAGGATACACAACGTTATAGACGTATATAATGTTCCCATCGAGAAGCAGGCGACGACACGCCAGAATGTTGTAAAACATTACATCCCAGATGTTAGGTTGCGTTAGGTTAGGATATACAACGTTATAGACATATATTATGTCCCCATCGAGAAGCAGGCGACGACACGCCAGGAATGTTGTAAAATATAACATTCGACATGTTAGGTGGCCCTAGGCTAGGATATATATCGCTATAGACGCATATGATGTTCCCACCGAGAAGTACGGGCCGACACCCCAGGAATGTTGTCAAATATTACATCCGAGTTGTTAGGTTGCCTTAGGTTAGGATATACAACGGTATAGATGTATATAATGTCCCAATCGAGAAGTAGGTGACGATACGCCACGAATGATGTAAAATATTACATTCGACATGTTAGGTCGCCTTAGGCTAGGTTATATATCGCTGTAGACGTATATGATGAGCCCACCGAGAAGTACGGGCTAACACGCCAGGAAAGTTGTCAAATATTACATCCGAGATGTTAGGTTCCCCTAGGCTAGGATATATAACGTTATAGACGTATATAATATTCCCACCGAGAAATAGGGGCCGACGCGTCAGGAATGTTGTAAAATATTACACCCGAGATGTTAGGTTGCGTTAGGTTAGGATATACAACGTTATAGACATATATTATGTCCCCATCGAGAAGCAGGCGACGACACGCCAGGAATGTTGTAAAATATTACAGCCCAGATGTTAGGTTGCGTTAGGTTAGGATATACAACGTTATAGACGCATATGATGTTCCCACCAAGAAGTACGGGCCGACACCCCAGGAATGTTGTCAAATATTACATCCGAGTTGTTAGGTTGCCTTAGGTTAGGTTATACAACGGTATAGATGTATATAATGTCCCAATCGAGAAGTAGGTGACGATACGCCACGAATGATGTAAAATATTACATTCGACATGTTAGGTCGCCTTAGGCTAGGTTATATATCGCTGTAGACGTATATGATGAGCCCACCGAGAAGTACGGGCTAACACGCCAGGAAAGTTGTCAAATATTATATCCGAGATGTTAGGTTCCCCTAGGCTAGGATATATAACGTTATAGACGTATATAATATTCCCACCGAGAAATAGGGGCCGACGCGTCAGGAATGTTGTAAAATATTACACCCGAGATGTTAGGTTCCCTTAGGTTAGGATATATAACGTTATAGACGTATATAATGTCCCCATCCAGAAGTAGGCGACGACACGCCAGAATGTTGTAAAATATTACATCCGAGATGTTAGGTTGCCTTAGGCTGGTATATATATCGTTATAGACGTATACAATGTTCCCACCGAGAAGTCGAGACCGACATGCCAGGAATGTTGTTAAATATTACATCCGAGATGTTAGTTTGCCTTAGGTTAGGATATAAAACGTTATAGACGTATAGAATGTTACCACCGAGAACTACGGGCCGACACGTCAGGAATGATGTAAAATATTCCATTCGACATGTTAGGTCGCCTTAGGCTAGGATATATTACGTTATAGACGTATATAATGTTCCCACCGAGAAGTACGGGCCGACACGCCAGGAATGTTGTAAAATATTACATTCGACATGTTAGGTTCCCTTAGGTTAGGATATACAACGCTATAGACGCATAGAATGTTCCCACCGAGACGTAGAGACCGACATGCCAGGAATGATGTAAAATATTACATCGTAGATGTTACGTTGCGTTAGGTTAAGATATACAACGTTATAGACGTATATAATGTCCCCATCGAGAAGCAGGCGACGACACGCCAGGAATGTTGTCAATTATTACATCCGAGATGTTAGGTTGCCTTAGGTTAGGATATACATCGTTATAGACGTATATAATGTTCCCACCGAGACGTACGGACCGACATGCCAGGAATGGTGTAAAATATTACATCTCAGATGTTAGGTTGCGTTAGGTTAGGATATACAACGTTATAGACTTATACAATGTCCCCATCGAGAAGCAGGCGACGACACGCCAGGAATGTTGTAAAATATTACATCCGAGATGTTAGATTGCCTTAGGCTAGGATATATAACGCTATAGACGTATATAATGGTCCCACCGAGAAATAGGGGCCGACGCGTCAGGAATGTTGTAAAATACTACACCCGAGATGTTAGGTTCCCTTAGGTTAGGATATACAACGCTATAGACGCATAGAATGTTCCCACCGAGACGTAGGGACCGACATGCCAGGAATGATGTAAAATATTACATCGTAGATGTTACGTTGCGTTAGGTTAGGATATACAACGTTATAGACGTATATAATGTCCCCATCGAGAAGCAGGCGACGATACGCGAGGAATGATGTAAAATATTACTTTCGACATGTTAGGTCGCCTTAGGATAGGATATATACTGTTATTGACGTATATAATGTTCCTACCGAGAAGTAGGGGTCGACGCGCCAGGAATGTTGTAAAATATTACATCTGAGATGTTAGGTTGCCTTAGGCTGGTATATATATCGTTATAGACGTATACAATGTTCCCACCGAGAAGTAGGGACCGACATGCCAGGAATGTTGTCAAATATTACATCCGAGATGTTAGGTTGCCTGAGGTTAGGATATACAACGTTATAGATGTATATAATGTCCCCATCCAGAAGTAGGCGACGACACGCCAGGAATATTGTAAAATATTACATTTGACATGTTAGGTTTCCTTAGGCTAGGATATATAACGTTATAGACGTATATAATGTTCCTACCGAGAAATAGGGGCCGACGCTCCAGGAATGTTGTAAAATATTACATCTGAGATGTTAGGTTGCCTTAGGCTGGTATATATATCGTTATAGACGTATACAATGTTCCCACCGAGAAGTAGGGACCGACATGCCAGGAATGTTGTAAAATATTACATCCCAGGTGTTAGGTTGCGTTAGGTTAGGATATACAACGTTATAGACGTATATTATGTCCCCATCGAGAAGCAGGCGACGACACGCCAGGAATGTTGTAAAATATTACATCCCAGATGTTAGGTTGCGATAGGTTAGGATATACAACATTATAGACGTATATAATGTCCCCATCGAGAAGCAGGAGACGACACGCCAGGAATGTTGTAAAATATTACATTCGACATGTTAGGTCGCCTTAGGTTAGGATATATAACGTTATAGACGTATATAATGTTCCCACCGAGAAATAGGGGCCGACGCGTCAGGAATGTTGTAAAATATTACATTCGACATGTTAGGTCGCCTTAGGCTATGATATATAACGTTATAGACGTATCTAATGTTCCCACCGAGAAATAGGGGCCGACGCGTCAGAAATGTTGTAAAATATTACACCCGAGATATTAGGTTCCCTTAGGTTAGGATTTACAACGCTATAGACGTATAGAATGTTCCCACCGAGACGTAGGGCGCGACGGGCCAGGAATGTTGTAAAATATTACATTCGACATGTTAGTTCGCCTTAGGTTAGGATATATAACGTTATAGACGTATATAATGTTCCCACCGAGAAATAGGGGCCGACGCGTCAGGAATGTTGTAAAATATTACACCCGAGATGTTAGGTTGCCTTGGGTTAGGATATACAACGCTATAGACGTATAGAGTGTTCCCACCGAGACGTAGGGACCGACATGCCAGGAATAATGTAAAATATTACATCCCAGATGTTAGGTTGCGTTAGGTTAGGATATACAATGTTATAGACGTATATAATGTCCCCATCGAGAAGCAGGCGACGACACGCCAGAATGTTGTAAAATATTACATCCCAGATGTTAGGTTGCGTTAGGCTAGGATATACAACATTATAGACGTATATAATGTCCCCATCGAGAAGCAGGAGACGACAAGCCAGGAATGTTGTAAAATATTACATTCCACATGTTAGGTGGCCCTCGGCTAGGATATATATCGCTATAGACGCATATGATGTTCCCACCGAGAAGTACGGGCCGAAACGCCAGGGATGTTGTCAAATATTACATCCGAGATGTTAGGTTGCCTGAGGTTAGGATATACAACGTTATAGATGTATATAATGTCCCCATCCAGAAGTAGGCGACGACACGCTAGGAATATTGTAAAATATTACATTTGACATGTTAGGTTTCCTTAGGCTAAGATATATAACATTATAGATGTATGTAATGTTACCACCGAGAACTACAGTCCGACACGCCAGGAATGATGTAAATTATTACATCCGAGATTTTAGGTTGCCTTAGGTTAGGATATATATCGTTATAGACGTATATAATCTTCCCACCTAGAAATAGTGGCCGACGCGTCAGAAATATTGTAAAATATTAAACCCGAGATGTTAGGTTCCCTTAGGTTAGGATATACAACGCTATAGACGTATAGAATTTTCCCACCGAGACGTAGGGCCCGTCATGCCAGGAATGTTGTAAAATATTACATCCCAGATGTTAGGTTGCGTTAGGTTAGGATATACAACGTTATAGACATATATAATATCCCCGTCGAGAAGCAGGCGACGACACGCCAGGAATGTTGCAAAATATTACATCAAAGATGTTATGTTGCCTTACGTTAGGATATATAACGTTATGGACGTATATAATGTTCCCACCGAAAAGTAGGAGCCGACGCGCCAGGAATGTTGTAAAATATTACATACGAGATGTTAGGTTGCCTTCGGTTAGGGTATATATCGTTATAGACGTATATGATGTTCCTACCGAGAAGTACGGGCCGACACGCCAGGAATGTTGTCAGATATTACATTCGAGATGTTAGGTTGCCTTAGTTTACGATATACAACGTTATAGACGTATATAATGTCCCCAGCGCGAAGTAGGCGCCGTCACGCCAGGAATGTTGTAAAATATTACGGTATTGAGGTTAGTTTGCCTTAGGTCAGGATATATAACGTTATAGACGTATATAATGTCCCCTTCGAGAAGCAGGCGACGACACGCCAGGAATGTTGTAAAATATTACATTCGACATGTTAGGTCGCCTTATGCTAGGATATATAACGCTATAGACGTATAGAATGTTCCCACCGAGACGTAGGGACCTACATGCCAGGAATGTTGTCAACTATTACATCCGAGATGTTAGGTTGCCTTAGGTTAAGATATACAACGTTATAGACGTATATAATGTCCCCATCGGGAAGTAGGCGCCGTCACGCCAGGAATATTGTAAAATATTACGGTAGAGAGGTCAGGTTGTCTTAGAATATGATATCTAACGTTATAGACGTATATAATGTTCCCACCGAAAAGTAGGAGCCGACGCGCCAGGATTGCTGTGAAATATTACATCCGAGATGTTAGGTTCCCTTAGGTTAGGATATACAACGTTATAGACGTATTGAATGTTCCCACCGAGAAGTAGGGACCGACATGCTAGGAATGTTGTAAAATATTATATCCGAGATGTTAGGTTCCCTTAGGTTAGGATATATATCGTTATAGACGTATATAGTGTTCCCATCGAGAAGCAGGCGACTACACGACAGGAATGTTGTAAAATATTACATCCGAGATGCTATGATGCCTTACGTTAGGATATATAACGTTATAGACGTATATAATGTTCCCACCGAGAAGTACGGGCCGACACGCCAGGAATGTTATCAATTATTACATCCGAGAGGTTAGGTTGCCTTCGGTTAGGATAGGTATCGCTATAGACGTATATGATGTTCCCACCGAGATGTACGGGCCGACGCGTCAGGAATGTTGTAAAATATTACACGCGATATGTTAGGTTGCTTTAGGTTAGGATGTATATCGTTATAGACGTATATAATGTCCAGATCGAGACGTGGGGACCGGCACGCCAGAATGTTGTAAAATATTACATCCGAGATGTTAGGTTGCCTTAGGCTGGTATATATATCGTTATAGACGTATACAATGTTCCCACCGAGAAGTAGGGACCGACATGCCAGGAATGTTGTTAAATATTACATCCGAGATGTTAGGTTGCCTTAGGTTAGGATATATATCGCTATAGACGCATATGATGTTCCCACCGAGAAGTACGGGCCGACACCCCAGGAATGTTGTCAAATATTACATCCGAGATGTTAGGTTGCCTTAGGTTAGGATATACAACGGTATAGATGTATATAATGTCCCAATCGAGAAGTAGGCGACGATACGCCACGAATGATGTAAAATATTACATTCGACATGTTAGGTCGCCTTAGGCTAGGTTATATATCGCTGTAGACGTATATGATGAGCCCACCGAGAAGTACGGGCTAACACGCCAGGAAAGTTGTCAAATATTACATCCGAGATGTTAGGTTCCCTTAGGCTAGGATATATAACGTTATAGACGTATATAATATTCCCCACCGAGAAATAGGTGCCGACGCGTCAGGAGTGTTGTAAAATATTACACCCGAGATGTTAGGTTCCCTTATGTTAGGATATATAACGTTATAGACGTATATAATGTCCCCATCCAGAAGTAGGAGACGACGCGCCAGTAATATTACATCCCAGATGTTAGGTTGCGTTAGGTTAGGATACACAACGTTATAGACGTATATAATGTTCCCATCGAGAAGCAGGCGACGACACGCCAGAATGTTGTAAAACATTACATCCCAGATGTTAGGTTGCGTTAGGTTAGGATATACAACGTTATAGACATATATTATGTCCCCATCGAGAAGCAGGCGACGACACGCCAGGAATGTTGTAAAATATAACATTCGACATGTTAGGTGGCCCTAGGCTAGGATATATATCGCTATAGACGCATATGATGTTCCCACCGAGAAGTACGGGCCGACACCCCAGGAATGTTGTCAAATATTACATCCGAGTTGTTAGGTTGCCTTAGGTTAGGATATACAACGGTATAGATGTATATAATGTCCCAATCGAGAAGTAGGTGACGATACGCCACGAATGATGTAAAATATTACATTCGACATGTTAGGTCGCCTTAGGCTAGGTTATATATCGCTGTAGACGTATATGATGAGCCCACCGAGAAGTACGGGCTAACACGCCAGGAAAGTTGTCAAATATTACATCCGAGATGTTAGGTTCCCCTAGGCTAGGATATATAACGTTATAGACGTATATAATATTCCCACCGAGAAATAGGGGCCGACGCGTCAGGAAGGTTGTAAAATATTACACCCGAGATGTTAGGTTGCGTTAGGTTAGGATATACAACGTTATAGACATATATTATGTCCCCATCGAGAAGCAGGCGACGACACGCCAGGAATGTTGTAAAATATTACAGCCCAGATGTTAGGTTGCGTTAGGTTAGGATATACAACGTTATAGACGCATATGATGTTCCCACCGAGAAGTACGGGCCGACACCCCAGGAATGTTGTCAAATATTACATCCGAGTTGTTAGGTTGCCTTAGGTTAGGATATACAACGGTATAGATGTATATAATGTCCCAATCGAGAAGTAGGTGACGATACGCCACGAATGATGTAAAATATTACATTCGACATGTTAGGTCGCCTTAGGCTAGGTTATATATCGCTGTAGACGTATATGATGAGCCCACCGAGAAGTACGGGCTAACACGCCAGGAAAGTTGTCAAATATTATATCCGAGATGTTAGGTTCCCCTAGGCTAGGATATATAACGTTATAGACGTATATAATATTCCCACCGAGAAATAGGGGCCGACGCGTCAGGAATGTTGTAAAATATTACACCCGAGATGTCAGGTTCCCTTAGGTTAGGATATATAACGTTATAGACGTATATAATGTCCCCATCCAGAAGTAGGCGACGACACGCCAGAATGTTGTAAAATATTACATCCGAGATGTTAGGTTGCCTTAGGCTGGTATATATATCGTTATAGACGTATACAATGTTCCCACCGAGAAGTCGAGACCGACATGCCAGGAATGTTGTTAAATATTACATCCGAGATGTTAGTTTGCCTTAGGTTAGGATATAAAACGTTATAGACGTATAGAATGTTACCACCGAGAACTACGGGCCGACACGTCAGGAATGATGTAAAATATTCCATTCGACATGTTAGGTCGCCTTAGGCTAGGATATATTACGTTATAGACGTATATAATGTTCCCACCGAGAAGTACGGGCCGACACGCCAGGAATGTTGTAAAATATTACATTCGACATGTTAGGTTCCCTTAGGTTAGGATATACAACGCTATAGACGCATAGAATGTTCCCACCGAGACGTAGAGACCGACATGCCAGGAATGATGTAAAATATTACATCGTAGATGTTACGTTGCGTTAGGTTAAGATATACAACGTTATAGACGTATATAATGTCCCCATCGAGAAGCAGGCGACGACACGCCAGGAATGTTGTCAATTATTACATCCGAGATGTTAGGTTGCCTTAGGTTAGGATATACATCGTTATAGACGTATATAATGTTCCCACCGAGACGTACGGACCGACATGCCAGGAATGTTGTAAAATATTACATCTCAGATGTTAGGTTGCGTTAGGTTAGGATATACAACGTTATAGACTTATACAATGTCCCCATCGAGAAGCAGGCGACGACACGCCAGGAATGTTGTAAAATATTACATCCGAGATGTTAGATTGCCTTAGGCTAGGATATATAACGCTATAGACGTATATAATGGTCCCACCGAGAAATAGGGGCCGACGCGTCAGGAATGTTGTAAAATACTACACCCGAGATGTTAGGTTCCCTTAGGTTAGGATATACAACGCTATAGACGCATAGAATGTTCCCACCGAGACGTAGGGACCGACATGCCAGGAATGATGTAAAATATTACATCGTAGATGTTACGTTGCGTTAGGTTAGGATATACAACGTTATAGACGTATATAATGTCCCCATCGAGAAGCAGGCGACGATACGCGAGGAATGATGTAAAATATTACTTTCGACATGTTAGGTCGCCTTAGGATAGGATATATACTGTTATTGACGTATATAATGTTCCTACCGAGAAGTAGGGGTCGACGCGCCAGGAATGTTGTAAAATATTACATTCGACATGTTAGGATTGCCCTAGGCTCGGATATATAACGTTATAGACGTATATGATATTCCCACCGAGAAGTACGGGCCGACACGCCAGGAATGTTGTCAAATATTACATTCGAAATGTTAGGTTGCCTTAGATTAGGATATATAGCGCTATAGACGTATATAATGTTCCCACCGAGAAGTAGGTGCCGACGCGCCAGGAATGTTGTAAAATATTACATTCGACATGTTAGGTTGCCTTAAGCTAGGATATATAGCGTTATAGACGTATATAATTTTCCCACCGAGGATTTGGGGCCGGCGCGCCAGGAATGTAGTAAAATATTGCATCCGAGATGTTAGGTTGCCTTAGGTTAGGATATATAACGTTATTGACTTATATAATGTTCCCACCGAGAAGTAGGCGCCGACGAGACCGGAATGTTGTAAAATATTACATTCGACATGTTAGGATTGCCTTAGTCTAGGATATATAACGTTATAGACGTATATGATATTCCCACCGAGAAGTACGGGCCGACACGCCAGCAATTTTGTAAATATTACATCCGAGATGTTAGGTACCCTTAGGTTAGGATATATAACGTTATAGACGTATATAATGTTCCCACCGAGAAGTAGGGGCCGACGAGCCAGGAATGTTGTAAAATAGTAGGCTCGACACGTTAGGATGCCTTAGGCTAGGATATATAACGTTATTGACTTATATAATGTTCCCACCGAGAAGTAGGTGCCGACGCGCCAGGAATGTTGTAAAATATTACATTCGACATATTAGGTTGCCTTAAGCTAGGATATATAGCGTTATAGACGTATATAGTGTTCCCACCGAGAAGTAGGGGCCGGCGCGCCAGGAATGTAGTAAAATATTACACCCGAGATGTTAGGTTGCCTTAGGTTAGGATATATAACGTTATTGACTTATATAATGTTCCCTCCGAGAAGTAGGGGCCGACGCGCCAGGAATGTTGTAAAATATTACATTCGACATGTTAGGTTGCCTTAAGCTAGGATATGTAGCGTTATAGATGTATATAATGTTCCCACCGAGACGTAGAGGCCGGCGCGCCAGGAATGTAGTAAAATATTACACCCGTGATGTTAGGTTGCCTTAGGTTAGGATATATAACGTTATTGACTTATATAATGTTCCCACCGAGAAGTAGGTGCCGACGCGCCAAGAATGTTGTAAAATATTACATTCGACATGTTAGTTTGCCTTAAGCTAGGATATATAGCGTTATAGACGTATATAATGTTCCCACCGAGAAGTAGGGGCCGGCGCGCCAGGAATGTAGTAAAATATTACACCCGAGATGTTAGGTTGCCTTAGGTTAGGATATATAACGTTATTGACTTATATAGTGTTCCCACCGAGAAGTAGGCGCCGACGAGCCAGGAATGTTGTAAAATATTACATTCGACATGTTAGGATTGCCTTAGGCTAGGATATATAACGTTATAGACGTATAAACTGTTCACACCGAGATGTTGGTGCCGACGCGCCAGGAATGTTCTAAAATATTACATTCGACATGTTAGGTTGCCTTAAGCTAGGATTTATAGCGTTATAGACGTATATAATGTTCCCACCGAGATGTAGCGGCCGAAGTGCCGGGAATGTTGTAAAATATTACACTCGACATTTTAGGTTGCCTTAGGCTAGGATATATAGCGTTATAGACATATATAATGTTCCCACCGAGAAGTAGGGGCCGACGCGCCAGGAATGCTGTAAAATATTACATTCGACATGTTAGGTTGCCTTAAGCTAGGATATATAACGTTATAGACGTATGTAATGTTCCCACCGAGAAGTAGGGGCCGGCGCGCCGGGAATGTAGTAAAATATTACATCCGAGATGTTAGGTTGCCTTAGGCTAGAATAAGTAACGTTATAGACGTATATAGTGTTCCCACCGAGAAGTAGGGGCCGACGAGCCAGGAATGTAGTAAAATATTACATCCGAGATGTTAGGTTGCCTTAGGTTAGGATATATAACGTTATAGACTTATATACTGTTCCCACCTAGAGGTAGGTGCCGGCGCGCCAGGAATGCAGTAAAATATTACACCCGAGATGTTAGGTTGCCTTAGGTTAGGATATATAACGTTATTGACTTATATAGTGTTCCCACCGAGAAGTAGGCGCCGACGAGCCAGGAATGTTGTAAAATATTACATTCGACATGTTAGGATTGCCTTAGGCTAGGATATATAACGTTATAGACGTATAAACTGTTCACACCGAGATGTTGGTGCCGACGCGCCAGGAATGTTCTAAAATATTACATTCGACATGTTAGGTTGCCTTAAGCTAGGATTTATAGCGTTATAGCCGTATATAATGTTCCCACCGAGATGTAGCGGCCGAAGTGCCGGGAATGTTGTAAAATATTACACTCGACATTTTAGGTTGCCTTAGGCAAGGATATATAGCGTTATAGACATATATAATGTTCCCACCGAGAAGTAGGGGCCGACGCGCCAGGAATGCTGTAAAATATTACATTCGACATGTTAGGTTGCCTTAAGCTAGGATATATAGAGTTATAGAGGTATATAATGTTCCCACCGAGAAGTAGGGGCCGACGCGCCAGGAATGTTGTAAAATATTACATTCGACATGTTAGGTTGCCTTAAGCTAGGATATGTAGCGTTATAGATGTATATGATGTTCCCACCGAGAAGTAGCGGCCGGCGCGCCAGGAATGCAGTAAAATATTACACCCGAGATGTTAGGTTGCCTTAGGTTAGGATATATAACGTTATTGACTTATATAATGTTCCCACCGAGAAGTAGGGGCCGACGCGCTAGGAATGTTGTAAAATATTACATCCGAGATGTTAGGATTGCCGTAGGCTAGGATATATAACGTTATAGTCGTATATACTGTTCCCACCGAGAAGTAGGGGTCGACGTGCGAGGAATGTAGTAAAATATTGCATCCGAGATGTTAGGTTGCCTTAGGTTAGGATATATAACGTTATTGACTTATATAGTGTTCCCACCGAGAAGTAGGCGCCGACGCGCCAGGAATGTTGTAAAATATTACATTCGATATGTTAGGATTGCCTTAGGCTAGGATATATAACGTTATAGACGTATAAACTGGTCACTCCGAGATGTTGGTGCCGACGCGCCAAGAATGTTGTAAAATATTACATTCGACATGTTAGGATGCCTTAAGCTACGATTTATAGCGTTATAGACGTATATAATGTTCCCACCGAGATGTAGCGGCCGAAGTGCCGGGAATGTTGTAAAATATTACACTCGACATTTTAGGTTGCCTTAGGCTAGGATATATAGCGTTATAGACATATATAATGTTTCCACCAAGAAGTAGGGGCCGACGCGCCAGGAATGCTGTAAAATATTACATTCGACATGCTAGATTGCCATAGGCTAGGATAAATAGCTTTAAAGACGTACATAACGTTCCCACCGAGAAATAGGGGCCGACACGCCAGGAATGTTGTAAAACATTACATTCGGCATGTTAGGTTGCCTTAAGCTAGGATATGTAGCGTTATAGACGTAAATAACGTTCCCACCGAGAAGTAGGGGCCGGCGCGCCAGGAATGTAGTAAAATATTACATTCGAAATGTTAGGTTGCCTTAGACTAGGATATATAGCGCTATAGACGTATATAATGTTCCCACCGAGAAGTAGGTGCCGACGGGCCAGGAATGTTGTAAAATATTACATTCGACATGTTAGGTTGCCTTAAGCTAGGATATGTAGCGTTATAGATGTATATAATGTTCCCACCGAGAAGTAGAGGCCGGCGCCAGGAATGTAGTAAAATATTACACCCGAGATGTTAGGTTGCCTTAGGTTAGGATATATAACGTTATTGACTTATATAATGTTCCCACCGAGAAGTAGGTGCCGAAGCGCCAGGAATGTTGTAAAATATTACATTCGACATGTTAGGTTGCCTTAAAGTAGGATTTATAGCGTTATAGACGTATATAATGTTCCCACCGAGATGTAGCGGCCGAAGTGCCGGGAATGTTGTAAAATATTACACTCGACATTTTAGGTTCCCTTAGGCTAGGATATATAGCGTTATAGACATATATAATGTTCCCACCGAGAAGTAGGGGCCGACGCGCCAGGCATGCTGTAAAATATTACATTCGACATGTTAGGTTGCCTTAAGATAGGATATATAACGTTATAGAAGTATATAATGTTCCCACCGAGAAGTAGGGGCCGGCGCGCCAAGAATGTAGTAAAATATTACATTCGAAATGTTAGGTTGCCTTAGACTAGGATATGTAGCGTTATAGACGTAAATAACGTTCCCACTGAGAAGTAGGGGCCGGCGCGCCAGGAATGTAGTAAAATATTACATTCGAAATGTTAGGTTGCCTTAGACTAGGATATATAGCGCTATAGACGTATATAATGTTCCCACCGAGAAGTAGGTGCCGACGGGCCAGGAATGTTGTAAAATATTACATTCGACATGTTAGGTTGCCTTAAGCTAGGATATGTAGCGTTATAGATGTATATAATGTTCCCACCGAGAAGTAGAGGCCGGCGCGCCAGGAATGTAGTAAAATATAACACCCGAGATGTTAGGTTGCCTTAGGTTAAGATATATAACGTTATTGACTTATATAATGTTCCCACCGAGAAGTAGGTGCCGACGCGCCAGGAATGTTGTAAAATATTACATTCGACATGTTAGGATTGCCTTAGGCTAGGATATATAACGTTATAGACGTATATACTGTTCCCACCGAGAAGTAGGTGCCGACGCGCCAGGAATGTTGTAAAATATTGCATTCGACATGTTAGGTTACCTTAAGCTAGGATATGTAGCGCAATAGATGTATATAATGTTCCCACCGAGAAGTACGGGCCGACACGCCAGCAATGTTGTCAAATATTACATCCGAGATGTTAGGTACCCTTAGGTTAGGATATATAACGTTATAGGCGTATATAATGTTCCCACCGAGAAGTAGGGGCCGACGAGCCAGGAATGTTGTAAAATAGTAGGCTCGACATGTGAGGATGCCTTAGGCTAGGATATATAATGATATAGACGTATATAAAGTTCCCACCGAGAAGTAGGCGTCGACGCGCCAGGAATGTTGTAAAATATTACATTCGACATCTTAGGTTGCCTTAAGCTAGGATATGTAGCGTTATAGACGTAAATAACGTTACCTCCGAGAAGTAGGGGTCGACCGGCCAGGAATGTAGTAAAATATTACACCCGAGATGTTAGGTTGCCTTAGGTTAGGATATATAACGTTATTGACTTATATAGTGTTCCCACCGAGAAGTAGGCGCCGACGCGCCAGGAATGTTGTAAAATATTACATTCGACATGTTAGGATTGCCTTAGGCTAGGATATATAACGTTATAGACGTATAAACTGTTCACACCGAGATGTTGGTGCCGACGCGCCAGGAATGTTCTAAAATATTACATTCGACATGTTAGGTTGCCTTAAGCTAGGATTTATAGCGTTATAGACGTATATAATGTTCCCACCGAGATGTAGCGGCCGAAGTGCCGGGAATGTTGTAAAATATTACACTCGACATTTTAGGTTGCCTTAAGCTAGGATATGTAGCGTTATAGACGTAAATATCGTTCCCACCGAGAAGTTAGGTGCCGACGTGCGCGGAATGTAGTAAAATATTGGATCCGAGATGTTAGGTTGCCTTAGGTTAGGATATATAACGTTATTGACTTATATAATGTTCCCACCGAGAAGTAGGCGCCGACGAGGCCGGAATGTTGTAAAATATTACATTCGACATGTTAGGATTGCCTTAGTCTAGGATATATAACGTTATAGACGTATATGATATACCCACCGAGAAGTACGGGCCGACACGCCAGCAACCTTGTCAAATATTACATCCGAGATGTTAGGTACCCTTAGATTAGGATATATAACGTTGTAGGCGTATATAATGTTCCCAACGAGAAGTAGGGGCCGACGACCCAGGAATGTTGTAAAATAGTAGCCTCGACATGTTAGGATGCCTTAGGCTAGGATATACAGCGATAAAGACGTATATAAAGTTCCCACCGAGGAGTAGGCGCCGGCGCGCCAGGAATGTAGTAAAATATTACATCCGAGATGTTAGGTTGCCTTAGGTTAGGATATATAACGTTATTGACTTATATAATGTTCCCACCGAGAAGTAGGTGCCGACGCGCTAGGAATGTAGTAAAATATTACATTAGAGATGTTAGGTCGCCTTAGGCTAGGATATATAACGTTATAGATGTAAATACTGTTCCCACCGAGAAGTAGGTGCCGACGAGGCAGGAATGTTATAAAATATTACAATCGACATGTTAGGATTGCCTTAGGCTAGGATATATAACGGTATAGACGTATAAACTGTTCCCACCGAGAAGTTGGTGCCGACGCGCCAGGAATGTTGTAAAATATTGCATTCGACATGTTAGGTTGCCTTAAGCTAGGATATGTAGCGTTATAGATGTATATAATGTTCCCACCGAGAAGTAGGGGCCGGCTCGCCAGGAATGTAGTAAAATATTACACCCGCGATGTTAGGTTGCCTTAGGTTAGGATATATAACGTTATAGACGTATATGATATTCCCACCGAGAAATACGGGCCGACACGCCAGCAATGTTGTCAAATATTACATCCGAGATGTTAGGTACCCTTAGGTTAGGATATATAACGTTATAGGCGTATATAATGTTCCCACCGAGAAGTAGGCGCCGACGCGCCAGGAATGTTGTAAAATATTACATTCGACATGTTAGGTTGCCTTAAGCTAGGATATGTAGCGTTATAGACGTAAATAACGTTCCCTCCGAGAAGTAGGGGTCGACGTGCGACGAATGTAGTAAAATATTGCATCCGAGATGTTAGGTTGCCTTAGGTTAGGGTACATAACGTTATTGACTTATATAGTGTTCCCACCGAGATGTAGGCGCCGACGCGCCAGGAATGTTGTAAAATATTACATTCGATACGTTAGGATTGCCTTAGGCTAGGATATATAAAGTTATAGACGTATAAACTGTTCACTCCGAGATGTTGGTGCCGACGCGCCAGGAATGTTGTAAAATATTACATTCGACATGTTAGGATGCCTTAAGATAGGATTTATAGCGTTATAGACGTATATAATGTTCCCACCGAGATGTAGCGGCCGAAGTGCCGGGAATGTTGTAAAATATTACACTCGACATTTTAGGTTGCCTTAGGCTAGGATATATAGCGTTATAGACATATATAATGTTCCCACCGAGAAGTAGGGGCCGACGCGCCAGGAATGCTGCAAATATTACATTCGACATGCTAG
This sequence comes from Xylocopa violacea, assembly GCA_963969225.1. Taxonomy (NCBI): domain Eukaryota; kingdom Metazoa; phylum Arthropoda; class Insecta; order Hymenoptera; family Apidae; genus Xylocopa; species Xylocopa violacea. The sequence continues at coordinate 4,163,313 of CAXAJV010000857.1, forward strand.
GTTGCCTTAGGCTAGGATATATAGCTTTAAAGACGTACATAACGTTCCCACCGAGAAATAGGGGCCGACATGCCAGGAATGTTGTAAAACATTACATTCGAAATGTTAGGTTGCCTTAGACTAGGATATATAGCGCTATCGACGTATATAATGTTCCCACCGAGAAGTAGGGGCCGGCGCGCCAGGAATGTACTAAAATATTACACCCGAGATGTTAGGTTGCCTTAGGTTAGGATATATAAAGTTATAGACGTATATGATATTCCCACCGAGATGTACGGGCCGACACGCCAGCAATTTTGTCAAATATTACATCCGAGATGTTAGGTACCCTTATGTTAGGATATATAACGTTATAGGCGTATATAATGTTCCCACCGAGAAGTAGGGGCCGACGAGCCAGGAATGCTGTAAAATAGTAGGCTCGACATGTTAGGATGCCTTAGGCTAGGATATATAGCGATATAGACGTATATAACGTTCCCACCGAGAAGTAGGTGCCGAAACGACAGGTATGTTGTAAAATATTACATTCGAAATGTTAGGTTGCCTTAGACTAGGATATATAGCGCTATAGACGTATATAATGTTCCCACCGCGAAGTAGGTGCCGACGCGCCAGGAATGTTGTGAAATATTACATTCGACATGTTAGGTTGCCTTAAGCTAGGATATGTAGCGTTATAGATGTATATAATGTTCCCACCGAGAAGTAGAGGCCGGAGCGCCAGGAATGTAGTAAAATATTACACCCGAGATGTTAGGTTGCCTTAGGTTAGGATATATAACGTTATTGACTTATATAATGTTCCCACCGAGAAGTAGGCGCCGACTTGACCGGAATGTTGTAAAATATTACATTCGACATGTTAGGATTGCCTTAGTCTAGGATATATAACGTTATAGACGTATATGATATTCCCGCCGAGAAGTACGGGCCGACACGCCAGTAATGTTGTCAAATATTACATTCGACATGTTAGTTTGCCTTAATCTAGGATATATAGCGTTATAGACGTATATAATGTTCCCACCGAGAAGTAGGGGCCGGCGCGCCAGGAATGTAGTAAAATACTACACCCGAGATGTTAGGTTGCCTTAGGTTAGGATATATAACGTTATTGACTTATATAATGTTCCCACCGAGAAGTAGGGGCCGACGCGCCAGGAATGCTGTAAAATATTACATCCGAGATGTTAGGATTGCCTTAGGCTAGGATATATAACGTTATAGACGTATATACTGTTCCCACCAGAGAAGCAGGTGCCGACGCGCCAGGAATGTTCTAAAGTATTGCATTCGACATGTTAGGTTGCCTTAAGCTAGGATATGTAGCGTTATAGACGTAAATAACGTTCCCACCGAGAAATAGGGGCCGACACGCCAGGAATGTTGCAAAACATTACATTCGACATGTTAGGTTGCCTTAAGCTAGGATATGTAGCGTTATAGACGTAAATAACGTTCCCACCCAGAAGTTAGGTGCCGACGTGCGCGGAATGTAGTAAAATATTGCATCCGAGATGTTAGGTTGCCTTAAGCTAGGATATGTAGCGTTATTGACTTATATAATGTTCCCACCGAGAAGTAGGTCCCGACGCGCCAGGAATGTTGTAAAATATTACATTCGACATGTTAGGATTGCCTTAGGCTACGATATATAACGTTATAGACGTATAAACTGTTCACACCGAGATGTTGGTGCCGACGCGCCAGGGATGTTCTAAAATATTACATTCGACATGTTAGGTTGCCTTAAGCTAGGATTTATAGCGTTTTAGACGTATATAATGTTCCCACCGAGATGTAGCGGCCGAAGTGCCGGGAATGTTGTAAAATATTACACTCGACATTTTAGGTTGCCTTAGGCTAGGATATATAGCGTTATAGACATATATAGTGTTCCCACCGAGAAGTAGGAGCCGACGCGCCAGGAATGCTGTAAAATATTACATTCGACATGTTAGGTTGCCTTAAGCTAGGATATATAGCGTTATAGAAGTATATAATGTTCCCACCGGGAAGTAGGGGCCGGCGCGGCAGGAATGTAGTAAAATATTACATTCGAAATGTTAGGTTGCCTTAGACTAGGATATATAGCGCTATAGACGTATATAATGTTCCCACCGAGAAGTAGGTGCCGCCGCGCCAGGAATGTAGTAAAATATTACACCCGAGATGTTAGGTTGCCTTAGGTTAGGATATATAACTTTATTGACTTATATAGTGTTCCCACCGAGAAGTAGGCGCCGACGCGCCAGGAATGTTGTAAAATATTACATTCGACATGTTAGGATTGCCTTAGGCTAGGATATATAACGTTATAGACGTATAAACTGTTCACACCGAGATGTTGGTGCCGACGCGCCAGGGATGTTCTAAAATATTACATTCGACATGTTAGGTTGCCTTAAGCTAGGATTTATAGCGTTATAGACGTATATAATGTTCCCACCGAGATGTAGCGGCCGAAGTGCCGGGAATGTTGTAAAATATTACACTCGACATTTTAGGTTGCCTTAGGCTAGGATATATAGCGTTATAGACATATATAATATTCCCACCGAGAAGTAGGGGCCGACGCGCCAGGAATGCTGTAAAATATTACATTCGACATGTTAGGTTGCCTTAAGCTAGGATATATAGCGTTATAGAAGTATATAATGTTCCCACCGAGAAGTAGGGGCCGGCGCGGCAGGAATGTAGTAAAATATTACATTCGAAATGTTAGGTTGCCTTAGACTGGGATATATAACGTTATTGACTTATATAATGTTCCCACCGAGATGTAGGTGCCGACGCGCCAGGAATGTTGTAAAATATTACATTCGACATGTTAGTTTGCCTTAAGCTAGGATATATAGCGTTATAGACGTATATAATGTTCCCACCGAGAAGTAGGGGCCGGCGCGCCAGGAATGTAGTAAAATATTACACCCGAGATGTTAGGTTGCCTTAGGTTAGGATATATAACTTTATTGACTTATATAGTGTTCCCACCGAGAAGTAGGCGCCGACGGGCCAGGAATGTTGTAAAATATTACATTCGACATGTTAGGATTGCCTTAGGCTAGGATATATAACGTTATAGACGTATAAACTGTTCACACCGAGATGTTGGTGCCGACGCGCCAGGGATGTTCTAAAATATTACATTCGACATGTTAGGTTGCCTTAAGCTAGGATTTATAGCGTTATAGACGTATATAATGTTCCCACCGAGATGTAGCGGCCGAAGTGCCGGGAATGTTGTAAAATATTACACTCGACATTTTAGGTTGCCTTAGGCTAGGATATATAGCGTTATAGACATATATAATGTTCCCACCGAGAAGTAGGGGCCGACGCGCCAGGAATGCTGTAAAATATTACATTCGACATGTTAGGTTGCCTTAAGCTAGGATATATAGCGTTATAGAAGTATATAATGTTCCACCGAGAAGTAGGGGCCGGCGCGGCAGGAATGTAGTAAAATATTACATTCGAAATGTTAGGTTGCCTTAGACTAGGATATATAACGTTATTGACTTATATAATGTTCCCACCGAGAAGTAGGTGCCGACGCGCCAGGAATGTTGTAAAATATTACATTCGACATGTTAGTTTGCCTTAAGCTAGGATATATAGCGTTATAGACGTATATAATGCTCCCACCGAGAAGTAGGGGCCGGCGCGCCAGGAATGTAGTAAAATATTACACCCGAGATGTTAGGTTGCCTTAGGTTAGGATATATAACTTTATTGACTTATATAGTGTTCCCACCGAGAAGTAGGCGCCGACGCGCCAGGAATGTTGTAAAATATTACATTCGACATGTTAGGATTGCCTTAGGCTAGGATATATAACGTTATAGACGTATAAACTGTTCACACCGAGATGTTGGTGCCGACGCGCCAGGGATGTTCTAAAATATTACATTCGACATGTTAGGTTGCCTTAAGCTAGGATTTATAGCGTTATAGACGTATATAATGTTCCCACCGAGATGTAGCGGCCGAAGTGCCGGGAATGTTGTAAAATATTACACTCGACATTTTAGGTTGCCTTAGGCTAGGATATATAGCGTTATAGACATATATAATGTTCCCACCGAGAAGTAGGGGCCGACGCGCCAGGAATGCTGTAAAATATTACATTCGACATGTTAGGTTGCCTTAAGCTAGGATATATAGCGTTATAGAAGTATATAATGTTCCCACCGAGAAGTAGGGCCCGGCGCGGCAGGAATGTAGTAAAATATTACATTCGAAATGTTAGGTTGCCTTAGACTAGGATATATAACGTTATTGACTTATATAATGTTCCCACCGAGAAGTAGGTGCCGACGCGCCAGGAATGTTGTAAAATATTACATTCGACATGTTAGTTTGCCTTAAGCTAGGATATATAGCGTTATAGACGTGTATAATGTTCCCACCGAGAAGTGGGGGCCGGCGCGCCAGGAATGTAGTAAAATATTACACCCGAGATGTTAGGTTGCCTTAGGTTAGGATATATAACTTTATTGACTTATATAGTGTTCCCACCGAGAAGTAGGCGCCGACGCGCCAGGAATGTTGTAAAATATTACATTCGACATGTTAGGATTGCCCTAGGCTTGGATATATAACGTTATAGACGTATAAACTGTTCACACCGAGATGTTGGTGCCGACGCGCCAGGGATGTTCTAAAATATTACATTCGACATGTTAGGTTGCCTTAAGCTAGGATTTATAGCGTTTTAGACGTATATAATGTTCCCACCGAGATGTAGCGGCCGAAGTGCCGGGAATGTTGTAAAATATTACACTCGACATTTTAGGTTGCCTTAGGCTAGGATATATAGCGTTATAGACATATATAATGTTCCCACCGAGAAGTAGGAGCCGACGCGCCAGGAATGCTGTAAAATATTACATTCGACATGTTAGGTTGCCTTAAGCTAGGATATATAGCGTTATAGAAGTATATAATGTTCCCACCGGGAAGTAGGGGCCGGCGCGGCAGGAATGTAGTAAAATATAACATTCGAAATGTTAGGTTGCCTTAGACTAGGATATATAGCGCTATAGACGTATATAATGTTCCCACCGAGAAGTAGGTGCCGACGCGCCAGGAATGTTGTAAAATATTACATTCGACATGTTAGGTTGCCTTAAGCTAGGATATATAGCGTTATAGACGTATATAGTGTTCCCACCGAGAAGTAGGTGCCGGCGCGCCAGGAATGTAGTAAAATATTACACCCGAGATGTTAGGTTGCCTTAGGTTAGGATATATAACGTTATTGACTTATATAATATTCCCACCGAGAAGTAGGGGCCGACGCGCCAGGAATGTTGTAAAATATTACATCCGAGATGTTAGGATTGCCTTAGGCTAGGATATATAACGTTATAGACGTATAAACTGTTCACTCCGAGATGTTGGTGCCGACGCGCCAGGAATGTTGTAAAATATTACATTCGACATGTTAGGATGCCTTAAGCTACGATTTATAGCGTTATAGACGTATATAATGTTCCCACCGAGATCTAGCGGCCGAAGCGCCGGGAATGTTGTAAAATATTACACTCGACATTTTAGGTTGCCTTAGGCTAGGATATATAGCGCTATAGACGTATATAATGTTCCCACCGAGAAGTAGGTGCCGCCGCGCCAGGAATGTAGTAAAATATTACACCCGAGATGTTAGGTTGCCTTAGGTTAGGATATATAACGTTATTGACTTATATAATGTTCCCACCGAGAAGTAGGGGCCGACGCGCCAGGAATGTTGTAAAATATTACATCCGAGATGTTAGGATTGCCTTATGCTAGGATATATAGCGCTATAGACGTATATAATGTTCCCACCGAGAAGTAGGTGCCGACGCGCCAGGAATGTTGTAAAATATTACATTCGAGATGTTAGGATTGCCTTAGGCTAGGATATATAACGTTATAGACGTATATACTGTTCCCACCGAGAAGTAGGTGCCGACGCGCCAGGAATGTTGTAAAATATTACATTCGACATGTTAGGTTGCCATAAGCTAGGATATATAGCGTTATAGACGTATATAATGTTCCCACCGAGAAGTAGGGGCCGGCGCGCCGGGAATGTTGTAAAATATTACATTCGACATGTTAGGTTGCCTTAAGCTAGGATTTATAGCGTTATAGACGTATATAATGTTCCCACCGAGATGTAGCGGCCGAAGTGCCGGGAATGTTGTAAAATATTACACTCGACATTTTAGGTTGCCTTAGGCTAGGATATATAGCGTTATAGACATATATAATGTTCCCACCGAGAAGGAGGGGCCGACGCGCCAGGAATGCTGTAAAATATTACACTCGACATTTTAGGTTGCCTTAGGCTAGGATATATAGCGTTATAGACATATATAATGTTCCCACCGAGAAGGAGGGGCCGACGCGCCAGGAATGCTGTAAAATATTACACTCGACATGTTAGGTTGCCTTAAGCTAGGATATATAGCGTTATAGACGTATATAATGTTCCCACCGAGAAGTAGGGGCCGGCGCGCCAGGAATGTAGTAAAATATTACACCCGAGATGTTAGGTTGCCTTAGGTTAGGATATATAACGTTATTGACTTATATAATGTTCCCACCGAGAAGTAGGGCCCGACGCGCCAGGAATGTTGTAAAATATTACATCCGAGATGTTAGGATTGCCTTAGGCTAGGATACATAACGTTATAGACGTATATGATATTCCCACCGAGAAGTACGGGCCGACACGCCAGCAATTTTGTCAAATATTACGTCCGAGATGTTAGGTACCCTTAGGTTAGGATATATAACGTTATAGACGTATATAATGTTCCCACCGAGAAGTAGGGGCCGGCGCGCCGGGAATGTTGCAAAATATTACATTCGACATGTTAGGTTGCCTTAAGCTAGGATTTATAGCGTTATAGACGTATATAATGTTCCCACCGAGATCTAGCGGCCGAAGCGCCGGGAATGTTGTAAAATATTACACTCGACATTTTAGGTTGCCTTAGGCTAGGATATATAGCGTTATAGACATATATAATGTTCCCACCGAGAAGTAGGGGCCGTCGCGCCAGGAATGTAGTAAAATATTACACCCGAGATGTTAGGTTGCCTTAGGTTAGGATATATAACGTTATTGACTTATATAATGTTCCCACCGAGAAGTAGGGGCCGACGCGCCAGGAATGTTGTAAAATATTACATCCGAGATGTTAGGATTGCCTTATGCTAGGATATATAGCGCTATAGACGTATATAATGTTCCCACCGAGAAGTAGGTCCCGACGCGCCAGGAATGTTGTAAAATATTACATTCGACATGTTAGGATTGCCTTAGGCTACGATATATAACGTTATAGACGTATAAACTGTTCACACCGAGATGTTGGTGCCGACGCGCCAGGGATGTTCTAAAATATTACATTCGACATGTTAGGTTGCCTTAAGCTAGGATTTATAGCGTTTTAGACGTATATAATGTTCCCACCGAGATGTAGCGGCCGAAGTGCCGGGAATGTTGTAAAATATTACACTCGACATTTTAGGTTGCCTTAGGCTAGGATATATAGCGTTATAGACATATATAGTGTTCCCACCGAGAAGTAGGAGCCGACGCGCCAGGAATGCTGTAAAATATTACATTCGACATGTTAGGTTGCCTTAAGCTAGGATATATAGCGTTATAGAAGTATATAATGTTCCCACCGGGAAGTAGGGGCCGGCGCGGCAGGAATGTAGTAAAATATTACATTCGAAATGTTAGGTTGCCTTAGACTAGGATATATAGCGCTATAGACGTATATAATGTTCCCACCGAGAAGTAGGTGCCGCCGCGCCAGGAATGTAGTAAAATATTACACCCGAGATGTTAGGTTGCCTTAGGTTAGGATATATAACTTTATTGACTTATATAGTGTTCCCACCGAGAAGTAGGCGCCGACGCGCCAGGAATGTTGTAAAATATTACATTCGACATGTTAGGATTGCCTTAGGCTAGGATATATAACGTTATAGACGTATAAACTGTTCACACCGAGATGTTGGTGCCGACGCGCCAGGGATGTTCTAAAATATTACATTCGACATGTTAGGTTGCCTTAAGCTAGGATTTATAGCGTTATAGACGTATATAATGTTCCCACCGAGATGTAGCGGCCGAAGTGCCGGGAATGTTGTAAAATATTACACTCGACATTTTAGGTTGCCTTAGGCTAGGATATATAGCGTTATAGACATATATAATGTTCCCACCGAGAAGTAGGGGCCGACGCGCCAGGAATGCTGTAAAATATTACATTCGACATGTTAGGTTGCCTTAAGCTAGGATATATAGCGTTATAGAAGTATATAATGTTCCCACCGAGAAGTAGGGGCCGGCGCGGCAGGAATGTAGTAAAATATTACATTCGAAATGTTAGGTTGCCTTAGACTGGGATATATAACGTTATTGACTTATATAATGTTCCCACCGAGATGTAGGTGCCGACGCGCCAGGAATGTTGTAAAATATTACATTCGACATGTTAGTTTGCCTTAAGCTAGGATATATAGCGTTATAGACGTATATAATGTTCCCACCGAGAAGTAGGGGCCGGCGCGCCAGGAATGTAGTAAAATATTACACCCGAGATGTTAGGTTGCCTTAGGTTAGGATATATAACTTTATTGACTTATATAGTGTTCCCACCGAGAAGTAGGCGCCGACGGGCCAGGAATGTTGTAAAATATTACATTCGACATGTTAGGATTGCCTTAGGCTAGGATATATAACGTTATAGACGTATAAACTGTTCACACCGAGATGTTGGTGCCGACGCGCCAGGGATGTTCTAAAATATTACATTCGACATGTTAGGTTGCCTTAAGCTAGGATTTATAGCGTTATAGACGTATATAATGTTCCCACCGAGATGTAGCGGCCGAAGTGCCGGGAATGTTGTAAAATATTACACTCGACATTTTAGGTTGCCTTAGGCTAGGATATATAGCGTTATAGACATATATAATGTTCCCACCGAGAAGTAGGGGCCGACGCGCCAGGAATGCTGTAAAATATTACATTCGACATGTTAGGTTGCCTTAAGCTAGGATATATAGCGTTATAGAAGTATATAATGTTCCACCGAGAAGTAGGGGCCGGCGCGGCAGGAATGTAGTAAAATATTACATTCGAAATGTTAGGTTGCCTTAGACTAGGATATATAACGTTATTGACTTATATAATGTTCCCACCGAGAAGTAGGTGCCGACGCGCCAGGAATGTTGTAAAATATTACATTCGACATGTTAGTTTGCCTTAAGCTAGGATATATAGCGTTATAGACGTATATAATGTTCCCACCGAGAAGTAGGGGCCGGCGCGCCAGGAATGTAGTAAAATATTACACCCGAGATGTTAGGTTGCCTTAGGTTAGGATATATAACTTTATTGACTTATATAGTGTTCCCACCGAGAAGTAGGCGCCGACGCGCCAGGAATGTTGTAAAATATTACATTCGACATGTTAGGATTGCCTTAGGCTAGGATATATAACGTTATAGACGTATAAACTGTTCACACCGAGATGTTGGTGCCGACGCGCCAGGGATGTTCTAAAATATTACATTCGACATGTTAGGTTGCCTTAAGCTAGGATTTATAGCGTTATAGACGTATATAATGTTCCCACCGAGATGTAGCGGCCGAAGTGCCGGGAATGTTGTAAAATATTACACTCGACATTTTAGGTTGCCTTAGGCTAGGATATATAGCGTTATAGACATATATAATGTTCCCACCGAGAAGTAGGAGCCGACGCGCCAGGAATGCTGTAAAATATTACATTCGACATGTTAGGTTGCCTTAAGCTAGGATATATAGCGTTATAGAAGTATATAATGTTCCCACCGGGAAGTAGGGGCCGGCGCGGCAGGAATGTAGTAAAATATAACATTCGAAATGTTAGGTTGCCTTAGACTAGGATATATAGCGCTATAGACGTATATAATGTTCCCACCGAGAAGTAGGTGCCGACGCGCCAGGAATGTTGTAAAATATTACATTCGACATGTTAGGTTGCCTTAAGCTAGGATATATAGCGTTATAGACGTATATAGTGTTCCCACCGAGAAGTAGGGGCCGGCGCGCCAGGAATGTAGTAAAATATTACACCCGAGATGTTAGGTTGCCTTAGGTTAGGATATATAACTTTATTGACTTATATAGTGTTCCCACCGAGAAGTAGGCGCCGACGCGCCAGGAATGTTGTAAAATATTACATTCGACATGTTAGGATTGCCTTAGGCTAGGATATATAACGTTATAGACGTATAAACTGTTCACACCGAGATGTTGGTGCCGACGCGCCAGGGATGTTCTAAAATATTACATTCGACATGTTAGGTTGCCTTAAGCTAGGATTTATAGCGTTATAGACGTATATAATGTTCCCACCGAGATGTAGCGGCCGAAGTGCCGGGAATGTTGTAAAATATTACACTCGACATTTTAGGTTGCCTTAGGCTAGGATATATAGCGTTATAGACATATATAATGTTCCCACCGAGAAGTAGGAGCCGACGCGCCAGGAATGCTGTAAAATATTACATTCGACATGTTAGGTTGCCTTAAGCTAGGATATATAGCGTTATAGAAGTATATAATGTTCCCACCGGGAAGTAGGGGCCGGCGCGGCAGGAATGTAGTAAAATATAACATTCGAAATGTTAGGTTGCCTTAGACTAGGATATATAGCGCTATAGACGTATATAATGTTCCCACCGAGAAGTAGGTGCCGACGCGCCAGGAATGTTGTAAAATATTACATTCGACATGTTAGGTTGCCTTAAGCTAGGATATATAGCGTTATAGACGTATATAGTGTTCCCACCGAGAAGTAGGTGCCGGCGCGCCAGGAATGTAGTAAAATATTACACCCGAGATGTTAGGTTGCCTTAGGTTAGGATATATAACGTTATTGACTTATATAATATTCCCACCGAGAAGTAGGGGCCGACGCGCCAGGAATGTTGTAAAATATTACATCCGAGATGTTAGGATTGCCTTAGGCTAGGATATATAACGTTATAGACGTATAAACTGTTCACTCCGAGATGTTGGTGCCGACGCGCCAGGAATGTTGTAAAATATTACATTCGACATGTTAGGATGCCTTAAGCTACGATTTATAGCGTTATAGACGTATATAATGTTCCCACCGAGATCTAGCGGCCGAAGCGCCGGGAATGTTGTAAAATATTACACTCGACATTTTAGGTTGCCTTAGGCTAGGATATATAGCGTTATAGACATATATAATGTTCCCACCGAGAAGTAGGGGCCGTCGCGCCAGGAATGTAGTAAAATATTACACCCGAGATGTTAGGTTGCCTTAGGTTAGGATATATAACGTTATTGACTTATATAATGTTCCCACCGAGAAGTAGGGGCCGACGCGCCAGGAATGTTGTAAAATATTACATCCGAGATGTTAGGATTGCCTTATGCTAGGATATATAGCGCTATAGACGTATATAATGTTCCCACCGAGAAGTAGGTGCCGACGCGCCAGGAATGTTGTAAAATATTACATTCGAGATGTTAGGATTGCCTTAGGCTAGGATATATAACGTTATAGACGTATATACTGTTCCCACCGAGAAGTAGGTGCCGACGCGCCAGGAATGTTGTAAAATATTACATTCGACATGTTAGGTTGCCATAAGCTAGGATATATAGCGTTATAGACGTATATAATGTTCCCACCGAGAAGTAGGGGCCGGCGCGCCGGGAATGTTGTAAAATATTACATTCGACATGTTAGGTTGCCTTAAGCTAGGATTTATAGCGTTATAGACGTATATAATGTTCCCACCGAGATGTAGCGGCCGAAGTGCCGGGAATGTTGTAAAATATTACACTCGACATTTTAGGTTGCCTTAGGCTAGGATATATAGCGTTATAGACATATATAATGTTCCCACCGAGAAGGAGGGGCCGACGCGCCAGGAATGCTGTAAAATATTACACTCGACATTTTAGGTTGCCTTAGGCTAGGATATATAGCGTTATAGACATATATAATGTTCCCACCGAGAAGGAGGGGCCGACGCGCCAGGAATGCTTTAAAATATTACACTCGACATGTTAGGTTGCCTTAAGCTAGGATATATAGCGTTATAGACGTATATAATGTTCCCACCGAGAAGTAGGGGCCGGCGCGCCAGGAATGTAGTAAAATATTACACCCGAGATGTTAGGTTGCCTTAGGTTAGGATATATAACGTTATTGACTTATATAATGTTCCCACCGAGAAGTAGGGCCCGACGCGCCAGGAATGTTGTAAAATATTACATCCGAGATGTTAGGATTGCCTTAGGCTAGGATACATAACGTTATAGACGTATATGATATTCCCACCGAGAAGTACGGGCCGACACGCCAGCAATTTTGTCAAATATTACGTCCGAGATGTTAGGTACCCTTAGGTTAGGATATATAACGTTATAGACGTATATAATGTTCCCACCGAGAAGTAGGGGCCGGCGCGCCGGGAATGTTGCAAAATATTACATTCGACATGTTAGGTTGCCTTAAGCTAGGATTTATAGCGTTATAGACGTATATAATGTTCCCACCGAGATGTAGCGGCCGAAGTGCCGGGAATGTTGTAAAATATTACACTCGACATTTTAGGTTGCCTTAGGCTAGGATATATAGCGTTATAGACATATATAATGTTCCCACCGAGAAGTAGGAGCCGACGCGCCAGGAATGCTGTAAAATATTACATTCGACATGTTAGGTTGCCTTAAGCTAGGATATATAGCGTTATAGAAGTATATAATGTTCCCACCGGGAAGTAGGGGCCGGCGCGGCAGGAATGTAGTAAAATATAACATTCGAAATGTTAGGTTGCCTTAGACTAGGATATATAGCGCTATAGACGTATATAATGTTCCCACCGAGAAGTAGGTGCCGACGCGCCAGGAATGTTGTAAAATATTACATTCGACATGTTAGGTTGCCTTAAGCTAGGATATATAGCGTTATAGACGTATATAGTGTTCCCACCGAGAAGTAGGTGCCGGCGCGCCAGGAATGTAGTAAAATATTACACCCGAGATGTTAGGTTGCCTTAGGTTAGGATATATAACGTTATTGACTTATATAATATTCCCACCGAGAAGTAGGGGCCGACGCGCCAGGAATGTTGTAAAATATTACATCCGAGATGTTAGGATTGCCTTAGGCTAGGATATATAACGTTATAGACGTATAAACTGTTCACTCCGAGATGTTGGTGCCGACGCGCCAGGAATGTTGTAAAATATTACATTCGACATGTTAGGATGCCTTAAGCTACGATTTATAGCGTTATAGACGTATATAATGTTCCCACCGAGATCTAGCGGCCGAAGCGCCGGGAATGTTGTAAAATATTACACTCGACATTTTAGGTTGCCTTAGGCTAGGATATATAGCGTTATAGACATATATAATGTTCCCACCGAGAAGTAGGGGCCGTCGCGCCAGGAATGTAGTAAAATATTACACCCGAGATGTTAGGTTGCCTTAGGTTAGGATATATAACGTTATTGACTTATATAATGTTCCCACCGAGAAGTAGGGGCCGACGCGCCAGGAATGTTGTAAAATATTACATCCGAGATGTTAGGATTGCCTTATGCTAGGATATATAGCGCTATAGACGTATATAATGTTCCCACCGAGAAGTAGGTGCCGACGCGCCAGGAATGTTGTAAAATATTACATTCGAGATGTTAGGATTGCCTTAGGCTAGGATATATAACGTTATAGACGTATATACTGTTCCCACCGAGAAGTAGGTGCCGACGCGCCAGGAATGTTGTAAAATATTACATTCGACATGTTAGGTTGCCATAAGCTAGGATATATAGCGTTATAGACGTATATAATGTTCCCACCGAGAAGTAGGGGCCGGCGCGCCGGGAATGTTGTAAAATATTACATTCGACATGTTAGGTTGCCTTAAGCTAGGATTTATAGCGTTATAGACGTATATAATGTTCCCACCGAGATGTAGCGGCCGAAGTGCCGGGAATGTTGTAAAATATTACACTCGACATTTTAGGTTGCCTTAGGCTAGGATATATAGCGTTATAGACATATATAATGTTCCCACCGAGAAGGAGGGGCCGACGCGCCAGGAATGCTGTAAAATATTACACTCGACATTTTAGGTTGCCTTAGGCTAGGATATATAGCGTTATAGACATATATAATGTTCCCACCGAGAAGGAGGGGCCGACGCGCCAGGAATGCTTTAAAATATTACACTCGACATGTTAGGTTGCCTTAAGCTAGGATATATAGCGTTATAGACGTATATAATGTTCCCACCGAGAAGTAGGGGCCGGCGCGCCAGGAATGTAGTAAAATATTACACCCGAGATGTTAGGTTGCCTTAGGTTAGGATATATAACGTTATTGACTTATATAATGTTCCCACCGAGAAGTAGGGCCCGACGCGCCAGGAATGTTGTAAAATATTACATCCGAGATGTTAGGATTGCCTTAGGCTAGGATACATAACGTTATAGACGTATATGATATTCCCACCGAGAAGTACGGGCCGACACGCCAGCAATTTTGTCAAATATTACGTCCGAGATGTTAGGTACCCTTAGGTTAGGATATATAACGTTATAGACGTATATAATGTTCCCACCGAGAAGTAGGGGCCGGCGCGCCGGGAATGTTGCAAAATATTACATTCGACATGTTAGGTTGCCTTAAGCTAGGATTTATAGCGTTATAGACGTATATAATGTTCCCACCGAGATCTAGCGGCCGAAGCGCCGGGAATGTTGTAAAATATTACACTCGACATTTTAGGTTGCCTTAGGCTAGGATATATAGCGTTATAGACATATATAATGTTCCCACCGAGAAGTAGGGGCCGTCGCGCCAGGAATGTAGTAAAATATTACACCCGAGATGTTAGGTTGCCTTAGGTTAGGATATATAACGTTATTGACTTATATAATGTTCCCACCGAGAAGTAGGGGCCGACGCGCCAGGAATGTTGTAAGATATTACATCCGAGATGTTAGGATTGCCTTATGCTAGGATATATAGCGCTATAGACGTATATAATGTTCCCACCGAGAAGTAGGTGCCGACGCGCCAGGAATGTTGTAAAATATTACATTCGAGATGTTAGGATTGCCTTAGGCTAGGATATATAACGTTATAGACGTATATACTGTTCCCACCGAGAAGTAGGTGCCGACGCGCCAGGAATGTTGTAAAATATTACATTCGACATGTTAGGTTGCCATAAGCTAGGATATATAGCGTTATAGACGTATATAATGTTCCCACCGAGAAGTAGGGGCCGGCGCGCCGGGAATGTTGTAAAATATTACATTCGACATGTTAGGTTGCCTTAAGCTAGGATTTATAGCGTTATAGGCGTATATAATGTTCCCACCGAGATGTAGCGGCCGAAGTGCCGGGAATGTTGTAAAATATTACACTCGACATTTTAGGTTGCCTTAGGTTAGGATATATAACGTTATTGACTTATATAATGTTCCCACCGAGAAGTAGGGGCCGACGCGCCAGGAATGTTGTAAAATATTACATCCGAGATGTTAGGATTGCCTTAGGCTAGGATATATAACGTTACAGACGTATACACTGTTCACTCCGAGATGTTGGTGCCGACGCGCCAGGAATGTTGTAAAATATTACATTCGACATGTTAGGATGCCTTAAGCTACGATTTATAGCGTGATAGACGTATATAATGTTCCCACCGAGAAGTAGGGGCCGGCGCGCCAGGAATGTAGTAAAATATTACACCCGAGATGTTAGGTTGCCTTAGGTTAGGATATATAACTTTATTGACTTATATAGTGTTCCCACCGAGAAGTAGTCGCCGACGCGCCAGGAATGTTGTAAAATATTACATTCGACATGTTAGGATTGCCTTAGGCTAGGATATATAACGTTATAGACGTATAAACTGTTCACACCGAGATGTTGGTGCCGACGCGCCAGGGATGTTCTAAAATATTACATTCGACATGTTAGGTTGCCTTAAGCTAGGATTTATAGCGTTATAGACGTATATAATGTTCCCACCGAGATGTAGCGGCCGAAGTGCCGGGAATGTTGTAAAATATTACACTCGACATTTTAGGTTGCCTTAGGCTAGGATATATAGCGTTATAGACATATATAATGTTCCCACCGAGAAGTAGGAGCCGACGCGCCAGGAATGCTGTAAAATATTACATTCGACATGTTAGGTTGCCTTAAGCTAGGATATATAGCGTTATAGAAGTATATAATGTTCCCACCGAGAAGTAGGGGCCGGCGCGGCAGGAATGTAGTAAAATATTACATTCGAAATGTTAGGTTGCCTTAGACTAGGATATATAGCGCTATAGACGTATATAATGTTCCCACCGAGAAGTAGGTGCCGACGCGCCAGGAATGTTGTAAAATATTACATTCGACATGTTAGGTTGCCTTAAGCTAGGATATATAGCGTGCACAGCGAACGTGGACCGCACCGAAGCCTGCTACAGGTGCGGCGAAAAGGGACATCGTGCGACAAATTGCAAAGAGAAGTCGCCGACGTGCCCGGTTTGCAAATCGGCGGGCCGCCGGCACGGACATAGAGCAGGTAGTAAGGCCTGCTCTGCTTCGCCGCCGGCGACGAAAGAGAGAGCGACCGCCGCTAAATCCGGCGCGAAATCGACAGGTGTACCTGCACAGAAGGAGGAAGAGGCCGCAACAGCAGCCAAATCAATACCTGCAGTGGAGAAAGCGCGTGAATCTCCGAAGGCGTCCATTAGCCACGAGGAGAAAATGGAAATCGCGTAATACTCAACGCGAAATCACAAATACTGCAAGCTAATTTGAATCACGCCGCGAGAGCACAAGATCTGATGCTCGAAAGCTTACACAGCGGCGTAGTCGAATTAGTCGTTGCAGCGGAGCCGTATTCTATCCACGACAAGCCGTCGTGGATAGCAAACAAAGAGAAGACAGTGGCAATTATTCAGACGATGCCGACACGCATCCGTCCGATCACGCTCATCGCGCAAGGGCGTGGTTACGTAGCCGTATCGTGGTCGGACTGCGTCGTCATCGGAATATACGCTCCGCCGAGCTGGTCACTGGAAGATTACGACCGGCTCTTAGATGAAGTGGAAGGGGTAGTGCGAAGCCACGCCCCCCGTCCAACATTCGTTCTGGGAGATTTTAATGCTCACGCAACTATGTGGCACTCCTCCAGAACGAACCAGTGCGGACACTCGACGATGGATTGGGCAGCATCCGCGAATCTCAGGCTGCTGAATCAAGGATCTGCCAGTACGTGCGTACGTCAGCAGGGCGAGAGCACGGTCGACCTCTCGTTCGCGAACGACGCAGCATCCCGAAGAGTCACCGGCTGGAAAGTTGACACGACCGAAACATTATCTGATCATCTCTACATAAGGATCGACGTGTCAACCATGCAAAGAAGAAAAACTACGACTGGAAAACAAAATAAATGGTCGTTGCGAAAGTTGGACGAGGATATGTTTATGGCGGCTACCCTCGTCGCTACCTGGCCGAGCGAGGCGACCGAAACGGCCGCAGTCGAGCGAGAAGCCGAATGGTTTACAAGGACGTTGACCTCGGTATGCAATGCAAGCATGCCGAAAATAAAGTCAAATCCTCCGCGTAAACCTTTGTACTGGTGGAGCAATGAGATCGCTCATCTCCGTGCGGAGAGCACGACCGCGCGGAGACAGTACACGAGATACCGGAAACGGAGGGATCCCGATCCGGAAAGGAAGGCGCAACTCTATGAAGTTTACAAGGAGAAGAAAATAGAGCTGCAAGCCGCCATAAAAACGTCAAAGGCACGAGCATGGGACGGGCTGCTGGAAACGCTGCGTGACGATCCGTGGGGGCGGCCGTACAAGATAGTAATGAATAAATTACGACCGTGGGCGCCCCCGTTAACGGAGACGATGGAGACGCCTTTCTTGAGGCGAGTCGTTGACGCGCTCTTCCCACCGGGAGAATCTGCTTCGGCGAGCAACTCGCAAATTTCAGAACACATCGACCCGATCATCTGATCGCAGGACAACGACGTCAGCGAGGAGGAAATGGCTCGCGCCATAAAGCGCATGACAAAGAAGAACACCGCGCCCGGACCGGATGGAATTCCCGGCCGTGCATGGTTGACGACACTCAGTGTCCTGAATTCAAGATTGCGGAAGCTATTTACAGCATGCTTGAAGACGGGCACGTTGCCAGCAAAATGGAAAACTGGCAGATTAG
The DNA here is from genome assembly GCA_963969225.1 of Xylocopa violacea. Classification (NCBI taxonomy): domain Eukaryota; kingdom Metazoa; phylum Arthropoda; class Insecta; order Hymenoptera; family Apidae; genus Xylocopa; species Xylocopa violacea. The sequence continues at coordinate 4,181,615 of CAXAJV010000857.1, forward strand.
TGTTGCTCCGAAAGCCGGGAAAACCGGAGGATTCACCGGCCGCGTACAGGCCGATAGTTTTGCTCGACGAGATCGGAAAATTATTTGAAAGAATAATCCACAACCGCCTCGTCGAGCACCTGTCGCGAACCGGGCCGAACTTAGCCGAGAACGAGTTCGGTTTCCGAGAAGGGCGATCGACGATTGACGCGATTCGACAAGCGAAGAGTTTCGCCGAAAACGCGATCGCTGCCGGGGGAGTCGTAATCGCGATATCTTTAGATATTAAGAATGCGTTCAACTCCCTCGAATGGAGTACGATACGTAGAGCGCTTGAAAAGCACGGGTTTCCGCGATACCTGCGAAGGGTCGTGGAAAATTACCTGAGCGACCGCGCGATTCTCTACGATAGCCGGCACGGAATCGAGAAGAAGAAGATTGATCGCGGCGTTTCCCAGGGATCGGTCCTCGGACCGCTTCTCTGGAATCTCGGGTACGACGCGGTCCTGAAGCTGCCAATGCCGTCCGGCGTGCATCTCACATGCTACGCGGATGACACGATGGTGTTGGCAGTCGACACGTGCCGGCAACGCGCAATTTGCCGGGCCGAAATGGCAGTTGCGGTCGTGGCTAATGCCATCAAGAAGATGGGGCTCCAGATGGCACCGGAGAAATCTGAAATCCTGTGCTTCAAGGGACGAAGAAGAGACCCGCGAGGAGGAAACGAAGTGGTCAACATCGGACCAGCCAAAGTTACAGTGGGGAGCGAGATGAAGTATCTTGGACTGCTCCTTGATGATAAATGGAACTTTGGTCTCCACTTCGCTCGTCAGGCCGTTCGACTGGATGCTGCGGCGAATTACCTAAGCCGCATCATGCCGAATCTGCACGGACCGGACGAGAAAGTAAGGAAACTTTATGCCGGGGTGATAAGAAGCATCGCGCTTTACGGAGCCCCGGTATGGAGCGACGCGCTCAACAAAGGAGGCAGAAAGCTGCAGCTGCTGCGAAGCGCGTGGCGAAGAATAGCCATTCGGATCGTAAGAGGATATCGCACGATTTCTTACGATGCGGCAACAATGCTGGCGGGTCTCACACCACTGGAATACCTGGCGCAGGAAGATCTGATAGTGTACGAAACCCTTCGTACAATGCGCCAGGTACAAGAAGAAGGTGCACCCGCTCCGACGAAGGACGAGATTAGAAGAGAAGCGAGACGCTTCACTTTCTCTAAATGAAAGGAGAAACTCGCACCTGCGACCAATCACAGGATCGTCGGAGCGATTCTACCCATCTTGGAAAAATGGGTAGAAAACAGGAGAGGGCAGCTCAACTTCAGAGTGACGCAGATACTGACTGGACACGGTTGCTTCGGTCAGTACCTGTGCAAGATCGGAAAAGAAGCCACGGCTGAATGTCACCATTGCGGAGACGGAGACGACTCTGCGCAGCACACGCTGGAACACTGTCCGGCATGGCAAACGCTGCGCCACGCTCTCGTGGCAGAGATCGGACCGGATCTCTCGCCGACCAGCATCCTGCCGAAGATGCTGGAAGGGGAGAGATATTGGCGAGCCGTTACATTGTTTTGCGACAAAGTGATGGCTGCGAAGGAAGCCGCCGAGCGCGAAAGGGAGCGCACGCTCTCTGCTCGACGAGTCTTATGTGGTCGGCGTCGTAGACGTTTGCCACGTTCCACTCCAAGGTAGGGGACTCTCGTCCATCACGGCTCGAGAGTCGCTTCAAAGTACCCACCGGGGAGTGGAGCTTCGCCGCTGCCGTCCATCTCGAAATGCCGCAAGCAGGAGAAGAGGAAGACGACGTAGAAGGAAGGAGGCAGAAAAATTAAATTAGAAAAAGAGAAAGAGCTGCCGAGCGCCGGATAGACAGGATTTGGGTCACGTCTCTCCGGCACGCGCTCGACCGAGGAGAGGGCAGCGACCTCGGTGGTTGCGGTCGCTGCCTGTTTAAATAATGAACTCGCGAACGAGCTGTGTGCAGAGAGTTCAACGAACTCAGACACGAGGCCGGATGCTGGATGCGTTCGAAAGAGTTCCCGGCTACCCGCTACAAGTGTAGGAAGACCACCGCAGGGTTTTAGTCGGTAAGAGTCCGACATAACCGCGGATTTCCCAAAAATCCACGGTATCCATGAGGATTTCCCTGCGACAAAAAAAAAAAAAAAAAGGATATATAGCGTTATAGACGTATATAGTGTTCCCACCGAGAAGTAGGGGCCGGCGCGCCAGGAATGTAGTAAAATATTACACCCGAGATGTTAGGTTGCCTTAGGTTAGGATATATAACGTTATAGACGTATAAACTGTTCACTCCGAGATGTTGGTGCCGACGCGCCAGGAATGTTGTAAAATATTACATTCGACATGTTAGGATGCCTTAAGCTAGGATATGTAGCGTTATAGACGTAAATAACGTTCCCACCGAGAAATAGGGGCCGACACGCCCGGAATGTTGCAAAACATTACATTCGACATGTTAGGTTGCCTTAAGCTAGGATATGTAGCGTTATAGACATCAATAACGTTCCCACCGAGAAGTTAGGTGCCGACGTGCGCGGAATGTAGTAAAATATTGCATCCGAGATGTTAGGTTGCCTTAGGTTAGGATATATAACGTTATTGACTTATATAATGTTCCCACCGAGAAGTAGGGGCCGGCTCGCCAGGAATGTAGTAAAATATTACACCCGAGATGTTAGGTTGCCTTAGGTTAGGATATATAACGTTTTAGACGTATATGATATTCCCACCGAGAAGTACGGGCCGACACGCCAGCAATTTTGTCAAATATTACGTCCGAGATGTTAGGTACCCTTAGGTTAGGATATATAACGTTATAGACGTATATAATGTTCCCACCGAGAAGTAGGGGCCGACGAGCCAGGAATGTTGTAAAATAGTAGGCTCGACACGTTAGGATGCCTTAGGCTAGGATATATAGCGCTATAGACGTATATAATGTTCCCACCGAGAAGTAGGTGCCGACGCGCCAGGAATGTTGTAAAATATTACATTCGAGATGTTAGGATTGCCTTAGGCTAGGATATATAACGTTATAGACGTATATACTGTTCCCACCGAGAAGTAGGTGCCGACGCGCCAGGAATGTTGTAAAATATTACATTCGACATGTTAGGTTGCCATAAGCTAGGATATATAGCGTTATAGACGTATATAATGTTCCCACCGAGAAGTAGGGGCCGGCGCGCCGGGAATGTTGTCAAATATTACATTCGACATGTTAGGTTGCCATAAGCTAGGATTTATAGCGTTATAGACGTATATAATGTTCCCACCGAGATGTAGCGGCCGAAGTGCCGGGAATGTTGTAAAATATTACACTCGACATTTTAGGTTGCCTTAGGCTAGGATATATAGCGTTATAGACATATATAATGTTCCAACCGAGAAGTAGGGGCCGACGCGCCAGGAATGCTGTAAAATATTACACTCGACATGTTAGGTTGCCTTAAGCTAGGATATATAGCGTTATAGACGTATATAATGTTCCCACCGAGAAGTAGGGGCCGGCGCGCCAGGAATGTAGTAAAATATTACACCCGAGATGTTAGGTTCCCTTAGGTTAGGATATATAACGTTATTGACTTATATAATGTTCCCACCGAGAAGTAGGGCCCGACGCGCCAGGAATGTTGTAAAATATTACATCCGAGATGTTAGGATTGCCTTAGGCTAGGATACATAACGTTATAGACGTATATGATATTCCCACCGAGAAGTACGGGCCGACACGCCAACAATTTTGTCAAATATTACGTCCGAGATGTTAGGTACCCTTAGGTTAGGATATATAACGTTATAGACGTATATAATGTTCCCACCGAGAAGTAGGGGCCGACGAGCCAGGAATGTTGTAAAATAGTAGGCTCGACACGTTAGGATGCCTTAGGCTAGGATATATAGCGCTATAGACGTATATAATGTTCCCACCGAGAAGTAGGTGCCGACGCGCCAGGAATGTTGTAAAATATTACATTCGAGATGTTAGGATTGCCTTAGGCTAGGATATATAACGTTATAGACGTATATACTGTTCCCACCGAGAAGTAGGTGCCGACGCGCCAGGAATGTTGTAAAATATTACACTCGACATTTTAGGTTGCCTTAGGCTAGGATATATAGCGTTATAGACATATATAATGTTCCCACCGAGAAGTAGGGGCCGACGCGCCAGGAATGCTGTAAAATATTACACTCCACATGTTAGGTTGCCTTAAGCTAGGATATGTAGCGTTATAGACGTAAATAACGTTCCCTCCGAGAAGTAGGGGTCGACGTGCGAGGAATGTAGTAAAATATTACATCCGAGATGTTAGGTTGCCTTAGGTTAGGATATATAACGTTATTGACTTATATAGTGTTCCCACCGAGAAGTAGGCGCCGATGCGACAGGAATGTTGTAAAATATTACATTCGACATGTTAGGATTGCCTTAGGCTAGGATATATAACGTTATAGACGTATAAACTGTTCACTCCGAGATGTTGGTGCCGACGCGCCAGGAATGTTGTAAAATATTACATTCGACATGTTAGGATGCCTTAAGCTAGGATATATAGCGTTATAGACGTATATAATGTTCCCACCGAGATGTAGCGGCCGAAGTGCCGGGAATGTTGTAAAATATTACACTCCACATTTTAGGTTGCCTTAGGCTAGGATATATAGCGTTATAGACATATATAATGTTCCCACCGAGAAGTAGGGGCCGACACGCCAGGAATGTTGTAAAATATTACATCCGAGATGTTAGGTTGCCTCATGCTAGGATATATAGCGTTATAGACGTATATAATGTTCCCACCGAGATGTAGCGGCCGAAGTGCCGGGAATGTTGTAAAATATTACACTCGACATTTTAGGTTGCCTTAGGCTAGGATATATAGCGTTATAGACATATATAATGTTCCCACCGAGAAGTAGGGGCCGACGCGCCAGGAATGCTGTAAAAAATTACATTCGACATGTTAGGTTGCCTTAAGCTAGGATATATAGCGTTATAGAAGTATATAATGTTCCCACCGAGAAGTAGGGGCCGGCGCGGCAGGAATGTAGTAAAATATTACATTCGAAATGTTAGGTTGCCTTAGACTAGGATATATAGCGCTATAGACGTATATAATGTTCCCACCGAGAAGTAGGTGCCGACGCGCCAGGAATGTTGTAAAATATTACATTCGACATGTTAGGTTGCCTTAAGCTAGGATATATAGCGTTATAGACGTATATAGTGTTCCCACCGAGAAGTAGGGGCCGGCGCGCCAGGAATGTAGTAAAATATTACACCCGAGATGTTAGGTTGCCTTAGGTTAGGATATATAACGTTATTGACTTATATAATGTTCCCACCGAGAAGTAGGGGCCGACGCGCCAGGAATGTTGTAAAATATTACATCCGAGATGTTAGGATTGCCTTAGGCTAGGATATATAACGTTATAGACGTATATACTGTTCCCACCGAGAAGTAGGTGCCGACGCGCCAAGAATATTGTAAAATAATGCATTCGACATGTTAGGTTGCCTTAAGCTAGGATATGTAGCGTTATAGACGTAAATAACGTTCCCACCGAGAAATAGGGGCCGACACGCCAGGAATGTTGCAAAACATTACATTCGACATGTTAGGTTGCCTTAAGCTAGGATATGTAGCGTTATAGACATCAATAACGTTCCCACCGAGAAGTTAGGTGCCGACGTGCGCGGAATGTAGTAAAATATTGCATCCGAGATGTTAGGTTGCCTTAGGTTAGGATATATAACGTTATTGACTTATATAATGTTCCCACCGAGAAGTAGGGGCCGGCTCGCCAGGAATGTAGTAAAATATTACACCCGAGATGTTAGGTTGCCTTAGGTTAGGATATATAACGTTATAGACGTATATGATATTCCCACCGAGAAGTACGGGCCGACACGCCAGCAATTTTGTCAAATATTACGTCCGAGATGTTAGGTACCCTTAGGTTAGGATATATAACGTTATAGACGTATATAATGTTCCCACCGAGAAGTAGTGGCCGACGAGCCAGGAATGTTGTAAAATAGTAGGCTCGACACGTTAGGATGCCTTAGGCTAGGATATATAGCGCTATAGACGTATATAATGTTCCCACCGAGAGGTAGGTGCCGACGCGCCAGGAATGTTGTAAAATATTACATTCGAGATGTTAGGATTGCCTTAGGCTAGGATATATAACGTTATAGACGTATATACTGTTCCCGCCGAGAAGTAGGTGCCGACGCGCCAGGAATGTTGTAAAATATTACATTCGACATGTTAGGTTGCCATAAGCTAGGATATATAGCGTTATAGACGTATATAATGTTCCCACCGAGAAGTAGGGGCCGGCGCGCCGGGAATGTTGTCAAATATTACATTCGACATGTTAGGTTGCCATAAGCTAGGATTTATAGCGTTATAGACGTATATAATGTTCCCACCGAGATGTAGCGGCCGAAGTGCCGGGAATGTTGTAAAATATTACACTCGACATTTTAGGTTGCCTTAGGCTAGGATATATAGCGTTATAGACATATATAATGTTCCCACCGAGAAGTAGGGGCCGACGCGCCAGGAATGCTGTAAAATATTACACTCGACACGTTAGGTTGCCTTAAGCTAGGATATATAGCGTTATAGACGTATATAATGTTCCCACCGAGAAGTAGGGGCCGGCGCGCCAGGAATGTAGTAAAATATTACACCCGAGATGTTAGGTTGCCTTAGGTTAGGATATATAATGTTATTGACTTATATAATGTTCCCACCGAGAAGTAGGGCCCGACGCGCCAGGAATGTTGTAAAATATTACACCCGAGATGTTAGGTTGCCTTAGGTTAGGATATATAATGTTATTGACTTATATAATGTTCCCACCGAGAAGTAGGGCCCGACGCGCCAGGAATGTTGTAAAATATTACATCCGAGATGTTAGGATTGCCTTAGGCTAGGATACATAACGTTATAGACGTATATGATATTCCCACCGAGAAGTACGGGCCGACACGCCAACAATTTTGTCAAATATTACGTCCGAGATGTTAGGTACCCTTAGGTTAGGATATATAACGTTATAGACGTATATAATGTTCCCACCGAGAAGTAGGGGCCGACGAGCCAGGAATGTTGTAAAATAGTAGGCTCGACACGTTAGGATGCCTTAGGCTAGGATATATAGCGCTATAGACGTATATAATGTTCCCACCGAGAAGTAGGTGCCGACGCGCCAGGAATGTTGTAAAATATTACATTCGAGATGTTAGGATTGCCTTAGGCTAGGATATATAACGTTATAGACGTATATACTGTTCCCACCGAGAAGTAGGTGCCGACGCGCCAGGAATGTTGTAAAATATTACACTCGACATTTTAGGTTGCCTTAGGCTAGGATATATAGCGTTATAGACATATATAATGTTCCCATCGAGAAGTAGGGGCCGACGCGCCAGGAATGCTGTAAAATATTACACTCCACATGTTAGGTTGCCTTAAGCTAGGATATGTAGCGTTATAGACGTAAATAACGTTCCCTCCGAGAAGTAGGGGTCGACGTGCGAGGAATGTAGTAAAATATTACATCCGAGATGTTAGGTTGCCTTAGGTTAGGATATATAACGTTATTGACTTATATAGTGTTCCCACCGAGAAGTAGGCGCCGATGCGACAGGAATGTTGTAAAATATTACATTCGACATTTTAGGATTGCCTTAGGCTAGGATATATAACGTTATAGACGTATAAACTGTTCACTCCGAGATGTTGGTGCCGACGCGCCAGGAATGTTGTAAAATATTACATTCGACATGTTAGGATGCCTTAAGCTAGGATATGTAGCGTTATAGACGTAAATAACGTTCCCTCCGAGAAGTAGGGCCCGACGCGCCAGGAATGTTGTAAAATATTACATCCGAGATGTTAGGATTGCCCTAGGCTAGGATATATAACGTTATAGACGTATATATTGTTCCCACCGAGAAGTAGGGGCCGATGAGCCAGGAATGTTGTAAAATATTACATTCGACATGTTAGGTTGCCTTCAGCTAGGATATATAGCGTTATGGACGTATACAATATTGCCACCGAGAAGTAACGGCCGACGTGCCAGGAATGTAGTAAAATATTACATGCGAGATGTTAGCTTGCCTTAGGTTAGGATATATAACGTTATAGACGTATATAGTGTTGCCACCGAGAAGTAGGGGCCGATGAGCCAGGAATGTTGTTAAACATAACATCCGAGGTGTTAGGTTGCCTTAGGTTAGGATATATAACGTTATAGACGTATATATTGTTCCCACCGAGAAGTAGGGGCCGATGAGCCAGGAATGTTGTAAAATATTACATCCGAGATGTTAGGTTGCCTCATGCTAGGATATATAGCGTTATAGACGTATATAATGTTCCCACCGAGATGTAGCGGCCGAAGTGCCGGGAATGTTGTAAAATATTACACTCGACATTTTAGGTTGCCTTAGGCTAGGATATATAGCGTTATAGACATATATAATGTTCCCACCGAGAAGTAGGGGCCGACGCGCCAGGAATGCTGTAAAATATTACATTCGACATGTTAGGTTGCCTTAAGCTACGATATGTAGCGTTATAGACGTAAATAACGTTCCTACCGAGAAGTTAGGTGCCGACGTGCGCCGAATGTAGCAAAATATTGCATCCGAGATGTTAGGTTGCCTTAGGTTAGGATATATAACGTTATTAACTTATATAATGTTCCCACCGAGAAGTAGGTGCCGACGCGCCAGGAATGTTGTAAAATATTACATTCGACATGTTAGGTTGCCTTAAGCTAGGATATGTAGCGCTATAGATGTATATAGTGTTCCCACCGAGAAGTAGGGGACGGCGCGCCAGGAATGTAGTAAAATATTACACCCGAGATGTTAGGTTGCCTTAGGTTAGGATATATAACGTTATTGACTTATATAATGTTCCCACCGAGAAGTAGGGGCCGACGCGCCAGGAATGTTGTAAAATATTACATCCGAGATGTTAGGATTGCCTTAGGCTAGGATATATAACGTTATAGACGTATATACTGTTCCCACCGAGAAGTAGGTGCCGACGCGCCAAGAATATTGTAAAATAATGCATTCGACATGTTAGGTTGCCTTAAGCTAGGATATGTAGCGTTATAGACGTAAATAACGTTCCCACCGAGAAATAGGGGCCGACACGCCAGGAATGTTGCAAAACATTACATTCGACATGTTAGGTTGCCTTAAGCTAGGATATGTAGCGTTATAGACATCAATAACGTTCCCACCGAGAAGTTAGGTGCCGACGTGCGCGGAATGTAGTAAAATATTGCATCCGAGATGTTAGGTTGCCTTAGGTTAGGATATATAACGTTATTGACGTATATAATGTTCCCACCGAGAAGTAGGGGCCGGCTCGCCAGGAATGTAGTAAAATATTACACCCGAGATGTTAGGTTGCCTTAGGTTAGGATATATAACGTTATAGACGTATATGATATTCCCACCGAGAAGTACGGGCCGACACGCCAGCAATTTTGTCAAATATTACGTCCGAGATGTTAGGTACCCTTAGGTTAGGATATATAACGTTATAGACGTATATAATGTTCCCACCGAGAAGTAGTGGCCGACGAGCCAGGAATGTTGTAAAATAGTAGGCTCGACACGTTAGGATGCCTTAGGCTAGGATATATAGCGCTATAGACGTATATAATGTTCCCACCGAGAAGTAGGTGCCGACGCGCCAGGAATGTTGTAAAATATTACATTCGAGATGTTAGGATTGCCTTAGGCTAGGATATATAACGTTATAGACGTATATACTGTTCCCGCCGAGAAGTAGGTGCCGACGCGCCAGGAATGTTGTAAAATATTACATTCGACATGTTAGGTTGCCATAAGCTAGGATATATAGCGTTATAGACGTATATAATGTTCCCACCGAGAAGTAGGGGCCGGCGCGCCGGGAATGTTGTCAAATATTACATTCGACATGTTAGGTTGCCATAAGCTAGGATTTATAGCGTTATAGACGTATATAATGTTCCCACCGAGATGTAGCGGCCGAAGTGCCGGGAATGTTGTAAAATATTACACTCGACATTTTAGGTTGCCTTAGGCTAGGATATATAGCGTTATAGACATATATAATGTTCCCACCGAGAAGTAGGGGCCGACGCGCCAGGAATGCTGTAAAATATTACACTCGACATGTTAGGTTGCCTTAAGCTAGGATATATAGCGTTATAGACGTATATAATGTTCCCACCGAGAAGTAGGGGCCGGCGCGCCAGGAATGTAGTAAAATATTACACCCGAGATGTTAGGTTGCCTTAGGTTAGGATATATAATGTTATTGACTTATATAATGTTCCCACCGAGAAGTAGGGCCCGACGCGCCAGGAATGTTGTAAAATATTACATCCGAGATGTTAGGATTGCCTTAGGCTAGGATACATAACGTTATAGACGTATATGATATTCCCACCGAGAAGTACGGGCCGACACGCCAACAATTTTGTCAAATATTACGTCCGAGATGTTAGGTACCCTTAGGTTAGGATATATAACGTTATAGACGTATATAATGTTCCCACCGAGAAGTAGTGGCCGACGAGCCAGGAATGTTGTAAAATAGTAGGCTCGACACGTTAGGATGCCTTAGGCTAGGATATATAGCGCTATAGACATATATAATGTTCCCACCGAGAAGTAGGGGCCGACGCGCCGGGAATGTTGTAAAATATTACATTCGACATGTTAGGGTTGCCTTAGGCTAGGATATATAACGTTATAGACGTATAAACTGTTCACTCCGAGATGTTGGTGCCGACGCGCCAGGAATGTTGTAAAATATTACATTCGACATGTTAGGATGCCTTAAGCTAGGATTTATAGCGTTATAGACGTATATAATGTTCCCACCGAGACATAGCGGCCGAAGTGCCGGGAATGTTGTAAAATATTACACTCGACATTTTAGGTTGCCTTAGGCTAGGATATATAGCGTTATAGACTTATATAGTGTTCCCACCGAGAAGTAGGGGCCGACGCGCCAGGAATGCTGTAAAATATTACATTCGACATGTTAGGATTGCCTTAGGCTAGGTTATATAACGTTATAGACGTATATACTGTTCCCACCGAAAAGTAGTTTCCGCCGCGCCAGGAATGTTGTCAAATATTACATCCGAGATGTTAGGTACCCTTAGGTTAAGATATATAACGTTATAGGCGTATATAATGTTCCCACCGAGAAGTAGGGGCCGACGAGCCAGGAATGTTGTAAAATAGTAGGCTCGACATGTTAGGATGCCTTAGGCTAGGATATATAGCGATATAGACGTATATAAAGTTCCCACCGAGAAGTAGGCGCCGGCGCGCCAGGAATGTAGTAAAATATTACATTAGAGATGTTAGGTCGCCTTAGGCTAGGATATATAACGTTATAGATGTAAATACTGTTCCCACCGAGAAGCAGGTGCCGACGAGCCAGGAATGTTGTAAAATATTACAATCGACATGTTAGGATTGCCTTAGGCTAGGATATATAACGTTATAGATGTATAAACTGGTCCCACCGAGAAGTTGGTGCCGACGAGCCAGGAATGTTGTAAAATATTACATTCGACATGTTAGGTTGCCTTAGGCTTAGATATGTAACATTATAGACGTATATAATGTTCCCACCGTGAAGTTGGGGCCAACCAGCCAGGAATGTGGTAAAATATTACATTCGACATGTTAGGTTGCCTTAAGGTAGGATATATAGCTTTATAGACGTATATAACGTTCCCACCGAGAAGTAGGTGCCGACACGACAGGTATGTTGTAAAATATTACATTCGAAATGTTTGGTTGCCTTAAGCTAGGATATGTAGCGTTATAGACGTAAATAACGTTCCCACCGAGAAATAGGGGCCGACACGCCAGGAATGTTGCAAAATATTACATTCGACATGTTAGGTTGCCTTAAGCTACGATATGTAGCGTTATAGACGTAAATAACGTTCCTACCGAGAAGTTAGGTGCCGACGTGCGCCGAATGTAGCAAAATATTGCATCCGAGATGTTAGGTTGCCTTAGGTTAGGATATATAACGTTATTAACTTATATAATGTTCCCACCGAGAAGTAGGTGCCGACGCGCCAGGAATGTTGCAAATATTACATTCGAGATGTTAGGTTGCCTTAAGCTAGGATATGTAGCGCTATAGATGTATATAATGTTCCCACCGAGAAGTAGGGGCCGGCTCGCCAGGAATGTAGTAAAATATTACACCCGAGATGTTAGGTTGCCTTAGGTTAGGATATATAACGTTATAGACGTATATGATATTCCCACCGAGAAATACGGGCCGACACGCCAGCAATGTTGTCAAATATTACATCCGAGATGTTAGGTACCCTTAGGTTAGGATATATAACGTTATAGGCGTAAATAATATTCCCACCGAGAAGTAGGGGCCGACGAGCCAGGAATGTTGTAAAATAGTAGGCTCGACATGTTAGGATGCCTTAGGCTAGGATATATAGCGATATAGACGTATATAAAGTTCCCACCGAGAAGTAGGCGCCGACGCGCCAGGAATGTTGTAAAATATTACATTCGACATGTTAGGTTGCCTTAAGCTAGGATATGTAGCGTCACAAGACGTAAATAACGTTCCCTCCGAGAAGTAGGGGTCGACGTGCGAGGAATGTAGTAAAATATTGCATCCGAGATGTTAGGTTGCCTTAGGTTAGGATATATAACGTTATTGACTTATATAGTGTTCCCACCGAGAAGTAGGAGCCGACGCGCCAGGAATGTTGTAAAATATTACATTCGACATGTTAGGATTGCCTTAGGCTAGGATATATAACGTTATAGACGTATAAACTGTTCACTCCGAGATGTTGGTGCCGACGCGCCAGGAATGTTGTAAAATATTACATTCGACATGTTAGGATGCCTTAAGCTAGGATTTATAGCGTTATAGACGTATATAATGTTCCCACCGTGATGTAGCGGCCGAAGTGCCGGGAATGATGTAAAATATCACACTCGACATTTTAGGTTGCCTTAGGCTAGGATATATAGCGTTATAGACTTATATAGTGTTCCCACCGAGAAGTAGGGGCCGACGCGCCAGGAATGCTGTAAAATATTACATTCGACATGTTAGGATTGCCTTAGGCTAGGTTATATAACGTTATAGACGTATATACTGTTCCCACCGAAAAGTAGTTGCCGCCGCGCCAGGAATGTTGTCAAATATTACATCCGAGATGTTAGGTACCCTTAGGTTAAGATATATAACGTTATAGGCGTATATAATGTTCCCACCGAGAAGTAGGGGCCGACGAGCCAGGAATGTCGCAAAATAGTAGGCTCGACATGTTAGGATGCCTTAGGCTAGGATATATAGCGATATAGACGTATATAAAGTTCCCACCGAGAAGTAGGCGCCGGCGCGCCAGGAATGTAGTAAAATATTACATTCGACATGTTAGGTTGCCTTAAGATAGGATTTATAGCGTTATAGACGTATATAATGTTCCCACCGAGATGTAGCGGCCGAAGTGCCGGGAATGTTGTAAAATATTACACTCGACATTTTAGGTTGCCTTAGGCTAGGATATATAGCGTTATAGACATATATAATGTGCCCACCGAGAAGTAGGGGCCGACGCGCCAGGAATGCTGTAAAATATTACACTCCACATGTTAGGTTGCCTTAAGCTAGGATATGTAGCGTTATAGACGTAAATAACGTTCCCTCCGAGAAGTAGGGGTCGACGTGCGAGGAATGTAGTAAAATATTACATCCGAGATGTTAGGTTGCCTTAGGTTAGGATATATAACGTTATTGACTTATATAGTGTTCCCACCGAGAAGTAGGCGCCGACGCGACAGGAATGTTGTAAAATATTACATTCGACATGTTAGGATTGCCTTAGGCTAGGATATATAACGTTATAGACGTATAAACTGTTCACTCCGAGATGTTGGTGCCGATGCGCCAGGAATGTTGTAAAATATTACATTCGACATGTTAGGATGCCTTAAGCTAGGATATATAGCGTTATAGACGTATATAATGTTCCCACCGAGATGTAGCGGCCGAAGTGCCGGGAATGTTGTAAAATATTACACTCCACATTTTAGGTTGCCTTAGGCTAGGATATATAGCGTTATAGACATATATAATGTTCCCACCGAGAAGTAGGGGCCGACGCGCCAGGAATGCTGTAAAATATTACATTCGACATGCTAGGTTGCCTTAGGCTGGGATATATAGCTTTAAAGACGTACATAACGTTCCCACCGAGAAATAGGGGCCGACACGCCAGGAATGTTGTAAAACATTACATTCGAAATGTTAGGTTGCCTTAGGTTAGGATATATATCGGTATTGACTTATATAATGTTCCCACCGAGAAGTAGGGCCCGACGCGCCAGGAATGTTGTAAAATATTACATCCGAGATGTTAGGATTGCCCTAGGCTAGGATATATAACGTTATAGACGTATATATTGTTCCCACCGAGAAGTAGGGGCCGATGAGCCAGGAATGTTGTAAAATATTACATTCGACATGTTAGGTTGCCTTCAGCTAGGATATATAGCGTTATGGACGTATATAATATTGCCACCGAGAAGTAACGGCCGACGTGCCAGGAATGTAGTAAAATATTACATCCGAGATGTTAGCTTGCCTTAGGTTAGGATATATAACGTTATAGACGTATATAGTGTTGCCATCGAGAAGTAGGGGCCGATGAGCCAGGAATGTTTTTAAACATAACATCCGAGGTGTTAGGTTGCCTTAGGTTAGGATATATAACGTTATAGACGTATATATTGTTCCCACCGAGAAGTAGGGGCCGAAGTGCCGGGAATGTTGTAAAATATTACACTCGACATTTTAGGTTGCCTTAGGCTAGGATATATAGCGTTATAGACATATATAATGTTCCCACCGAGAAGTAGGGGCCGACGCGCCAGGAATGCTGTAAAATATTACATTCGACATGTTAGGTTGCCTTAAGCTAGGATATATAGCGTTATAGAAGTATATAATGTTCCCACCGAGAAGTAGGGGCCGGCGCGGCAGGAATGTAGTAAAATATTACATTCGAAATGTTAGGTTGCCTTAGACTAGGATATATAGCGCGATAGACGTATATAATGTTCCCACCGAGGAGTAGGTGCCGACGCTCCAGGAATGTTGTAAAATATTACATTCGACATGTTAGGTTGCCTTAAGCTAGGATATATAGCGTTATAGACGTATATAGTGTTCCCACCGAGAAGTAGGGGCCGGCGCGCCAGGAATGTAGTAAAATATTACACCCGAGATGTTAGGTTGCCTTAGGTTAGGATATATAACGTTATTGACTTATATAATGTTCCCTCCGAGAAGTAGGGGCCGACGCGCCAGGAATGTTGTAAAATATTACATCCGAGATGTTAGGATTGCCTTAGGCTAGGATATATAACGTTATAGACGTATAAACTGTTCACTCCGAGATGTTGGTGCCGACGCGCCAGGAATGTTGTAAAATATTACATTCGACATGTTAGGATGCCTTAAGCTACGATTTATAGCGTTATAGACGTATATAATGTTCCCACCGAGAAGTTAGGTACCGACGTGCGCGGAATCTAGTAAAATATTGCATCCGAGATGTTAGGTTGCCTTAGGTTAGGATATATAACGTTATTTACTTATATAGTGTTCCCACCGAGAAGTAGGCGCCGACGCGCCAGGAATGTTGTAAAATATTACATTCGACATGTTAGGATTGCCTTAGGCTAGGATATATAACGTTATAGACGTATAAACTGTTCACTCCGAGATGTTGGTGCCGACGCGCCAGGAATGTTGTAAAATATTACATTCGACATGTTAGGATGCCTTAAGCTAGGATTTATAGCGTTATAGACGTATATAATGTTCCCACCGAGATATAGCGGCCGAAGTGCCGGGAATGTTGTAAAATATTACACTCGACATTTTAGGTTGCCTTAGGCTAGGATATATAGCGTTATAGACTTATATAGTGTTCCCACCGAGAAGTAGGGGCCGACGCGCCAGGAATGCTGTAAAATATTACATTCGACATGTTAGGATTGCCTTAGGCTA
Source organism: Xylocopa violacea (assembly GCA_963969225.1). Classification (NCBI taxonomy): domain Eukaryota; kingdom Metazoa; phylum Arthropoda; class Insecta; order Hymenoptera; family Apidae; genus Xylocopa; species Xylocopa violacea. The sequence continues at coordinate 4,197,762 of CAXAJV010000857.1, forward strand.
GGTTATATAACGTTATAGACGTATATACTGTTCCCACCGAAAAGTAGTTTCCGCCGCGCCAGGAATGTTGTCAAATATTACATCCGAGATGTTAGGTACCCTTAGGTTAAGATATATAACGTTATAGGCGTATATAATGTTCCCACCGAGAAGTAGGGGCCGACGAGCCAGGAATGTTGTAAAATAGTAGGCTCGACATGTTAGGATGCCTTAGGCTAGGATATATAGCGATATAGACGTATATAAAGTTCCCACCGAGAAGTAGGCGCCGGCGCGCCAGGAATGTAGTAAAATATTACATTAGAGATGTTAGGTCGCCTTAGGCTAGGATATATAACGTTATAGATGTAAATACTGTTCCCACCGAGAAGCAGGTGCCGACGAGCCAGGAATGTTGTAAAATATTACAATCGACATGTTAGGATTGCCTTAGGCTAGGATATATAACGTTATAGATGTATAAACTGGTCCCACCGAGAAGTTGGTGCCGACGAGCCAGGAATGTTGTAAAATATTACATTCGACATGTTAGGTTGCCTTAGGCTTGGATATGTAACATTATAGACGTATATAATGTTCCCACCGTGAAGTTGGGGCCAACCAGCCAGGAATGTGGTAAAATATTACATTCGACATGTTAGGTTGCCTTAAGGTAGGATATATAGCTTTATAGACGTATATAACGTTCCCACCGAGAAGTAGGTGCCGACACGACAGGTATGTTGTAAAATATTACATTCGAAATGTTTGGTTGCCTTAAGCTAGGATATGTAGCGTTATAGACGTAAATAACGTTCCCACCGAGAAATAGGGGCCGACACGCCAGGAATGTTGCAAAATATTACATTCGACATGTTAGGTTGCCTTAAGCTACGATATGTAGCGTTATAGACGTAAATAACGTTCCTACCGAGAAGTTAGGTGCCGACGTGCGCCGAATGTAGCAAAATATTGCATCCGAGATGTTAGGTTGCCTTAGGTTAGGATATATAACGTTATTAACTTATATAATGTTCCCACCGAGAAGTAGGTGCCGACGCGCCAGGAATGTTGCAAATATTACATTCGAGATGTTAGGTTGCCTTAAGCTAGGATATGTAGCGCTATAGATGTATATAATGTTCCCACCGAGAAGTAGGGGCCGGCTCGCCAGGAATGTAGTAAAATATTACACCCGAGATGTTAGGTTGCCTTAGGTTAGGATATATAACGTTATAGACGTATATGATATTCCCACCGAGAAATACGGGCCGACACGCCAGCAATGTTGTCAAATATTACATCCGAGATGTTAGGTACCCTTAGGTTAGGATATATAACGTTATAGGCGTAAATAATATTCCCACCGAGAAGTAGGGGCCGACGAGCCAGGAATGTTGTAAAATAGTAGGCTCGACATGTTAGGATGCCTTAGGCTAGGATATATAGCGATATAGACGTATATAAAGTTCCCACCGAGAAGTAGGCGCCGACGCGCCAGGAATGTTGTAAAATATTACATTCGACATGTTAGGTTGCCTTAAGCTAGGATATGTAGCGTCACAAGACGTAAATAACGTTCCCTCCGAGAAGTAGGGGTCGACGTGCGAGGAATGTAGTAAAATATTGCATCCGAGATGTTAGGTTGCCTTAGGTTAGGATATATAACGTTATTGACTTATATAGTGTTCCCACCGAGAAGTAGGAGCCGACGCGCCAGGAATGTTGTAAAATATTACATTCGACATGTTAGGATTGCCTTAGGCTAGGATATATAACGTTATAGACGTATAAACTGTTCACTCCGAGATGTTGGTGCCGACGCGCCAGGAATGTTGTAAAATATTACATTCGACATGTTAGGATGCCTTAAGCTAGGATTTATAGCGTTATAGACGTATATAATGTTCCCACCGTGATGTAGCGGCCGAAGTGCCGGGAATGATGTAAAATATCACACTCGACATTTTAGGTTGCCTTAGGCTAGGATATATAGCGTTATAGACTTATATAGTGTTCCCACCGAGAAGTAGGGGCCGACGCGCCAGGAATGCTGTAAAATATTACATTCGACATGTTAGGATTGCCTTAGGCTAGGTTATATAACGTTATAGACGTATATACTGTTCCCACCGAAAAGTAGTTGCCGCCGCGCCAGGAATGTTGTCAAATATTACATCCGAGATGTTAGGTACCCTTAGGTTAAGATATATAACGTTATAGGCGTATATAATGTTCCCACCGAGAAGTAGGGGCCGACGAGCCAGGAATGTCGCAAAATAGTAGGCTCGACATGTTAGGATGCCTTAGGCTAGGATATATAGCGATATAGACGTATATAAAGTTCCCACCGAGAAGTAGGCGCCGGCGCGCCAGGAATGTAGTAAAATATTACATTCGACATGTTAGGTTGCCTTAAGATAGGATTTATAGCGTTATAGACGTATATAATGTTCCCACCGAGATGTAGCGGCCGAAGTGCCGGGAATGTTGTAAAATATTACACTCGACATTTTAGGTTGCCTTAGGCTAGGATATATAGCGTTATAGACATATATAATGTGCCCACCGAGAAGTAGGGGCCGACGCGCCAGGAATGCTGTAAAATATTACACTCCACATGTTAGGTTGCCTTAAGCTAGGATATGTAGCGTTATAGACGTAAATAACGTTCCCTCCGAGAAGTAGGGGTCGACGTGCGAGGAATGTAGTAAAATATTACATCCGAGATGTTAGGTTGCCTTAGGTTAGGATATATAACGTTATTGACTTATATAGTGTTCCCACCGAGAAGTAGGCGCCGACGCGACAGGAATGTTGTAAAATATTACATTCGACATGTTAGGATTGCCTTAGGCTAGGATATATAACGTTATAGACGTATAAACTGTTCACTCCGAGATGTTGGTGCCGATGCGCCAGGAATGTTGTAAAATATTACATTCGACATGTTAGGATGCCTTAAGCTAGGATATATAGCGTTATAGACGTATATAATGTTCCCACCGAGATGTAGCGGCCGAAGTGCCGGGAATGTTGTAAAATATTACACTCCACATTTTAGGTTGCCTTAGGCTAGGATATATAGCGTTATAGACATATATAATGTTCCCACCGAGAAGTAGGGGCCGACGCGCCAGGAATGCTGTAAAATATTACATTCGACATGCTAGGTTGCCTTAGGCTGGGATATATAGCTTTAAAGACGTACATAACGTTCCCACCGAGAAATAGGGGCCGACACGCCAGGAATGTTGTAAAACATTACATTCGAAATGTTAGGTTGCCTTAGGTTAGGATATATATCGGTATTGACTTATATAATGTTCCCACCGAGAAGTAGGGCCCGACGCGCCAGGAATGTTGTAAAATATTACATCCGAGATGTTAGGATTGCCCTAGGCTAGGATATATAACGTTATAGACGTATATATTGTTCCCACCGAGAAGTAGGGGCCGATGAGCCAGGAATGTTGTAAAATATTACATTCGACATGTTAGGTTGCCTTCAGCTAGGATATATAGCGTTATGGACGTATATAATATTGCCACCGAGAAGTAACGGCCGACGTGCCAGGAATGTAGTAAAATATTACATCCGAGATGTTAGCTTGCCTTAGGTTAGGATATATAACGTTATAGACGTATATAGTGTTGCCATCGAGAAGTAGGGGCCGATGAGCCAGGAATGTTTTTAAACATAACATCCGAGGTGTTAGGTTGCCTTAGGTTAGGATATATAACGTTATAGACGTATATATTGTTCCCACCGAGAAGTAGGGGCCGAAGTGCCGGGAATGTTGTAAAATATTACACTCGACATTTTAGGTTGCCTTAGGCTAGGATATATAGCGTTATAGACATATATAATGTTCCCACCGAGAAGTAGGGGCCGACGCGCCAGGAATGCTGTAAAATATTACATTCGACATGTTAGGTTGCCTTAAGCTAGGATATATAGCGTTATAGAAGTATATAATGTTCCCACCGAGAAGTAGGGGCCGGCGCGGCAGGAATGTAGTAAAATATTACATTCGAAATGTTAGGTTGCCTTAGACTAGGATATATAGCGCGATAGACGTATATAATGTTCCCACCGAGGAGTAGGTGCCGACGCTCCAGGAATGTTGTAAAATATTACATTCGACATGTTAGGTTGCCTTAAGCTAGGATATATAGCGTTATAGACGTATATAGTGTTCCCACCGAGAAGTAGGGGCCGGCGCGCCAGGAATGTAGTAAAATATTACACCCGAGATGTTAGGTTGCCTTAGGTTAGGATATATAACGTTATTGACTTATATAATGTTCCCTCCGAGAAGTAGGGGCCGACGCGCCAGGAATGTTGTAAAATATTACATCCGAGATGTTAGGATTGCCTTAGGCTAGGATATATAACGTTATAGACGTATAAACTGTTCACTCCGAGATGTTGGTGCCGACGCGCCAGGAATGTTGTAAAATATTACATTCGACATGTTAGGATGCCTTAAGCTACGATTTATAGCGTTATAGACGTATATAATGTTCCCACCGAGAAGTTAGGTACCGACGTGCGCGGAATCTAGTAAAATATTGCATCCGAGATGTTAGGTTGCCTTAGGTTAGGATATATAACGTTATTTACTTATATAGTGTTCCCACCGAGAAGTAGGCGCCGACGCGCCAGGAATGTTGTAAAATATTACATTCGACATGTTAGGATTGCCTTAGGCTAGGATATATAACGTTATAGACGTATAAACTGTTCACTCCGAGATGTTGGTGCCGACGCGCCAGGAATGTTGTAAAATATTACATTCGACATGTTAGGATGCCTTAAGCTAGGATTTATAGCGTTATAGACGTATATAATGTTCCCACCGAGATATAGCGGCCGAAGTGCCGGGAATGTTGTAAAATATTACACTCGACATTTTAGGTTGCCTTAGGCTAGGATATATAGCGTTATAGACTTATATAGTGTTCCCACCGAGAAGTAGGGGCCGACGCGCCAGGAATGCTGTAAAATATTACATTCGACATGTTAGGATTGCCTTAGGCTAGGTTATATAACGTTATAGACGTATATACTGTTCCCACCGAAAAGTAGTTTCCGCCGCGCCAGGAATGTTGTCAAATATTACATCCGAGATGTTAGGTACCCTTAGGTTAAGATATATAACGTTATAGGCGTATATAATGTTCCCACCGAGAAGTAGGGGCCGACGAGCCAGGAATGTTGTAAAATAGTAGGCTCGACATGTTAGGATGCCTTAGGCTAGGATATATAGCGATATAGACGTATATAAAGTTCCCACCGAGAAGTAGGCGCCGGCGCGCCAGGAATGTAGTAAAATATTACATTAGAGATGTTAGGTCGCCTTAGGCTAGGATATATAACGTTATAGATGTAAATACTGTTCCCACCGAGAAGCAGGTGCCGACGAGCCAGGAATGTTGTAAAATATTACAATCGACATGTTAGGATTGCCTTAGGCTAGGATATATAACGTTATAGATGTATAAACTGGTCCCACCGAGAAGTTGGTGCCGACGAGCCAGGAATGTTGTAAAATATTACATTCGACATGTTAGGTTGCCTTAGGCTTGGATATGTAACATTATAGACGTATATAATGTTCCCACCGTGAAGTTGGGGCCAACCAGCCAGGAATGTGGTAAAATATTACATTCGACATGTTAGGTTGCCTTAAGGTAGGATATATAGCTTTATAGACGTATATAACGTTCCCACCGAGAAGTAGGTGCCGACACGACAGGTATGTTGTAAAATATTACATTCGAAATGTTTGGTTGCCTTAAGCTAGGATATGTAGCGTTATAGACGTAAATAACGTTCCCACCGAGAAATAGGGGCCGACACGCCAGGAATGTTGCAAAATATTACATTCGACATGTTAGGTTGCCTTAAGCTACGATATGTAGCGTTATAGACGTAAATAACGTTCCTACCGAGAAGTTAGGTGCCGACGTGCGCCGAATGTAGCAAAATATTGCATCCGAGATGTTAGGTTGCCTTAGGTTAGGATATATAACGTTATTAACTTATATAATGTTCCCACCGAGAAGTAGGTGCCGACGCGCCAGGAATGTTGCAAATATTACATTCGAGATGTTAGGTTGCCTTAAGCTAGGATATGTAGCGCTATAGATGTATATAATGTTCCCACCGAGAAGTAGGGGCCGGCTCGCCAGGAATGTAGTAAAATATTACACCCGAGACGTTAGGTTGCCTTAGGTTAGGATATATAACGTTATAGACGTATATGATATTCCCACCGAGAAATACGGGCCGACACGCCAGCAATGTTGTCAAATATTACATCCGAGATGTTAGGTACCCTTAGGTTAGGATATATAACGTTATAGGCGTAAATAATATTCCCACCGAGAAGTAGGGGCCGACGAGCCAGGAATGTTGTAAAATAGTAGGCTCGACATGTTAGGATGCCTTAGGCTAGGATATATAGCGATATAGACGTATATAAAGTTCCCACCGAGAAGTAGGCGCCGACGCGCCAGGAATGTTGTAAAATATTACATTCGACATGTTAGGTTGCCTTAAGCTAGGATATGTAGCGTCATAGACGTAAATAACGTTCCCTCCGAGAAGTAGGGGTCGACGTGCGAGGAATGTAGTAAAATATTGCATCCGAGATGTTAGGTTGCCTTAGGTTAGGATATATAACGTTATTGACTTATATAGTGTTCCCACCGAGAAGTAGGCGCCGACGCGCCAGGAATGTTGTAAAATATTACATTCGACATGTTAGGATTGCCTTAGGCTAGGATATATAACGTTATAGACGTATAAACTGTTCACTCCGAGATGTTGGTGCCGACGCGCCAGGAATGTTGTAAAATATTACATTCGACATGTTAGGATGCCTTAAGCTAGGATTTATAGCGTTATAGACGTATATAATGTTCCCACCGTGATGTAGCGGCCGAAGTGCCGGGAATGATGTAAAATATCACACTCGACATTTTAGGTTGCCTTAGGCTAGGATATATAGCGTTATAGACTTATATAGTGTTCCCACCGAGAAGTAGGGGCCGACGCGCCAGGAATGCTGTAAAATATTACATTCGACATGTTAGGATTGCCTTAGGCTAGGTTATATAACGTTATAGACGTATATACTGTTCCCACCGAAAAGTAGTTGCCGCCGCGCCAGGAATGTTGTCAAATATTACATCCGAGATGTTAGGTACCCTTAGGTTAAGATATATAACGTTATAGGCGTATATAATGTTCCCACCGAGAAGTAGGGGCCGACGAGCCAGGAATGTTGCAAAATAGTAGGCTCGACATGTTAGGATGCCTTAGGCTAGGATATATAGCGATATAGACGTATATAAAGTTCCCACCGAGAAGTAGGCGCCGGCGCGCCAGGAATGTAGTAAAATATTACATTAGAGATGTTAGGTCGCCTTAGGCTAGGATATATAACGTTATAGATGTAAATACTTTTCCCACCGAGAAGCAGGTGCCGACGAGCCAGGAATGTTGTAAAATATTACATTCGACATGTTAGGTTGCCTTAGGCTTGGATATGTAACATTATATACGTATATAATGTTCCCACCGTGAAGTTGGGGCCAACCAGCCAGGAATGTGGTAAAATATTACATTCGACATGTTAGGTTGCCTTAAGGTAGGATAGATAGCTTTATAGACGTATATAACGTTCCCACCGAGAAGTAGGTGCCGACACTACAGATATGTTGTAAAATATTACATTCGAGATGTTAGGTTGCCTTAGACTAGGATATATAGCGCTATAGACGTATATAATGTTCCCACCGAGAAGTAGGCGCCGACGAGACCGGAATGTTGTAAAATATTACATTCGACATGTTAGGATTGCCTTAGTCTAGGATATATAACGTTATAGACGTATATGATATTCCCGCCGAGAAGTACCGGCCGACACGCCAGTAATGTTGTCACATATTACATCCGAGATGTTAGGTACCCTTAGGTTAGGATATATAACGTTATAGACGTATATAATGTTCCCACCGGGAAGTAGGGGCCGAAGTGCCGGGAATGTTGTAAAATATTACACTCGACATTTTAGGTTGCCTTAGGCTAGGATATATAGCGTTATAGACATATATAATGTTCCCACCGAGAAGTAGGGGCCGACGCGCCAGGAATGTTGTAAAATATTACATTCGACACTTTAGGTTGCCTTAGGCTAGGATATATAGCGTTATAGACGTATATAATGTTCCCACCGAGAAGTAGGGGCCGACGCGCCAGGAATGTTGTGAAATATTACGATCAACATGTTAGGATTGCCTTAAGCTAGGATATATAACGTCATAGACGTATATACTGTTCCCACCGAGAAGTAGGTGCCGAAGTGCCGGGAATGTTGTAAAATATTACATTCGACATGTTAGGTTGCCTTAGGCTTGGATATGTAACATTATAGACGTATATAATGTTCCCACCGTGAAGTAGGGGCCAATCAGCCAGGAATGTTGTAAAATATTACATTCGACATGTTAGGTTGCCTTAAACTAGGATATGTAGCGTCATAGACGTAAATAACGTTCCCTCCGAGAAGTAGGGGTCGACGTGCGAGGAATGTAGTAAAATATTGCATCCGAGATGTTAGGTTGCCTTAGGCTAGGATATATAACGTTATAGACGTATAAACTGTTCACACCGAGATGTTGGTGCCGACGCGCCAGGAATGTTGTAAAATATTACATTCGACATGTTAGGTTGCCTTAAGCTAGGATTTATAGCGTTATAGACGTATATAATGTTCCCACCGAGATGTAGCGGCCGAAGTGCCGGGAATGTTGTAAAATATTACACTCGACATTTTAGGTTGCCTTAGGCTTGGATATGTAACATTATAGACGTATATAATGTTCCCACCGTGAAGTAGGGGCCAATCAGCCAGGAATGTTGTAAAATATTACATTCGACATGTTAGGTTGCCTTAAGCTAGGATTTATAGCGTTATAGACGTATATAATGTTCCCACCGAGATGTAGCGGCCGAAGTGCCGGGAATGTTGTAAAATATTACACTCGACATTTTAGGTTGCCTTAGGCTAGGATATATAGCGTTATAGACATATATAATGTTCCCACCGAGAAGTAGGGGCCGACGCGCCAGGAATGCTGTAAAATATTACATTCGACATGTTAGGTTGCCTTAAGCTAGGATATATAGCGTTATAGAAGTATATAATGTTCCCACCGAGAAGTAGGGGCCGGCGCGGCAGGAATGTAGTAAAATATTACATTCGAAATGTTAGGTTGCCTTAGACTAGGATATATAACGTTATTGACCTATATAATGTTCCCACCGAGAAGTAGGTGCCGACGCGCCAGAAATGTTGTAAAATATTACATTCGACATGTTAGTTTGCCTTAAGCTAGGATATATAGCGTTATAGACGTATATAATGTTCCCACCGAGAAGTAGGGGCCGGCGCGCCAGGAATGTAGTAAAATATTACACCCGAGATGTTAGGTTGCCTTAGGTTAGGATATATAACTTTATTGACCTATATAGTGTTCCCACCGAGAAGTAGGCGCCGACGCGCCAGGAATGTTGTAAAATATTACATTCGACATGTTAGGATTGCTTTAGGCTAGGATATATAACGTTATAGACGTATAAACTGTTCACACCGAGATGTTGGTGCCGACGCGCCAGGGATGTTCTAAAATATTACATTCGACATGTTAGGTTGCCTTGAGCTAGGATTTATAGCCTTATAGACGTATATAATGTTCCCACCGAGATGTAGCGGCCGAGGTGCCGGGAATGTTGTAAAATATTACACTCGACATTTTAGGTTGCCTTAGGCTAGGATATATAGCGTTATAGACATATATAATGTTCCCACCGAGAAGTAGGAGCCGACGCGCCAGGAATGCTGTAAAATATTACATTCGACATGTTAGGTTGCCTTAAGCTAGGATATATAGCGTTATAGAAGTATATAATGTTCCCACCGAGAAGTAGGGGCCGGCGCGGCAGGAATGTAGTAAAATATTACATTCGAAATGTTAGGTTGCCTTAGACTAGGATATATAGCGCTATAGACGTATATAATGTTCCCACCGAGAAGTAGGTGCCGACGCGCCAGGAATGTTGTAAAATATTACATTCAACATGTTAGGTTGCCTTAAGCTAGGATATATAGCGTTATAGACGTATATAATGTTCCCACCGAAAAGTAGGGGCCGGCGCGCCGGAATGTTGTAAAATATTACATTCGACATGTTAGGATTGCCTTAGTCTAGGATATATAACGTTATAGACGTATATGATATTCCCGCCGAGAAGTACCGGCCGACACGCCAGTAATGTTGTCACATATTACATCCGAGATGTTAGGTACCCTTAGGTTAGGATATATAACGTTATAGACGTATATAATGTTCCCACCGGGAAGTAGGGGCCGAAGTGCCGGGAATGTTGTAAAATATTACACTCGACATTTTAGGTTGCCTTAGGCTAGGATATATAGCGTTATAGACATATATAATGTTCCCACCGAGAAGTAGGGGCCGACGCGCCAGGAATGTTGTAAAATATTACATTCGACACTTTAGGTTGCCTTAGGCTAGGATATATAGCGTTATAGACGTATATAATGTTCCCACCGAGAAGTAGGGGCCGACGCGCCAGGAATGTTGTGAAATATTACGATCAACATGTTAGGATTGCCTTAAGCTAGGATATATAACGTCATAGACGTATATACTGTTCCCACCGAGAAGTAGGTGCCGAAGTGCCGGGAATGTTGTAAAATATTACATTCGACATGTTAGGTTGCCTTAGGCTTGGATATGTAACATTATAGACGTATATAATGTTCCCACCGTGAAGTAGGGGCCAATCAGCCAGGAATGTTGTAAAATATTACATTCGACATGTTAGGTTGCCTTAAACTAGGATATGTAGCGTCATAGACGTAAATAACGTTCCCTCCGAGAAGTAGGGGTCGACGTGCGAGGAATGTAGTAAAATATTGCATCCGAGATGTTAGGTTGCCTTAGGCTAGGATATATAACGTTATAGACGTATAAACTGTTCACACCGAGATGTTGGTGCCGACGCGCCAGGAATGTTGTAAAATATTACATTCGACATGTTAGGTTGCCTTAAGCTAGGATTTATAGCGTTATAGACGTATATAATGTTCCCACCGAGATGTAGCGGCCGAAGTGCCGGGAATGTTGTAAAATATTACACTCGACATTTTAGGTTGCCTTAGGCTTGGATATGTAACATTATAGACGTATATAATGTTCCCACCGTGAAGTAGGGGCCAATCAGCCAGGAATGTTGTAAAATATTACATTCGACATGTTAGGTTGCCTTAAGCTAGGATTTATAGCGTTATAGACGTATATAATGTTCCCACCGAGATGTAGCGGCCGAAGTGCCGGGAATGTTGTAAAATATTACACTCGACATTTTAGGTTGCCTTAGGCTAGGATATATAGCGTTATAGACATATATAATGTTCCCACCGAGAAGTAGGGGCCGACGCGCCAGGAATGCTGTAAAATATTACATTCGACATGTTAGGTTGCCTTAAGCTAGGATATATAGCGTTATAGAAGTATATAATGTTCCCACCGAGAAGTAGGGGCCGGCGCGGCAGGAATGTAGTAAAATATTACATTCGAAATGTTAGGTTGCCTTAGACTAGGATATATAACGTTATTGACCTATATAATGTTCCCACCGAGAAGTAGGTGCCGACGCGCCAGAAATGTTGTAAAATATTACATTCGACATGTTAGTTTGCCTTAAGCTAGGATATATAGCGTTATAGACGTATATAATGTTCCCACCGAGAAGTAGGGGCCGGCGCGCCAGGAATGTAGTAAAATATTACATTCGACATGTTAGGTTGCCTTAGACTAGGATATATAGCGCTATAGACGTATATAATGTTCCCACCGAGAAGTAGGTGCCGACGCGCCAGGAATGTTGTAAAATATTACATTCAACATGTTAGGTTGCCTTAAGCTAGGATATATAGCGTTATAGACGTATATAATGTTCCCACCGAGAAGTAGGGGCCGGCGCGCCAGGAATGTAGTAAAATATTACACCCGAGATGTTAGGTTGCCTTAGGTTAGGATATATAACTTTATTGACTTATATAGTGTTCCCACCGAGAAGTAGGCGCCGACGCGCCAGGAATGTTGTAAAATATTACATTCGACATGTTAGGATTGCCTTAGGCTAGGATATATAACGTTATAGACGTATAAACTGTTCACACCGAGATGTTGGTGCCGACGCGCCAGGGATGTTCTAAAATATTACATTCGACATGTTAGGTTGCCTTGAGCTAGGATTTATAGCCTTATAGACGTATATAATGTTCCCACCGAGATGTAGCGGCCGAGGTGCCGGGAATGTTGTAAAATATTACACTCGACATTTTAGGTTGCCTTAGGCTAGGATATATAGCGTTATAGACATATATAATGTTCCCACCGAGAAGTAGGAGCCGACGCGCCAGGAATGCTGTAAAATATTACATTCGACATGTTAGGTTGCCTTAAGCTAGGATATATAGCGTTATAGAAGTATATAATGTTCCCACCGAGAAGTAGGGGCCGGCGCGGCAGGAATGTAGTAAAATATTACATTCGAAATGTTAGGTTGCCTTAGACTAGGATATATAGCGCTATAGACGTATATAATGTTCCCACCGAGAAGTAGGTGCCGACGCGCCAGGAATGTTGTAAAATATTACATTCAACATGTTAGGTTGCCTTAAGCTAGGATATATAGCGTTATAGACGTATATAATGTTCCCACCGAAAAGTAGGGGCCGGCGCGGCAGGAATGTAGTAAAATATTACATTCGTAATGTTAGGTTGCCTTAGACTAGGATATATAACGTTATTGACTTATATAATGTTCCCACCGAGAAGTAGGTGCCGACGCGCCAGGAATGTTGTAAAATATTACATTCGACATGTTAGTTTGCCTTAAGCTAGGATTTATAGCGTTATAGACGTATATAATGTTCCCACCGAGATGTAGCGGCCGAAGTGCCGGGAATGTTGTAAAATATTACACTCGACATTTTAGGTTGCCTTAGGCTAGGATATATAGCGTTATATACATATATAATGTTCCCACCGAGAAGTAGGGGCCGGCGCGCCGGGAATGTTGTAAAATATTACATTCGACATGTTAGGTTGCCTTAAGCTAGGATTTATAGCGTTATAGACGTATATAATGTTCCCACCGAGATGTAGCGGCCGAAGTGCCGGGAATGTTGTAAAATATTACACTCGACATTTTAGGTTGCCTTAGGCTAGGATATATAGCGTTATAGACATATATAGTGTTCCCACCGAGAAGTAGGGGCCGACGCGCCAGGAATGCTGTAAAATATTACATTCGACATGTTAGGTTGCCTTAAGCTAGGATATATAGCGTTATAGAAGTATATAATGTTCCCACCGAGAAGTAGGGGCCGGCGCGGCAGGAATGTAGTAAAATAGTACATTCGAAATGTTAGGTTGCCTTAGACTAGGATATATAACTTTATTGACTTATATAGTGTTCCCACCGAGAAGTAGGCGCCGACGCGCCAGGAATGTTGTAAAATATTACATTCGACATGTTAGGATTGCCTTAGGCTAGGATATATAACGTTATAGACGTATAAACTGTTCACACCGAGATGTTGGTGCCGACGCGCCAGGGATGTTCTAAAATATTACATTCGACATGTTAGGTTGCCTTGAGCTAGGATTTATAGCGTTATAGACGTATATAATGTTCCCACCGAGATGTAGCGGCCGAGGTGCCGGGAATGTTGTAAAATATTACACTCGACATTTTAGGTTGCCTTAGGCTAGGATATATAGCGTTATAGACATATATAATGTTCCCACCGAGAAGTAGGAGCCGACGCGCCAGGAATGCTGTAAAATATTACATTCGACATGTTAGGTTGCCTTAAGCTAGGATATATAGCGTTATAGAAGTATATAATGTTCCCACCGAGAAGTAGGGGCCGGCGCGGCAGGAATGTAGTAAAATATTACATTCGACATGTTAGGTTGCCTTAGACTAGGATATATAGCGCTATAGACGTATATAATGTTCCCACCGAGAAGTAGGTGCCGACGCGCCAGGAATGTTGTAAAATATTACATTCAACATGTTAGGTTGCCTTAAGCTAGGATATATAGCGTTATAGACGTATATAATGTTCCCACCGAGAAGTAGGGGCCGGCGCGCCAGGAATGTAGTAAAATATTACACCCGAGATGTTAGGTTGCCTTAGGTTAGGATATATAACTTTATTGACTTATATAGTGTTCCCACCGAGAAGTAGGCGCCGACGCGCCAGGAATGTTGTAAAATATTACATTCGACATGTTAGGATTGCCTTAGGCTAGGATATATAACGTTATAGACGTATAAACTGTTCACACCGAGATGTTGGTGCCGACGCGCCAGGAATGTTGCAAATATTACATTCGAGATGTTAGGTTGCCTTAAGCTAGGATATGTAGCGCTATAGATGTATATAATGTTCACACCGAGAAGTAGGGGCCGGCTCGCCAGGAATGTAGTAAAATATTACACCCGAGATGTTAGGTTGCCTTAGGTTAGGATATATAACGTTATAGACGTATATGATATTCCCACCGAGAAATACGGGCCGACACGCCAGCAATGTTGTCAAATATTACATCCGAGATGTTAGGTACCCTTAGGTTAGGATATATAACGTTATAGGCGTAAATAATATTCCCACCGAGAAGTAGGGGCCGACGAGCCAGGAATGTTGTAAAATAGTAGGCTCGACATGTTAGGATGCCTTAGGCTAGGATATATAGCGATATAGACGTATATAAAGTTCCCACCGAGAAGTAGGCGCCGACGCGCCAGGAATGTTGTAAAATATTACATTCGACATGTTAGGTTGCCTTAAGCTAGGATATGTAGCGTCATAGACGTAAATAACGTTCCCTCCGAGAAGTAGGGGTCGACGTGCGAGGAATGTAGTAAAATATTGCATCCGAGATGTTAGGTTGCCTTAGGTTAGGATATATAACGTTATTGACTTATATAGTGTTCCCACCGAGAAGTAGGCGCCGACGCGCCAGGAATGTTGTAAAATATTACATTCGACATGTTAGGATTGCCTTAGGCTAGGATATATAACGTTATAGACGTATAAACTGTTCACTCCGAGATGTTGGTGCCGACGCGCCAGGAATGTTGTAAAATATTACATTCGACATGTTAGGATGCCTTAAGCTAGGATTTATAGCGTTATAGACGTATATAATGTTCCCACCGTGATGTAGCGGCCGAAGTGCCGGGAATGATGTAAAATATCACACTCGACATTTTAGGTTGCCTTAGGCTAGGATATATAGCGTTATAGACTTATATAGTGTTCCCACCGAGAAGTAGGGGCCGACGCGCCAGGAATGCTGTAAAATATTACATTCGACATGTTAGGATTGCCTTAGGCTAGGTTATATAACGTTATAGACGTATATACTGTTCCCACCGAAAAGTAGTTGCCGCCGCGCCAGGAATGTTGTCAAATATTACATCCGAGATGTGAGGTACCCTTAGGTTAAGATATATAACGTTATAGGCGTATATAATGTTCCCACCGAGAAGTAGGGGCCGACGAGCCAGGAATGTTGCAAAATAGTAGGCTCGACATGTTAGGATGCCTTAGGCTAGGATATATAGCGATATAGACGTATATAAAGTTCCCACCGAGAAGTAGGCGCCGGCGCGCCAGGAATGTAGTAAAATATTACATTAGAGATGTTAGGTCGCCTTAGGCTAGGATATATAACGTTATAGATGTAAATACTTTTCCCACCGAGAAGCAGGTGCCGACGAGCCAGGAATGTTGTAAAATATTACATTCGACATGTTAGGTTGCCTTAGGCTTGGATATGTAACATTATATACGTATATAATGTTCCCACCGTGAAGTTGGGGCCAACCAGCCAGGAATGTGGTAAAATATTACATTCGACATGTTAGGTTGCCTTAAGGTAGGATATATAGCTTTATAGACGTATATAACGTTCCCACCGAGAAGTAGGTGCCGACACTACAGATATGTTGTAAAATATTACATTCGAGATGTTAGGTTGCCTTAGACTAGGATATATAGCGCTATAGACGTATATAATGTTCCCACCGAGAAGTAGGCGCCGACGAGACCGGAATGTTGTAAAATATTACATTCGACATGTTAGGATTGCCTTAGTCTAGGATATATAACGTTATAGACGTATATGATATTCCCGCCGAGAAGTACCGGCCGACACGCCAGTAATGTTGTCACATATTACATCCGAGATGTTAGGTACCCTTAGGTTAGGATATATAACGTTATAGACGTATATAATGTTCCCACCGGGAAGTAGGGGCCGAAGTGCCGGGAATGTTGTAAAATATTACACTCGACATTTTAGGTTGCCTTAGGCTAGGATATATAGCGTTATAGACATATATAATGTTCCCACCGAGAAGTAGGGGCCGACGCGCCAGGAATGTTGTAAAATATTACATTCGACACTTTAGGTTGCCTTAGGCTAGGATATATAGCGTTATAGACGTATATAATGTTCCCACCGAGAAGTAGGGGCCGACGCGCCAGGAATGTTGTGAAATATTACGATCAACATGTTAGGATTGCCTTAAGCTAGGATATATAACGTCATAGACGTATATACTGTTCCCACCGAGAAGTAGGTGCCGAAGTGCCGGGAATGTTGTAAAATATTACATTCGACATGTTAGGTTGCCTTAGGCTTGGATATGTAACATTATAGACGTATATAATGTTCGCACCGTGAAGTAGGGGCCAATCAGCCAGGAATGTTGTAAAATATTACATTCGACATGTTAGGTTGCCTTAAACTAGGATATGTAGCGTCATAGACGTAAATAACGTTCCCTCCGAGAAGTAGGGGTCGACGTGCGAGGAATGTAGTAAAATATTGCATCCGAGATGTTAGGTTGCCTTAGGCTAGGATATATAACGTTATAGACGTATAAACTGTTCACACCGAGATGTTGGTGCCGACGCGCCAGGAATGTTGTAAAATATTACATTCGACATGTTAGGTTGCCTTAAGCTAGGATTTATAGCGTTATAGACGTATATAATGTTCCCACCGAGATGTAGCGGCCGAAGTGCCGGGAATGTTGTAAAATATTACACTCGACATTTTAGGTTGCCTTAGGCTAGGATATATAGCGTTATAGACATATATAATGTTCCCACCGAGAAGTAGGGGCCGACGCGCCAGGAATGATGTAAAATATTACATTCGACATGTTAGGTTGCCTTAAGCTAGGATATATAGCGTTATAGAAGTATATAATGTTCCCACCGAGAAGTAGGGGCCGGCGCGGCAGGAATGTAGTAAAATATTACATTCGAAATGTTAGGTTGCCTTAGACTAGGATATATAACGTTATTGACTTATATAATGTTCCCACCGAGAAGTAGGTGCCGACGCGCCAGAAATGTTGTAAAATATTACATTCGACATGTTAGTTTGCCTTAAGCTAGGATATATAGCGTTATAGACGTATATAATGTTCCCACCGAGAAGTAGGGGCCGGCGCGCCAGGAATGTAGTAAAATATTACACCCGAGATGTTAGGTTGCCTTAGGTTAGGATATATAACTTTATTGACTTATATAGTGTTCCCACCGAGAAGTAGGCGCCGACGCGCCAGGAATGTTGTAAAATATTACATTCGACATGTTAGGATTGCCTTAGGCTAGGATATATAACGTTATAGACGTATAAACTGTTCACACCGAGATGTTGGTGCCGACGCGCCAGGGATGTTCTAAAATATTACATTCGACATGTTAGGTTGCCTTGAGCTAGGATTTATAGCGTTATAGACGTATATAATGTTCCCACCGAGATGTAGCGGCCGAGGTGCCGGGAATGTTGTAAAATATTACACTCGACATTTTAGGTTGCCTTAGGCTAGGATATATAGCGTTATAGACATATATAATGTTCCCACCGAGAAGTAGGAGCCGACGCGCCAGGAATGCTGTAAAATATTACATTCGACATGTTAGGTTGCCTTAAGCTAGGATATATAGCGTTATAGAAGTATATAATGTTCCCACCGAGAAGTAGGGGCCGACGCGCCAGGAATGATGTAAAATATTACATTCGACATGTTAGGTTGCCTTAAGCTAGGATATATAGCGTTATAGAAGTATATAATGTTCACACCGAGAAGTAGGGGCCGGCGCGGCAGGAATGTAGTAAAATATTACATTCGAAATGTTAGGTTGCCTTAGACTAGGATATATAACGTTATTGACTTATATAATGTTCCCACCGAGAAGTAGGTGCCGACGCGCCAGAAATGTTGTAAAATATTACATTCGACATGTTAGTTTGCCTTAAGCTAGGATATATAGCGTTATAGACGTATATAATGTTCCCACCGAGAAGTAGGGGCCGGCGCGCCAGGAATGTAGTAAAATATTACACCCGAGATGTTAGGTTGCCTTAGGTTAGGATATATAACTTTATTGACTTATATAGTGTTCCCACCGAGAAGTAGGCGCCGACGCGCCAGGAATGTTGTAAAATATTACATTCGACATGTTAGGATTGCCTTAGGCTAGGATATATAACGTTATAGACGTATAAACTGTTCACACCGAGATGTTGGTGCCGACGCGCCAGGGATGTTCTAAAATATTACATTCGACATGTTAGGTTGCCTTAGGCTAGGATATATAGCGTTATAGACATATATAATGTTCCCACCGAGAAGTAGGGGCCGACGCGCCAGGAATGCTGTAAAATATTACATTCGACATGTTAGGTTGCCTTAACCTAGGATATATAGCGTTATAGAAGTATATAATGTTCCCACCGAGAAGTAGGGGCCGGCGCGGCAGGAATGTAGTAAAATATTACATTCGAAATGTTAGGTTGCCTTAGACTAGGATATATAACGTTATTGACTTATATAATGTTCCCACCGAGAAGTAGGTGCCGACGCGCCAGAAATGTTGTAAAATATTACATTCGACATGTTAGTTTGCCTTAAGCTAGGATATACAGCGTTATAGACGTATATAATGTTCCCACCGAGAAGTAGGGGCCGGCGCGCCAGGAATGTAGTAAAATATTACACCCGAGATGTTAGGTTGCCTTAGGTTAGGATATATAACTTTATTGACTTATATAGTGTTCCCACCGAGAAGTAGGCGCCGACGCGCCAGGAATGTTGTAAAATATTACATTCGACATGTTAGGATTGCCTTAGGCTAGGATATATAACGTTATAGACGTATAAACTGTTCACACCGAGATGTTGGTGCCGACGCGCCAGGGATGTTCTAAAATATTACATTCGACATGTTAGGTTGCCTTGAGCTAGGATTTATAGCGTTATAGACGTATATAATGTTCCCACCGAGATGTAGCGGCCGAGGTGCCGGGAATGTTGTAAAATATTACACTCGACATTTTAGGTTGCCTTAGGCTAGGATATATAGCGTTATAGACATATATAATGTTCCCACCGAGAAGTAGGAGCCGACGCGCCAGGAATGCTGTAAAATATTACATTCGACATGTTAGGTTGCCTTAAGCTAGGATATATAGCGTTATAGAAGTATATAATGTTCCCACCGAGAAGTAGGGGCCGGCGCGGCAGGAATGTAGTAAAATATTACATTCGAAATGTTAGGTTGCCTTAGACTAGGATATATAGCGCTATAGACGTATATAATGTTCCCACCGAGAAGTAGGTGCCGACGCGCCAGGAATGTTGTAAAATATTACATTCAACATGTTAGGTTGCCTTAAGCTAGGATATATAGCGTTATAGACGTATATAATGTTCCCACCGAGAAGTAGGGGCCGGCGCGGCAGGAATGTAGTAAAATATTACATTCGAAATGTTAGGTTGCCTTAGACTAGGATATATAACGTTATTGACTTATATAATGTTCCCACCGAGAAGTAGGTGCCGACGCGCCAGGAATGTTGTAAAATATTACATTCGACATGTTAGTTTGCCTTAAGCTAGGATTTATAGCGTTATAGACGTATATAATGTTCCCACCGAGATGTAGCGGCCGAAGTGCCGGGAATGTTGGAAAATATTACACTCGACATTTTAGGTTGCCTTAGGCTAGGATATATAGCGTTATAGACATATATAATGTTCCCACCGAGAAGTAGGGGCCGACGCGCCAGGAATGCTGTAAAATATTACATTCGACATGTTAGGTTGCCTTAAGCTAGGATATATAGCGTTATAGACGTATATAATCTTCCCACCGAGAAGTAGGGGCCGGCGCGCCGGGAATGTTGTAACATATTACATTCGACATGTTAGGTTGCCTTAAGCTAGGATATGTAGCGTTATAGACGTAAATAACGTTCCCTCCGAGAAGTAGGGGTCGACGTGCGAGGAATGTAGTAAAATATTACATCCGAGATGTTAGGTTGCCTTAGGTTAGGATATATAACGTTATTGACTTATATAGTGTTCCCACCGAGAAGTAGGCGCCGACGCGACAGGAATGTTGTAAAATATTACATTCGACATGTTAGGATTGCCTTAGGCTAGGATATATAACGTTATAGACGTATAAACTGTTCACTCCGAGATGTTGGTGCCGACGCGCCAGGAATGTTGTAAAATATTACATTCGACATGTTAGGATGCCTTAAGCTAGGATATATAGCGTTATAGATGTATATAATGTTCCCACCGAGATGTAGCGGCCGAAGTGCCGGGAATGTTGTAAAATATTACACTCCACACTTTAGGTTGCCTTAGGCTAGGATATATAGCGTTATAGACGTATATAATGTTCCCACCGAAAAGTAGGGGCCGACGCGCCAGGAATGTTGTGAAATATTATGATCAACATGTTAGGATTGCCTTAAGCTAGGATATATAACGTCATAGACGTATATACTGTTCCCACCGAGAAGTAGGTGCCGAAGTGCCGGGAATGTTGTAAAATATTACATTCGACATGTTAGGTTGCCTTAGGCTTGGATATGTAACATTATAGACGTATATAATGTTCCCACCGTGAAGTAGGGGCCAATCAGCCAGGAATGTTGTAAAATATTACATTCGACATGTTAGGTTGCCTTAAACTAGGATATGTAGCGTCATAGACGTAAATAACGTTCCCTCCGAGAAGTAGGGGTCGACGTGCGAGGAATGTAGTAAAATTTTGCATCCGAGATGTTAGGTTGCCTTAGGCTAGGATATATAACGTTATAGACGTATAAACTGTTCACACCGAGATGTTGGTGCCGACGCGCCAGGAATGCTGTAAAATATTACATTCGACATGTTAGGTTGCCTTAAGCTAGGATATATAGCGTTATAGAAGTATATAATGTTCCCACCGAGAAGTAGGGGCCGGCGCGGCAGGAATGTAGTAAAATATTACATTCGAAATGTTAGGTTGCCTTAGACTAGGATATATAACGTTATTGACTTATATAATGTTCCCACCGAGAAGTAGGTGCCGACGCGCCAGAAATGTTGTAAAATATTACATTCGACATGTTAGTTTGCCTTAAGCTAGGATATATAGCGTTATAGACGTATATAATGTTCCCACCGAGAAGTAGGGGCCGGCGCGCCAGGAATGTAGTAAAATATTACACCCGAGATGTTAGGTTGCCTTAGGTTAGGATATATAACTTTATTGACTTATATAGTGTTCCCACCGAGAAGTAGGCGCCGACGCGCCAGGAATGTTGTAAAATATTACATTCGACATGTTAGGATTGCCTTAGGCTAGGATATATAACGTTATAGACGTATAAACTGTTCACACCGAGATGTTGGTGCCGACGCGCCAGGGATGTTCTAAAATATTACATTCGACATGTTAGGTTGCCTTGAGCTAGGATTTATAGCGTTATAGACGTATATAATGTTCCCACCGAGATGTAGCGGCCGAGGTGCCGGGAATGTTGTAAAATATTACACTCGACATTTTAGGTTGCCTTAGGCTAGGATATATAGCGTTATAGACATATATAATGTTCCCACCGAGAAGTAGGAGCCGACGCGCCAGGAATGCTGTAAAATATTACATTCGACATGTTAGGTTGCCTTAAGCTAGGATATATAGCGTTATAGAAGTATATAATGTTCCCACCGAGAAGTAGGGGCCGGCGCGGCAGGAATGTAGTAAAATATTACATTCGAAATGTTAGGTTGCCTTAGACTAGGATATATAGCGCTATAGACGTATATAATGTTCCCACCGAGAAGTAGGTGCCGACGCGCCAGGAATGTTGTAAAATATTACATTCAACATGTTAGGTTGCCTTAAGCTAGGATATATAGCGTTATAGACGTATATAATGTTCCCACCGAGAAGTAGGGGCCGGCGCGGCAGGAATGTAGTAAAATATTACATTCGAAATGTTAGGTTGCCTTAGACTAGGATATATAACGTTATTGACTTATATAATGTTCCCACCGAGAAGTAGGTGCCGACGCGCCAGGAATGTTGTAAAATATTACATTCGACATGTTAGTTTGCCTTAAGCTAGGATTTATAGCGTTATAGACGTATATAATGTTCCCACCGAGATGTAGCGGCCGAAGTGCCGGGAATGTTGGAAAATATTACACTCGACATTTTAGGTTGCCTTAGGCTAGGATATATAGCGTTATAGACATATATAATGTTCCCACCGAGAAGTAGGGGCCGACGCGCCAGGAATGCTGTAAAATATTACATTCGACATGTTAGTTTGCCTTAAGCTAGGATATACAGCGTTATAGACGTATATAATGTTCCCACCGAGAAGTAGGGGCCGGCGCGCCAGGAATGTAGTAAAATATTACACCCGAGATGTTAGGTTGCCTTAGGTTAGGATATATAACTTTATTGACTTATATAGTGTTCCCACCGAGAAGTAGGCGCCGACGCGCCAGGAATGTTGTAAAATATTACATTCGACATGTTAGGATTGCCTTAGGCTAGGATATATAACGTTATAGACGTATAAACTGTTCACACCGAGATGTTGGTGCCGACGCGCCAGGGATGTTCTAAAATATTACATTCGACATGTTAGGTTGCCTTGAGCTAGGATTTATAGCGTTATAGACGTATATAATGTTCCCACCGAGATGTAGCGGCCGAAGTGCCGGGAATGTTGTAAAATATTACACTCGACATTTTAGGTTGCCTTAGGCTAGGATATATAGCGTTATAGACATATATAATGTTCCCACCGAGAAGTAGGGGCCGACGCGCCAGGAATGATGTAAAATATTACATTCGACATGTTAGGTTGCCTTAAGCTAGGATATATAGCGTTATAGAAGTATATAATGTTCCCACCGAGAAGTAGGGGCCGGCGCGGCAGGAATGTAGTAAAATATTACATTCGAAATGTTAGGTTGCCTTAGACTAGGATATATAACGTTATTGACTTATATAATGTTCCCACCGAGAAGTAGGTGCCGACGCGCCAGAAATGTTGTAAAATATTACATTCGACATGTTAGTTTGCCTTAAGCTAGGATATATAGCGTTATAGACGTATATAATGTTCCCACCGAGAAGTAGGGGCCGGCGCGCCAGGAATGTAGTAAAATATTACACCCGAGATGTTAGGTTGCCTTAGGTTAGGATATATAACTTTATTGACTTATATAGTGTTCCCACCGAGAAGTAGGCGCCGACGCGCCAGGAATGTTGTAAAATATTACATTCGACATGTTAGGATTGCCTTAGGCTAGGATATATAACGTTATAGACGTATAAACTGTTCACACCGAGATGTTGGTGCCGACGCGCCAGGGATGTTCTAAAATATTACATTCGACATGTTAGGTTGCCTTGAGCTAGGATTTATAGCGTTATAGACGTATATAATGTTCCCACCGAGATGTAGCGGCCGAGGTGCCGGGAATGTTGTAAAATATTACACTCGACATTTTAGGTTGCCTTAGGCTAGGATATATAGCGTTATAGACATATATAATGTTCCCACCGAGAAGTAGGAGCCGACGCGCCAGGAATGCTGTAAAATATTACATTCGACATGTTAGGTTGCCTTAAGCTAGGATATATAGCGTTATAGAAGTATATAATGTTCCCACCGAGAAGTAGGGGCCGACGCGCCAGGAATGATGTAAAATATTACATTCGACATGTTAGGTTGCCTTAAGCTAGGATATATAGCGTTATAGAAGTATATAATGTTCACACCGAGAAGTAGGGGCCGGCGCGGCAGGAATGTAGTAAAATATTACATTCGAAATGTTAGGTTGCCTTAGACTAGGATATATAACGTTATTGACTTATATAATGTTCCCACCGAGAAGTAGGTGCCGACGCGCCAGAAATGTTGTAAAATATTACATTCGACATGTTAGTTTGCCTTAAGCTAGGATATATAGCGTTATAGACGTATATAATGTTCCCACCGAGAAGTAGGGGCCGGCGCGCCAGGAATGTAGTAAAATATTACACCCGAGATGTTAGGTTGCCTTAGGTTAGGATATATAACTTTATTGACTTATATAGTGTTCCCACCGAGAAGTAGGCGCCGACGCGCCAGGAATGTTGTAAAATATTACATTCGACATGTTAGGATTGCCTTAGGCTAGGATATATAACGTTATAGACGTATAAACTGTTCACACCGAGATGTTGGTGCCGACGCGCCAGGGATGTTCTAAAATATTACATTCGACATGTTAGGTTGCCTTAGGCTAGGATATATAGCGTTATAGACATATATAATGTTCCCACCGAGAAGTAGGGGCCGACGCGCCAGGAATGCTGTAAAATATTACATTCGACATGTTAGGTTGCCTTAACCTAGGATATATAGCGTTATAGAAGTATATAATGTTCCCACCGAGAAGTAGGGGCCGGCGCGGCAGGAATGTAGTAAAATATTACATTCGAAATGTTAGGTTGCCTTAGACTAGGATATATAACGTTATTGACTTATATAATGTTCCCACCGAGAAGTAGGTGCCGACGCGCCAGAAATGTTGTAAAATATTACATTCGACATGTTAGTTTGCCTTAAGCTAGGATATACAGCGTTATAGACGTATATAATGTTCCCACCGAGAAGTAGGGGCCGGCGCGCCAGGAATGTAGTAAAATATTACACCCGAGATGTTAGGTTGCCTTAGGTTAGGATATATAACTTTATTGACTTATATAGTGTTCCCACCGAGAAGTAGGCGCCGACGCGCCAGGAATGTTGTAAAATATTACATTCGACATGTTAGGATTGCCTTAGGCTAGGATATATAACGTTATAGACGTATAAACTGTTCACACCGAGATGTTGGTGCCGACGCGCCAGGGATGTTCTAAAATATTACATTCGACATGTTAGGTTGCCTTGAGCTAGGATTTATAGCGTTATAGACGTATATAATGTTCCCACCGAGATGTAGCGGCCGAGGTGCCGGGAATGTTGTAAAATATTACACTCGACATTTTAGGTTGCCTTAGGCTAGGATATATAGCGTTATAGACATATATAATGTTCCCACCGAGAAGTAGGAGCCGACGCGCCAGGAATGCTGTAAAATATTACATTCGACATGTTAGGTTGCCTTAAGCTAGGATATATAGCGTTATAGAAGTATATAATGTTCCCACCGAGAAGTAGGGGCCGGCGCGGCAGGAATGTAGTAAAATATTACATTCGAAATGTTAGGTTGCCTTAGACTAGGATATATAGCGCTATAGACGTATATAATGTTCCCACCGAGAAGTAGGTGCCGACGCGCCAGGAATGTTGTAAAATATTACATTCAACATGTTAGGTTGCCTTAAGCTAGGATATATAGCGTTATAGACGTATATAATGTTCCCACCGAGAAGTAGGGGCCGGCGCGGCAGGAATGTAGTAAAATATTACATTCGAAATGTTAGGTTGCCTTAGACTAGGATATATAACGTTATTGACTTATATAATGTTCCCACCGAGAAGTAGGTGCCGACGCGCCAGGAATGTTGTAAAATATTACATTCGACATGTTAGTTTGCCTTAAGCTAGGATTTATAGCGTTATAGACGTATATAATGTTCCCACCGAGATGTAGCGGCCGAAGTGCCGGGAATGTTGGAAAATATTACACTCGACATTTTAGGTTGCCTTAGGCTAGGATATATAGCGTTATAGACATATATAATGTTCCCACCGAGAAGTAGGGGCCGACGCGCCAGGAATGCTGTAAAATATTACATTCGACATGTTAGGTTGCCTTAAGCTAGGATATATAGCGTTATAGACGTATATAATCTTCCCACCGAGAAGTAGGGGCCGGCGCGCCGGGAATGTTGTAACATATTACATTCGACATGTTAGGTTGCCTTAAGCTAGGATATGTAGCGTTATAGACGTAAATAACGTTCCCTCCGAGAAGTAGGGGTCGACGTGCGAGGAATGTAGTAAAATATTACATCCGAGATGTTAGGTTGCCTTAGGTTAGGATATATAACGTTATTGACTTATATAGTGTTCCCACCGAGAAGTAGGCGCCGACGCGACAGGAATGTTGTAAAATATTACATTCGACATGTTAGGATTGCCTTAGGCTAGGATATATAACGTTATAGACGTATAAACTGTTCACTCCGAGATGTTGGTGCCGACGCGCCAGGAATGTTGTAAAATATTACATTCGACATGTTAGGATGCCTTAAGCTAGGATATATAGCGTTATAGATGTATATAATGTTCCCACCGAGATGTAGCGGCCGAAGTGCCGGGAATGTTGTAAAATATTACACTCCACACTTTAGGTTGCCTTAGGCTAGGATATATAGCGTTATAGACGTATATAATGTTCCCACCGAAAAGTAGGGGCCGACGCGCCAGGAATGTTGTGAAATATTATGATCAACATGTTAGGATTGCCTTAAGCTAGGATATATAACGTCATAGACGTATATACTGTTCCCACCGAGAAGTAGGTGCCGAAGTGCCGGGAATGTTGTAAAATATTACATTCGACATGTTAGGTTGCCTTAGGCTTGGATATGTAACATTATAGACGTATATAATGTTCCCACCGTGAAGTAGGGGCCAATCAGCCAGGAATGTTGTAAAATATTACATTCGACATGTTAGGTTGCCTTAAACTAGGATATGTAGCGTCATAGACGTAAATAACGTTCCCTCCGAGAAGTAGGGGTCGACGTGCGAGGAATGTAGTAAAATTTTGCATCCGAGATGTTAGGTTGCCTTAGGCTAGGATATATAACGTTATAGACGTATAAACTGTTCACACCGAGATGTTGGTGCCGACGCGCCAGGAATGCTGTAAAATATTACATTCGACATGTTAGGTTGCCTTAAGCTAGGATATATAGCGTTATAGAAGTATATAATGTTCCCACCGAGAAGTAGGGGCCGGCGCGGCAGGAATGTAGTAAAATATTACATTCGAAATGTTAGGTTGCCTTAGACTAGGATATATAACGTTATTGACTTATATAATGTTCCCACCGAGAAGTAGGTGCCGACGCGCCAGAAATGTTGTAAAATATTACATTCGACATGTTAGTTTGCCTTAAGCTAGGATATATAGCGTTATAGACGTATATAATGTTCCCACCGAGAAGTAGGGGCCGGCGCGCCAGGAATGTAGTAAAATATTACACCCGAGATGTTAGGTTGCCTTAGGTTAGGATATATAACTTTATTGACTTATATAGTGTTCCCACCGAGAAGTAGGCGCCGACGCGCCAGGAATGTTGTAAAATATTACATTCGACATGTTAGGATTGCCTTAGGCTAGGATATATAACGTTATAGACGTATAAACTGTTCACACCGAGATGTTGGTGCCGACGCGCCAGGGATGTTCTAAAATATTACATTCGACATGTTAGGTTGCCTTGAGCTAGGATTTATAGCGTTATAGACGTATATAATGTTCCCACCGAGATGTAGCGGCCGAGGTGCCGGGAATGTTGTAAAATATTACACTCGACATTTTAGGTTGCCTTAGGCTAGGATATATAGCGTTATAGACATATATAATGTTCCCACCGAGAAGTAGGAGCCGACGCGCCAGGAATGCTGTAAAATATTACATTCGACATGTTAGGTTGCCTTAAGCTAGGATATATAGCGTTATAGAAGTATATAATGTTCCCACCGAGAAGTAGGGGCCGGCGCGGCAGGAATGTAGTAAAATATTACATTCGAAATGTTAGGTTGCCTTAGACTAGGATATATAGCGCTATAGACGTATATAATGTTCCCACCGAGAAGTAGGTGCCGACGCGCCAGGAATGTTGTAAAATATTACATTCAACATGTTAGGTTGCCTTAAGCTAGGATATATAGCGTTATAGACGTATATAATGTTCCCACCGAGAAGTAGGGGCCGGCGCGGCAGGAATGTAGTAAAATATTACATTCGAAATGTTAGGTTGCCTTAGACTAGGATATATAACGTTATTGACTTATATAATGTTCCCACCGAGAAGTAGGTGCCGACGCGCCAGGAATGTTGTAAAATATTACATTCGACATGTTAGTTTGCCTTAAGCTAGGATTTATAGCGTTATAGACGTATATAATGTTCCCACCGAGATGTAGCGGCCGAAGTGCCGGGAATGTTGTAAAATATTACACTCGACATTTTAGGTTGCCTTAGGCTAGGATATATAGCGTTATAGACATATATAATGTTCCCACCGAGAAGTAGGGGCCGGCGCGCCGGGAATGTTGTAAAATATTACATTCGACATGTTAGGTTGCCTTAAGCTAGGATTTATAGCGTTATAGACGTATATAATGTTCCCACCGAGATGTAGCGGCCGAAGTGCCGGGAATGTTGGAAAATATTACACTCGACATTTTAGGTTGCCTTAGGCTAGGATATATAGCGTTATAGACATATATAATGTTCCCACCGAGAAGTAGGGGCCGACGCGCCAGGAATGCTGTAAAATATTACATTCGACATGTTAGGTTGCCTTAAGCTAGGATATATAGCGTTATAGACGTATATACTGTTCCCACCGAGAAGTAGGTGCCGAAGTGCCGGGAATGTTGTAAAATATTACATTCGACATGTTAGGTTGCCTTAGGCTTGGATATGTAACATTATAGACGTATATAATGTTCCCACCGTGAAGTAGGGGCCAATCAGCCAGGAATGTTGTAAAATATTACATTCGACATGTTAGGTTGCCTTAAACTAGGATATGTAGCGTCATAGACGTAAATAACGTTCCCTCCGAGAAGTAGGGGTCGACGTGCGAGGAATGTAGTAAAATATTGCATCCGAGATGTTAGGTTGCCTTAGGCTAGGATATATAACGTTATAGACGTATAAACTGTTCACACCGAGATGTTGGTGCCGACGCGCCAGGAATGTTGTAAAATATTACATTCGACATGTTAGGTTGCCTTAAGCTAGGATTTATAGCGTTATAGACGTATATAATGTTCCCACCGAGATGTAGCGGCCGAAGTGCCGGGAATGTTGTAAAATATTACACTCGACATTTTAGGTTGCCTTAGGCTTGGATATGTAACATTATAGACGTATATAATGTTCCCACCGTGAAGTAGGGGCCAATCAGCCAGGAATGTTGTAAAATATTACATTCGACATGTTAGGTTGCCTTAAGCTAGGATTTATAGCGTTATAGACGTATATAATGTTCCCACCGAGATGTAGCGGCCGAAGTGCCGGGAATGTTGTAAAATATTACACTCGACATTTTAGGTTGCCTTAGGCTAGGATATATAGCGTTATAGACATATATAATGTTCCCACCGAGAAGTAGGGGCCGACGCGCCAGGAATGCTGTAAAATATTACATTCGACATGTTAGGTTGCCTTAAGCTAGGATATATAGCGTTATAGAAGTATATAATGTTCCCACCGAGAAGTAGGGGCCGGCGCGGCAGGAATGTAGTAAAATATTACATTCGAAATGTTAGGTTGCCTTAGACTAGGATATATAACGTTATTGACTTATATAATGTTCCCACCGAGAAGTAGGTGCCGACGCGCCAGAAATGTTGTAAAATATTACATTCGACATGTTAGTTTGCCTTAAGCTAGGATATATAGCGTTATAGACGTATATAATGTTCCCACCGAGAAGTAGGGGCCGACGCGCCAGGAATGTAGTAAAATATTACACCCGAGATGTTAGGTTGCCTTAGGTTAGGATATATAACTTTATTGACTTATATAGTGTTCCCACCGAGAAGTAGGCGCCGACGCGCCAGGAATGTTGTAAAATATTACATTCGACATGTTAGGATTGCCTTAGGCTAGGATATATAACGTTATAGACGTATAAACTGTTCACACCGAGATGTTGGTGCCGACGCGCCAGGGATGTTCTAAAATATTACATTCGACATGTTAGGTTGCCTTGAGCTAGGATTTATAGCGTTATAGACGTATATAATGTTCCCACCGAGATGTAGCGGCCGAGGTGCCGGGAATGTTGTAAAATATTACACTCGACATTTTAGGTTGCCTTAGGCTAGGATATATAGCGTTATAGACATATATAATGTTCCCACCGAGAAGTAGGAGCCGACGCGCCAGGAATGCTGTAAAATATTACATTCGACATGTTAGGTTGCCTTAAGCTAGGATATATAGCGTTATAGAAGTATATAATGTTCCCACCGAGATGTAGCGGCCGAAGTGCCGGGAATGTTGTAAAATATTACACTCGACATTTTAGGTTGCCTTAGGCTAGGATATATAGCGTTATAGACATATATAATGTTCCCACCGAGAAGTAGGGGCCGGCGCGCCGGGAATGTTGTAAAATATTACATTCGACATGTTAGGTTGCCTTAAGCTAGGATTTATAGCGTTATAGACGTATATAATGTTCCCACCGAGATGTAGCGGCCGAAGTGCCGGGAATGTTGGAAAATATTACACTCGACATTTTAGGTTGCCTTAGGCTAGGATATATAGCGTTATGGACATATATAATGTTCCCACCGAGAAGTAGGGGCCGACGCGCCAGGAATGCTGTAAAATATTACATTCGACATGTTAGGTTGCCTTAAGCTAGGATATATAGCGTTATAGAAGTATATAATGTTCCCACCGAGAAGTAGGGGCCGGCGCGGCAGGAATGTAGTAAAATATTACATTCGAAATGTTAGGTTGCCTTAGACTAGGATATATAACGTTATTGACTTATATAATGTTCCCACCGAGAAGTAGGTGCCGACGCGCCAGGAATGTTGTAAAATATTACATTCGACATGTTAGTTTGCCTTAAGCTAGGATATATAGCGTTATAGACGTATATAATGTTCCCACCGAGAAGTAGGGGCCGGCGCGCCAGGAATGTAGTAAAATATTACACCCGAGATGTTAGGTTGCCTTAGGTTAGGATATATAACTTTATTGACTTATATAGTGTTCCCACCGAGAAGTAGGCGCCGACGCGCCAGGAATGTTGTAAAATATTACATTCGACATGTTAGGATTGCCTTAGGCTAGGATATATAACGTTATAGACGTATAAACTGTTCACACCGAGATGTTGGTGCCGACGCGCCAGGGATGTTCTAAAATATTACATTCGACATGTTAGGTTGCCTTGAGCTAGGATTTATAGCGTTATAGACGTATATAATGTTCCCACCGAGATGTAGCGGCCGAGGTGCCGGGAATGTTGTAAAATATTACACTCGACATTTTAGGTTGCCTTAGGCTAGGATATATAGCGTTATAGACATATATAATGTTCCCACCGAGAAGTAGGAGCCGACGCGCCAGGAATGCTGTAAAATATTACATTCGACATGTTAGGTTGCCTTAAGCTAGGATATATAGCGTTATAGACGTATATGGTGTTCCCACCGAGAAGTAGGGCCCGGCGCGCCAGGAATGTAGTAAAATATTACACCCGAGATGTTAGGTTGCCTTAGGCTAGGATATATAACGTTATAGACGTATAAACTGCTCACTCCGAGATGTTGGTGCCGACGCGCCAGGAATGTTGTAAAATATTACATTCGACATGTTAGGATGCCTTAAGCTACGATTTATAGCGTTATAGACGTATATAATGTTCCCACCGAGAAGTAGGGGCCGGCGCCCCAGGAATGTAGTAAAATATTACACCCGAGATGTTAGGTTGCCCTAGGTTAGGATATATAACTTTATTGACTTATATAGTGTTCCCACCGAGAAGTAGGCGCCGACGCGCCAGGAATGCTGTAAAATATTACATTCGACATGTTAGGATTGCCTTAGGCTAGGATATATAACGTTATAGACGTATAAACTGTTCACACCGAGATGTTGGTGCCGACGCGCCAGGGATGTTCTAAAATATTACATTCGACATGTTAGGTTGCCTTAAGCTAGGATTTATAGCGTTATAGACGTATATAATGTTCCCACCGGGATGTAGCGGCCGAAGTGCCGGGAATGTTGTAAAATATTACACTCGACATTTTAGGTTGCCTTAGGCTAGGATATATAGCGTTATAGACATATATAATGTTCCCACCGAGAAGTAGGAGCCGACGCGCCAGGAATGCTGTAAAATATTACATTCGACATGTTAGGTTGCCTTAAGCTAGGATATATAGCGTTATAGAAGTATATAATGTTCCCACCGAGAAGTAGGGGCCGGGGCGCCAGGAATGTAGTAAAATATTACACCCGAGATGTTAGGTTGCCTTAGGTTAGGATATATAACGTTATTGCCTTATGTAATGTTCCCACCGAGAAGTAGGGGCCGACGCGCCAGGAATGTTGTAAAATATTACATCCGAGATGTTAGGATTGCCTTAGGCTAGGATATATAACGTTATAGACGTATATACTCTTCCCACCGAGAAGTAGGTGCCGACGCGCCAGGAATATTGTAAAATAATGCATTCGACATGTTAGGTTGCCTTAAGCTAGGATATGTAGCGTTATAGACGTAAATAACGTTCCCACCGAGAAATAGGGGCCGACACGCCAGGAATGTTGCAAAACATTACATTCGACATGTTAGGTTGCCTTAAGCTAGGATATATAACGTTATAGACGTATATACTCTTCCCACCGAGAAGTAGGTGCCGACGCGCCAGGAATATTGTAAAATAATGCATTCGACATGTTAGGTTGCCTTAAGCTAGGATATGTAGCGTTATAGACGTAAATAACGTTCCCACCGAGAAATAGGGGCCGACACGCCAGGAATGTTGCAAAACGTTACATTCGACATGTTAGGTTGCCTTAAGCTAGGATATGTAGCGTTATAGACATCAATAACGTTCCCACCGAGAAGTTAGGTGCCGACGTGCGCGGAATGTAGTAAAATATTGCATCCGAGATGTTAGGTTGCCTTAGGTTAGGATATATAACGTTATTGACTTATATAATGTTCCCACCGAGAAGTAGGGGCCGGCTCGCCAGGAATGTAGTAAAATATTACACCCGAGATGTTAGGTTGCCTTAGGTTAGGATATATAACGTTATAGACGTATATGATATTCCCACCGAGAAGTACGGGCCGACACGCCAGCAATTTTGTCAAATATTACGTCCGAGATGTTAGGTACCCTTAGGTTAGGATATATAACGTTATAGACGTATATAATGTTCCCACCGAGAAGTAGGGGCCGACGAGCCAGGAATGTTGTAAAATAGTAGGCTCGACACGTTAGGATGCCTTAGGCTAGGATATATAGCGCTATAGACGTATATAATGTTCCCACCGGGAAGTAGGTGCCGACGCGCCAGGAATGTTGTAAAATATTACATTCGAGATGTTAGGATTGCCTTAGGCTAGGATATATAACGTTATAGACGTATATACTGTTCCCACCGAGAAGTAGGGGCCGACGCGCCAGGAATGTTGTAAAATATTACATTCGACATGTTAGGATTGCCTTAGGCTAGGATACATAACGTTATAGACGTATATGATATTCCCACCGAGAAGTACGGGCCGACACGCCAGCAATTTTGTCAAATATTACGTCCGAGATGTTAGGTACCCTTAGGTTAGGATATATAACGTTATTGACTTATATAGTGTTCCCACCGAGAAGTAGGCGCCGACGCGACAGGAATGTTGTAAAATATTACATTCGACATGTTAGGATTGCCTTAGGCTAGGATATATAACGTTATAGACGTATAAACTGTTCACTCCGAGATGTTGGTGCCGACGCGCCAGGAATGTTGTAAAATATTACATTCGACATGTTAGGATGCCTTAAGCTAGGATATATAGCGTTATAGATGTATATAATGTTCCCACCGAGATGTAGCGGCCGAAGTGCCGGGAATGTTGTAAAATATTACACTCCACATTTTAGGTTGCCTTAGGCTAGGATATATAGCGTTATAGACATATATAATGTTCCCACCGAGAAGTAGGGGCCGACACGCCAGGAATGTTGTAAAACAATACATTCGAAATGTTAGGTTGCCTTAGGTTAGGATATATATCGGTATTGACTTATATAATGTTCCCACCGAGAAGTAGGGCCCGACGCGCCAGGAATGTTGTAAAATATTACATCCGAGGTGTTAGGATTGCCCTAGGCTAGGATATATAACGTTATAGACGTATATATTGTTCCCACCGAGAAGTAGGGGCCGATGAGCCAGGAATGTTGTAAAATATTACATTCGACATGTTAGGTTGCCTTCAGCTAGGATATATAGCGTTATGGACGTATATAATATTGCCACCGAGAAGTAACGGCCGACGTGCCAGGAATGTAGTAAAATATTACATCCGAGATGTTAGCTTGCCTTAGGTTAGGATATATAACGTTATAGACGTATATAGTGTTGCCACCGAGAAGTAGGGGCCGATGAGCCAAGAATGTTGTTAAACATAACATCCGATGTGTTAGGTTGCCTTAGGTTAGGATATATAACGTTATAGACGTATATATTGTTCCCACCGAGAAGTAGGGGCCGATGAGCCAGGAATGTTGTAAAATATTACATCCGAGATGTTAGGTTGCCTCATGCTAGGATATATAGCGTTATAGACGTATATAATGTTCCCACCGAGATGTAGCGGCCGAAGTGCCGGGAATGTTGTAAAATATTACACTCGACATTTTAGGTTGCCTTAGGCTAGGATATATAGCGTTATAGACATATATAATGTTCCCACCGAGAAGTAGGGGCCGACGCGCCAGGAATGCTGTAAAATATTACATTCGACATGTTAGGTTGCCTTAAGCTAGGATATATAGCGTTATAGAAGTATATAATGTTCCCACCGAGAAGTAGGGGCCGGCGCGGCAGGAATGTAGTAAAATATTATATTCGAAATGTTAGGTTGCCTTAGACTAGGATATATAGCGCTATAGACGTATATAATGTTCCCACCGAGAAGTAGGTGCCGACGCGCCAGGAATGTTGTAAAATATTACATTCGACATGTTAGGATGCCTTAAGCTAGGATTTATAGCGTTATAGACGTATATAATGTTCCCACCGAGATGTAGCGGCCGAAGTGCCGGGAATGTTGTAAAATATTACACTCGACATTTTAGGTTGCCTTAGGCTAGGATATATAGCGTTATATACTTATATAGTGTTCCCACCGAGAAGTGGGGGCCGACGCGCCAGGAATGCTGTAAAATATTACATTCGACATGTTAGGATTGCCTTAGGCTAGGTTATATAACGTTATAGACGTAAATACTGTTCCCACCGAAAAGTAGTTTCCGCCGCGCCAGGAATGTTGTCAAATATTACATCCGAGATGTTAGGTACCCTTAGGTTAAG
The DNA here is from genome assembly GCA_963969225.1 of Xylocopa violacea. NCBI lineage: Eukaryota > Metazoa > Arthropoda > Insecta > Hymenoptera > Apidae > Xylocopa > Xylocopa violacea. The sequence continues at coordinate 4,233,562 of CAXAJV010000857.1, forward strand.
ATATATAACGTTATAGGCGTATATAATGTTCCCACCGAGAAATAGGGGCCGACACGCCAGGAATGTTGCAAAACGTTACATTCGACATGTTAGGTTGCCTTAAGCTAGGATATGTAGCGTTATAGACATCAATAACGTTCCCACCGAGAAGTTAGGTGCCGACGTGCGCGGAATGTAGTAAAATATTGCATCCGAGATGTTAGGTTGCCTTAGGTTAGGATATATAACGTTATTGACTTATATAATGTTCCCACCGAGAAGTAGGGGCCGGCTCGCCAGGAATGTAGTAAAATATTACACCCGAGATGTTAGGTTGCCATAGGTTAGGATATATAACGTTATAGACGTATATGATATTCCCACCGAGAAGTACGGGCCGACACGCCAGCAATTTTGTCAAATATTACGTCCGAGATGTTAGGTACCCTTAGGTTAGGATTTATAACGTTATAGACGTATATAATGTTCCCACCGAGAAGTAGGGGCCGACGAGCCAGGAATGTTGTAAAATAGTAGGCTCGACACGTTAGGATGCCTTAGGCTAGGATATATAGCGCTATAGACGTATATAATGTTCCCACCGAGAAGTAGGTGCCGACGCGCCAGGAATGTTGTAAAATATTACATTCGAGATGTTAGGATTGCCTTAGGCTAGGATATATAACGTTATAGACGTATATACTGTTCCCACCGAGAAGTAGGGGCCGACGCGCCAGGAATGTTGTAAAATATTACATTCGACATGTTAGGTTGCCATAAGCTAGGACATATAGCGTTATAGACGTATATAATGTTCCCACCGAGAAGTAGGGGCCGGCGCGCCGGGAATGTTGTAAAATATTACATTCGGCATGTTAGGTTGCCTTAAGCTAGGATTTATAGCGTTATAGACGTATATAATGTTCCCACCGAGATGTAGCGGCCGAAGTGCCGGGAATGTTGTAAAATATTACACTCGACATTTTAGGTTGCCTTAGGCTAGGATATATAGCGTTATAGACATATATAATGTTCCCACCGAGAAGTAGGGGCCGACGCGCCAGGAATGCTGTAAAATATTACACTCGACATGTTAGGTTGCCTTAAGCTAGGATATATAGCGTTATAGACGTATATAATGTTCCCACCGAGAAGTAGGGGCCGGCGCGCCAGGAATGTAGTAAAATATTACACCCGAGATGTTAGGTTGCCTTAGGTTAGGATATATAACGTTATTGACTTATATAATGTTCCCACCGAGAAGTAGGGCCCGACACGCCAGGAATGTTGTAAAATATTACATCCGAGATGTTAGGATTGCCTTAGGCTAGGATACATAACGTTATAGACGTATATGATATTCCCACCGAGAAGTACGGGCCGACACGCCAGCAATTTTGTCAAATATTACGCCCGAGATGTTAGGTACCCTTAGGTTAGGATATATAACGTTATTGACTTATATAGTGTTCCCACCGAGAAGTAGGCGCCGACGCGACAGGAATGTTGTAAAATATTACATTCGACATGTTAGGTTGCCTTAAGCTAGGATATATAGCGTTATAGAAGTATATAATGTTCCCACCGAGAAGTAGGGGCCGGCGCGGCAGGAATGTAGTAAAATATTATATTCGAGATGTTAGGTTGCCTTAGACTAGGATATATAGCGCTATAGACGTATATAATGTTCCCACCGAGAAGTAGGTGCCGACGCGCCAGGAATGTTGTAAAATATTACATTCGACATGTTAGGATGCCTTAAGCTAGGATTTATAGCGTTATAGACGTATATAATGTTCCCACCGAGATGTAGCGGCCGAAGTGCCGGGAATGTTGTAAAATATTACACTCGACATTTTAGGTTGCCTTAGGCTAGGATATATAGCTTTATATACTTATATAGTGTTCCCACCGAGAAGTGGGGGCCGACGCGCCAGGAATGCTGTAAAATATTACATTCGACATGTTAGGTTGCCTTAAGCTAGGATTTATAGCGTTATTGACGTATATAATGTTCGCACCGAGATGTAGCGGCCGAAGTGCCGGGAATGTTGTAAAATATTACACTCGACATTTTAGGTTGCCTTAGGCTAGGATATATAGCGTTATAGACATATATAATGTTCCCACCGAGAAGTAGGTGCCGAAGTGCCGGGAATGTTGTAAAATATTACATTCGACATGTTAGGTTGCCTTAGGCTTGGATATGTAACATTATAGACATATATAATGTTCCCACCGTGAAGTTGGGGCCAACCAGCCAGGAATGTGGTAAAATATTACATTCGACATGGTAGGTTGCCTTAAGGTAGGATATTTAGCTTTATAGACGTATATAACGTTCCCACCGAGAAGTAGGTGCCGACACGACAGGCATGTTGTAAAATATTACATTCGAAATGTTAGGTTGCCTTAGACTAGGATATATAGCGCTATAGACGTATATAATGTTCCCACCGAGAAGTAGGTACCGACGCGCCAGGAATGTTATAAAATATTACATTCGACACTTTAGGTTGCCTTAGGCTAGGATATATAGCGTTATAGACGTATATAATGTTCCCACCGTGAAGTAGGGGCCGACGCGCCAGGAATGTTGTAAAATAATACATTCGACACTTTAGGTTTCCTTAGGCTAGGATATATAGCGTTATAGACGTATATAATGTTCCCACCGAGAAGTAGGGGCCGACGCGCCAGGAATGTTGTGAAATATTACGAGCAACATGTTAGGATTGCCTTAGGCTAGGATATATAACGTCATAGACGTATATACTGTTCCCACCGAGAAGTAGGTGCCGAAGTGCCGGGAATGTTGTAAAATATTACATTTGACATGTTAGGTTGCCTTAGGCTTGGATATGTAACATTATAGACGTATATAATATTCCCACCGTGAAGTAGGGGCCAACCAGCCAGGAATGTGGTAAAATATTACATTCGACATGTTAGGTTGCCTTAAGGTAGGATATATAGCTTTATAGACGTATATAACGTTCCCACCGAGAAGGAGGTGCCGACACGACATGTATGTTGTAAAATATAACATTCGAAATGTTAGGTCGCCTTAGACTAGGATATACAGCGCTATAGACGTATATAATGTTCCCACCGAGAAGTAGGTGCCGACGCGCCAGGTATGTTGTAAAATATTACATTCGACATGTTAGGATTGCCTTAGTCTAGGATATATAACGTTATAGACGGATATGATATTCCCACCGAGAAGTACGGGCCGACACGCCACCAATGTTGTCAAATATTACATCCGAAATGTTAGGTACCCTTAGGTTAGGATATATAACGTTATAGACGTATATAATGTTCCCACCGAGAAGTAGGTGCCGACGCGCCAGGAATGTTGCAAATATTACATTCGACATGTTAGGTTGCCTTAAGCTAGGATATGTAGCGTTATAGACGTAAATAACGTTCCCACCGAGAAATAGGGGCCGACACGCCAGGAATGCTGCAAAACATTACATTCGACATGTTAGGTTGCCTTAAGCTAGGATATGTAGCGTTATCAACGTCAATAACGTTCCCACCGAGAAGTTAGGTGCCGACGTGCGCGGAATGTAGTAAAATATTGCATTCGACATGTTAGGATTGCCTTAGGCTAGGATATATAACGTTATAGACGTATAAACTGTTCACTCCGAGATGTTGGTGCCGACGCGCCAGGAATGTTGTAAAATATTACATTCCACATGTTAGGATGCCTTAAGCTAGGATTTATAGCGTTATAGACGTATATAATGTTCCCACCGAGATGTAGCGGCCGAAGTGCCGGGAATGTTGTAAAATATTACACTCGACATTTTAGGTTGCCTTAGGCTAGGATATATAGCGTTATAGACTTATATAGTGTTCCCACCGAGAAGTAGGGGCCGACGCGCCAGGAATGCTGTAAAATATTACATTCGACATGTTAGGATTGCCTTAGGCTAGGTTATATAACGTTATAGACGTATATACTGTTCCCACCGAAAAGTAGTTTCCGCCGCGCCAGGAATGTTGTCAAATATTACATCCGAGATGTTAGGTACCCTTAGGTTAAGATATATAACGTTATAGGCGTATATAATGTTCCCACCGAGAAGTAGGGGCCGACGAGCCAGGAATGTTGTAAAATAGTAGGCTCGACATGTTAGGATGCCTTAGGCTAGGATATATAGCGATATAGACGTATATAAAGTTCCCACCGAGAAGTAGGCGCCGGCGCGCCAGGAATGTAGTAAAATATTACATTAGAGATGTTAGGTCGCCTTAGGCTAGGATATATAACGTTATAGATGTAAATACTGTTCCCACCGAGAAGTAGGTGCCGACGAGCCAGGAATGTTGTAAAATATTACAATCGACATGTTTGGATTGCCTTAGGCTAGGATATATAACGTTATAGACGTATAAACTGGTCCCACCGAGAAGTTGGTGCCGACGAGACACGAATGTTGTAAAATATTACATTCGACATGTTAGGTTGCCTTAAACTAGGATATGTAGCGTTATAGACGTATATAATGTTCCCACCGAAATGTAGCGGCCGAAGTGCATGGAATGTTGTAAAATATTACACTCAACATTTTAGGTTGCCTTAGGCTAGGATATATAGCGTGATAGACATATATAATGTTCCCACCGAGAAGTAGGGGCCGACGCGCCAGGAATGTTATAAAATATTACATTCGACACTTTAGGTTGCCTTAGGCTAGGATACATAGCGTTATAGACGTATATATTGTTGCCACCGAGAAGTAGGGGCCGACGCGCCAGGATTGTTGTGAAATATTACGGTCAACATGTTAGGATTGCCTTAAGCTAGGATATATAATGTCATAGACGTATATACTGTTCCCACCGAGAAGTAGGTGCCGAAGTGACGGGAATGTTGTAAAATATTACATTCGACATGATAGGTTGCCTTAGGCTAGGATATATAACGTTATAGACGTATAAACTGTTCACTCCGAGATGTTGGTGCCGACGCGCCAGGAATGTTGTAAAATATTACATTCCACATGTTAGGATGCCTTAAGCTAGGATATATAGCGTTATAGATGTATATAATGTTCCCACCGAGATGTAGCGGCCGAAGTGCCGGGAATGTTGTAAAATATTACACTCCGCATTTTAGGTTGCCTTAGGCTAGGATATATAGCGTTATAGACATATATAATGTTCCCACCGAGAAGTAGGGGCCGACGCGCCAGGAATGCTGTAAAATATTACATTCGACATGCTAGGTTGCCTTAGGCTGGGATATATAGCTTTAAAGACGTACATAACGTTCCCACCGAGAAATAGGGGCCGACACGCCAGGAATGTTGTAAAACATTACATTCGAAATGTTAGGTTGCCTTAGGTTAGGATATATATCGGTATTGACTTATATAATGTTCCCACCGAGAAGTAGGGCCCGACGCGCCAGGAATGTTGTAAAATATTACATCCGAGGTGTTAGGATTGCCCTAGGCTAGGATATATAACGTTATAGACGTATATATTGTTCCCACCGAGAAGTAGGGGCCGATGAGCCAGGAATGTTGTAAAATATTACATTCGACATGTTAGGTTGCCTTCAGCTAGGATATATAGCGTTATGGACGTATATAATATTGCCACCGAGAAGTAACGGCCGACGTGCCAGGAATGTAGTAAAATATTACATCCGAGATGTTAGCTTGCCTTAGGTTAGGATATATAACGTTATAGACGTATATAGTGTTGCCACCGAGAAGTAGGGGCCGATGAGCCAAGAATGTTGTTAAACATAACATCCGATGTGTTAGGTTGCCTTAGGTTAGGATATATAACGTTATAGACGTATATATTGTTCCCACCGGGAAGTAGGGGCCGATGAGCCAGGAATGTTGTAAAATATTACATCCGAGATGTTAGGTTGCCTCATGCTAGGATATATAGCGTTATAGACGTATATAATGTTCCCACCGAGATGTAGCGGCCGAAGTGCCGGGAATGTTGTAAAATATTACACTCGACATTTTAGGTTGCCTTAGGCTAGGATATATAGCGTTATAGACATATATAATGTTCCCACCGAGAAGTAGGGGCCGGCGCGGCAGGAATGTAGTAAAATATTATATTCGAAATGTTAGGTTGCCTTAGACTAGGATATATAGCGCTATAGACGTATATAATGTTCCCACCGAGAAGTAGGTGCCGACGCGCCAGGAATGTTGTAAAATATTACATTCGACATGTTAGGATGCCTTAAGCTAGGATTTATAGCGTTATAGACGTATATAATGTTCCCACCGAGATGTAGCGGCCGAAGTGCCGGGAATGTTGTAAAATATTACACTCGACATTTTAGGTTGCCTTAGGCTAGGATATATAGCGTTATATACTTATATAGTGTTCCCACCGAGAAGTGGGGGCCGACGCGCCAGGAATGCTGTAAAATATTACATTCGACATGTTAGGATTGCCTTAGGCTAGGTTATATAACGTTATAGACGTATATACTGTTCCCACCGAAAAGTAGTTTCCGCCGCGCCAGGAATGTTGTCAAATATTACATCCGAGATGTTAGGTACCCTTAGGTTAAGATATATAACGTTATAGGCGTATATAATGTTCCCACCGAGAAGTAGGGGCCGACGAGCCAGGAATGTTGTAAAATAGTAGGCTCGACATGTTAGGATGCCTTAGGCTAGGATATATAGCGATATAGACGTATATAAAGTTCCCACCGAGAAGTAGGCGCCGGCGCGCCAGGAATGTAGTAAAATATTACATTAGAGATGTTAGGTCGCCTTAGGCTAGGATATATAACGTTATAGATGTAAATACTGTTCCCACCGAGAAGTAGGTGCCGACGAGCCAGGAATGTTGTAAAATATTACAATCGACATGTTAGGATTGCCTTAGGCTAGGATATATAACGTTATAGATGTATAAACTGGTCCCACCGAGAAGTTGGTGCCGACGAGCCAGGAATGTTGTAAAATATTACATTCGACATGTTAGGTTGCCTTAGGCTTGGATATGTAACATTATAGACGTATATAATGTTCCCACCGTGAAGTTGGGGCCAACCAGCCAGGAATGTGGTAAAATATTACATTCGACATGTTAGGTTGCCTTAAGGTAGGATATATAGCTTTATAGACGTATATAACGTTCCCACCGAGAAGTAGGTGCCGACACGACAGGTATGTTGTAAAATATTGCATCCGAGATGTTAGGTTGCCTTAGGCTAGGATATATAACGTTATAGACGTATAAACTGTTCACACCGAGATGTTGGTGCCGACGCACCAGGAATGTTGTAAAATATTACATTCGACATGTTAGGTTGCCTTAAGCTAGGATTTATAGCGTTATAGACGTATATAATGTTCGCACCGAGATGTAGCGGCCAAAGTGCCGGGAATGTTGTAAAATATTACACTCGACATTTTAGGTTGCCTTAGGCTAGGATATATAGCGTTATAGACATATATAATGTTCCCACCGAGAAGTAGGGGCCGACGCGCCAGGAATGTTGTAAAATATTACATTCGACACTTTAGGTTGCCTTAGGCTAGGATATATAGCGTTATAGACGTATATAATGTTCCCACCGAGAAGTAGGGGCCGACGCGCCAGGAATGTTGTGAAATATTACGATCAACATGTTAGGATTGCCTTAAGCTAGGATATATAACGTCATAGACGTATATACTGTTCCCACCGAGAAGTAGGTGCCGAAGTGCCGGGAATGTTGTAAAATATTACATTCGACATGTTAGGTTGCCTTAGGCTTGGATATGTAACATTATAGACGTATATAATGTTCCCACCGTGAAGTAGGGGTCGACGTGCGAGGAATGTAGTAAAATATTGCATCCGAGATGTTAGGTTGCCTTAGGCTAGGATATATAACGTTATAGACGTATAAACTGTTCACACCGAGATGTTAGTGCCGACGCGCCAGGAATGTTGTAAAATATTACATTCGACATGATAGGTTGCCTTAGGCTAGGATATATAACGTTATAGACGTATAAACTGTTCACTCCGAGATGTTGGTGCCGACGCGCCAGGAATGTTGTAAAATATTACATTCCACATGTTAGGATGCCTTAAGCTAGGATTTATAGCGTTATAGACGTATATAATGTTCCCACCGAGATGTAGCGGCCGAAGTGCCGGGAATGTTGTAAAATATTACACTCGACATTTTAGGTTGCCTTAGGCTAGGATATATAGCGTTATAGACTTATATAGTGTTCCCACCGAGAAGTAGGGGCCGACGCGCCAGGAATGCTGTAAAATATTACATTCGACATGTTAGGATTGCCTTAGGCTAGGTTATATAACGTTATAGACGTATATACTGTTCCCACCGAAGAGTAGTTTCCGCCGCGCCAGGAATGTTGTCAAATATTACATCCGAGATGTTAGGTACCCTTAGACTAGGATATATAACGTTATAGGCGTATATAATGTTCCCACCGAGAAGTAGGGGCCGACGAGCCAGGAATGTTGTAAAATAGTAGGCTCGACATGTTAGGATGCCTTAGGCTAGGATATATAGCGATATAGACGTATATAATGTTCCCACCGAGAAGTAGGGGCCGGCGCGCCAGGAATCTAGTAAAATATTACATTAGAGATGTTAGGTCGCCTTAGGCTAGGATATATATCGTTATAGATGTAAATACTGTTCGCACCGAGAAGTAGGTGCCGACGAGCCAGGAATGTTGTAAAATATTACAATCGACATGTTAGGATTGCTTTAGGCTAGGATATATAACGTTATAGACGTATAAACTGTTCACACCGAGATGTTGGTGCCGACGCGCCAGGAATGTTGTAAAATATTACATTCGACATGTTAGGTTGCCTTAAGCTAGGATTTATAGCGTTATAGACGTATATAATGTTCCCACCGAGAAGTAACTGCCGACGCGCCAGGAATGTTGTAAAATATTACATTCCACAGGTTAGGTTGCCTTAGGCTAGGACATATAGCGTTGTAGACGTATGTAATGATCCCACCGAGAAGTAGGGTCCGACGTTCCAGGAATGTTGTAAAATATTACGGTAGAGACTTTAGGTTGCCTTAGGTTAGGATATATAACGTTATAGACGTATATAATGTTACGACAGAGAACTAGGGACTTGCATGCCAGGAATGTTGTAAAATATTACGGTAGAGATGATAGGTTGCCTTAGTTTAGGATATATAACGTTATAGACGTATATAATGTTCCCACCGAGAAGTAGGTTCCGACGCGCCAGGAATGTTGTAAAATATAACATTCGACATGTTAGGTTGCCTTAGGCTAGGATATGTAACATTATAGACGTATATAATGTTCCCACGGTGAAGTAAGGGCCAACGAGCCAGGAATGTGGTAAAATATTACATTCGACATGTTAGGTTGCCTTAGGTTAGGATATATAGCGTTATAGACGTATATAATGTTCCCACCGAGAAGTAGGTGCCGACGCGCCAGGCATGTTGTAAAATATTACATTCCACATGTTAGGATGCCTTAAACTAGGATATATAGCGTTATAGACGTATGTAATGATCCCACCGAGAAGTAGGGGCCGACGCGCCAGGAATGTTGTAAAATATTACATCCGAGATGTTAGGATTGCCTTAGGCTAGGATATATAACGTTATAGACGAACATACTGTTCCCACCGAGAAGGAGGTGCCGACGCGTCAGGAATGTTGTAAAATATTACGGTAGAGACGTTAGGTTGCCTTAGGTTAGGATATATAACGTTATAGACGTATATAATGTTCCCACCGTGAAGTAGGTGCCGACGCGCCAGGAATGTTGTAAAATATTACATTCGACATGTTAGGTTGCCTTAAACTAGGATATATAGCGTTATAGACGTATGTAATGATCCCACCGAGAAGTAGGGGTCGACGTGCCAGGAATGTAGTAAAATATTGCATCCGAGATGTTAGGTTGCCTTAGGTTACGATATATAACGTTATTGACTTATATAATATTCCCACCGAGAAGTAGGAGCCGACGAGACCGGAATGTTGTAAAATATTACATTCGACATGTTAGGATTGCCTTAGTCTAGGATATATAACGTTATAGACGGATATGATATTCCCACCGAGAAGTACGGGCCGACACGCCACCAATGTTGTCAAATATTACATCCGAAATATTAGGTACCCTTAGACTAGGATATATAACGTTATAGACGTATATAATGTTCGCACCGAGAAGTAGGGGCCGACGAGCCAGGAATGTTGTAAAATAGTAGGCTCGACATGTTAGGATGCCTTAGGCTAGGATATATAGCGACATAGACGTATATAATGTTCCCACCGAGAAGTAGGGGCCGGCGCGCCAGGAATGTAGTAAAATATTACATTAGAGATGTTAGGTCGCCTTAGGCTAGGATATATATCGTTATAGATGTAAATACTGTTCGCACCGAGAAGTAGGTGCCGACGAGCCAGGAATGTTGTAAAATATTACAATCGACATGTTAGGATTGCTTTAGGCTAGGATATATAACGTTATAGACGTATAAACTGTTCACACCGAGATGTTGGTGCCGACGCGCCAGGAATGTTGTAAAATATTACATTCGACATGTTAGGTTGCCTTAAGCTAGGATTTATAGCGTTATAGACGTATATAATGTTCCCACCGAGAAGTAACTGCCGACGCGCCAGGAATGTTGTAAAATATTACATTCCACAGGTTAGGTTGCCTTAGGCTAGGACATATAGCGTTGTAGACGTATGTAATGATCCCACCGAGAAGTAGGGGCCGACGTTCCAGGAATGTTGTAAAATATTACGGTAGAGACTTTAGGTTGCCTTAGGTTAGGATATATAACGTTATAGACGTATATAATGTTACGACAGAGAACTAGGGACTTGCATGCCAGGAATGTTGTAAAATATTACGGTAGAGATGATAGGTTGCCTTAGTTTAGGATATATAACGTTATAGACGTATATAATGTTCCCACCGAGAAATAGGTTCCGACGCGCCAGGAATGTTGTAAAATATAACATTCGACATGTTAGGTTGCCTTAGGCTAGGATATGTAACATTATAGACGTATATAATGTTCCCACGGTGAAGTAAGGGCCAACGAGCCAGGAATGTGGTAAAATATTACATTCGACATGTTAGGTTGCCTTAGGTTAGGATATATAGCGTTATAGACGTATATAATGTTCCCACCGAGAAGTAGGTGCCGACGCGCCAGGCATGTTGTAAAATATTACATTCCACATGTTAGGATGCCTTAAACTAGGATATATAGCGTTATAGAGGTATGTAATGATCCCACCGAGAAGTAGGGGCCGACGCGCCAGGAATGTTGTAAAATATTACATCCGAGATGTTAGGATTGCCTTAGGCTAGGATATATAACGTTATAGACGAACATACTGTTCCCACCGAGAAGGAGGTGCCGACGCGTCAGGAATGTTGTAAAATATTACGGTAGAGACGTTAGGTTGCCTTAGGTTAGGATATATAACGTTATAGACGTATATAATGTTCCCACCGTGAAGTAGGTGCCGACGCGCCAGGAATGTTGTAAAATATTACATTCGACATGTTAGGTTGCCTTAAACTAGGATATATAGCGTTATAGACGTATGTAATGATCCCACCGAGAAGTAGGGGTCGACGTGCCAGGAATGTAGTAAAATATTGCATCCGAGATGTTAGGTTGCCTTACGTTAGGATATATAACGTTATTGACTTATATAATATTCCCACCGAGAAGTAGGAGCCGACGAGACCGGAATGTTGTAAAATATTACATTCGACATGTTAGGATTGCCTTAGTCTAGGATATATAACGTTATAGACGGATATGATATTCCCACCGAGAAGTACGGGCCGACACGCCACCAATGTTGTCAAATATTACATCCGAAATGTTGGGTACCCTTAGGTTAGGATATATAACGTTATATACGTATATAATGTTCCCACCGAGAAGTAGGGGCCGACGCGCCAGGAATGTGGTGAAATATTACGATCAACATGTTAGGATTGCCTTAGGCCAGGATATATAACGTCATAGACGTATATACTGTTCCCACCGAGAAGTAGGTGCCGAAGTTCCGGGAATGTTGTAAAATATTACATTCGACATGTTAGGTTGCCTTAGGCTTGGATATGTAACATTATAGACGTATATAATGTTCCCACCGTGAAGTAGGGGCCAATCAGCCAGGAATGTTGTAAAATATTACATTCGACATGTTAGGTTGCCTTAAACTAGGATATGTAGCGTTATAGACGTAAATAACGTTCCATCCGAGAAGTAGTGGTCGACGTGCGAGGAATGTAGTAAAATATTGCATCCGAGATGTTAGGTTGCCTTAGGCTAGGATATATAACGTTATAGACGTATATAATGTTCCTACCGAGAAGTAGGGGCCGACGCGCCAGGATTGTTGCGAAATATTACGGTCAACATGTTAGGATTGCCTTAAGCTAGGATATATAACGTCATAGACGTATATACTGTTCCCACCGAGAAGTAGGTGCCGAAGTGCCGGGAATGTTGTAAAATATTACATTCGACATGTTAGGTTGCCTTAGGATTGGATATGTAACATTATAGACGTATATAATGTTCCCACCGTGAAGTTGGGGCCAACCAGCCAGGAATGTGGTAAAATATTACATTCGACATGTTAGGTTGCCTTAAGGTAGGATATATAGCTTTATAGACGTATATAACGTTCCCACCGAGAAGTAGGTGCCGACACGACAGGTATGTTGTAAAATATTACATTCGAAATGTTAGGTTGCCTTAGACTAGGATATATAGCGCTATAGACGTATATAATGTTCCCACCGAGAAGTAGGTGCCGACGCGCCAGGAATGTTGTAAAATATTACATTCGACATGTTAGGATTGCTTTAGGCTAGGATATATAACTTTATAGACGTATAAACTGTTCACACCGAGATGTTGGTGCCGACGCGCCAGGAATGTTGTAAAATATTACATTCGACATGTTAGGTTGCCTTAAGCTAGGATTTATAGCGTTATAGACGTATATAATGTTCCCACCGGGAAGTAACTGCCGACGCGCCAGGAATGTTGTAAAATATTACATTCCACAGGTTAGGTTGCCTTAGGCTAGGACATATAGCGTTGTAGACGTATGTAATGATCCCACCGAGAAGTAGGGGCCGACGTTCCAGAAATGTTGTAAAATATTAGGGTAGAGACTTTAGGTTGCCTTAGGTTAGGATATATAACGTTATAGACGTATATAATGTTACGACAGAAAACTAGGGACTTGCATGCCAGGAATGTTGTAAAATATTACGGTAGAGATGATAGGTTGCCTTAGTTTAGGATATATAACGTTATAGACGTATATAATGTTCCCACCGAGAAGTAGGTTCCGACGCGCCAGGAATGTTGTAAAATATAACATTCGACATGTTAGGTTGCCTTAGGCTAGGATATGTAACATTATAGACGTATATAATGTTCCCACGGTGAAGTAAGGGCCAACGAGCCAGGAATGTGGTAAAATATTACATTCGACATGTTAGGTTGCCTTAGGTTAGGATACATAACGTTATAGAAGTATATACTGTTCCCACCGAGAAGTAGGTGCCGACGCGCCAGGCATGTTGTAAAATATTACATTCCACATGTTAGGTTGCCTTAAACTAGGATATATAGCGTTATAGACGTATGTAATGATCCCACCGAGAAGTCGGGGCCGACGCGCCAGGAATGTTGTAAAATATTACATCCGAGATGTTAGGATTGCCTTAGGCTAGGATATATAACGTTATAGACGAACATACTGTTCCCACCGAGAAGGTGGTGCCGACGCGTCAGGAATGTTGTAAAATATTACGGTAGAGACGTTAGGTTGCCTTAGGTTAGGATATATAACGTTATAGACGTATATAATGTTCCCACCGTGAAGTAGGTGCCGACGCGCCAGGAATGTTGTAAAATATTACATTCGACATGTTAGGTTGCCTTAAACTAGGATATATAGCGTTATAGACGTATGTAATGATCCCACCGAGAAGTAGGGGTCGACGTGCCAGGAATGTAGTAAAATATTGCATCCGAGATGTTAGGTTGCCTTAGGTTAGGATATATAACGTTATTGACTTATATAATGTTCCCACCGAGAAGTAGGCGCCTCCGAGACCGGAATGTTGTAAAATATTACATTCGACATGTTAGGATTGCCTTAGTCTAGGATATATAACGTTATAGACGGATATGATATTCCCACCGAGAAGTACGGGCCGACACGCCACCAATGTTGTCAAATATTACATCCGAAATGTTAGGTACCCTTAGGTTAGGATATATAACGTTATAGACGTATATAATGTTCCCACCGAGAAGTAGGGGCCGACGCGCCAGGAATGTGGTGAAATATTACGATCAACATGTTAGGATTGCCTTAGGCTAGGATATATAACGTCATAGACGTATATACTGTTCCCACCGAGAAGTAGGTGCCGAAGTTCCGGGAATGTTGTAAAATATTACATTCGACATGTTAGGTTGCCTTAGGCTTGGATATGTAACATTATAGACGTATATAATGTTCCCACCGTGAAGTAGGGGCCAATCAGCCAGGAATGTTGTAAAATATTACATTCGACATGTTAGGTTGCCTTAAACTAGGATATGTAGCGTTATAGACGTGAATAACGTTCCCTCCGAGAAGTAGTGGTCGACGTGCGAGGAATGTAGTAAAATATTGCATCCGAGATGTTAGGTTGCCTTAGGCTAGGATATATAACGTTATAGACGTATATAATGTTCCCACCGAGAAGTAGGGGCCGACGCGCCAGGATTGTTGTGAAATATTACGGTCAACATGTTAGGATTGCCTTAAGCTAGGATATATAACGTCATAGACGTATATACTGTTCCCACCGAGAAGTAGGTGCCGAAGTGCCGGGAATGTTGTAAAATATTACATTCGACATGTTAGGTTGCCTTAGGATTGGATATGTAACATTATAGACGTATATAATGTTCCCACCGTGAAGTTGGGGCCAACCAGCCAGGAATGTGGTAAAATATTACATTCGACATGTTAGGTTGCCTTAAGGTAGGATATATAGCTTTATAGACGTATATAACGTTCCCACCGAGAAGTAGGTGCCGACACGACAGGTATGTTGTAAAATATTACATTCGAAATGTTAGGTTGCCTTAGACTAGGATATATAGCGCTATAGACGTATATAATGTTCCCACCGAGAAGTAGGTGCCGACGCGCCAGGAATGTTGTAAAATATTACATTCGACATGTTAGGATTGCTTTAGGCTAGGATATATAACTTTATAGACGTATAAACTGTTCACACCGAGATGTTGGTGCCGACGCGCCAGGAATGTTGTAAAATATTACATTCGACATGTTAGGTTGCCTTAAGCTAGGATTTATAGCGTTATAGACGTATATAATGTTCCCACCGAGAAGTAACTGCCGACGCGCCAGGAATGTTGTAAAATATTACATTCCACAGGTTAGGTTGCCTTAGGCTAGGACATATAGCGTTGTAGACGTATGTAATGATCCCACCGAGAAGTAGGGGCCGACGTTCCAGAAATGTTGTAAAATATTAGGGTAGAGACTTTAGGTTGCCTTAGGTTAGGATATATAACGGTATAGACGTATATAATGTTACGACAGAGAACTAGGGACTTGCATGCCAGGAATGTTGTAAAATATTACGGTAGAGATGATAGGTTGCCTTAGTTTAGGATATATAACGTTATAGACGTATATAATGTTCCCACCGAGAAGTAGGTTCCGACGCGCCAGGAATGTTGTAAAATATAACATTCGACATGTTAGGTTGCCTTAGGCTAGGATATGTAACATTATAGACGTATATAATGTTCCCACGGTGAAGAAAGGGCCAACGAGCCAGGAATGTGGTAAAATATTACATTCGACATGTTAGGTTGCCTTAGGTTAGGATACATAACGTTATAGAAGTATATACTGTTCCCACCGAGAAGTAGGTGCCGACGCGCCAGGCATGTTGTAAAATATTACATTCCACATGTTAGGTTGCCTTAAACTAGGATATATAGCGTTATAGACGTATGTAATGATCCCACCGAGAAGTCGGGGCCGACGCGCCAGGAATGTTGTAAAATATTACATCCGAGATGTTAGGATTGCCTTAGGCTAGGATATATAACGTTATAGACGAACATACTGTTCCCACCGAGAAGGTGGTGCCGACGCGTCAGGAATGTTGTAAAATATTACGGTAGAGACGTTAGGTTGCCTTAGGTTAGGATATATAACGTTATAGACGTATATAATGTTCCCACCGTGAAGTAGGTGCCGACGCGCCAGGAATGTTGTAAAATATTACATTCGACATGTTAGGTTGCCTTAAACTAGGATATATAGCGTTATAGACGTATGTAATGATCCCACCGAGAGGTAGGGGTCGACGTGCCAGGAATGTAGTAAAATATTGCATCCGAGATGTTAGATTGCCTTAGGTTAGGATATATAACGTTATTGACTTATATAATGTTCCCACCGAGAAGTAGGCGCCTCCGAGACCGGAATGTTGTAAAATATTACATTCGACATGTTAGGATTGCCTTAGTCTAGGATATATAACGTTATAGACGGATATGATATTCCCACCGAGAAGTACGGGCCGACACGCCACCAATGTTGTCAAATATTACATCCGAAATGTTAGGTACCCTTAGGTTAGGATATATAACGTTATAGACGTATATAATGTTCCCACCGAGAAGTAGGGGCCGACACGCCAGGAATGTGGTGAAATATTACGATCAACATGTTAGGATTGCCTTAGGCTAGGATATATAACGTCATAGACGTATATACTGTTCCCACCGAGAAGTAGGTGCCGAAGTTCCGGGAATGTTGTAAAATATTACATTCGACATGTTAGGTTGCCTTAGGCTTGGATATGTAACATTATAGACGTATATAATGTTCCCACCGTGAAGTAGGGGCCAATCAGCCAGGAATGTTGTAAAATATTACATTCGACATGTTAGGTTGCCTTAAACTAGGATATGTAGCGTTATAGACGTGAATAACGTTCCCTCCGAGAAGTAGTGTTCGACGTGCGAGGAATGTAGTAAAATATTGCATCCGAGATGTTAGGTTGCCTTAGGCTAGGATATATAACGTTATAGACGTATATAATGTTCCCACCGAGAAGTAGGGGCCGACGCGCCAGGATTGTTGTGAAATATTACGGTCAACATGTTAGGATTGCCTTAAGCTAGGATATATAACGTCATAGACGTATATACTGTTCCCACCGAGAAGTAGGTGCCGAAGTGCCGGGAATGTTGTAAAATATTACATTCGACATGTTAGGTTGCCTTAGGATTGGATATGTAACATTATAGACGTATATAATGTTCCCACCGTGAAGTTGGGGCCAACCAGCCAGGAATGTGGTAAAATATTACATTCGACATGTTAGGTTGCCTTAAGGTAGGATATATAGCTTTATAGACGTATATAACGTTCCCACCGAGAAGTAGGTGCCGACACGACAGGTATGTTGTAAAATATTACATTCGAAATGTTAGGTTGCCTTAGACTAGGATATATAGCGCTATAGACGTATATAATGTTCCCACCGAGAAGTAGGTGCCGACGCGCCAGGAATGTTGTAAAATATTACATTCGACATGTTAGGATTGCTTTAGGCTAGGATATATAACTTTATAGACGTATAAACTGTTCACACCGAGATGTTGGTGCCGACGCGCCAGGAATGTTGTAAAATATTACATTCGACATGTTAGGTTGCCTTAAGCTAGGATTTATAGCGTTATAGACGTATATAATGTTCCCACCGAGAAGTAACTGCCGACGCGCCAGGAATGTTGTAAAATATTACATTCCACAGGTTAGGTTGCCTTAGGCTAGGACATATAGCGTTGTAGACGTATGTAATGATCCCACCGAGAAGTAGGGGCCGACGTTCCAGAAATGTTGTAAAATATTAGGGTAGAGACTTTAGGTTGCCTTAGGTTAGGATATATAACGTTATAGACGTATATAATGTTACGACAGAGAACTAGGGACTTGCATGCCAGGAATGTTGTAAAATATTACGGTAGAGATGATAGGTTGCCTTAGTTTAGGATATATAACGTTATAGACGTATATAATGTTCCCACCGAGAAGTAGGTTCCGACGCGCCAGGAATGTTGTAAAATATAACATTCGACATGTTAGGTTGCCTTAGGCTAGGATATGTAACATTATAGACGTATATAATGTTCCCACGGTGAAGTAAGGGCCAACGAGCCAGGAATGTGGTAAAATATTACATTCGACATGTTAGGTTGCCTTAGGTTAGGATACATAACGTTATAGAAGTATATACTGTTCCCACCGAGAAGTAGGTGCCGACGCGCCAGGCATGTTGTAAAATATTACATTCCACATGTTAGGTTGCCTTAAACTAGGATATATAGCGTTATAGACGTATGTAATGATCCCACCGAGAAGTCGGGGCCGACGCGCCAGGAATGTTGTAAAATATTACATCCGAGATGTTAGGATTGCCTTAGGCTAGGATATATAACGTTATAGACGAACATACTGTTCCCACCGAGAAGGTGGTGCCGACGCGTCAGGAATGTTGTAAAATATTACGGTAGAGACGTTAGGTTGCCTTAGGTTAGGATATATAACGTTATAGACGTATATAATGTTCCCACCGTGAAGTAGGTGCCGACGCGCCAGGAATGTTGTAAAATATTACATTCGACATGTTAGGTTGCCTTAAACTAGGATATATAGCGTTATAGACGTATGTAATGATCCCACCGAGAAGTAGGGGTCGACGTGCCAGGAATGTAGTAAAATATTGCATCCGAGATGTTAGGTTGCCTTAGGTTAGGATATATAACGTTATTGACTTATATAATGTTCCCACCGAGAAGTAGGCGCCTCCGAGACCGGAATGTTGTAAAATATTACATTCGACATGTTAGGATTGCCTTAGTCTAGGATATATAACGTTATAGACGGATATGATATTCCCACCGAGAAGTACGGGCCGACACGCCACCAATGTTGTCAAATATTACATCCGAAATGTTAGGTACCCTTAGGTTAGGATATATAACGTTATAGACGTATATAATGTTCCCACCGAGAAGTAGGGGCCGACGCGCCAGGAATGTGGTGAAATATTACGATCAACATGTTAGGATTGCCTTAGGCTAGGATATATAACGTCATAGACGTATATACTGTTCCCACCGAGAAGTAGGTGCCGAAGTTCCGGGAATTTTGTAAAATATTACATTCGACATGTTAGGTTGCCTTAGGCTTGGATATGTAACATTATAGACGTATATAATGTTCCCACCGTGAAGTAGGGGCCAATCAGCCAGGAATGTTGTAAAATATTACATTCGACATGTTAGGTTGCCTTAAACTAGGATATGTAGCGTTATAGACGTGAATAACGTTCCCTCCGAGAAGTAGTGGTCGACGTGCGAGGAATGTAGTAAAATATTGCATCCGAGATGTTAGGTTGCCTTAGGCTAGGATATATAACGTTATAGACGTATAAACTGTTCACACCGAGATGTTGGTGCCGACGCGCCAGGAATGTTGTAAAATATTACATTCGACATGTTAGGTTGCCTTAAGCTAGGATTTATAGCGTTATAGACGTATATAATGTTCCCACCGAGATGTAGCGGCCGAAGTGCCGGGAATGTTGTAAAATATTACACTCGACATTTTAGGTTGCCTTAGGCTAGGATATATAGCGTTATAGACATATATAATGTTCCCACCGAGAAGTAGGGGCCGACGCGCCAGGAATGTTGTAAAATATTACATTCGACATGTTAGGTTGCCTTAAGCTAGGATTTATAGCGTTATAGACGTATATAGTGTTCCCACCGAGATGTAGCGGCCGAAGTGCCGGGAATGTTGTAAAATATTACACTCGACATTTTAGGTTGCCTTAAGGTAGGATATATAGCTTTATAGACGTATATAACGTTCCCACCGAGAAGTAGGTGCCGACACGACAGGTATGTTGTAAAATATTACATTCGAAATGTTAGGTTGCCTTAGACTAGGATATATAGCGCTATAGACGTATATAATGTTCCCACCGAGAAGTAGGTGCCGACGCGCCAGGAATGTTGTAAAATATTACATTCGACATGTTAGGTTGCCTTAAGCTAGGATATGTAGCGTTATAGACGTATAAACTGTTCCCACCGAGATGTTGGTGCCGACGCGCCAGGAATGTTGTAAAATAATACATTCGACACTTTAGGTTTCCTTAAGCTAGGATATATAGCGTTATAGACGTATGTAATGATCCCACCGAGAAGTAGGGGTCGACGTGCCAGGAATGTAGTAAAATATTGCATCCGAGATGTTAGGTTGCCTTAGGTTAGGATATATAACGTTAATGACTTATATAATGTTCCCACCGAGAAATAGGCGCCGACGAGACCGGAATGTTGTAAAATATTACATTCGACATGTTAGGATTGCCTTAGTCTAGGATATATAACGTTATAGACGGATATGATATTCCCACCGAGAAGTACGGGCCGACACGCCACCAATGATGTCAAATATTACATCCGAAATGTTAGGTACCCTTAGGTTAGGATATATAACGTTATAGACGTATGTAATGATCCCACCGAGAAGTAGAGGCCGACGCGCCAGGAATGGTGTAAAATATTACATCCGAGATGTTAGGATTGCCTTAGGCTAGGATATATAACGTTATAGACGAACATACTGTTCCCACCGAGAAGGTGGTGCCGACGCGTCAGGAATGTTGTAAAATATTACGGTAGAGACGTTAGGTTGCCTTAGGTTAGGATATATAACGTTATAGACGTATATAATGTTCCCACCGTGAAGTAGGTGCCGACGCGCCAGGAATGTTGTAAAATATTACATTCGACATGTTAGGATTGCCTTAGTCTAGGATATATAACGTTATAGACGTATATGATATTCCCACCGAGAAGTACGGGCCGACACGCCAGCAATGTTGTCAAATATTACATCCGAGATCGTTAGGTACCCTTAGGTTAGGATATATAACGTTATAGACGTATATAATGTTCCCACCGAGCAGTAGGGTCCGACGAGCCAGGAATGCTGTAAAATAGTAGGCTCGACATGTTAGGATGCCTTAGGCTAGGATATATAGCGATATAGACGTATATAATGTTCCCACCGAGAAGTAGGGGCCGGCGCGCCAGGAATGTAGTAAAATATTACATTAGAGATGTTAGGTCGCCTTAGGCTAGGATATATAACGTTATAGATGTAAATACTGTTCCCACCGAGAAGTAGGTGCCGACGAGCCAGGAATGTTTTAAAATATTACAATCGACATGTTAGTATTGCTTTAGGCTAGGATATATAACGTTATAGACGTATAAACTGTTCACACCGAGATGTTGGTGCCGACGCGCCAGGAATATTGTAAATTATTACATTCGACATGTTAGGTTTCCTTAGGCTAGGATATATAACATTATTGATTTACATAATGTTGCCACAGAGAAGAAGGTGCCGACGCGCCCAGGAATTTTGTAAAATATTACGGTAGAGATGTTAGGTTGCCTTAGGTTAGGATATATAATGTTATAGACGTATATACTGTTCCCACCGAGAACTGGGGCCGACCCGCCAGGAATGTTGGAAAATACTACGTCCGAGATGTTAGGTTGCCTTAGGTTAGTATATACAACGTTATAGACGTATATAATGTCCGCACCGAGATGTACGTGACGACACGAACGGGATTCTGTGAAACATTACCAGCGAGGGTCTAGCTGGGTTAGGTTAGGTTATATTACGTGATAGACGTATATAATGTACCCACCGAGAAACAGGGGCAAAACCGCCAGAAATGTTGGAAAATACTACATTCGAGATGTTAGGTTGCCTTAGGTTAGGATATATAACGTTATAGACGTATATAATGTCCGAACCGAGATGTAGGCTCCTACATGCTAGGAATGTTGTAAAACATTACATCCGAGGTGTTAGGTTGCCTTAGGTTAGGACATATAACGTTATAGACGTATATAATGTTACCACAGAGAAGTAGGGGCCGACACACAAGGAATGTTGTAAAATATTACATTCGACATGTTAGGTTGCCTTAGGCTAGGATATATAGCGTTATAGACGTATATATTGTTCCCACCGAGAAGTAGGAACTTGCATGCCAGGAATGTTGTAAAATATTACGGTAGACATGTTAGGTTGGCTTAGGATAGGACACATAACGTTATAGACGTATATAATGTTCCCACCGAAAAGTAGGAGTCGACGAGCCAGGAATGTTGTAAACTATTACGCTCGACATGTTAGGTTACCTTAGGCTAGGATATATAGCGTTATAGACGTATATAAAGTTCCCACCGAGAAGTAGGGACCGACCAGCCAAGAATGTTGTAAAACGATACGCTCCACATGTTAGTTTGCCTTAGGTTAGGATATATAACGTTATAGACGTATATAATGTTCCCACCGAGATGTAGGAGCCGACGAGCCAGGAATGTTGTAAAATATTACGCTCGACATGTTAGGTTACCTTAGGCTAGGATATGTAGCGTTATAAACGTATATAACGTTCCCAGCGAGAAGTATAGGCCGGCGCGCCAGGAATGTAGTAGATATTTACATCCGAGGTGTTAGGTTGCCTTTGGTTATGATATATAACGTTATTGACTTATATAATGTTCCCACCGAGAAGTAGGGGCCGACGCGCCAGGAAGGCTGTAAAATATTACATTCGACATGTTAGGATTGCCTTAGGCTAGGATATATAGCGTCATACACGTATATACCGTTCCCACCGAGAAGGAGGGACCGACGCGCCGGGAATGTAGTGAAATATTACATCCGAGATGTTAGATTGAATTAGGCTAGGATATATAACGTTATATACGTATATAATGTTACCACAGAGAAGTAGGTACCGAAGCGCCTGTAATGTCGTAAAATATTACATTCGACATGTTATGTTGCCTTAGGTTTGGATATATAACGTCATAGACGTATATACTGTTCCCACCGAGAACTAGGCGCCGACACGCCAGGAATGTTGTAAAACATTACATCCGAAATGTTAGATTCCCTCAGGTTAGGATATATAACGTTATAGACGTATATGATATTCCCACCGAGAAGTAGGTGCCGACGCGCCAGGAATGCTGTAAAATATTACATCCGAGATGTTAGGATTGCCTTAGGCAAGGATATATAACGTTATAGACGTATATAATGTTCCCACCGAGAAGTAGGGGCCGGTGCACCACGAATGTAGTAAAGTATTACATCCGAGATGTTAGGTTGCCTTAGACTAGGATATATAACGTTATAGACGTATATAATGTTCCCACCGAGAAATAGGGGCCGAAGTGACGGGAATGTTGTAAAATATTACATTCGACATGTTAGTTTGCCTTAGGCTAGGATATATAGCGTTATAGACGTATATAATGTTCCCCCCGAGAAGTAGGGGCCGACGTGCCAGGAATGTAGTAAAATATTACATCCGAGATGTTAGGTTGCCTTAGGTTAGGATATATAACGTTATAGACTTATATACTGTTCCCACCGAGAAGTAGGTGCCGACGCGCCAGGAATGTCGTAAAATATTACATCCGAGATGTTAGGATTACCTTAGGCTAGGATATATAACGTTATAGACGTATATAATGTTCCCACCGAGAAGTAGGGGCCGAAGTGACGGGAATGTTGTAAAATATTACATTCGACATGTTAGTTTGCCTTAGGCTAAGATATATAGCGTTATAGACTTATATAATGTTCCCACCGAGAAGTAGTGGCCGACGTGCCAGGAACGTAGTAAAATATTACATCCGAGATGTTAGGTTGCCTTAGGTTAGGATATATAACGTTATTGACTTATATACTGTTCCGACCGAGATGTAGATGCCGACGCGCCAGGAATGTTGGAAAATATTACATCCGACATGTTAAGTTGCCTTAGGTTAGGATATATAACGTTATAGACGTATATACAGTTCCCACGGAGAAGTAGTTGCCGACGCGCCAGGAATATTGTAAAATATTCAATTCGACATGTTAGGTTGTGTCAGGCTAAGACATACAGCGTTAAAGACGTATATAATATTCCCACCGAGAAATAGGGGCCGACACGCCAGGAATGTTGTAAAATATTACATTCGACATGTTAGGTTGCCTTAAGCTAGGATTTATAGCGTTATAGACGTATATAATGTTCCCACCGAGATGTAGCGGCCGAAGTGCCGGGAATGTTGTAAAATATTACACTCGACATTTTAGGTTGCCTTAGGCTAGGATATATAGCGTTATAGACATATATAATGTTCCCACCGAGAAGTAGGGGCCGACGCGCCAGGAATGTTGTAAAATATTACATTCGACATGTTAGGTTGCCTTAAGCTAGGATTTATAGCGTTATAGACGTATATAGTGTTCCCACCGAGATGTTGGTGCCGACGCGCCAGGAATGTTGTAAAATAATACATTCGACACTTTAGGTTTCCTTAAGCTAGGATATATAGCGTTATAGACGTATGTAATGATCCCACCGAGAAGTAGGGGTCGACGTGCCAGGAATGTAGTAAAATATTGCATCCGAGATGTTAGGTTGCCTTAGGTTAGGATATATAACGTTAATGACTTATATAATGTTCCCACCGAGAAATAGGCGCCGACGAGACCGGAATGTTGTAAAATATTACATTCGACATGTTAGGATTGCCTTAGTCTAGGATATATAACGTTATAGACGGATATGATATTCCCACCGAGAAGTACGGGCCGACACGCCACCAATGATGTCAAATATTACATCCGAAATGTTAGGTACCCTTAGGTTAGGATATATAACGTTATAGACGTATGTAATGATCCCACCGAGAAGTAGAGGCCGACGCGCCAGGAATGGTGTAAAATATTACATCCGAGATGTTAGGATTGCCTTAGGCTAGGATATATAACGTTATAGACGAACATACTGTTCCCACCGAGAAGGTGGTGCCGACGCGTCAGGAATGTTGTAAAATATTACGGTAGAGACGTTAGGTTGCCTTAGGTTAGGATATATAACGTTATAGACGTATATAATGTTCCCACCGTGAAGTAGGTGCCGACGCGCCAGGAATGTTGTAAAATATTACATTCGACATGTTAGGTTGCCTTAAACTAGGATATATAGCGTTATAGACGTATGTAATGATCCCACCGAGAAGTAGGGGTCGACGTGCCAGGAATGTAGTAAAATATTGCATCCGAGATGTTAGGTTGCCTTAGGTTAGGATATATAACGTTATTGACTTATATAATGTTCCCACCGAGAAGTAGGCGCCTCCGAGACCGGAATGTTGTAAAATATTACATTCGACATGTTAGGATTGCCTTAGTCTAGGATATATAACGTTATAGACGGATATGATATTCCCACCGAGAAGTACGGGCCGACACGCCACCAATGTTGTCAAATATTACATCCGAAATGTTAGGTACCCTTAGGTTAGGATATATAACGTTATAGACGTATATAATGTTCCCACCGAGAAGTAGGGGCCGACGCGCCAGGAATGTGGTGAAATATTACGATCAACATGTTAGGATTGCCTTAGGCTAGGATATATAACGTCATAGACGTATATACTGTTCCCACCGAGAAGTAGGTGCCGAAGTTCCGGGAATGTTGTAAAATATTACATTCGACATGTTAGGTTGCCTTAGGCTTGGATATGTAACATTATAGACGTATATAATGTTCCCACCGTGAAGTAGGGGCCAATCAGCCAGGAATGTTGTAAAATATTACATTCGACATGTTAGGTTGCCTTAAACTAGGATATGTAGCGTTATAGACGTGAATAACGTTCCCTCCGAGAAGTAGTGGTCGACGTGCGAGGAATGTAGTAAAATATTGCATCCGAGATGTTAGGTTGCCTTAGGCTAGGATATATAACGTTATAGACGTATAAACTGTTCACACCGAGATGTTGGTGCCGACGCGCCAGGAATGTTGTAAAATATTACATTCGACATGTTAGGTTGCCTTAAGCTAGGATTTATAGCGTTATAGACGTATATAATATTCCCACCGAGATGTAGCGGCCGAAGTGCCGGGAATGTTGTAAAATATTACACTCGACATTTTAGGTTGCCTTAGGCTAGGATATATAGCGTTATAGACATATATAATGTTCCCACCGAGAAGTAGGGGCCGACGCGCCAGGAATGTTGTAAAATATTACATTCGACATGTTAGGTTGCCTTAAGCTAGGATTTATAGCGTTATAGACGTATATAGTGTTCCCACCGAGATGTAGCGGCCGAAGTGCCGGGAATGTTGTAAAATATTACACTCGACATTTTAGGTTGCCTTAAGGTAGGATATATAGCTTTATAGACGTATATAACGTTCCCACCGAGAAGTAGGTGCCGACACGACAGGTATGTTGTAAAATATTACATTCGAAATGTTAGGTTGCCTTAGACTAGGATATATAGCGCTATAGACGTATATAATGTTCCCACCGAGAAGTAGGTGCCGACGCGCCAGGAATGTTGTAAAATATTACATTCGACATGTTAGGTTGCCTTAAGCTAGGATATGTAGCGTTATAGACGTATAAACTGTTCCCACCGAGATGTTGGTGCCGACGCGCCAGGAATGTTGTAAAATAATACATTCGACACTTTAGGTTTCCTTAAGCTAGGATATATAGCGTTATAGACGTATGTAATGATCCCACCGAGAAGTAGGGGTCGACGTGCCAGGAATGTAGTAAAATATTGCATCCGAGATGTTAGGTTGCCTTAGGTTAGGATATATAACGTTAATGACTTATATAATGTTCCCACCGAGAAATAGGCGCCGACGAGACCGGAATGTTGTAAAATATTACATTCGACATGTTAGGATTGCCTTAGTCTAGGATATATAACGTTATAGACGGATATGATATTCCCACCGAGAAGTACGGGCCGACACGCCACCAATGATGTCAAATATTACATCCGAAATGTTAGGTACCCTTAGGTTAGGATATATAACGTTATAGACGTATGTAATGATCCCACCGAGAAGTAGAGGCCGACGCGCCAGGAATGGTGTAAAATATTACATCCGAGATGTTAGGATTGCCTTAGGCTAGGATATATAACGTTATAGACGAACATACTGTTCCCACCGAGAAGGTGGTGCCGACGCGTCAGGAATGTTGTAAAATATTACGGTAGAGACGTTAGGTTGCCTTAGGTTAGGATATATAACGTTATAGACGTATATAATGTTCCCACCGTGAAGTAGGTGCCGACGCGCCAGGAATGTTGTAAAATATTACATTCGACATGTTAGGTTGCCTTAAACTAGGATATATAGCGTTATAGACGTATGTAATGATCCCACCGAGAAGTAGGGGTCGACGTGCCAGGAATGTAGTAAAATATTGCATCCGAGATGTTAGGTTGCCTTAGGTTAGGATATATAACGTTATTGACTTATATAATGTTCCCACCGAGAAGTAGGCGCCTCCGAGACCGGAATGTTGTAAAATATTACATTCGACATGTTAGGATTGCCTTAGTCTAGGATATATAACGTTATAGACGGATATGATATTCCCACCGAGAAGTACGGGCCGACACGCCACCAATGTTGTCAAATATTACATCCGAAATGTTAGGTACCCTTAGGTTAGGATATATAACGTTATAGACGTATATAATGTTCCCACCGAGAAGTAGGGGCCGACGCGCCAGGAATGTGGTGAAATATTACGATCAACATGTTAGGATTGCCTTAGGCTAGGATATATAACGTCATAGACGTATATACTGTTCCCACCGAGAAGTAGGTGCCGAAGTTCCGGGAATGTTGTAAAATATTACATTCGACATGTTAGGTTGCCTTAGGCTTGGATATGTAACATTATAGACGTATATAATGTTCCCACCGTGAAGTAGGGGCCAATCAGCCAGGAATGTTGTAAAATATTACATTCGACATGTTAGGTTGCCTTAAACTAGGATATGTAGCGTTATAGACGTGAATAACGTTCCCTCCGAGAAGTAGTGGTCGACGTGCGAGGAATGTAGTAAAATATTGCATCCGAGATGTTAGGTTGCCTTAGGCTAGGATATATAACGTTATAGACGTATAAACTGTTCACACCGAGATGTTGGTGCCGACGCGCCAGGAATGTTGTAAAATATTACATTCGACATGTTAGGTTGCCTTAAGCTAGGATTTATAGCGTTATAGACGTATATAATGTTCCCACCGAGATGTAGCGGCCGAAGTGCCGGGAATGTTGTAAAATATTACACTCGACATTTTAGGTTGCCTTAGGCTAGGATATATAGCGTTATAGACATATATAATGTTCCCACCGAGAAGTAGGGGCCGACGCGCCAGGAATGTTGTAAAATATTACATTCGACATGTTAGGTTGCCTTAAGCTAGGATTTATAGCGTTATAGACGTATATAGTGTTCCCACCGAGATGTAGCGGCCGAAGTGCCGGGAATGTTGTAAAATATTACACTCGACATTTTAGGTTGCCTTAAGGTAGGATATATAGCTTTATAGACGTATATAACGTTCCCACCGAGAAGTAGGTGCCGACACGACAGGTATGTTGTAAAATATTACATTCGAAATGTTAGGTTGCCTTAGACTAGGATATATAGCGCTATAGACGTATATAATGTTCCCACCGAGAAGTAGGTGCCGACGCGCCAGGAATGTTGTAAAATATTACATTCGACATGTTAGGTTGCCTTAAGCTAGGATATGTAGCGTTATAGACGTATAAACTGTTCCCACCGAGATGTTGGTGCCGACGCGCCAGGAATGTTGTAAAATAATACATTCGACACTTTAGGTTTCCTTAAGCTAGGATATATAGCGTTATAGACGTATGTAATGATCCCACCGAGAAGTAGGGGTCGACGTGCCAGGAATGTAGTAAAATATTGCATCCGAGATGTTAGGTTGCCTTAGGTTAGGATATATAACGTTAATGACTTATATAATGTTCCCACCGAGAAATAGGCGCCGACGAGACCGGAATGTTGTAAAATATTACATTCGACATGTTAGGATTGCCTTAGTCTAGGATATATAACGTTATAGACGGATATGATATTCCCACCGAGAAGTACGGGCCGACACGCCACCAATGATGTCAAATATTACATCCGAAATGTTAGGTACCCTTAGGTTAGGATATATAACGTTATAGACGTATGTAATGATCCCACCGAGAAGTAGAGGCCGACACGCCAGGAATGGTGTAAAATATTACATCCGAGATGTTAGGATTGCCTTAGGCTAGGATATATAACGTTATAGACGAACATACTGTTCCCACCGAGAAGGTGGTGCCGACGCGTCAGGAATGTTGTAAAATATTACGGTAGAGACGTTAGGTTGCCTTAGGTTAGGATATATAACGTTATAGACGTATATAATGTTCCCACCGTGAAGTAGGTGCCGACGCGCCAGGAATGTTGTAAAATATTACATTCGACATGTTAGGTTGCCTTAAACTAGGATATATAGCGTTATAGACGTATGTAATGATCCCACCGAGAAGTAGGGGTCGACGTGCCAGGAATGTAGTAAAATATTGCATCCGAGATGTTAGGTTGCCTTAGGTTAGGATATATAACGTTATTGACTTATATAATGTTCCCACCGAGAAGTAGGCGCCTCCGAGACCGGAATGTTGTAAAATATTACATTCGACATGTTAGGATTGCCTTAGTCTAGGATATATAACGTTATAGACGGATATGATATTCCCACCGAGAAGTACGGGCCGACACGCCACCAATGTTGTCAAATATTACATCCGAAATGTTAGGTACCCTTAGGTTAGGATATATAACGTTATAGACGTATATAATGTTCCCACCGAGAAGTAGGGGCCGACGCGCCAGGAATGTGGTGAAATATTACGATCAACATGTTAGGATTGCCTTAGGCTAGGATATATAACGTCATAGACGTATATACTGTTCCCACCGAGAAGTAGGTGCCGAAGTTCCGGGAATGTTGTAAAATATTACATTCGACATGTTAGGTTGCCTTAGGCTTGGATATGTAACATTATAGACGTATATAATGTTCCCACCGTGAAGTAGGGGCCAATCAGCCAGGAATGTTGTAAAATATTACATTCGACATGTTAGGTTGCCTTAAACTAGGATATGTAGCGTTATAGACGTGAATAACGTTCCCTCCGAGAAGTAGTGGTCGACGTGCGAGGAATGTAGTAAAATATTGCATCCGAGATGTTAGGTTGCCTTAGGCTAGGATATATAACGTTATAGACGTATAAACTGTTCACACCGAGATGTTGGTGCCGACGCGCCAGGAATGTTGTAAAATATTACATTCGACATGTTAGGTTGCCTTAAGCTAGGATTTATAGCGTTATAGACGTATATAATGTTCCCACCGAGATGTAGCGGCCGAAGTGCCGGGAATGTTGTAAAATATTACACTCGACATTTTAGGTTGCCTTAGGCTAGGATATATAGCGTTATAGACATATATAATGTTCCCACCGAGAAGTAGGGGCCGACGCGCCAGGAATGTTGTAAAATATTACATTCGACATGTTAGGTTGCCTTAAGCTAGGATTTATAGCGTTATAGACGTATATAATGTTCCCACCGAGATGTAGCGGCCGAAGTGCCGGGAATGTTGTAAAATATTACACTCGACATTTTAGGTTGCCTTAAGGTAGGATATATAGCTTTATAGACGTATATAACGTTCCCACCGAGAAGTAGGTGCCGACACGACAGGTATGTTGTAAAATATTACATTCGAAATGTTAGGTTGCCTTAGACTAGGATATATAACGTTATAGACGTATATAATGTTCCCACCGTGAAGTAGGTGCCGACGCGCCAGGAATATTGTAAAATATTACATTCGACATGTTAGGTTGCCTTAAGCTAGGATATGTAGCGCTAAAGATGTATATAATGTTCCCACCGAGAAGTAGAGGCCGGCGCGCCAGGAATGTAGTAAAATATTACACCCGAGATGTTAGGTTGCCTTAGGTTAGGATATATAACGTTATTGACTTATATAATGTTCCTACCGCGAAGTAGGCGCTGACGAGACCGGAATGTTGTAAAATATTACATTCGACATGTTAGGATTGCCTTAGTCTAGGATATATAACGTTATAGACGTATATGATATTCCCACCGAGAAGTACGGGCCGACACGCCAGCAATGTTGTCAAATATTACATCCGAGATCGTTAGGTACCCTTAGGTTAGGATATATAACGTTATAGACGTATATAATGTTCCCACCGAGCAGTAGGGTCCGACGAGCCAGGAATGCTGTAAAATAGTAGGCTCGACATGTTAGGATGCCTTAGGCTAGGATATATAGCGATATAGACGTATATAATGTTCCCACCGAGAAGTAGGGGCCGGCGCGCCAGGAATGTAGTAAAATATTACATTAGAGATGTTAGGTCGCCTTAGGCTAGGATATATAACGTTATAGATGTAAATACTGTTCCCACCGAGAAGTAGGTGCCGACGAGCCAGGAATGTTTTAAAATATTACAATCGACATGTTAGTATTGCTTTAGGCTAGGATATATAACGTTATAGACGTATAAACTGTTCACACCGAGATGTTGGTGCCGACGCGCCAGGAATATTGTAAATTATTACATTCGACATGTTAGGTTTCCTTAGGCTAGGATATATAACATTATTGATTTACATAATGTTGCCACAGAGAAGAAGGTGCCGACGCGCCCAGGAATTTTGTAAAATATTACGGTAGAGATGTTAGGTTGCCTTAGGTTAGGATATATAATGTTATAGACGTATATACTGTTCCCACCGAGAACTGGGGCCGACCCGCCAGGAATGTTGGAAAATACTACGTCCGAGATGTTAGGTTGCCTTAGGTTAGTATATACAACGTTATAGACGTATATAATGTCCGCACCGAGATGTACGTGACGACACGAACGGGATTCTGTGAAACATTACCAGCGAGGGTCTAGCTGGGTTAGGTTAGGTTATATTACGTGATAGACGTATATAATGTACCCACCGAGAAGCAGGGGCAAAACCGCCAGAAATGTTGGAAAATACTACATTCGAGATGTTAGGTTGCCTTAGGTTAGGATATATAACGTTATAGACGTATATAATGTCCGAACCGAGATGTAGGCTCCTACATGCTAGGAATGTTGTAAAACATTACATCCGAGGTGTTAGGTTGCCTTAGGTTAGGACATATAACGTTATAGACGTATATAATGTTACCACAGAGAAGTAGGGGCCGACACACAAGGAATGTTGTAAAATATTACATTCGACATGTTAGGTTGCCTTAGGCTAGGATATATAGCGTTATAGACGTATATATTGTTCCCACCGAGAAGTAGGAACTTGCATGCCAGGAATGTTGTAAAATATTACGGTAGACATGTTAGGTTGGCTTAGGATAGGACACATAACGTTATAGACGTATATAATGTTCCCACCGAAAAGTAGGAGTCGACGAGCCAGGAATGTTGTAAACTATTACGCTCGACATGTTAGGTTACCTTAGGCTAGGATATATAGCGTTATAGACGTATATAAAGTTCCCACCGAGAAGTAGGGACCGACCAGCCAAGAATGTTGTAAAACGATACGCTCCACATGTTAGTTTGCCTTAGGTTAGGATATATAACGTTATAGACGTATATAATGTTCCCACCGAGATGTAGGAGCCGACGAGCCAGGAATGTTGTAAAATATTACGCTCGACATGTTAGGTTACCTTAGGCTAGGATATGTAGCGTTATAAACGTATATAACGTTCCCAGCGAGAAGTATAGGCCGGCGCGCCAGGAATGTAGTAGATATTTACATCCGAGGTGTTAGGTTGCCTTTGGTTATGATATATAACGTTATTGACTTATATAATGTTCCCACCGAGAAGTAGGGGCCGACGCGCCAGGAAGGCTGTAAAATATTACATTCGACATGTTAGGATTGCCTTAGGCTAGGATATATAGCGTCATACACGTATATACCGTTCCCACCGAGAAGGAGGGACCGACGCGCCGGGAATGTAGTGAAATATTACATCCGAGATGTTAGATTGAATTAGGCTAGGATATATAACGTTATATACGTATATAATGTTACCACAGAGAAGTAGGTACCGAAGCGCCTGTAATGTCGTAAAATATTACATTCGACATGTTATGTTGCCTTAGGTTTGGATATATAACGTCATAGACGTATATACTGTTCCCACCGAGAACTAGGCGCCGACACGCCAGGAATGTTGTAAAACATTACATCCGAAATGTTAGATTCCCTCAGGTTAGGATATATAACGTTATAGACGTATATGATATTCCCACCGAGAAGTAGGTGCCGACGCGCCAGGAATGCTGTAAAATATTACATCCGAGATGTTAGGATTGCCTTAGGCAAGGATATATAACGTTATAGACGTATATAATGTTCCCACCGAGAAGTAGGGGCCGGTGCACCACGAATGTAGTAAAGTATTACATCCGAGATGTTAGGATGCCTTAGACTAGGATATATAACGTTATAGACGTATATAATGTTCCCACCGAGAAATAGGGGCCGAAGTGACGGGAATGTTGTAAAATATTACATTCGACATGTTAGTTTGCCTTAGGCTAGGATATATAGCGTTATAGACGTATATAATGTTCCCCCCGAGAAGTAGGGGCCGACGTGCCAGGAATGTAGTAAAATATTACATCCGAGATGTTAGGTTGCCTTAGGTTAGGATATATAACGTTATAGACTTATATACTGTTCCCACCGAGAAGTAGGTGCCGACGCGCCAGGAATGTCGTAAAATATTACATCCGAGATGTTAGGATTACCTTAGGCTAGGATATATAACGTTATAGACGTATATAATGTTCCCACCGAGAAGTAGGGGCCGAAGTGACGGGAATGTTGTAAAATATTACATTCGACATGTTAGTTTGCCTTAGGCTAAGATATATAGCGTTATAGACTTATATAATGTTCCCACCGAGAAGTAGTGGCCGACGTGCCAGGAACGTAGTAAAATATTACATCCGAGATGTTAGGTTGCCTTAGGTTAGGATATATAACGTTATTGACTTATATACTGTTCCGACCGAGATGTAGATGCCGACGCGCCAGGAATGTTGGAAAATATTACATCCGACATGTTAAGTTGCCTTAGGTTAGGATATATAACGTTATAGACGTATATACAGTTCCCACGGAGAAGTAGTTGCCGACGCGCCAGGAATATTGTAAAATATTCAATTCGACATGTTAGGTTGTGTCAGGCTAAGACATACAGCGTTAAAGACGTATATAATATTCCCACCGAGAAATAGGGGCCGACACGCCAGGAATGTTGTAAAATATTACATTCGACATGTTAGGTTGCCTTAAGCTAGGATTTATAGCGTTATAGACGTATATAATGTTCCCACCGAGATGTAGCGGCCGAAGTGCCGGGAATGTTGTAAAATATTACACTCGACATTTTAGGTTGCCTTAGGCTAGGATATATAGCGTTATAGACATATATAATGTTCCCACCGAGAAGTAGGGGCCGACGCGCCAGGAATGTTGTAAAATATTACATTCGACATGTTAGGTTGCCTTAAGCTAGGATTTATAGCGTTATAGACGTATATAGTGTTCCCACCGAGATGTTGGTGCCGACGCGTCAGGAATGTTGTAAAATATTACGGTAGAGACGTTAGGTTGCCTTAGGTTAGGATATATA
Organism: Xylocopa violacea; assembly: GCA_963969225.1. NCBI lineage: Eukaryota > Metazoa > Arthropoda > Insecta > Hymenoptera > Apidae > Xylocopa > Xylocopa violacea. The sequence goes on from CAXAJV010000857.1 coordinate 4,268,400, forward strand.
ACGTTATAGACGTATATAATGTTCCCACCGTGAAGTAGGTGCCGACGCGCCAGGAATGTTGTAAAATATTACATTCGACATGTTAGGTTGCCTTAAACTAGGATATATAGCGTTATAGACGTATGTAATGATCCCACCGAGAAGTAGGGGTCGACGTGCCAGGAATGTAGTAAAATATTGCATCCGAGATGTTAGGTTGCCTTAGGTTAGGATATATAACGTTATTGACTTATATAATGTTCCCACCGAGAAGTAGGCGCCTCCGAGACCGGAATGTTGTAAAATATTACATTCGACATGTTAGGATTGCCTTAGTCTAGGATATATAACGTTATAGACGGATATGATATTCCCACCGAGAAGTACGGGCCGACACGCCACCAATGTTGTCAAATATTACATCCGAAATGTTAGGTACCCTTAGGTTAGGATATATAACGTTATAGACGTATATAATGTTCCCACCGAGAAGTAGGGGCCGACGCGCCAGGAATGTGGTGAAATATTACGATCAACATGTTAGGATTGCCTTAGGCTAGGATATATAACGTCATAGACGTATATACTGTTCCCACCGAGAAGTAGGTGCCGAAGTTCCGGGAATGTTGTAAAATATTACATTCGACATGTTAGGTTGCCTTAGGCTTGGATATGTAACATTATAGACGTATATAATGTTCCCACCGTGAAGTAGGGGCCAATCAGCCAGGAATGTTGTAAAATATTACATTCGACATGTTAGGTTGCCTTAAACTAGGATATGTAGCGTTATAGACGTGAATAACGTTCCCTCCGAGAAGTAGTGGTCGACGTGCGAGGAATGTAGTAAAATATTGCATCCGAGATGTTAGGTTGCCTTAGGCTAGGATATATAACGTTATAGACGTATAAACTGTTCACACCGAGATGTTGGTGCCGACGCGCCAGGAATGTTGTAAAATATTACATTCGACATGTTAGGTTGCCTTAAGCTAGGATTTATAGCGTTATAGACGTATATAATGTTCCCACCGAGATGTAGCGGCCGAAGTGCCGGGAATGTTGTAAAATATTACACTCGACATTTTAGGTTGCCTTAGGCTAGGATATATAGCGTTATAGACATATATAATGTTCCCACCGAGAAGTAGGGGCCGACGCGCCAGGAATGTTGTAAAATATTACATTCGACATGTTAGGTTGCCTTAAGCTAGGATTTATAGCGTTATAGACGTATATAATGTTCCCACCGAGATGTAGCGGCCGAAGTGCCGGGAATGTTGTAAAATATTACACTCGACATTTTAGGTTGCCTTAAGGTAGGATATATAGCTTTATAGACGTATATAACGTTCCCACCGAGAAGTAGGTGCCGACACGACAGGTATGTTGTAAAATATTACATTCGAAATGTTAGGTTGCCTTAGACTAGGATATATAACGTTATAGACGTATATAATGTTCCCACCGTGAAGTAGGTGCCGACGCGCCAGGAATGTTGTAAAATATTACATTCGACATGTTAGGTTGCCTTAAGCTAGGATATGTAGCGTTAAAGATGTATATAATGTTCCCACCGAGAAGTAGAGGCCGGCGCGCCAGGAATGTAGTAAAATATTACACCCGAGATGTTAGGTTGCCTTAGGTTAGGATATATAACGTTATTGACTTATATAATGTTCCTACCGCGAAGTAGGCGCTGACGAGACCGGAATGTTGTAAAATATTACATTCGACATGTTAGGATTGCCTTAGTCTAGGATATATAACGTTATAGACGTATATGATATTCCCACCGAGAAGTACGGGCCGACACGCCAGCAATGTTGTCAAATATTACATCCGAGATCGTTAGGTACCCTTAGGTTAGGATATATAACGTTATAGACGTATATAATGTTCCCACCGAGATGTAGGAGCCGACGAGCCAGGAATGTTGTAAAATATTACGCTCGACATGTTAGGTTACCTTAGGCTAGGATATGTAGCGTTATAAACGTATATAACGTTCCCAGCGAGAAGTATAGGCCGGCGCGCCAGGAATGTAGTAGATATTTACATCCGAGGTGTTAGGTTGCCTTTGGTTATGATATATAACGTTATTGACTTATATAATGTTCCCACCGAGAAGTAGGGGCCGACGCGCCAGGAAGGCTGTAAAATATTACATTCGACATGTTAGGATTGCCTTAGGCTAGGATATATAGCGTCATACACGTATATACCGTTCCCACCGAGAAGGAGGGACCGACGCGCCGGGAATGTAGTGAAATATTACATCCGAGATGTTAGATTGAATTAGGCTAGGATATATAACGTTATATACGTATATAATGTTACCACAGAGAAGTAGGTACCGAAGCGCCTGTAATGTCGTAAAATATTACATTCGACATGTTATGTTGCCTTAGGTTTGGATATATAACGTCATAGACGTATATACTGTTCCCACCGAGAACTAGGCGCCGACACGCCAGGAATGTTGTAAAACATTACATCCGAAATGTTAGATTCCCTCAGGTTAGGATATATAACGTTATAGACGTATATGATATTCCCACCGAGAAGTAGGTGCCGACGCGCCAGGAATGCTGTAAAATATTACATCCGAGATGTTAGGATTGCCTTAGGCAAGGATATATAACGTTATAGACGTATATAATGTTCCCACCGAGAAGTAGGGGCCGGTGCACCACGAATGTAGTAAAGTATTACATCCGAGATGTTAGGTTGCCTTAGACTAGGATATATAACGTTATAGACGTATATAATGTTCCCACCGAGAAATAGGGGCCGAAGTGACGGGAATGTTGTAAAATATTACATTCGACATGTTAGTTTGCCTTAGGCTAGGATATATAGCGTTATAGACGTATATAATGTTCCCCCCGAGAAGTAGGGGCCGACGTGCCAGGAATGTAGTAAAATATTACATCCGAGATGTTAGGTTGCCTTAGGTTAGGATATATAACGTTATAGACTTATATACTGTTCCCACCGAGAAGTAGGTGCCGACGCGCCAGGAATGTCGTAAAATATTACATCCGAGATGTTAGGATTACCTTAGGCTAGGATATATAACGTTATAGACGTATATAATGTTCCCACCGAGAAGTAGGGGCCGAAGTGACGGGAATGTTGTAAAATATTACATTCGACATGTTAGTTTGCCTTAGGCTAAGATATATAGCGTTATAGACTTATATAATGTTCCCACCGAGAAGTAGTGGCCGACGTGCCAGGAACGTAGTAAAATATTACATCCGAGATGTTAGGTTGCCTTAGGTTAGGATATATAACGTTATTGACTTATATACTGTTCCGACCGAGATGTAGATGCCGACGCGCCAGGAATGTTGGAAAATATTACATCCGACATGTTAAGTTGCCTTAGGTTAGGATATATAACGTTATAGACGTATATACAGTTCCCACGGAGAAGTAGTTGCCGACGCGCCAGGAATATTGTAAAATATTCAATTCGACATGTTAGGTTGTGTCAGGCTAAGACATACAGCGTTAAAGACGTATATAATATTCCCACCGAGAAATAGGGGCCGACACGCCAGGAATGTAGTAAAATATTACATTCGACATGTTAAGTTGTCTTAGGTTAGGATATATAACATTGTAGACGTATATACAGTTCCCAACGAGAAGTAGTTGCCGACGCGCCAGGAATATTGTAAAATATTATATTCGACATGTTATGTTGTCTCAGGCTAGGACATATAGCGTTATAGACATATATAATGTTCCCACCGAGAAATAGGGGCCGACACGCCAGGAATGTAGTAAAATATTACGCTCGACATTTTTGGTTGCCTTAAGTTAGGATATATGGCGTTATAGACGTATATAGTGTTCCCACCGAGAAGTAGGGGCCAGCGCGCCAGGAATGTGGTAAAATATTACATCCGGTATGTTAGGTTGCCTTAGGCTAGGATATATAACTTTATAGACGTATATAATGTTCCCACCGAGACATAGGGGCCGACACGCCAGGAATGTTGTAAAATATTACATCCGAGATGTTAGGATTGCCTTAGGCAAGGATATAAAACGTTATAGACGTATATAATGTTCCCACCGAGAAGTAGGGGCCGGTGCACCACGAATGTAGTAAAATATTACATCCGAGATGTTAGGTTGCCTTAGGTTAGGATATATAACGTTATAGACGTATATAATGTTCCCACCGAGATGTAGGAGCCGACGAGCCAGGAATGTTGTAAAATATTACGCTCGACATGTTAGGTTACCTTAGGCTAGGATATGTAGCGTTATAAACGTATATAACGTTCCCAGCGAGAAGTATAGGCCGGCGCGCCAGGAATGTAGTAGATATTTACATCCGAGGTGTTAGGTTGCCTTTGGTTATGATATATAACGTTATTGACTTATATAATGTTCCCACCGAGAAGTAGGGGCCGACGCGCCAGGAAGGCTGTAAAATATTACATTCGACATGTTAGGATTGCCTTAGGCTAGGATATATAGCGTCATACACGTATATACCGTTCCCACCGAGAAGGAGGGACCGACGCGCCGGGAATGTAGTGAAATATTACATCCGAGATGTTAGATTGAATTAGGCTAGGATATATAACGTTATATACGTATATAATGTTACCACAGAGAAGTAGGTACCGAAGCGCCTGTAATGTCGTAAAATATTACATTCGACATGTTATGTTGCCTTAGGTTTGGATATATAACGTCATAGACGTATATACTGTTCCCACCGAGAACTAGGCGCCGACACGCCAGGAATGTTGTAAAACATTACATCCGAAATGTTAGATTCCCTCAGGTTAGGATATATAACGTTATAGACGTATATGATATTCCCACCGAGAAGTAGGTGCCGACGCGCCAGGAATGCTGTAAAATATTACATCCGAGATGTTAGGATTGCCTTAGGCAAGGATATATAACGTTATAGACGTATATAATGTTCCCACCGAGAAGTAGGGGCCGGTGCACCACGAATGTAGTAAAGTATTACATCCGAGATGTTAGGTTGCCTTAGACTAGGATATATAACGTTATAGACGTATATAATGTTCCCACCGAGAAATAGGGGCCGAAGTGACGGGAATGTTGTAAAATATTACATTCGACATGTTAGTTTGCCTTAGGCTAGGATATATAGCGTTATAGACGTATATAATGTTCCCCCCGAGAAGTAGGGGCCGACGTGCCAGGAATGTAGTAAAATATTACATCCGAGATGTTAGGTTGCCTTAGGTTAGGATATATAACGTTATAGACTTATATACTGTTCCCACCGAGAAGTAGGTGCCGACGCGCCAGGAATGTCGTAAAATATTACATCCGAGATGTTAGGATTACCTTAGGCTAGGATATATAACGTTATAGACGTATATAATGTTCCCACCGAGAAGTAGGGGCCGAAGTGACGGGAATGTTGTAAAATATTACATTCGACATGTTAGTTTGCCTTAGGCTAAGATATATAGCGTTATAGACTTATATAATGTTCCCACCGAGAAGTAGTGGCCGACGTGCCAGGAACGTAGTAAAATATTACATCCGAGATGTTAGGTTGCCTTAGGTTAGGATATATAACGTTATTGACTTATATACTGTTCCGACCGAGATGTAGATGCCGACGCGCCAGGAATGTTGGAAAATATTACATCCGACATGTTAAGTTGCCTTAGGTTAGGATATATAACGTTATAGACGTATATACAGTTCCCACGGAGAAGTAGTTGCCGACGCGCCAGGAATATTGTAAAATATTCAATTCGACATGTTAGGTTGTGTCAGGCTAAGACATACAGCGTTAAAGACGTATATAATATTCCCACCGAGAAATAGGGGCCGACACGCCAGGAATGTAGTAAAATATTACATTCGACATGTTAAGTTGTCTTAGGTTAGGATATATAACATTGTAGACGTATATACAGTTCCCAACGAGAAGTAGTTGCCGACGCGCCAGGAATATTGTAAAATATTATATTCGACATGTTATGTTGTCTCAGGCTAGGACATATAGCGTTATAGACATATATAATGTTCCCACCGAGAAATAGGGGCCGACACGCCAGGAATGTAGTAAAATATTACGCTCGACATTTTTGGTTGCCTTAAGTTAGGATATATGGCGTTATAGACGTATATAGTGTTCCCACCGAGAAGTAGGAGCCAGCGCGCCAGGAATGTGGTAAAATATTACATCCGGTATGTTAGGTTGCCTTAGGCTAGGATATATAACTTTATAGACGTATATAATGTTCCCACCGAGACATAGGGGCCGACACGCCAGGAATGTTGTAAAATATTACATCCGAGATGTTAGGATTGCCTTAGGCAAGGATATAAAACGTTATAGACGTATATAATGTTCCCACCGAGAAGTAGGGGCCGGTGCACCACGAATGTAGTAAAATATTACATCCGAGATGTTAGGTTGCCTTAGACTAGGATATATAACGTTATAGACGTATATAATGTTCCCACCGAGAAGTAGGGGCCGAAGTGACGGGGATGTTGTAAAATATTACATTCGACATGTTAGTTTGCCTTAGGCTAGGATATATAGCGTTATAGACGTATATAATGTTCCCGCCGAGAAGTAGGGGCCGACGTGCCAGGAATGTAGTAAAATATTACATCCGAGATGTTAGGTTGCCTTAGGTTAGGATATATAACGTTATTTACTTATATAATATTCCCACCGACAAATAGGGGCCGAAGCCACAGGAATGTTGTAAAATATTACGCTCGACAAGTTAGGTTGCCTTAGGTTAGGATATATAGCGTTTAAGACGTATATAATGTTCCCACGGAGAAGTAGTTGCCGACGCGCCAGGAATATTGTAAAATATTCAATTCGACATGTTAGGTTGTCTCAGGCTAGGACATATAGCGTTAAATACGTATATAATATTCCCACCGAGAAATAGGGGCCGACACGCCAGGAATGTAGTAAAATATTACGCTCGACATTTTTGGTTGCCTTAAGTTAGGATATATGGCGTTATAGACGTATATAGTGTTCCCACCGAGAAGTAGGGGCCAGCGCGCCAGGAATGTGGTAAAATATTACATCCGGTATGTTAGGTTGCCTTAGGCTAGGATATATAACTTTATAGACGTATATAATGTTCCCACCGAGAAGTAGGTGCCGACGCGCCAGGAATGTTGTAAAATATTACGCTCGACAAGTTAGGTTGCCTTAGGCTAGGATATATAGCGTTAAAGATGTATATAATGTTCCCACCGAGACATAGGCGCCGACACGCCAGGAATGTTGTAAAATATTACATCCGAGGTGTTAGGTTCCCTTAGGATTGGATATATAACGTTATAGACGTATATAATGTTCCCACCGAGAAGTAGGGGCCGACGGGCCAGGAATGTTGTAAAATATTACGCTCGACATGTTAGGTTGCCTTAGACTATGATATATTGCGATATAGACGTATATAATATTCCCACCGAGAAGTGGGGGCCGGCGCGCCAGGAATATTGTAAAATATTATATTCGACATGTTAGGTTGTCTCAGGCTAGGACATATAGCGTTATAGACATATAAAGATGTTCCCACCGAGAAATAGGGGCCGACACGCCAGGAATGTTGTAAAATATTACATTCGACATGTTAGGTTCCCTTAGGTTAGGATATATAACGTTATAGACGTATATAATGTTCCCACCGAGAAGTAGGGGCCGACGTGCCAGGAATGTAGTAAAATATTACATCCGAGATGTTAGGTTGCCTTAGGTTAGGATATATAACGTTATAGACTTATATACTGTTCCCACCGAGAAGTAGGTGCCGACGCGCCAGGAATGTCGTAAAATATTACATCCGAGATGTTAGGATTACCTTAGGCTAGGATATATAACGTTATAGACATATATAATGTTCCCACCGAGAAGTATGGGCCGACGAGCCAGGAATGTTATAAAATATTACGCTCGACATGTTAGGTTGCCTTAGGCTAGGATATATAGCGTTAAAGACGTATATAACGTTCCCACCGAGGAGTAGGGGCCGAAGTGACGGGAATGTTGTAAAATATTACATCCGAGATGTTAGGTTGCCTTAGGTTAGGATATATAACGTTATTTACTTATATAATATTCCCACCGAGAAATAGGGGCCGAAGCCACAGGAATGTTGTAAAATATTACGCGCGACAAGTTAGGTTGCCTTAGGTTAGGATATATAGCGTTTAAGACGTATATAGTGTTCCCACGGAGAAGTAGTTGCCGACGCGCCAGGAATATTGTAAAATATTCAATTCGACATGTTAGGTTGTCTCAGGCTAGGACATATAGCGTTAAAGACGTATATAATATTCCCACCGAGAAATAGGGGCCGACACGCCAGGAATGTAGTAAAATATTACGCTCGACATTTTTGGTTGCCTTAAGTTAGGATATATGGCGTGATAGACGTATATAATGTTCCACCCGAGAAGTAGGAGCCGACGCGCCAGGAATGCTGTAAAATATTACATTCGGCATGTTAGGATTGCCTTTGGCTAGGATATATAACGTTATAGACGTATATGATATTCCCACCGAGAACTACGGGCCTACACGCGAGGAACGTTATCAAATATTACTTCCGAGATGTTAGGTTCCCTTAGGTTAGGATATATGACGTTATAGACGTATATAATGTTGCCACCGAGAAGTAGGTGCCGGCGCGCCAGGAATGTAGTAAAATATTACATCCGAGATGTTAGGTTGCCTTAGGCTAGGATATGTAAAGTTATAGACGTATATAATGTTCCCACCGAGAAGTAGGGGCCGAAGTGACGGGAATGTTGTAAAATATTACATTCGACATGTTAGGTTGCCTTAGGCTAGGAAATATAGCGTTATAGACGTATATAATGTTCCCACCGAGAAGTAGGGGCCGACGTGCCAGGAATGTAGTAAGATATTACATCCGAGATGTTAGGTTGCCTTAGGATAGGATATATAACGTTATAGACTTATATACTGTTCCCACCGAGAAGTAGGTGCCGCCGCGGCAGGAATGTTGTAAAATATTACATCCGAGATGTTAGGATTACCTTAGGCTAGGATATATAACGTTATTGACTTATATAATGTTCCCACCGAGAAATAGGGGCCGACGCCCTGGGAATGTTGTAAAATATTACGCTCGGCAAGTTAGGTTGCCTTAGGCTATGATATATAGCGATATAGACGTATATAATATTCCCACCGAGAAGTGGGGGCCGGCGCGCCAGGAATGTAGTAAAATATTACATCCGAGATGTTAGGTTGCCTTAGGATAGCATATGTAAAGTTATAGACGTATATAATGTTCCCACCGAGAAATAGGTGCCGGCGCGCCACGAATGTTGCAAAATATTACATCCGAGATGTTAGGATTGCCTTAGGCTAAGATATATAACGTTATAGACGTATATAATATTCCCACCGAGAAGTAGGGGCCGGCGCGCCGGGAATGTAGTAAAATATAACATCCGAGATGTTAGGTTGCCTTAGGCTAGGATATATAACGTTATAAACGTATATAATGTTCCCACCGAGAAGTAGGTGCCGAAGTGACGGTAATGTTATAAAATATTACATTCGACATGTTAGTTTGCCTTAGGCTAGGATATATAGCGTTATAGACTTATATAATGTTCCCACCGAGAAGTAGTGGCCTACACGCCAGGAATGTTATCAAATATTACTTCCGAGATGTTAGGTTCCCTTAGGTTAGGATATATAACGTTATAGACGTATATAATGTTCCCACCGTGAAGTAGGGGCCGACGAGCCAGGAATGTTGTGAAATATTACGCTCGACATGTTAGGTTGCCTTAGACTATGATATATAGCGATATAGACGTATATAATATTCCCACCGAGAAGTGGGGGCCGGCGCGCCAGGAATGTAGTAAAATATTACATCCGAGATGTTAGGTTGCCTTATGCTAGGATATGTTAAGTTATAGACGTATATAATGTTCCCACCGAGAAATAGGTGCCGGCGCGCCAGGAATGTTGCAAAATATTACATCCGAGATGTTAGGATTGCCTTAGGCTAAGATATATAACGTTATAGACGTATATAATGTTCCCACCGAGAAGTAGGGGCCGAAGTGACGGGAATGTTGTAAAATATTACATCCGAGATGTTAAGTTGCCTTAGGTTAGGATATATAACGTTATTGACTTATATAATGTTCCCACCGAGAAATAGGGGCCGACGCCCTGGGAATGTTGTAAAATATTACGCTCGGCAAGTTAGGTTGCCTTAGGCTATGATATATAGCGATATAGACGTATATAATATTCCCACCGAGAAGTGGGGCCGGCGCGCCAGGAATGTAGTAAAACATTACATCCGAGATGTTAGGTTGCCTTAGGCTAGGATATGTAAAGTTATAGACGTATATAATGTTCCCACCGAGAAATAGGTGCCGACGCGCCAGGAATGTTGTAAAATATTACATCCGAGATGTTAGGATTGCCTTAGGCTAAGATATATAACGTTATAGACGTATATAATGTTCCCACCGACAAGTAGGGGCCGGCGCGCCGGGAATGTAGTAAAGTATAACATCCGAGATGTTAGGTTGCCTTAGACTAGGATATATAACGCTATAGACGTATATAATGTTCCCACCGAGAAGTAGGTGCCGAAGTGACGGGAATGTTGTAAAATATTACATTCGACATGTTAGTTTTCCTTAGGCTAGGATATATAGCGTTATATACGTATATAATGTTCCCACCGAGAAGTAGGGGCCGACGTGCCAGGAATGTAGTAAAATATTACATACGAGATGTTAGGTTGCCTTAGGTTAGGATATATAACGTTATAGACATATATAATGTTCCACCCGAGAGGTAGGGGCCGACGCGCCAGGAATGCTGTAAAATATTACATTCGACATGTTAGGATTGCCTTAGGCTAGGATATATAGCGTTATAGACTTATATAATGTTCCCACCGAGAAGTAGTGGCCTACACGCCAGGAATGTTATCAAATATTACTTCCGAGATGTTAGGTTCCCTTAGGTTAGGATATATAACGTTATAGACGTATATAATGTTCCCACCGTGAAGTAGGGGCCGACGAGCCAGGAATGTTGTGAAATATTACGCTCGACATGTTAGGTTGCCTTAGACTATGATATATAGCGATATAGACGTATATAATATTCCCACCGAGAAGTGGGGGCCGGCGCGCCAGGAATGTAGTAAAATATTACATCCGAGATGTTAGGTTGCCTTATGCTAGGATATGTTAAGTTATAGACGTATATAATGTTCCCACCGAGAAATAGGTGCCGGCGCGCCAGGAATGTTGCAAAATATTACATCCGAGATGTTAGGATTGCCTTAGGCTAAGATATATAACGTTATAGACGTATATAATGTTCCCACCGAGAAGTAGGGGCCGAAGTGACGGGAATGTTGTAAAATATTACATCCGAGATGTTAAGTTGCCTTAGGTTAGGATATATAACGTTATTGACTTATATAATGTTCCCACCGAGAAATAGGGGCCGACGCCCTGGGAATGTTGTAAAATATTACGCTCGGCAAGTTAGGTTGCCTTAGGCTATGATATATAGCGATATAGACGTATATAATATTCCCACCGAGAAGTGGGGGCCGGCGCGCCAGGAATGTAGTAAAACATTACATCCGAGATGTTAGGTTGCCTTAGGCTAGGATATGTAAAGTTATAGACGTATATAATGTTCCCACCGAGAAATAGGTGCCGACGCGCCAGGAATGTTGTAAAATATTACATCCGAGATGTTAGGATTGCCTTAGGCTAAGATATATAACGTTATAGACGTATATAATGTTCCCACCGACAAGTAGGGGCCGGCGCGCCGGGAATGTAGTAAAGTATAACATCCGAGATGTTAGGTTGCCTTAGACTAGGATATATAACGCTATAGACGTATATAATGTTCCCACCGAGAAGTAGGTGCTGAAGTGACGGGAATGTTGTAAAATATTACATTCGACATGTTAGTTTTCCTTAGGCTAGGATATATAGCGTTATATACGTATATAATGTTCCCACCGAGAAGTAGGGGCCGACGTGCCAGGAATGTAGTAAAATATTACATACGAGATGTTAGGTTGCCTTAGGTTAGGATATATAACGTTATAGATATATATATAATGTTCCACCCGAGAAGTAGGGGCCGACGCGCCAGGAATGCTGTAAAATATTACATTCGACATGTTAGGATTGCCTTTGGCTAGGATATATAACGTTATAGACGTATATGATATTCCCACCGAGAACTACGGGCCTACACGCGAGGAACGTTATCAAATATTACTTCCGAGATGTTAGGTTCCCTTAGGTTAGGATATATAACGTTATAGACGTATATAATGTTGCCACCGAGAAGTAGGGGCCGACGAGCCAGGAATGTTGAAAAATATTACGCTCGACATGTTAGGTTGCCTTAGACTATGATATATAGCGATATAGACGTATATAACATTCCCACCGAGAAGTGGGGGCCGGCGCGCCAGGAATGTAGTAAAATATTACATCCGAGATGTTAGGTTGCCTTAGGCTAGGATATGTAAAGTTATAGACGTATATAATGTTCCCACCGAGAAATAGGTGCCGGCGCGCCAGGAATGTTGCAAAATATTACATCCGAGATGTTAGGATTGCCTTAGGCTAAGATATATATCGTTATAGACGTATATAATGTTCCCACCGAGAAGTAGGGGCCGAAGTGACGGGAATGTTGTAAAATATTACATCCGAGGTGTTAGGTTGCCTTAGGTTAGGATATATAACGTTATTGACTTATATAATGTTCCCACCGAGAAATAGGGGCCGACGCCCTGGGAATGTTGTAAAATATTACGCTCGGCAAGTTAGGTTGCCTTAGGCTATGATATATAGCGATATAGACGTATATAATATTCTCACCGAGAAGTGGGGGCCGGCGCGCCAGGAATGCAGTAAAATATTACATCCGAGATGTTAGGTTGCCTTAGGCTAGGATATGTAAAGTTATAGACGTATATAATGTTCCCAACGAGAAATAGATGCCGGCGCGCCAGGAATGTTGTAAAATATTACATCCGAGATGCTAGCATTACCTTAGGCTAGGATATATAACGTTATAGACGTATATGATGTTCCCACCGAGAAGTAGGTGCCGAAGTGACGGGAATGTAGTAAAATATAACATCCGAGATGTTAGTTTGCCTTAGGCTAGGATATATAGCGTTATAGACTTATATAATGTTCCCACCGAGATGTAGTGGCCGACGTGCCAGGAACGTAGTAAAATATTACATCCGAGATGTTAGGTTGCCTTAGGTTAGGATATATAACATTATTGACTAATATACTGTTCCCACCGAGAAGTAGATTCCGACGCGCCAGGAATGTTGTAAATTATTACATTCGCGATGTTAGGATTGCCTTAGGCTAGGATATATAACGTTATAGACGTATATAATGTTCCCACCGAGAAGTAGGGGTCGGTGCGCCACGAATGTAGTAAAATATTACATCCGAGATGTTAGGTTGCCTTAGACTAGGGTATATAATGTTATAGACGTATATAATGTTCCCACCGAGAAGTAGGGGCCGAAGTGACGGGAATGTTGTAAAATATTACATTCGACATGTTAGGTTGCCTTAGGCTAGGAAATATAGCGTTATAGACGTATATAATGTTCCCACCGAGAAGTAGGGGTCGGTGCGCGTCGAATGTAGTAAAATATTACATCCGAGATGGTAGGTTGCCTTAGGATAGGATATATAACGTTATAGACTTATATACTGTTCCCACCGAGAAGTAGGTGCCGACGCGCCAGGAATGTTGTAAAATATTACTTCCGAGATGTTAGGTTGCCTTACGTTATGATATATAGCGATATAGACGTATATAATGTTCCCACCGAGAAGTAGGGTCCGGCGCGCCAGGAATGTAGTAAAATATTACATCCGAGATGTTATTTTGCCTTAGGTTAGGATATATAACGTTATAGACGTATATAATGTTCCCACCGAGAAGTAGGGGCCGGCGCGCCAGGAATGTTGTAAAATATTACATCCGAGATGCTAGCATTACCTTAGGCTAGGATATATAACGTTATAGACGTATATGATGTTCCCACCGAGAAGTAGGTGCCGAAGTGACGGGAATGTAGTAAAATATAACATCCGAGATGTTAGTTTGCCTTAGGCTAGGATATATAGCGTTATAGACTTATATAATGTTCCCACCGAGAAGTAGTGGCCGACGTGCCAGGAACGTAGTAAAATATTACATCCGAGATGTTAGGTTGCCTTAGGTTAGGATATATAACATTATTGACTTATATGCTGTTCCCACCGAGAAGTAGATGCCGACGCGCCAGGAATGTTGTAAATTATTACATCCGAGATGTTAGGATTGCCTTAGGCTAGGATATATAACGTTATTGACTTATATAATGTTCCCACCGAGAAATAGGGGCCGACGCCCTGGGAATGTTGTAAAATATTACGCTCGGCAAGTTAGGTTGCCTTAGGCTATGATATATAGCGATATAGACGTATACAATATTCTCACCGAGAAGTGGGGGCCGGCGCGCCAGGATTGCAGTAAAATATTACATCCGAGATGTTAGGTTGCCTTAGGCTAGGATATGTAAAGTTATAGACGTATATAATGTTCCCAACGAGAAATAGATGCCGGCGCGCCAGGAATGTTGTAAAATATTACATCCGAGATGTTAGCATTACCTTAGGCTAGGATATATAACGTTATAGACGTATATGATGTTCCCACCGAGAAGTAGGTGCCGAAGTGACGGGAATGTAGTAAAATATAACATCCGAGATGTTAGTTTGCCTTAGGCTAGGATATATAGCGTTATAGACTTATATAATGTTCCCACCGAGAAGTAGTGGCCGACGTGCCAGGAACGTAGTAAAATATTACATCCGAGATGTTAGGTTGCCTTAGGTTAGGATATATAACATTATTGACTTATATACTGTTCCCACCGAGAAGTTGATGCCGACGCGCCAGGAATGTTGTAAATTATTACATCCGAGATGTTAGGATTGCCTTAGGCTAAGATATATAACGTTATAGACGTATATAATGTTCCCACCGAGAAGTAGGGGTCGGTGCGCCACGAATGTAGTAAAATATTACATCCGAGATGTTAGGTTGCCTTAGACTAGGGTATATAATGTTATAGACGTATATAATGTTCCCACCGAGAAGTAGTGGCCGACGTGCCAGGAATGTAGTAAAATATTACATACGAGATGTTAGGTTGCCTTAGGTTAGGATATATAACGTTATAGACGTATATAATGTTCCACCCGAGAAGTAGGAGCCGACGCGCCAGGAATGCTGTAAAATATTACATTCGACATGTTAGGATTGCCTTTGGCTAGGATATATAACGTTATAGACGTATATGATATTCCCACCGAGAACTACGGGCCTACACGCGAGGAACGTTATCAAATATTACTTCCGAGATGTTAGGTTCCCTTAGGTTAGGATATATGACGTTATAGACGTATATAATGTTGCCACCGAGAAGTAGGTGCCGGCGCGCCAGGAATGTAGTAAAATATTACATCCGAGATGTTAGGTTGCCTTAGGCTAGGATATGTAAAGTTATAGACGTATATAATGTTCCCACCGAGAAGTAGGGGCCGAAGTGACGGGAATGTTGTAAAATATTACATTCGACATGTTAGGTTGCCTTAGGCTAAGAAATATAGCGTTATAGACGTATATAATGTTCCCACCGAGAAGTAGGGGCCGACGTGCCAGGAATGTAGTAAGATATTACATCCGAGATGTTAGGTTGCCTTAGGATAGGATATATAACGTTATAGACTTATATACTGTTCCCACCGAGAAGTAGGTGCCGCCGCGGCAGGAATGTTGTAAAATATTACATCCGAGATGTTAGGATTACCTTAGGCTAGGATATATAACGTTATTGACTTATATAATGTTCCCACCGAGAAATAGGGGCCGACGCCCTGGGAATGTTGTAAAATATTACGCTCGGCAAGTTAGGTTGCCTTAGGCTATGATATATAGCGATATAGACGTATATAATATTCCCACCGAGAAGTGGGGGCCGGCGCGCCAGGAATGTAGTAAAATATTACATCCGAGATGTTAGGTTGCCTTAGGATAGCATATGTAAAGTTATAGACGTATATAATGTTCTCACCGAGAAATAGGTGCCGGCGCGCCAGGAATGTTGCAAAATATTACATCCGAGATGTTAGGATTGCCTTAGGCTAAGATATATAACGTTATAGACGTATATAATGTTCCCACCGAGAAGTAGGGGCCGAAGTGACGGGAATGTTGTAAAATATTACATCCGAGATGTTAAGTTGCCTTAGGTTAGGATATATAACGTTATTGACTTATATAATGTTCCCACCGAGAAATAGGGGCCGACGCCCTGGGAATGTTGTAAAATATTACGCTCGGCAAGTTAGGTTGCCTTAGGCTATGATATATAGCGATATAGACGTATATAATATTCCCACCGAGAAGTGGGGGCCGGCGCGCCAGGAATGTAGTAAAACATTACATCCGAGATGTTAGGTTGCCTTAGGCTAGGATATGTAAAGTTATAGACGTATATAATGTTCCACCCGAGAAGTAGGGGCCGACGCGCCAGGAATGCTGTAAAATATTACATTCGACATGTTAGGATTGCCTTTGGCTAGGATATATAACGTTATAGACGTATATGATATTCCCACCGAGAACTACGGGCCTACACGCGAGGAACGTTATCAAATATTACTTCCGAGATGTTAGGTTCCCTTAGGTTAGGATATGTAACGTTATAGACGTATATAATGTTGCCACCGAGAAGTAGGGGCCGACGAGCCAGGAATGTTGAAAAATATTACGCTCGACATGTTAGGTTGCCTTAGACTATGATATATAGCGATATAGACGTATATAACATTCCCACCGAGAAGTGGGGGCCGGCGCGCCAGGAATGTAGTAAAATATTACATCCGAGATGTTAGGTTGCCTTAGGCTAGGATATATATCGTTATAGACGTATATAATGTTCCCACCGAGAAGTAGGGGCCGAAGTGACGGGAATGTTGTAAAATATTACATCCGAGGAGTTAGGTTGCCTTAGGTTAGGATATATAACGTTATTGACTTATATAATGTTCCCACCGAGAAATAGGGGCCGACGCCCTGGGAATGTTGTAAAATATTACGCTCGGCAAGTTAGGTTGCCTTAGGCTATGATATATAGCGATATAGAAGTATATAATATTCCCACCGAGAAGTGGGGGCCGGCGCGCCAGGAATGCAGTAAAATATTACATCCGAGATGTTAGGTTGCCTTAGGCTAGGATATGTAAAGTTATAGTAGTATATAATGTTCCCAACGAGAAATAGATGCCGGCGCGCCAGGAATGTTGTAAAATATTACATCCGAGATGTTAGCATTACCTTAGGCTAGGATATATAACGTTATAGACGTATATGATGTTCCCGCCGAGAAGTAGGTGCCGAAGTGACGGGAATGTAGTAAAATATAACATCCGAGATGTTAGTTTGCCTTAGGCTAGGATATATAGCGTTATAGACTTATATAATGTTCCCACCGAGATGTAGTGGCCGACGTGCCAGGAACGTAGTAAAATATTACATCCGAGATGTGAGGTTGCCTTAGGTTAGGATATATAACATTATTGACTTATATACTGTTCCCACCGAGAAGTAGATTCCGCCGCGCCAGGAATGTTGTAAATTATTACATTCGAGATGTTAGGATTGCCTTAGGCTAGGATATATAACGTTATAGACTTATATAATGTTCCCACCGAGAAGTAGGGGTCGGTGCGCCACGAATGTAGTAAAATATTACATCCGAGATGTTAGGTTGCCTTAGACTAGGGTATATAATGTTATAGACGTATATAATGTTCCCACCGAGAAGTAGGGGCCGAAGTGACGGGAATGTTGTAAAATATTACATTCGACATGTTAGGTTGCCTTAGGCTAGGAAATATAGCGTTATAGACGTATATAATGTTCCCACCGAGAAGTAGGGGTCGGTGCGCGTCGAATGTAGTAAAATATTACATCCGAGATGTTAGGTTGCCTTAGGATAGGATATATAACGTTATAGACTTATATACTGTTCCCACCGAGAAGTAGGTGCCGACGCGCCAGGAATGTTGTAAAATATTACTTCCGAGATGTTAGGTTGCCTTACGTTATGATATATAGCGATATAGACGTATATAATGTTCCCACCGAGAAGTAGGGTCCGGCGCGCCAGGAATGTAGTAAAATATTACATCCGAGATGTTATTTTGCCTTAGGTTAGGATATATAACGTTATAGACGTATATAATGTTCCCACCGAGAAGTAGGGGCCGGCGCGCCGGGAATGTAGTAAAATATAACATCCGCGATGTTAGGTTGCTTTAGGCTAGGATATATAACGTTATAAACGTATATAATGTTGCCACCGAGAAGTAGGTGCCGAAGTGACGGGAATGTTATAAAATATTACATTCGACATGTTAGTTTGCCTTAGGCTAGGATATATAGCGTTATAGACTTATATAATGTTCCCACCGAGAAGTAGTGGCCGACGTGCCAGGAATGTAGTAAAATATTACATCCGAGATGTTAGGTTGCCTTAGGCTAGGATATGTAAAGTTATAGACGTATATAATGTTCCACCCGAGAAGTAGGAACCGACGCGCCAGGAATGCTGTAAAATATTACATTCGACATGTTAGGATTGCCTTTGGCTAGGATATATAACGTTATAGACGTATATAATGTTCCCACCGAGAAGTAGGGGTCGGTGCGCCACGAATGTAGTAAAATATTACATCCGAGATGTTAGGTTGCCTTAGACTAGGGTATATAATGTTATAGACGTATATAATGTTCCCACCGAGAAGTAGTGGCCGACGTGCCAGGAATGTAGTAAAATATTACATACGAGATGTTAGGTTGCCTTAGGTTAGGATATATAACGTTATAGACGTATATAATGTTCCACCCGAGAAGTAGGAGCCGACGCGCCAGAAATGCTGTAAAATATTACATTCGACATGTTAGGATTGCCTTTGGCTAGGATATATAACGTTATAGACGTATATGATATTCCCACCGAGAACTACGGGCCTACACGCGAGGAACGTTATCAAATATTACTTCCGAGATGTTAGGTTCCCTTAGGTTAGGATATATGACGTTATAGACGTATATAATGTTGCCACCGAGAAGTAGGTGCCGGCGCGCCAGGAATGTAGTAAAATATTACATCCGAGATGTTAGGTTGCCTTAGGCTAGGATATGTAAAGTTATATACGTATATAATGTTCCCACCGAGAAGTAGGGGCCGAAGTGACGGGAATGTTGTAAAATATTACATTCGACATGTTAGGTTGCCTTAGGCTAAGAAATATAGCGTTATAGACGTATATAATGTTCCCACCGAGAAGTAGGGGCCGACGTGCCAGGAATGTAGTAAGATATTACATCCGAGATGTTAGGTTGCCTTAGGATAGGATATATAACGTTATAGACTTATATACTGTTCCCACCGAGAAGTAGGTGCCGCCGCGGCAGGAATGTTGTAAAATATTACATCCGAGATGTTAGGATTACCTTAGGCTAGGATATATAACGTTATTGACTTATATAATGTTCCCACCGAGAAATAGGGGCCGACGCCCTGGGAATGTTGTAAAATATTACGCTCGGCAAGTTAGGTTGCCTTAGGCTATGATATATAGCGATATAGACGTATATAATATTCCCACCGAGAAGTGGGGGCCGGCGCGCCAGGAATGCAGTAAAATATTACATCCGAGATGTTAGGTTGCCTTAGGCTAGGATATGTAAAGTTATAGTAGTATATAATGTTCCCAACGAGAAATAGATGCCGGCGCGCCAGGAATGTTGTAAAATATTACATCCGAGATGTTAGCATTACCTTAGGCTAGGATATATAACGTTATAGACGTATATGATGTTCCCACCGAGAAGTAGGTGCCGAAGTGACGGGAATGTAGTAAAATATAACATCCGAGATGTTAGTTTGCCTTAGGCTAGGATATATAGCGTTATAGACTTATATAATGTTCCCACCGAGATGTAGTGGCCGACGTGCCAGGAACGTAGTAAAATATTACATCCGAGATGTTAGGTTGCCTTAGGTTAGGATATATAACATTATTGACTTATATACTGTTCCCACCGAGAAGTAGATTCCGACGCGCCAGGAATGTTGTAAATTATTACATTCGAGATGTTAGGATTGCCTTAGGCTAGGATATATAACGTTATAGACGTATATAATGTTCCCACCGAGAAGTACGGGTCGGTGCGCCACGAATGTAGTAAAATATTACATCCGAGATGTTAGGTTGCCTTAGACTAGGGTATATAATGTTATAGACGTATATAATGTTCCCACCGAGAAGTAGGGGCCGAAGTGACGGGAATGTTGTAAAATATTACATTCGACATGTTAGGTTGCCTTAGGCTAGGAAATATAGCGTTATAGACGTATATAATGTTCCCACCGAGAAGTAGGGGTCGGTGCGCGTCGAATGTAGTAAAATATTACATCCGAGATGTTAGGTTGCCTTAGGATAGGATATATAACGTTATAGACTTATATACTGTTCCCACCGAGAAGTAGGTGCCGACGCGCCAGGAATGTTGTAAAATATTACTTCCGAGATGTTAGGTTGCCTTACGTTATGATATATAGCGATATAGACGTATATAATTTTCCCACCGAGAAGTAGGGTCCGGCGCGCCAGGAATGTAGTAAAATATTACATCCGAGATGTTATTTTGCCTTAGGTTAGGATATATAACGTTATAGACGTATATAATGTTCCCACCGAGAAGTAGGGGCCGGCGCGCCGGCAATGTAGTAAAATATAACATCCGAGATGTTAGGTTGCTTTAGGCTAGGATATATAACGTTATAAACGTATATAATGTTGCCACCGAGAAGTAGGTGCCGAAGTGACGGGAATGTTATAAAATATTACATTCGACATGTTAGTTTGCCTTAGGCTAGGATATATAGCGTTATAGACTTATATAATGTTCCCACCGAGAAGTAGTGGCCGACGTGCCAGGAATGTAGTAAAATATTACATCCGAGATGTTAGGTTGCCTTAGGCTAGGATATGTAAAGTTATAGACGTATATAATGTTCCACCCGAGAAGTAGCAACCGACGCGCCAGGAATGCTGTAAAATATTACATTCGACATGTTAGGATTGCCTTTGGCTAGGATATATAACGTTATAGACGTATATGATATTCCCACCGAGAACTACGGACCTACACGCGAGGAACGTTATCAAATATTACTTCCGAGATGTTAGGTTCCCTTAGGTTAGGATATATAACGTTATAGACGTATATAATGTTGCCACCGAGAAGTAGGGGCCGGCGCGCCAGGAATGTAGTAAAATATTACATCCGAGATGTTAGGTTGCCTTAGGCTAGGATATGTAAAGTTATAGACGTATATAATGTTCCCACCGAGAAGTAGGGGCCGAAGTGACGGGAATGTTGTAAAATATTACATCCGAGATGTTAGGTTGCCTTAGGTTAGGATATATAACGTTATTGACTTATATAATGTTCCCACCGAGAAATAGGGGCCGACGCCCTGGGAATGTTGTAAAATATTACGCTCGGCAAGTTAGGTTGCCTTAGGCTATGATATATAGCGATATAGACGTATATAATATTCCCACCGAGAAGTGGGGGCCGGCGCGCCAGGAATGCAGTAAAATATTACACCCGAGATGTTAGGTTGCCTTACGCTAGGATATGTAAAGTTATAGACGTATATAATGTTCCCAACGAGAAATAGATGCCGGCGCGCCAGGAATGTTGTAAAATATTACATCCGAGATGTTAGCATTACCTTAGGCTAGGATATATAACGTTATAGACGTATATGATGTTCCCACCGAGAAGTAGGTGCCGAAGTGACGGGAATGTAGTAAAATATAACATCCGAGATGTTAGTTTGCCTTAGGCTAGGATATATAGCGTTATAGACTTATATAATGTTCCCACCGAGAAGTAGTGGCCGACGTGCCAGGAACGTAGTAAAATATTACATCCGAGATGTTAGGTTGCCTTAGGATAGGATATATAACGTTATAGACTTATATACTGTTCCCACCGAGAAGTAGGTGCCGCCGCGGCAGGAATGTTGTAAAATATTACATCCGAGATGTTAGGATTACCTTAGGCTAGGATATATAACGTTATTGACTTATATAATGTTCCCACCGAGAAATAGGGGCCGACGCCCTGGGAATGTTGCAAAATATTACGCTCGGCAAGTTAGGTTGCCTTAGGCTATGATATATAGCGATATAGACGTATATAATATTCCCACCGAGAAGTGGGGGCCGGCGCGCCAGGAATGTAGTAAAATATTACATCCGAGATGTTAGGTTGCCTTAGGCTAGGATATATAACGTTATAAACGTATATAATGTTCCCACCGAGAAGTAGGTGCCGAAGTGACGGTAATGTTATAAAATATTACATTCGACATGTTAGTTTGCCTTAGGCTAGGATATATAGCGTTATAGACTTATATAATGTTCCCACCGAGAAGTAGTGGCCTACACGCCAGGAATGTTATCAAATATTACTTCCGAGATGTTAGGTTCCCTTAGGTTAGGATATATAACGTTATAGACGTATATAATGTTCCCACCGTGAAGTAGGGGCCGACGAGCCAGGAATGTTGTGAAATATTACGCTCGACATGTTAGGTTGCCTTAGACTATGATATATAGCGATATAGACGTATATAATATTCCCACCGAGAAGTGGGGGCCGGCGCGCCAGGAATGTAGTAAAATATTACATCCGAGATGTTAGGTTGCCTTATGCTAGGATATGTTAAGTTATAGACGTATATAATGTTCCCACCGAGAAATAGGTGCCGGCGCGCCAGGAATGTTGCAAAATATTACATCCGAGATGTTAGGATTGCCTTAGGCTAAGATATATAACGTTATAGACGTATATAATGTTCCCACCGAGAAGTAGGGGCCGAAGTGACGGGAATGTTGTAAAATATTACATCCGAGATGTTATTTTGCCTTAGGTTAGGATATATAACGTTATAGACGTATATAATGTTCCCACCGAGAAGTAGGGGCCGGCGCGCCGGGAATGTAGTAAAATATAACATCCGAGATGTTAGGTTGCCTTAGGCTAGGATATATAGCGTTATAAACGTATATAATGTTGCCACCGAGAAGTAGGTGCCGAAGTGACGGGAATGTTATAAAATATTACATTCGACATGTTAGTTTGCCTTAGGCTAGGATATATAGCGTTATAGACTTATATAATGTTCCCACCGAGAAGTAGTGGCCGACGTGCCAGGAATGTAGTAAAATATTACATCCGAGATGTTAGGTTCCCTTAGGTTAGGATATATAACGTTATAGACGTATATAATGTTGCCACCGAGAAGTGGGGGCCGGCGCGCCAGGAATGTAGTAAAATATTACATACGAGATGTTAGGTTGCCTTAGGCTAGGAAATATAGCGTTATAGACGTATATAATGTTCCCACCGAGAAGTAGGGGCCGACGTGCCAGGAATGTAGTAAAATATTACATCCGAGATGTTAGGTTGCCTTAGGATAGGATATATAACGTTATAGACTTATATACTGTTCCCACCGAGGAATAGGGGCCGACGCCCTGGGAATGTTGTAAAATATTACGCTCGGCAAGTTAGGTTGCCTTAGGCTATGATATATAGCGATATAGACGTATATAATATTCCCACCGAGAAGTGGGGGCCGGCGCGCCAGGAATGTAGTAAAACATTACATCCGAGATGTTAGGTTGCCTTAGGCTAGGATATGTAAAGTTATAGACGTATATAATGTTCCCACCGAGAAATAGGTGCCGACGCGCCAGGAATGTTGTAAAATATTACATCCGAGATGTTAGGATTACCTTAGGCTAGGATATATAACGTTATAGACGTATATGATGTTCCCACCGAGAAGTAGGTGCCGAAGTGACGGGAATGTCGTAAAATGTTACATTCGACATGTTAGTTTGCCTTAGGCTAGGATATATAGCGTTATAGACTTATATAATGTTCCCACCGAGAAGTAGTGGCCGACGTGCCAGGAACGTAGTAAAATATTACATCCGAGATGTTAGGATTGCCTTAGGCTGGGACATATAATGTTATAGACGTATATACCGTTCCCACCGTGAAGTAGGTGCCGACGCGCCAGGAATGTTGTAAAATATTACATTCGACATGTTATGTTGCCTTAAGCTAGGATATGTAGCGTTATAGACGTATATAACGTTCCCACCGAGAAGTAGGGGCCGAAGTGCCGGGAATGTTGTAAAATATTACATTAGACATGTTAGGTTGCCTTAGGCTAGGATATGTAACATTATAGACGTATATAATGTTCCCACCGTGAAGTAGGGGCCAACGAGCCAGGAATGTAATAAAATATTACATCCGAGATGTTAGGCTGCCTTAGGCTAGGATATATAACGTTATAGACGTATATAATGTTACCACAGAGAAATAGGTACTTGCACGCCAGGAATGTTGTAAAATATTACGGTAGAGATGATAGGTTGCTTAGGATAGGATATATAACGGTATTGACTTGTATAATATTCCCAGCGAGAAATCGGGGCCGACGAGCTAGGAATGTTGTAAAATATTACATCCGAGATGTTAGGTTGCTTTAGGTTAGGATATATATTGTTATAGACGTATATGATGTTCCTACCGAGACTTGGGGACCGACATGCCAGGAATCTTGTACAATATTACATCCCAGATGTTAGGTTGCTTTAGCTTAGGATATACAACGTTATAGACGTATATAATGTCCCCACCGAGAAGCAGGCGACGACACGCCAGGAATGTTTGTAAAATATTACATCCCAGATGTTAGCTTGCGTTAGGTTAGGATATACAACCTTATAGATGTATATAATTTCTCCATCGAGAAGCAGGAGACGACACGCAAGGAATGTTGTAAAATGTTACATCCCAGATGTTAGGTTGCGTTAGGCTAGGACACATATCGTTATAGACGTATACAATGTTCACACAGAGAAGTAGGGACCGACATGCCAGGAATGTTGTAAAATATTACATTCGAGATGTTAGGTTGCCTTAGGCTAGCATATATAACGTTATAGACGTATACAATGTTCCCACAGAGAAGTAGGGACCGAAATGCCAGGAATGTTGTAAAATATTACATCCGAGATGTAAGGTTGCCTTAGGTTAAGATATACAACGTTATAGACGCATAGAATGATCCCACCGAGATGTAGGGACCGACATGCCAGGAATGTTGTCAAATATTACATCCCAGATGTTAGGTTGCCTTAGGCTAGGATATATAACGTTATAGACGTATATAATGTTACCACCGAGAACTACGGGCCGACACGTCAGGAATGATGTAAAATATTACATTCGACATGTTAGGTCGCCTTAGGCTAGGATATATAACGTTATAGACGTATATAATGTTCCCACCGTGAAGTACGGGCGGACACGCCAGGAATGTTGTCAACTATTACATCCGAGATGTTAGGTTGCCTTAGGTTAGGATATATAACGTTATAGACGTATACAACGTTTCCACCGAGAAGTAGGGACCGACATGCCAGGAATTTTGTAAAATATTACATTCGACATGTTAGGCTGCTTTAGGTTAGGATATATAACGTTATAGACGTATATAATGTTCCTACCGAGACTTGGGGACCGATATGCCAGGAATCTTGTAAAATATTACATCCCAGATGTTAGGTTGCTTTAGGTTAGGATATAGAAAGTTATAGACGTATATAATGTCCCCATCGAGAAGTACGGGCGGACACGCCAGGAATGTTGTCAATTATTACATCCGAGATGTTAGATTGCCTTAGGTTAGGATATATAACGTTATAGACGTATACAATGTCCCCATCCAGAAGTAGGCGACGACACGACAGGAATATTAAATTCCAGATGTTAGGTTGAGTTAGGTTAGCATATACAACGTTATAGACTTATATAATGTCCCCATCGAGAAGCAGGCGACGACGTGTCATGAATGTTGTAAGATATTACACCCGAGATGTTAGGTTCCCTTAGGTTAGGATATATAACGTTATAGACGTATATAATGTTCCCACCGAAAAATAGGAGCCGACGCGCCAGGAATGTTGTAAAATATTACATCCGAGATGTTAGGTTGCCTTAGGCTAGGATATATATCGCTATAGACGTATATGATGTTCCCACCGAGAAGTACGGGCTAACACGCCAGGAATGTTTTCAAATATTACACCCGAGATGTTAGGTTCCCTTAGGTTAGGATATATAACGTTATAGACGTATATAATGTCCCCATCCAGAAGTAGGCGACGACACGCCAGAAATATTACATCCCAGACGTTAGGTTGCGTTATTTTAGGATATACAACGTTCTAGATGTATATAATGTTCCCATTGAGAAGCAGGCGATGACACGCCAGGAATGATGTAAAATATTACATTCGATATATTAGGTCGCCTAAGGCTAGGACATATAACCTTATAGACGTATACAATGTTCTCACCGAGAAGTACGGGCCTACATTCCAGGAATGTTGTCAACTATTACATCCGAGATGTTAGGTTGTCTTAGGTTAGGATATATATCGTTATAGACGTATGTAATGTCCCTATCCAGAAGTAGGCGACGACACGACAGGAACATTACATCCCAGGTGTTATATTGCGTTAGGTTAGGATATACAACGTTATAGACTTATATAATGTCCCCATCGAGAAGCAGGCGACGACGTGCCAGGAATGTTGTAAAATATTACATCCCAGATGTTAGGTTCCCATAGGTTAGGATATATAACGTTATAGACGTATATAATGTTCCCACCTAAAAATTGGAGCCGACGCGCCAGGAATGTTGTAAAATATTACATCCGAGATGTTAGGTTGCCGTAGGCTAGGATATATATCGCTATAGACGTATATGATGTTCCCACCGTGAAGTACGGGCAAACACGCCAGGAATGTGTTCAAATATTACACCCGAGATGTTAGGTTCCCTTAGGTTAGGTTATATAACGTTATAGACGTATATAATGTCCCCATCCAGAAGTAGGCGACGACACGCCAGGAATATTACATCCCAGATGTTAGGTTGCGTTAGGTTAGGATATACAACACTATAGACGCATATAATGTTCCCATCGAGAAGCAGGCGACGCCACGCCAGAATGTTGTAAAATATTACATCCGAGATGTTAGGTAGCCTTAGGTTAGGATATACAACGTTATAGATGTATATAATGTCCCCAACGAGAAGTAGGGACCGACATGCCAAGAATGTTGTAAAATATTACATCCGAGATGTTAGGTTGCCTTAGGTTAGTATATACAACGTTATAGACGTATATAATGTCCCCATCCAGAAGTAGGCGACGACACGCCAGGTATATTACATCCCAGATGTTAGGTTGCGTTAGGTTAGGATATACAACGTTATAGACGTATATAATGTTCCCATTGAGAAGCAGGCGATGACACGCCAGGAATGATGTAAAATATTACATTCGATATATTAGGTCGCCTTAGGCTAGGATATATAACGTTATAGACGTATACAATGTTCTCACAGAGAAGTATGGACCGACATGCCAGGAATGTTGTAAAATATTACAGTCGAGATGTTAGGTTGCCTTAGGTTAGCATATTCAACGTTATAGATGTATATAATGTCCCCATCGAGAAGCAGGCGACGACACGGCAGGAATGTTGTAAAATATTACAGTCGAGATGTTAGGTTGCCTTAGGTTAGCATATTCAACGTTATAGATGTATATAATGTCCCGATCGAGAAGTAGGCGACGACACGCCAGGAATATTACATCCCAGATGTTAGGTTGCGTTAGGTTAGGATATACAACGTTATAGACGCATATAATGTTCCCATCGAGAAGCAGGCGACGCCACGCCAGAATGTTGTAAAATATTACATCCGAGATGTTAGGTAGCCTTAGGTTAGGATATACAACGTTATAGATGAATACAATGTCCCCACCGAGAAGTAGGGACCGACATGCCAAGAATGTTGTATAATATTACATCCGAGATGTTAGGTTGCATTAGGTTAGGATATACAACGTTACAGATGTATATAATGTCTCCATCGAGAAGCAGGCGACGCCACGCCAGGAATGTTGTAAAATATTACATCCGAGATGTTAGGTTGCGTTAGGTTAGGATATACAACGTTATAGACGTATATAATGTCCCCATCGAGAAGCACGCGACGACACACCATGAATGTTATAAAATATTACATTCGACATGTTAGGTTGCCTTAGGCTAGGATATATAACGTTATAGACGTATACAATGTTCCCACAGAGAAGTATGGACCGACATGCCAGGAATGTTGTAAAATATTACAGTCGAGATGTTAGGTTGCCTTAGGTTAGCATATTCAACGTTATAGATGTATATAATGTCCCCATCGAGAAGCAGGCGACGACACGGCAGGAATGTTGTAAAATATTACAGTCGAGATGTTAGGTTGCCTTAGGTTAGCATATTCAACGTTATAGATGTATATAATGTCCCCATCGAGAAGCAGGCGACGACACGGCAGGAATGTTGTAAAATATTACATTCGACATGTTAGGTTGCCTTAGGTTAGGATATACAACGTTATAGATGTATATAATGACCCTATCCAGAAGTAGGCGACGACACGCCAGAATGTTGTAAAATATTACATCCGAGATGTTAGGTTGCCTTAGGCTAGGACATATATCGTTACAGACGTATACTATGTTCCCACAGAGAAGTAGGGACTGACATGCCAGGAATGTTGTAAAATATTACATCCGATATGTTAGGTTGCCTTAGGTTAGGATATACAATGTTACAGATGTATATAATGTCCCCATCGAGAAGCAGGCGACGCCACGCCAGGAATGTTGTAAAATATTACATTCGCCATGTTTGGTTGCCCTAGACTAGGATATATAACGTTATAGACGTATATAATGTTCCCACCGAAAAATAGGGGCCGACGCGTCAGGAATGTTGTAAAATATTAAACCCGAGATGTTAGGTTCCCTTAGGTTAGGATATACAACGTTATAGACGTATAGTATGTTCCCACCGAGATGTAGGGACCGACATGCCAGGAATATTGTAAAATATTACATCCGAGATGTTAGGTTGCCTTAGGTTAGGATATACAACGTTATAGATGTATATAATGACCCCATCCAAAGTAGGCGACGACACGCCAGGAATGTTGTAAAATATTACATCCCAGATGTTAGTTTGCGTTAGGTAAGGATATACAACGTTATAGACGTATCTTATGTCCCCATCGAGAAGCAGGCGATGACACGCCAGGAATGATGTAAAATATTACATCCCAGATGTTATGTTGCGTTAGGTTAGGATATACAATTTTATAGTTGTATATAATGTCCCCATCGAGAAGTAGGCGACGACACGCCAGGAATGTTGTAAAATATTACACCCGAGATGTTAGGTTCCCTTAGGTTAGGATATATAACGTTATAGACGTATATAATGTTCCCACCGAAAAATAGGAGCCGACGCGCCAGGAATGTTGTAAAATATTACACCCGAGATGTTAGGTTCCCTTAGGTTAGGATATATAACGTTATAGACGTATATAATGTCCCCATCCAGAAGTAGGTACCAACATGCCAGGAATGTTGTAAAATATTACATCCCAGATGTTAGGTTGCGTTAGGTTAGGATGTACAACGTTATAGACGTACATAATGTCCCCATCGAGAAGCAGGCGACGTAACGCCAGAATGTTGTAAAATATTACATCCGATATGTTAGGTTGCCTTAGGCTAGGATATATATCGTTATAGACGTATACAATGTTCCCACCGAGAAGTAGGGACCGACATGCCAAGAATGTTGTAAAATATTACATCCGAGATGTTAGGTTGCCTTAGGTTAGGATATACAACGTTATAGATGTATATAATGTCTCCATCGAGAAGCAGGCGACGCCACGCCAGGAATGTTGTAAAATATTACATCCGAGATGTTAGGTTGCGTTAGGTTAGGATATACAACGTTATAGACGTATATAATGTCCCCATCGAGAAGCACGCGACGACACTCCATGAATGTTATAAAATATTACATTCGACATGTTAGGTTGCCTTAGGCTAGGATATATAACGTTATAGACGTATACAATGTTCCCACAGAGAAGTATGGACCGACATGCCAGGAATGTTGTAAAATATTACAGTCGAGATGTTAGGTTGCCTTAGGTTAGCATATTCAACGTTATAGATGTATATAATGTCCCCATCGAGAAGCAGGCGACGACACGCCAGGAATGTTGTAAAATATTACATTCGCCATGTTAGGTTGCCCTAGACTAGGATATATAGCGTTATAGACGTATATAATGTTCCCATCGAGAAGTAGGGGCCGAAGTGACGGGAATGTTGTAAAATATTACATTCGATATGTTAGTTTGCCTTAGGCTAGGATATATAGCGTTATAGACGTATATAATGTTCCCACCGAGAAGTAGGGGCCAGCGCGCCAGGAATGTGGAAAAATATTACATCCGGTATGTTAGGTTGCCTTAGGCTAGGATATATAACTTTATAGACGTATATCATGTTCCCACCGAGAAGTAGTTGCCGACGCGCCAGGAATATTGTAAAATATTATATTCGACATGCTAGGTTGTCTCAGGCTAGGACATATAGCGTTATAGACATATACAATGTTCCCACCGCGAAATAGGGGCCGACACGCGAGGAATGTTGTAAAACATTACATCCGAGATGTTAGGTTGCCTTAGACTAGGATATATAACGTTATAGACGTATATAATGTTCCCACCGAGAAGTCGGGGCCGACGTGCCAGGAATGTAGTAAAATATTACATCCGAGATGTTAGGTTGCCTTAGGTTAGGATATATAACGTTATAGACGTATATAATGTTCCACCCGAGAAGTAGGGGCCGACGCGCCAGGAATGCTGTAAAATATTACATTCGACATGTTAGGATTGCCTTAAGCTAGGATATATAACGTTATAGACGTATATGATATTCCCACCGAGAACTACGGACCTACACGCCAGGAATGTTATCAAATATTACTTCCGAGATGTTAGGTTCCCTTAGGTTAGGATATATAACGTTATAGACCTCTATAATGTTCCCACCGAGAAGTAGGGCCCTACGAGCCAGGAATGTTGTAAAATATTACGCTCGACATGTTAGGTTGTCTTAGGCTATGATATATAGCGATATAGACGTATATGATATTCCCACCGAGAAATGGGGGCCGGCGCGCCAGGAATGTAGTAAAATATTACATCCGAGATGTTAGGTTGCCTTAGGCTAGGATATGTAAAGTTATAGACGTAAATAATGTTCCCACCGAGAAGTAGGGGCCAGCGCGCCAGGAATGTGGTAAAATATTACATCCGGTATTTTAGGTTGCCTTAGGCTAGGATATATAACTTTATAGACGTATGTCATGTTCCCACCGAGAAGTAGGTGCCGACGCGCCACGAATGTTGTAAAATATTACGCTCGACAAGTTAGGTTGCCTTAGGATAGGATATATAGCGTTAAAGACGTATATAATGTTCCCACCGAGACATAGGGGCCGACACGCCAGGAATGTTGTAAAATATTACATTCGATATGTTAGGTTGCCTTCGGCTAGGATATATAACGTTATAGACGTATATAATGTTCCCACCGAGAAGTAGGTGCCGAAGTGACGGGAATGTTGTAAAATATTACATTCGACATGTTAGTTTGCCTTAGGCTAGGATATATAGCGTTATATACTTATATAATGTTCCCACCGAGAAGTAGTGGCCGACGTGCCAGGAATGTAGTAAAATATTACATCCGAGCTGTTAGGTTGCCTTCGGCTAGGATATATAACGTTATAGACGTATATAATGTTCCCACCGAGAAGTAGGTGCCGAAGTGACGGGAATGTTGTAAAATATTACATTCGACATGTTAGTTTGCCTTAGGCTAGGATATATTGCGTTATAGACTTATATAATGTTCCCACCGAGAAGTAGTGGCCGACGTGCCAGGAATGTAGTAAAATATTACATCCGAGCTGTTAGGTTGCCATAGGTTAGGATATATAACGTTATAGACGTATATAATGTTCCCATCGAGAAGTAGGGGCCGAAGTGACGGGAATGTTGTAAAATATTACATTCGATATGTTAGTTTGCCTTAGGCTAGGATATATAGCGTTATAGACGTATATAATGTTCCCACCGAGAAGTAGGGGCCAGCGCGCCAGGAATGTGGAAAAATATTACATCCGGTATGTTAGGTTGCCTTAGGCTAGGATATATAACTTTATAGACGTATATCATGTTCCCACCGAGAAGTAGGTGCCGACGCGCCATGAATGTTGTAAAATATTACGCTCGACAAGATAGGTTGCCTTAGCATAGGATATATAGCGTTAAAGACGTATATAATGTTCCCACCGAGACATAGGGGCCGACACGCCAGGAATGTTGTAAAATATTACATACGAAATGTTTGGTTCCCTTAGGATTGGATATATAACGTTATAGACGTATATAATGTTCCCACCGAGAAGTAGGGGCCAACGAGCCAGGAATGTGATAAAATATTACATTCGACATGTTAAGTTGTCTTAGGTTAGGATATATAACGTTATAGTCGTATATACAGTTCCCACCGAGAAGTAGTTGCCGACGCGCCAGGAATATTGTAAAATATTATATTCGACATGCTAGGTTGTCTCAGGCTAGGACATATAGCGTTATAGACATATACAATGTTCCCACCGCGAAATAGGGGCCGACACGCGAGGAATGTTGTAAAACATT
The DNA here is from genome assembly GCA_963969225.1 of Xylocopa violacea. Lineage (NCBI taxonomy): Eukaryota > Metazoa > Arthropoda > Insecta > Hymenoptera > Apidae > Xylocopa > Xylocopa violacea. Next base: position 4,301,372 of record CAXAJV010000857.1, read on the forward strand.
ACATCCGAGATGTTAGGTTGCCTTAGACTAGGATATATAACGTTATAGACGTATATAATGTTCCCACCGAGAAGTCGGGGCCGACGTGCCAGGAATGTAGTAAAATATTACATCCGAAATGTTAGGTTGCCTTAGGTTAGGATATATAACGTTATAGACGTATATAATGTTCCACCCGAGAAGTAGGGGCCGACGCGCCAGGAATGCTGTAAAATATTACATTCGACATGTTAGGATTGCCTTAAGCTAGGATATATAACGTTATAGACGTATATGATATTCCCACCGAGAACTACGGACCTACACGCCAGGAATGTTATCAAATATTACTTCCGAGATGTTAGGTTCCCTTAGGTTAGGATATATAACGTTATAGACCTCTATAATGTTCCCACCGAGAAGTAGGGCCCTACGAGCCAGGAATGTTGTAAAATATTACGCTCGACATGTTAGGTTGTCTTAGGCTATGATATATAGCGATATAGACGTATATGATATTCCCACCGAGAAATGGGGGCCGGCGCGCCAGGAATGTAGTAAAATATTACATCCGAGATGTTAGGTTGCCTTAGGCTAGGATATGTAAAGTTATAGACGTAAATAATGTTCCCACCGAGAAGTAGGGGCCAGCGCGCCAGGAATGTGGTAAAATATTACATCCGGTATTTTAGGTTGCCTTAGGCTAGGATATATAACTTTATAGACGTATGTCATGTTCCCACCGAGAAGTAGGTGCCGACGCGCCACGAATGTTGTAAAATATTACGCTCGACAAGTTAGGTTGCCTTCGGCTAGGATATATAACGTTATAGACGTATATAATGTTCCCACCGAGAAGTAGGTGCCGAAGTGACGGGAATGTTGTAAAATATTACATTCGACATGTTAGTTTGCCTTAGGCTAGGATATATAGCGTTATATACTTATATAATGTTCCCACCGAGAAGTAGTGGCCGACGTGCCAGGAATGTAGTAAAATATTACATCCGAGCTGTTAGGTTGCCATAGGTTAGGATATATAACGTTATAGACGTATATAATGTTCCCATCGAGGAGTAGGGGCCGAAGTGACGGGAATGTTGTAAAATATTACATTCGATATGTTATTTTGCCTTAGGCTAGGATATATAGCGTTATAGACGTATATAATGTTCCCACCGAGAAGTAGTGGCCGACGTGCCAGGAATGTAGTAAAATATTACATCCGAGCTGTTAGGTTGCCATAGGTTAGGATATATAACGTTATAGACGTATATAATGTTCCCATCGAGAAGTAGCGGCCGAAGTGACGGGAATGTTGTAAAATATTACATTCGATATGTTAGTTTGCCTTAGGCTAGGATATATAGCGTTATAGACGTATATAATGTTCCCACCGAGAAGTAGGGGCCAGCGCGCCAGGAATGTGGAAAAATATTACATCCGGTATGTTAGGTTGCCTTAGGCTAGGATATATAACTTTATAGACGTATATCATGTTCCCACCGAGAAGTAGGTGCCGACGCGCCATGAATGTTGTAAAATATTACGCTCGACAAGATAGGTTGCCTTAGCATAGGATATATAGCGTTAAAGACGTATATAATGTTCCCACCGAGACATAGGGGCCGACACGCCAGGAATGTTGTAAAATATTACATACGAAATGTTTGGTTCCCTTAGGATTGGATATATAACGTTATAGACGTATATAATGTTCCCACCGAGAAGTAGGGGCCAACGAGCCAGGAATGTGATAAAATATTACATTCGACATGTTAAGTTGTCTTAGGTTAGGATATATAACGTTATAGTCGTATATACAGTTCCCACCGAGAAGTAGTTGCCGACGCGCCAGGAATATTGTAAAATATTATATTCGACATGCTAGGTTGTCTCAGGCTAGGACATATAGCGTTATAGACATATACAATGTTCCCACCGCGAAATAGGGGCCGCCACGCGAGGAATGTTGTAAAACATTACATCCGAGATGTTAGGTTGCCTTAGACTAGGATATATAACGTTATAGACGTATATAATGTTCCCACCGAGAAGTCGGGGCCGACATGCCAGGAATGTTGTAAAATATTACATCCGAGATGTTAGGTTGCCTTAGGTTAGGATATATAACGTTATAGACGTATATAATGTTCCACCCGAGAAGTAGGGGCCGACGCGCCAGGAATGCTGTAAAATATTACATTCGACATGTTAGGATTGCCTTAAGCTAGGATATATAACGTTATAGACGTATATGATATTCCCACCGAGAACTACGGACCTACACGCCAGGAATGTTATCAAATATTACTTCCGAGATGTTAGGTTCCCTTAGGTTAGGATATATAACGTTATAGACCTCTATAATGTTCCCACCGAGAAGTAGGGCCCTACGAGCCAGGAATGTTGTAAAATATTACGCTCGACATGTTAGGTTGTCTTAGGCTATGATATATAGCGATATAGACGTATATGATATTCCCACCGAGAAATGGGGGCCGGCGCGCCAGGAATGTAGTAAAATATTACATCCGAGATGTTAGGTTGCCTTAGGCTAGGATATGTAAAGTTATAGACGTAAATAATGTTCCCACCGAGAAGTAGGGGCCAGCGCGCCAGGAATGTGGTAAAATATTACATCCGGTATTTTAGGTTGCCTTAGGCTAGGATATATAACTTTATAGACGTATGTCATGTTCCCACCGAGAAGTACGTGCCGACGCGCCACGAATGTTGTAAAATATTACGCTCGACAAGTTAGGTTGCCTTCGGCTAGGATATATAACGTTATAGACGTATATAATGTTCCCACCGAGAAGTAGGTGCCGAAGTGACGGGAATGTTGTAAAATATTACATTCGACATGTTAGTTTGCCTTAGGCTAGGATATATAGCGTTATATACTTATATAATGTTCCCACCGAGAAGTAGTGGCCGACGTGCCAGGAATGTAGTAAAATATTACATCCGAGCTGTTAGGTTGCCATAGGTTAGGATATATAACGTTATAGACGTATATAATGTTCCCATCGAGGAGTAGGGGCCGAAGTGACGGGAATGTTGTAAAATATTACATTCGATATGTTATTTTGCCTTAGGCTAGGATATATAGCGTTATAGACGTATATAATGTTCCCACCCAGAAGTAGGGGCCGAAGTGACGGGAATGTTGTAAAATATTACATCCGAGATGTTAGGTTGCCTCAGGTTAGGATATATAACGTTATAGACGTATATAATGTTCCCATCGAGAAGTAGGGGCCGAAGTGACAGGAATGTTGTAAAATATTACATTCGATATGTTAGGTTGCCTTCGGCTAGGATATATAACGTTATAGACGTATATAATGTTCCCACCGAGAAGTAGGTGCCGACGCGCCAGGAATGCTGTAAAATATTACATCCGAGATGTTAGGATTGCCTTAGGCTAGGATATATAACGTTATAGACGTATATAATGTTCCCACCGAGAAATAGGGGCCGACGCCCCAGGAATGTTGTAAAATATTACGCTCGACAAGCTAGGTTGCCTTAGGCTAGGATATATAGCGTTAAAGACGTACATAATGTTCCCATCGAGAAGGAGGTGCCGACGCGCCAGGAATGTTGTAAAATATTACATCCGTCATGTTAAGTTGCCTTAGGTTAGGATATATAACGTTATAGACGTATATACTGTTCCCACCGAGATGTAGTTGCCGACGCGCCAGGAATATTGTAAAATATTACATTCGACATGTTAGGTTGTCTCAGGCTAGGGCATATAGCGTTAAAGACGTATATAATATTCCCACCGAGAAATAGGGGCCGACACGCCAGGAATGTAGTAAAATATTACGCTCGACATTTTTGGTTGCCTTAAGTTATGATATATGGCGTTATAGACGTATATAATGTTCCCACTGAGAAGTAGGGGCCAGCGCGCCAGGAATGTGATAAAATATTACATCCGGTATGTTGGGTTGCCTTAGGCTAGGATATATAACTTTATAGACGTATATCATGTTCCTACCGAGAAGTAGGTGCCGACGCGCCAGGAATGTTGTAAAATATTACGCTCGACAAGTTAGGTTGCCTTAGGCTAGGATATATAGCGTTAAAGACGTATATAATGTTCCCACCGAGAAATAGGGGCCGACGTCCCAGGAATGTTGTAAAATATTACGCTCGCCAAGTTAGGTTGCCTTAGGCTAGGATATATAGCGTTAAAGACGTATATAATGTTCCCACCGGGAAATAGGGGCCGACACGCCAGGAGAGTTGTAAAATATTACATCCGAGATGTTAGGTTCCCTTAGGTTTCGATATATAACGTTATAGACGTATATAATGTTCCCACCGAGAAGTAGGTGCCGACGCGCCAGGAATGTTGTCAAATATTACATACGAGATGTTAGGATTACCTTAGGCTAGGATATATAACGTTGTAGACGTATATAATGTTCCACCCGAGAAGTAGGGGCCGACGCGCCAGGAATGCTGTAAAATATTACATCCGAGATGTTAGGATTGCCTTAGGCTAGGATATATAACGTTATAGACGTATATGAAATTCCCACCGAGAACTACGGGCCTACACGCCAGGAATGTTATCAAATATTACTTCCGAGATGTTAGGTTCCCTTAGGTTAGGATATATAACGTTATAGACGTATATAATGTTCCCATCGAGAAGTAGGGGCCGAAGTGACGGGAATGTAGTAAAATATTACATCCGAGATGTTAGTTTGCCTTAGGCTAGGATATATAGCGTTATAGACGTATATAATGTTCCCACCGAGAAGTAGGGGCCAGCGCGCCAGGAATGTGGAAAAATATTACATCCGGTATGTTAGGTTGCCTTAGGCTAGGATATATAACTTTATAGACGTATATCATGTTCCCACCGAGAAGTAGGTGCCGACGCGCCATGAATGTTGTAAAATATTACGCTCGACAAGATAGGTTGCCTTAGCATAGGATATATAGCGTTAAAGACGTATATAATGTTCCCACCGAGACATAGGGGCCGACACGCCAGGAATGTTGTAAAATATTACATACGAAATGTTTGGTTCCCTTAGGATTGGATATATAACGTTATAGACGTATATAATGTTCCCACCGAGAAGTAGGGGCCAACGAGCCAGGAATGTGATAAAATATTACATTCGACATGTTAAGTTGTCTTAGGTTAGGATATATAACGTTATAGTCGTATATACAGTTCCCACCGAGAAGTAGTTGCCGACGCGCCAGGAATATTGTAAAATATTATATTCGACATGCTAGGTTGTCTCAGGCTAGGACATATAGCGTTATAGACATATACAATGTTCCCACCGCGAAATAGGGGCCGACACGCGAGGAATGTTGTAAAACATTACATCCGAGATGTTAGGTTGCCTTAGACTAGGATATATAACGTTATAGACGTATATAATGTTCCCACCGAGAAGTCGGGGCCGACATGCCAGGAATGTTGTAAAATATTACATCCGAGATGTTAGGTTGCCTTAGGTTAGGATATATAACGTTATAGACGTATATAATGTTCCACCCGAGAAGTAGGGGCCGACGCGCCAGGAATGCTGTAAAATATTACATTCGACATGTTAGGATTGCCTTAAGCTAGGATATATAACGTTATAGACGTATATGATATTCCCACCGAGAACTACGGACCTACACGCCAGGAATGTTATCAAATATTACTTCCGAGATGTTAGGTTCCCTTAGGTTAGGATATATAACGTTATAGACCTCTATAATGTTCCCACCGAGAAGTAGGGCCCTACGAGCCAGGAATGTTGTAAAATATTACGCTCGACATGTTAGGTTGTCTTAGGCTATGATATATAGCGATATAGACGTATATGATATTCCCACCGAGAAATGGGGGCCGGCGCGCCAGGAATGTAGTAAAATATTACATCCGAGATGTTAGGTTGCCTTAGGCTAGGATATGTAAAGTTATAGACGTAAATAATGTTCCCACCGAGAAGTAGGGGCCAGCGCGCCAGGAATGTGGTAAAATATTACATCCGGTATTTTAGGTTGCCTTAGGCTAGGATATATAACTTTATAGACGTATGTCATGTTCCCACCGAGAAGTAGGTGCCGACGCGCCACGAATATTGTAAAATATTACGCTCGACAAGTTAGGTTGCCTTAGGATAGGATATATAGCGTTAAAGACGTATATAATGTTCCCACCGAGACATAGGGGCCGACACGCCAGGAATGTTGTAAAATATTACATTCGATATGTTAGGTTGCCTTCGGCTAGGATATATAACGTTATAGACGTATATAATGTTCCCACCGAGAAGTAGGTGCCGAAGTGACGGGAATGTTGTAAAATATTACATTCGACATGTTAGTTTGCCTTAGGCTAGGATATATAGCGTTATAGACGTATATAATGTTCCCACCCAGAAGGAGGGGCCGAAGTGACGGGAATGTTGTAAAATATTACATCCGAGATGTTAGGTTGCCTCAGGTTAGGATATATAACGTTATAGACGTATATAATGTTCCCATCGAGAAGTAGGGGCCGAAGTGACAGGAATGTTGTAAAATATTACATTCGATATGTTAGGTTGCCTTCGGCTAGGATATATAACGTTATAGACGTATATAATGTTCCCACCGAGAAGTAGGTGCCGAAGTGACGGGAATGTTGTAAAATATTACATTCGACATGTTAGTTTGCCTTAGGCTAGGATATATTGCGTTATAGACTTATATAATGTTCCCACCGAGAAGTAGTGGCCGACGTGCCAGGAATGTAGTAAAATATTACATTCGACATGTTAAGTTGTCTTAGGTTAGGATATATAACGTTATAGTCGTATATACAGTTCCCACCGAGAAGTAGTTGCCGACGCGCCAGGAATATTGTAAAATATTATATTCGACATGTTAGGTTGTCTCAGGCTATCACATATATCGTTATAGACATATACAATGTTCCCACCGAGAAATAGGGGCCGACACGCCAGGAATGTTGTAAAACATTACATCCGAGGTGTTAGGTTGCCTTAGGCGAGGATATATAGCGTTATAGACGTATATAATGTTGCCACCGAGAAGTAGGGACCGACGAGCCAGGAATGTTGTAAAATATTACGCTCGACATGTTAGGTTGCCTTACGTTATGATATATAGCGATATAGACGTATATAATGTTCCCACCGAGAAGTAGGGGCCGGCGCGCCAGGAATGTAGTAAAATATTACATCCGAGATGTTATGTTGCCTTAGGTTAGGATATATAACGTTATCGACGTATATAATGTTCCCACCGAGAAGTAGGGGCCGAAGTGACGGGAATGTTGTAAAATTATACATTCGACACGTTAGGATTGCCTTAAGTTAGGATATATGGCGTTATAGACGTATATAATGTTCCCACCGAGAAGTAGGGGCCAGCGCGCCAGGAATGTGGAAAAATATTACATCCGGTATGTTAGGTTGCCTTAGGCTAGGATATATAACTTTATAGACGTATATCATGTTCCCACCGAGAAGTAGGTGCCGACGCGCCATGAATGTTGTAAAATATTACGCTCGACAAGTTAGGTTGCCTTAGCATAGGATATATAGCGTTAAAGACGTATATAATGTTCCCACCGAGATATAGGGGCCGACACGCCAGGAATGTTGTAAAATATTACATACGAAATGTTTGGTTCCCTTAGGATTGGATATATAACGTTATAGACGTATATAATGTTCCCACCGAGAAGTAGGGGCCAACGAGCCAGGAATGTGATAAAATATTACATTCGACATGTTAAGTTGTCTTAGGTTAGGATATATAACGTTATAGTCGTATATACAGTTCCCACCGAGAAGTAGTTGCCGACGCGCCAGGAATGTTGTAAAATATTACATCCGAGGTGTTACGATTGCCTGAGGCTAAGATATATAACGTTCTAGACGTATATAATGTTCCCACCGAGAAGTAGGGGCCGAAGTGACGGGAATGTTGTAAAATATTACATCCGATATGTTAGGTTGCCTTAGGTTAGGATATATAACGTTATTGACTTATATAATGTTCCCACCGAGAAATAGGGGCCGACGCCCCAGGAATGTTGTAAAATATTACGCTCGACAAGTTAGGTTGCCTTAGGCTAGGATATATAGCGTTAAAGACGTATATAATGTTCCCACCGAGAAATAGGGGCCGACACGCCAGGAATGTTGTAAAACATTACATCCGAGGTGTTAGGTTGCCTTAGGCTAGGATATATAGCGTTATAGACGTATATAATGTTCCCACCGAGAAGTAGGGGCCAACGAGCCAGGAATGTTGTAAAATATTACGCTCGACATGTTAGGTTGCCTTAGGCTATGATACATAGCGATATAGACGTATATAATATTTCCTCCGAGAAGTGGGGGCCGGCGCGCCAGGAATGTAGTAAAATATTACATCCGAGATGTTAGGTTGCCTTAGGCTAGGATATGTAAAGTTATAGACGTATATAATGTTCCCACCGAGAAATAGGTGCCGGCACGCCAGGAATGTTGTAAAATATTACATCCGAGATGTTAGAATTGCCTTAGGCTAAGATATATAGCGTTATAGACGTATACAATGTTCCCACCGAGAAGTAGGGGCCGAAGTGACGGGAATGTTGTAAAATATTACATTCGACATGTTAGTTTGCCTTAGGCTAGGATATATAGCGTTATAGACGTATATAATGTTCCCACCGAGAAGTAGGGGCCGACGTGCCAGGAATGTAGTAAAATATTACATCCGAGATGTTAGGTTGCCTTAGGTTATGATATATAGCGTTATAGAAGTATATAATGTTCCACCCGAGAAGTAGGGGCCGACGTGCCAGAAATGTAGTAAAATATTACATCCGAGATGTTAGGATTGCCTTAGGCTAGGATATATATCGTTAAAGACGTATATAATGTTCCCACCGAGAAATAGGGGCCGACACGCCAGGAATGTTGTAAAACATTACATCCGAGGTGTTAGGTTGCCTTAGGCTCGGATATATAGCGTTATAGGCGTATATAATGTTCCCACCGAGGAGTAGGGGCCGACGAGCCAGGAATGTTGTAAAATATTACGCTCGACATGTTAGGTTGCCTTAGGCTAGGATATATAGCGATTTAGACGTATATAATGTTCCCATCGAGAAATGGCGGTCGGCGCGCCACGAATGTAGTAAAATATTACATCCGAGATGTTAGGATTGCCTTAGGCTAGGATATATCACGTTATAGACGTATATAATGTTCCCACCGAGAAGTAGGGGCCGCCGCGCCAGGAATGCTGTAAAATATTAAATTCGACATGTTAGGTTGCCTTAGGATATGATATATAGCGATATAGACGTATATAATATTCCCACCGAGAAGTGGGGGCCGGCGCGCCAGGAATGTAGTAAAATATTACATCCGAGATGTTAGGTTGCCTTAGGCTAGGATATGTAAAGTTATAGACGTATATAATGTTCCCACCGAGAAATAGGTGCCGGCACGCCAGGAATGTTGTAAAATATTTCATCCGAGATGTTAGGATTGCCTTAGGCTAAGATATATAGCGTTATAGACGTATATAATGTTCCCACCGAGAAGTAGGGGCCGAAGTGACGGGAATGTTGTAAAATATTACATTCGACATGTTAGTTTGCCTTAGGCTAGGATATATAGCGTTATAGACATATATAATGTTCCCACCGAGAAGTAGGGGCCGACGTGCCAGGAATGTAGTAAAATATTATATCCGAGATGTTAGGTTGCCTTAGGTTAGGATATATAACGTTATCGACGCTCATAATGTTCCCACCGAGAAGTAGGGGCCAACGAGCCAGGAATGTGGTGAAACATTACATTCGACATGTTAAGTTGCCTTAGGTTAGGATATATAACGTTATAGACGGATATACTGTTCCCACCGAGAAGTAGTTGCCGACGCGCCAGGAATATTGTAAAATATTACATTCGACATGTAAGGATGCCTTATGCTAGGATATATAACGTTATAGACGTATATAATATTCCCACCGAGAAGTGGGGGCCGGCGCGCCAGGAATGTAGTAAAATATTACATCCGAGATGTTAGGTTGCCTTAGGCTAGGATATGTAAAGTTATAGACGTATATAATGTTCCCACCGAGAAATAGGTGCCGGCGCGCCAGGAATGTTGTAAAATATTACATTCGACATGTAAGGATGCCTTATGCTAGGATATATAACGTTACAGACGTATATAAAGTTCCCACCGAGAAGTAGGTGCCGACGAGCCAGGAATGTTGTAAAATATTACGCTCGACATGTTAGGTTGCCTTAGGCTAGGATATACAACGTTATAGACGTATATAAATTTCCAACCGAGAAGTAGGTGCCGACGAGCCAGGAATGTTGTAAAATATTACGCTCGACATGTTAGGTTGCCTTAGGCTAGGATATATAGCGATATAGACGTATATAATGTTCCCATCGACAAATAGCGGTCGGCGCGCCAGGAATGTTGTAAAATATTACATCCGAGGTGTTAGGATTGCCTTAGGCTAAGATATATAACGTTATAGACGTATATAATGTTCCCACCGAGAAGTAGGGGCCAACGTGCCAAGAATGTGGTGAAACATTACATTCGACATGTTAAGTTGCCTTAGGTTAGGATATATAACGTTATAGACGGATATACTGTTCCCACCGAGAAGTAGTTGCCGACGCGCCAGGAATGTTGTAAAATATTACGCTCGACATGTTAGGTTGCCTTAGGCTAGGATATATAGCGATATAGACGTATATAATGTTCCCATCGACAAATAGCGGTCGGCGCGCCACGAATCTAGTAAAATATTACATCCGAGATGTTAGGATTGCCTTAGGCTAGGATATATCACGTTATGGACGTATATAATGTTCCCACCGAGAAGTAGGAGCCGGCGCGCCAGGAATGCTGTAGAATATTACATTCGACATGTTAGGTTGCCTTAGGCTAGTATATATAACGTTATAGACGCTCATAATGTTCCCACCGAGAAGTAGGGGCCAACGAGCCAGGAATGTGGTGAAACATTACATTCGACATGTTAAGTTGCCTTAGATTAGGATATATAACGTTATAGACGGATATACTGTTCCCACCGAGAAGTAGTTGCCGACGCGCCAGGAATATTGTAAAATATTACATTCGACATGTAAGGATGCCTTATGCTAGGATATATAACGTTATAGACGTATATAAAGTTCCCACCGAGAAGTAGGTGCCGACGAGCCAGGAATGTTGTAAAATATTACGCTCGGCATGTTAGGTTGCCTTAGGCTAGGACATATAGCGACATAGACGTATATAATGTTCCCATCGAGAAATCGCGGTCGGCGCGCCACGAATGTAGTAAAATATTACATCCGTGATGTTAGGATTGCCTTAGGCTAGGATATATCACGTTATAGGCGTATATAATGTTCCCACCGAGAAGTAGGGGCCGGCGCGCCAGGAATGCTGTAAAATATTACATTCGACATGTTAGGTTGCCTCAGGCTAGTATATATAGCGATATAGACGTATATAATGTTCCCACCAAGAAATAGGTGCCGACGTGCCAGGAATGTAGTAAAATACTACATCCGAGATGTTAGGTTGCCTTAGGTTAGGATATATAGCGTTATAGACATATAAAATGTTCCCACCGAGAAGGAGGGGCCGACGTGCCAGGAATGTAGTAAAATATTACATCCGAGATGTTAGGTTGCCTTAGGTTGGGATATATAACGTTATAGACGCTCATAATGTTCCCACCGAGAAGTAGGGGCCAACGAGCCAGGAATATGGTGAAACATTACATTCGACATGTTAAGTTGCCTTAGGTTAGGATATATAACGTTATAGACGGATATACTGTTCCCACCGAGAAGTAGTTGCCGACGCGCCAGGAATATTGTAAAATATTACATTCGACATGTAAGGATGCCTTATGCTAGGATATATAACGTTATAGACGTATATAAAGATCCGACCGAGAAGTAGGTGCCGACGAGCCAGGAATGTTGTAAAATATTACGCTCGACATGTTAGGTTGCCTTAGGCTAGGATATATAGCGATATAGACGTATATAATGTTCCCATCGACAAATAGCGGTCGGCGCGCCACGAATGTAGTAAAATATTACATCCGAGATGTTAGGATTGCCTTAGGCTAGGATATATCACGTTATGGACGTATATAATGTTCCCACCGAGAAGTAGGAGCCGGCGCGCCAGGAATGCTGTAGAATATTACATTCGACATGTTAGGTTGCCTTAGGCTAGTATATATAGCGATATAGACGTATATAATGTTCCCACCGAGAAATAGGTGCCGGCGCGCCAGGAATGTTGTAAAATATTACATTCGACATGTAAGGATGCCTTATGCTAGGATATATAACGTTATAGACGTATATAATGTTCCCACCGAGAAGTAGGGGCCAACGTGCCAGGAATGTAGTAAAATATTACATCCGAGATGTTAGGTTGCCTTAGGTTAGGATATATACCGTTATAGACATATATAATGTTCCCACCGAGAAGTAGGGGCCGACGTGCCAGGAATGTAATAAATATTACATCCGAGATGTTAGGTTGCCTTAGGTTAGGATATATAACGTTATAGACGGATATACTGTTCCCACCGAGAAGTAGTTGCCGACGCGCCAGGAATATTGTAAAATATTACATTCGACATGTAAGGATGCCTTATGCTAGGATATATAACGTTATAGACGTATATACTGTTCCCACCGAGAAGTAGTTGCCGACGCGCCAGGAATATTGTAAAATATTACATTCGACATGTAAGGATGCCTTATGCTAGGATATATAACGTTATAGACGTATATAAAGTTCCCACCGAGAAGTAGGTGCCGACGAGCCAGGAATGTTGTAAAATATTACATCCGAGATGTTTGGTTCCCTTAGGTTAGAATCTATAACGTTATAGACGTATATAATGTTCCCACCGAGAAGTAGGGGCCAACGAGCCAGGAATGTTGTAAAATATTACATTCGACATGTAAGGATGCCTTATGCTAGGATATATAACGTTATAGACGTATATAATATTCCCACCGAGAAGTGGGGGCCGGCGCGCCAGGAATGTAGTAAAATATTACATCCGAGATGTTAGGTTGCCTTAGGCTAGGATATGTAAAGTTATAGACGTATATAGTGTTCCCACCGAGAAATAGGTGCCGGCGCGCCAGGAATGTTGTAAAATATTACATTCGACATGTAAGGATGCCTTATGCTAGGATATATAACGTTATAGACGTATATAAAGTTCCCACCGAGAAGTAGGTGCCGACGAGTCAGGACTGTTGTAAAATATTACGCTCGACATGTTAGGTTGCCTTAGGCTAGGATATATAACGTTATAGACGTATATAAAGTTCCAACCGAGAAGTAGGTGCCGACGAGCCAGGAATGTTGTAAAATATTACATCCGAGATGTTAGGTTCCCTTAGGTTAGAATCTATAACGTTATAGACGTATATAATGTTCCCACCGAGAAGTAGGGGCCAACGAGCCAGGAATGTTGTAAAATATTACATTCGACAGGTAAGGATGCCTTATGCTAGGATATATAACGTTATACACGTATATAATGTTCCCACCGAGAAGTAGGGGCCAACGTGCCAGGAATGTAGTAAAATATTACATCCGAGATGTTAGGTTGCCTTACGTTAGGATATATACCGTTATAGACATATATAATGTTCCCACCGAGAAGTAGGGGCCGACGTGCCAGGAATGTAGTAAAATATTACATCCGAGATGTTAGGTTGCCTTAGGTTAGGATATATAACGTTATAGACGGATATACTGTTCCCACCGAGAAGTAGTTGCCGACGCGCCAGGAATATTGTAAAATATTACATTCGACATGTAAGGATGCCTTATGCTAGGATATATAACGTTATAGACGTATATAAAGTTCCCACCGAGAAGTAGGTGCCGACGAGCCAGGAATGTTGTAAAATATTACATCCGAGATGTTAGGTTCCCTTAGGTTAGGATATATACCGTTATAGACATATATAATGTTCCCACCGAGAAGTAGGGGCCGACGTGCCAGGAATGTAGTAAAATATTACATCCGAGTTGTTAGGTTGCCTTAGGTTAGGATATATAACGTTATAGACGGATATACTGTTCCCACCGAGAAGTAGTTGCCGACGCGCCAGGAATATTGTAAAATATTACATTCGACATGTAAGGATGCCTTATGCTAGGATATATAACGTTATAGACGTATATAAAGTTCCCACCGAGAAGTAGGTGCCGACGAGCCAGGAATGTTGTAAAATATTACGCTCGGCATGTTAGGTTGCCTTAGGCTAGGACATATAGCGACATAGACGTATATAATGTTCCCATCGAGAAATCGCGGTCGGCGCGCCACGAATGTAGTAAAATATTACATCCGTGATGTTAGGATTGCCTTACGCTAGGATATATCACGTTATAGGCGTATATAATGTTCCCACCGAGAAGTAGGGGCCGGCGCGCCAGGAATGCTGTAAAATATTACATTCGACATGTTAGGTTGCCTCAGGCTAGTATATATAGCGATATAGACGTATATAATGTTCCCACCAAGAAATAGATGCCGACGTGCCAGGAATGTAGTAAAATACTACATCCGAGAAGTTAGGTTGCCTTAGGTTAGGATATATAGCGTTATAGACATATAAAATGTTCCCACCGAGAAGGAGGGGCCGACGTGCCAGGAATGTAGTAAAATATTACATCCGAGATGTTAGGTTGCCTTAGGTTGGGATATATAACGTTATAGACGCTCATAATGTTCCCACCGAGAAGTAGGGGCCAACGAGCCAGGAATGTGGTGAAACATTACATTCGACATGTTAAGTTGCCTTAGGTTAGGATATATAACGTTATAGACGGATATACTGTTCCCACCGAGAAGTAGTTGCCGACGCGCCAGGAATATTGTAAAATATTACATTCGACATGTAAGGATGCCTTATGCTAGGATATATAACGTTATAGACGTATATAAAGTTCCCACCGAGAAGTAGGTGCCGACGAGCCAGGAATGTTGTAAAATATTACGCTCGGCATGTTAGGTTGCCTTAGGCTAGGATATATAACGTTATAGACGTGTATAAAGTTTCAACCGAGAAGTAGGTGCCGACGAGCCAGGAATGTTGTAAAATATTACGCTCGACATGTTATGTTGCCTTAGGCTAGGATATATAGCGATATAGACGTATATAATGTTCCCATCGATAAATAGCGGTCGGCGCGCCACGAATGTAGTAAAATATTATATCCGAGATGTTAGCATTGCCTTAGGATAGGATATATCACGTTATGGACGTATATAATGTTCCCACCGAGAAGTAGGAGCCGGCGCGCCAGGAATGCTGTAGAATATTACATTCGACATGTTAGGTTGCCTTAGGCTAGTATATATAGCGATATAGACGTATATAATGTTCCCACCGAGAAATAGGTGCCGGCGCGCCAGGAATGTTGTAAAATATTACATTCGACGTGTAAGGATGCCTTATGCTAGGATATATAACCTTATAGACGTATATAAAGTTCCCACCGAGAAGTAGGTGCCGACGAGCCAGGAATGTTGTAAAATATTACATCCGAGATGTTAGGTTCCCTTAGGTTAGAATCTATATCGTTATAGACGTATATAATGTTCCCACCGAGAAGTAGGGGCCAACGAGCCAGGAATGTTGTAAAATATTACATTCGACATGTAAGGATGCCTTATGCTAGGATATATAACGTTATAGACGTATATAATATTCCCACCGAGAAGTGGGGGCCGGCGCGCCAGGAATGTAGTAAAATATTACATCCGAGATGTTAGGTTGCCTTAGGCTAGGATATGTAAAGTTATAGACGTATATAGTGTTCCCACCGAGAAATAGGTGCCGGCGCGCCAGGAATGTTGTAAAATATTACATTCGACATGTAAGGATGCCTTATGCTAGGATATATAACGTTATAGACGTATATAAAGTTCCCACCGAGAAGTAGGTGCCGACGAGCCAGGAATGTTGTAAAATATTACATCCGAGATGTTAGGTTGCCTTAGGTTAGGATATATAGCGTTATAGACATATAAAATGTTCCCACCGAGAAGGAGGGGCCGACGTGCCAGGAATGTAGTAAAATATTACATCCGAGATGTTAGGTTGCCTTAGGTTGGGATATATAACGTTATAGACGCTCATAATGTTCCCACCGAGAAGTAGGGGCCCACGAGCCAGGAATGTGGTGAAACATTACATTCGACATGTTAAGTTGCCTTAGGTTAGGATATATAACGTTATAGACGGATATACTGTTCCCACCGAGAAGTAGTTGCCGACGCGCCAGGAATATTGTAAAATATTACATTCGACATGTAAGGATGCCTTATGCTAGGATATATAACGTTATAGACGTATATAAAGTTCCCACCGAGAAGTAGGTGCCGACGAGCCAGGAATGTTGTAAAATATTACGCTCGGCATGTTAGGTTGCCTTAGGCTAGGATATATAACGTTATAGACGTGTATAAAGTTTCAACCGAGAAGTAGGTGCCGATGAGCCAGGAATGTTGTAAAATATTACGCTCGACATGTTAGGTTGCCTTAGGCTAGGATATATAGCGATATAGACGTATATAATGTTCCCATCGACAAATAGCGGTCGGCGCGCCACGAATGTAGTAAAATATTATATCCGAGATGTTAGGATTGCCTTAGGATAGGATATATCACGTTATGGACGTATATAATGTTCCCACCGAGAAGTAGGAGCCGGCGCGCCAGGAATGCTGTAGAATATTACATTCGACATGTTAGGTTGCCTTAGGCTAGTATATATAGCGATATAGACGTATATAATGTTCCCACCGAGAAATAGGTGCCGGCGCGCCAGGAATGTTGTAAAATATTACATTCGACATGTAAGGATGCCTTATGCTAGGATATATAACGTTATAGACGTATATAATGTTCCCACCGAGAAGTAGGGGCCAACGTGCCAGGAATGTAGTAAAATATTACATCCGAGATGTTAGGTTGCCTTAGGTTAGGATATATACCGTTATAGACATATATAATGTTCCCACCGAGAAGTAGGGGCCGACGTGCCAGGAATGTAGTAAAATATTACATCCGAGTTGTTAGGTTGCCTTAGGTTAGGATATATAACGTTATAGACGGATATACTGTTCCCACCGAGAAGTAGTTGCCGACGCGCCAGGAATATTGTAAAATATTACATTCGACATGTAAGGATGCCTTATGCTAGGATATATAACGTTATAGACGTATATAAAGTTCCCACCGAGAAGTAGGTGCCGACGAGCCAGGAATGTTGTAAAATATTACGCTCGGCATGTTAGGTTGCCTTAGGCTAGGATATATAACGTTATAGACGTGTATAAAGTTTCAACCGAGAAGTAGGTGCCGACGAGCCAGGAATGTTGTAAAATATTACGCTCGACATGTTAGGTTGCCTTAGGCTAGGATATATAGCGATATAGACGTATATAATGTTCCCATCGACAAATAGCGGTCGGCGCGCCACGAATGTAGTAAAATATTATATCCGAGATGTTAGGATTGCCTTAGGATAGGATATATCACGTTATGGACGTATATAATGTTCCCACCGAGAAGTAGGAGCCGGCGCGCCAGGAATGCTGTAGAATATTACATTCGACATGTTAGGTTGCCTTAGGCTAGTATATATAGCGATATAGACGTATATAATGTTCCCACCGAGAAATAGGTGCCGGCGCGCCAGGAATGTTGTAAAATATTACATTCGACATGTAAGGATGCCTTATGCTAGGATATATAACGTTATAGACGTATATAATGTTCCCACCGAGAAGTAGGGGCCAACGTGCCAGGAATGTAGTAAAATATTACATCCGAGATGTTAGGTTGCCTTAGGTTAGGATATATACCGTTATAGACATATATAATGTTCCCACCCAGAAGTAGGGGCCGACGTGCCAGGAATGTAGTAAAATATTACATCCGAGATGTTAGGTTGCCTTAGGTTAGGATATATAACGTTATAGACGGATATACTGTTCCCACCGAGAAGTAGTTGCCGACGCGCCAGGAATATTGTAAAATATTACATTCGACATGTAAGGATGCCTTATGCTAGGATATATAACGTTATAGACGTATATAAAGTTCCCACCGAGAAGTAGGTGCCGACGAGCCAGGAATGTTGTAAAATATTACGCTCGGCATGTTAGGTTCCCTTAGGTTAGAATCTATAACGTTATAGACGTATATAATGTTCCCACCGAGAAGTAGGGGCCAACGAGCCAGGAATGTTGTAAAATATTACATTCGACATGTAAGGATGCCTTATGCTAGGATATATAACGTTATAGACGTATATAATATTCCCACCGAGAAGTGGGGGCCGGCGCGCCAGGAATGTAGTAAAATATTACATCCGAGATGTTAGGTTGCCTTAGGCTAGGATATGTAAAGTTATAGACGTATATAGTGTTCCCACCGAGAAATAGGTGCCGGCGCGCCAGGAATGTTGTAAAATATTACATTCGACATGTAAGGATGCCTTATGCTAGGATATATAACGTTATAGACGTATATAAAGTTCCCACCGAGAAGTAGGTGCCGACGAGCCAGGACTGTTGTAAAATATTACGCTCGACATGTTAGGTTGCCTTAGGCTAGGATATATAACGTTATAGACGTATATAAAGTTCCAACCGAGAAGTAGGTGCCGACGAGCCAGGAATGTTGTAAAATATTACATCCGAGATGTTAGGTTCCCTTAGGTTAGAATCTATAACGTTATAGACGTATATAATGTTCCCACCGAGAAGTAGGGGCCAACGAGCCAGGAATGTTGTAAAATATTACATTCGACAGGTAAGGATGCCTTATGCTAGGATATATAGCGTTATACACGTATATAATGTTCCCACCGAGAAGTAGGGGCCAACGTGCCAGGAATGTAGTAAAATATTACATCCGAGATGTTAGGTTGCCTTAGGTTAGGATATATACCGTTATAGACATATATAATGTTCCCACCGAGAAGTAGGGGCCGACGTGCCAGGAATGTAGTAAAATATTACATCCGAGATGTTAGGTTGCCTTAGGTTAGGATATATAACGTTATAGACGGATATACTGTTCCCACCGAGAAGTAGTTGCCGACGCGCCAGGAATATTGTAAAATATTACATTCGACATGTAAGGATGCCTTATGCTAGGATATATAACGTTATAGACGTATATAAAGTTCCCACCGAGAAGTAGGTGCCGACGAGCCAGGAATGTTGTAAAATATTACATCCGAGATGTTAGGTTCCCTTAGGTTAGGATATATACCGTTATAGACATATATAATGTTCCCACCGAGAAGTAGGGGCCGACGTGCCAGGAATGTAGTAAAATATTACATCCGAGTTGTTAGGTTGCCTTAGGTTAGGATATATAACGTTATAGACGTATATAAAGTTCCCACCGAGAAGTAGGTGCCGACGAGCAAGGAATGTTGTAAAATATTACATCCGAGATGTTAGGTTGCCTTAGGTTAGGATATATAGCGTTATAGACATATAAAATGTTCCCACCGAGAAGGAGGGGCCGACGTGCCAGGAATGTAGTAAAATATTACATCCGAGATGTTAGGTTGCCTTAGGTTGGGATATATAACGTTATAGACGCTCATAATGTTCCCACCGAGAAGTAGGGGCCCACGAGCCAGGAATGTGGTGAAACATTACATTCGACATGTTAAGTTGCCTTAGGTTAGGATATATAACGTTATAGACGGATATACTGTTCCCACCGAGAAGTAGTTGCCGACGCGCCAGGAATATTGTAAAATATTACATTCGACATGTAAGGATGCCTTATGCTAGGATATATAACGTTATAGACGTATATAAAGTTCCCACCGAGAAGTAGGTGCCGACGAGCCAGGAATGTTGTAAAATATTACGCTCGGCATGTTAGGTTGCCTTAGGCTAGGATATATAACGTTATAGACGTGTATAAAGTTTCAACCGAGAAGTAGGTGCCGACGAGCCAGGAATGTTGTAAAATATTACGCTCGACATGTTAGGTTGCCTTAGGCTAGGATATATAGCGATATAGACGTATATAATGTTCCCATCGACAAATAGTGGTCGGCGCGCCACGAATGTAGTAAAATATTATATCCGAGATGTTAGGATTGCCTTAGGATAGGATATATCACGTTATGGACGTATATAATGTTCCCACCGAGAAGTAGGAGCCGGCGCGCCAGGAATGCTGTAGAATATTACATTCGACATGTTAGGTTGCCTTAGGCTAGTATATATAGCGATATAGACGTATATAATGTTCCCACCGAGAAATAGGTGCCGGCGCGCCAGGAATGTTGTAAAATATTACATTCGACATGTAAGGATGCCTTATGCTAGGATATATAACGTTATAGACGTATATAATGTTCCCACCGAGAAGTAGGGGCCAACGTACCAGGAATGTAGTAAAATATTACATCCGAGATGTTAGGTTGCCTTAGGTTAGGATATATACCGTTATAGACATATATAATGTTCCCACCGAGAAGTAGGGGCCAACGAGCCAGGAATGTTGTAAAATATTACATTCGACATGTAAGGATGCCTTATGCTAGGATATATAACGTTATAGACGTATATAATATTCCCACCGAGAAGTGGGGGCCGGCGCGCCAGGAATGTAGTAAAATATTACATCCGAGATGTTAGGTTGCCTTAGGCTAGGATATGCAAAGTTATTGACGTATATATTGTTCCCACCGAGAAATAGGTGCCGGCGCGCCAGGAATGTTGTAAAATATTACATTCGACATGTAAGGATGCCTTATGCTAGGATATATAACGTTATAGACATATATAAAGTTCCCACCGAGAAGTAGGTGCCGACGAGCCAGGAATGTTGTAAAATATTACGCTCGGCATGTTAGGTTGCCTTAGGCTAGGACATATAGCGACATAGACGTATATAATGTTCCCATCGAGAAATCGCGGTCGGCGCGCCACGAATGTAGTAAAATATTACATCCGTGATGTTAGGATTGCCTTAGGCTAGGATATATCACGTTATAGGCGTATATAATGTTCCCACCGAGAAGTAGGGGCCGGCGCGCCAGGAATGCTGTAAAATATTACATTCGACATGTTAGGTTGCCTCAGGCTAGTATATATAGCGATATAGACGTATATAATGTTCCCACCAAGAAATAGGTGCCGACGTGCCAGGAATGTAGTAAAATACTACATCCGAGATGTTAGGTTGCCTTAGGTTAGGATATATAGCGTTATAGACATATAAAATGTTCCCACCGAGAAGGAGGGGCCAACGTGCCAGGAATGTAGTAAAATATTACATCCGAGATGTTAGGTTGCCTTAGGTTAGGATATATAACGTTATAGACGGATATACTGTTCCCACCGAGAAGTAGTTGCCGACGCGCCAGGAATATTGTAAAATATTACATTCGACATGTAAGGATGCCTTATGCTAGGATATATAACGTTATAGACGTATATAAAGTTCCCACCGAGAAGTAGGTGCCGACGAGCCAGGAATGTTGTAAAATATTACATCCGAGATGTTAGGTTCCCTTAGGTTAGAATCTATAACGTTATAGACGTATATAATATTCCCACCGAGAAGTGGGGGCCGGCGCGCCAGGAATGTAGTAAAATATTACATCCGAGATGTTAGGTTGCCTTAGGCTAGGATATATCACGTTATAGGCGTATATAATGTTCCCACCGAGAAGTAGGGGCCGGCGCGCCAGGAATGCTGTAAAATATTACATTCGACATGTTAGGTTGCCTCAGGCTAGTATATATAGCGATATAGACGTATATAAAGTTCCCACCGAGAAGTAGGTGCCGACGAGCCAGGAATGTTGTAAAATATTACGCTCGGCATGTTAGGTTGCCTTAGGCTAGGACATATAGCGACATAGACGTATATAATGTTCCCATCGAGAAATCGCGGTCGGCGCGCCACGAATGTAGTAAAATATTACATCCGTGATGTTAGGATTGCCTTAGGCTAGGATATATCACGTTATAGGCGTATATAATGTTCCCACCGAGAAGTAGGGGCCGGCGCGCCAGGAATGCTGTAAAATATTACATTCGACATGTTAGGTTGCCTCAGGCTAGTATATATAGCGATATAGACGTATATAATGTTCCCACCAAGAAATAGGTGCCGACGTGCCAGGAATGTAGTAAAATACTACATCCGAGATGTTAGGTTGCCTTAGGTTAGGATATATAGCGTTATAGACATATATAATGTTCCCACCGAGAAGGAGGGGCCGACGTGCCAGGAATGTAGTAAAATATTACATCCGAGATGTTAGGTTGCCTTAGGTTAGGATATATAACGTTATAGACGGATATACTGTTCCCACCGAGAAGTAGTTGCCGACGCGCCAGGAATATTGTAAAATATTACATTCGACATGTAAGGATGCCTTATGCTAGGATATATAACGTTATAGACGTATATAAAGTTCCCACCGAGAAGTAGGTGCCGACGAGCCAGGAATGTTGTAAAATATTACATCCGAGATGTTAGGTTCCCTTAGGTTAGAATCTATAACGTTATAGACGTATATAATATTCCCACCGAGAAGTGGGGGCCGGCGCGCCAGGAATGTAGTAAAATATTACATCCGAGATGTTAGGTTGCCTTAGGCTAGGATATATCACGTTATAGGCGTATATAATGTTCCCACCGAGAAGTAGGGGCCGGCGCGCCAGGAATGCTGTAAAATATTACATTCGACATGTTAGGTTGCCTCAGGCTAGTATATATAGCGATATAGACGTATATAATGTTCCCACCAAGAAATAGGTGCCGACGTGCCAGGAATGTAGTAAAATACTACATCCGAGATGTTAGGTTGCCTTAGGTTAGGATATATAGCGTTATAGACATATAAAATGTTCCCACCGAGAAGGAGGGGCCGACGTGCCAGGAATGTAGTAAAATATTACATCCGAGATGTTAGGTTGCCTTAGGTTGGGATATATAACGTTATAGACGCTCATAATGTTCCCACCGAGAAGTAGGGGCCAACGAGCCAGGAATGTGGTGAAACATTACATTCGACATGTTAAGTTGCCTTAGGTTAGGATATATAACGTTATAGACGGATATACTGTTCCCACCGAGAAGTAGTTGCCGACGCGCCAGGAATATTGTAAAATATTACATTCGACATGTAAGGATGCCTTATGCTAGGATATATAACGTTATAGACGTATATAATATTCCCACCGAGAAGTGGGGGCCGGCGCGCCAGGAATGTAGTAAAATATTACATCCGAGATGTTAGGTTGCCTTAGGCTAGGATATGTAAAGTTATAGACGTATATAATGTTCCCACCGAGAAATAGGTGCCGGCGCGCCAGGAATGTTGTAAAATATTACATTCGACATGTAAGGATGCCTTATGCTAGGATATATAACGTTATAGACGTATATAATGTTCCCACCGAGAAGTAGGTGCCGACGTGCCAGGAATGTAGTAAAATACTACATCCGAGATGTTAGGTTGCCTTAGGTTAGGATATATAGCGTTATAGACATATAAAATGTTCCCACCGAGAAGGAGGGGCCAACGTGCCAGGAATGTAGTAAAATATTACATCCGAGATGTTAGGTTGCCTTAGGTTAGGATATATAACGTTATAGACGGATATACTGTTCCCACCGAGAAGTAGTTGCCGACGCGCCAGGAATATTGTAAAATATTACATTCGACATGTAAGGATGCCTTATGCTAGGATATATAACGTTATAGACGTATATAAAGTTCCCACCGAGAAGTAGGTGCCGACGAGCCAGGAATGTTGTAAAATATTACATCCGAGATGTTAGGTTCCCTTAGGTTAGAATCTATAACGTTATAGACGTATATAATATTCCCACCGAGAAGTGGGGGCCGGCGCGCCAGGAATGTAGTAAAATATTACATCCGAGATGTTAGGTTGCCTTAGGCTAGGATATATCACGTTATAGGCGTATATAATGTTCCCACCGAGAAGTAGGGGCCGGCGCGCCAGGAATGCTGTAAAATATTACATTCGACATGTTAGGTTGCCTCAGGCTAGTATATATAGCGATATAGACGTATATAAAGTTCCCACCGAGAAGTAGGTGCCGACGAGCCAGGAATGTTGTAAAATATTACGCTCGGCATGTTAGGTTGCCTTAGGCTAGGACATATAGCGACATAGACGTATATAATGTTCCCATCGAGAAATCGCGGTCGGCGCGCCACGAATGTAGTAAAATATTACATCCGTGATGTTAGGATTGCCTTAGGCTAGGATATATCACGTTATAGGCGTATATAATGTTCCCACCGAGAAGTAGGGGCCGGCGCGCCAGGAATGCTGTAAAATATTACATTCGACATGTTAGGTTGCCTCAGGCTAGTATATATAGCGATATAGACGTATATAATGTTCCCACCAAGAAATAGGTGCCGACGTGCCAGGAATGTAGTAAAATACTACATCCGAGATGTTAGGTTGCCTTAGGTTAGGATATATAGCGTTATAGACATATATAATGTTCCCACCGAGAAGGAGGGGCCGACGTGCCAGGAATGTAGTAAAATATTACATCCGAGATGTTAGGTTGCCTTAGGTTAGGATATATAACGTTATAGACGGATATACTGTTCCCACCGAGAAGTAGTTGCCGACGCGCCAGGAATATTGTAAAATATTACATTCGACATGTAAGGATGCCTTATGCTAGGATATATAACGTTATAGACGTATATAAAGTTCCCACCGAGAAGTAGGTGCCGACGAGCCAGGAATGTTGTAAAATATTACATCCGAGATGTTAGGTTCCCTTAGGTTAGAATCTATAACGTTATAGACGTATATAATATTCCCACCGAGAAGTGGGGGCCGGCGCGCCAGGAATGTAGTAAAATATTACATCCGAGATGTTAGGTTGCCTTAGGCTAGGATATATCACGTTATAGGCGTATATA
Source organism: Xylocopa violacea (assembly GCA_963969225.1). Classification (NCBI taxonomy): domain Eukaryota; kingdom Metazoa; phylum Arthropoda; class Insecta; order Hymenoptera; family Apidae; genus Xylocopa; species Xylocopa violacea. The sequence goes on from CAXAJV010000857.1 coordinate 4,326,413, forward strand.
ATGTTCCCACCGAGAAGTAGGGGCCGGCGCGCCAGGAATGCTGTAAAATATTACATTCGACATGTTAGGTTGCCTCAGGCTAGTATATATAGCGATATAGACGTATATAATGTTCCCACCAAGAAATAGGTGCCGACGTGCCAGGAATGTAGTAAAATACTACATCCGAGATGTTAGGTTGCCTTAGGTTAGGATATATAGCGTTATAGACATATAAAATGTTCCCACCGAGAAGGAGGGGCCGACGTGCCAGGAATGTAGTAAAATATTACATCCGAGATGTTAGGTTGCCTTAGGTTGGGATATATAACGTTATAGACGCTCATAATGTTCCCACCGAGAAGTAGGGGCCAACGAGCCAGGAATGTGGTGAAACATTACATTCGACATGTTAAGTTGCCTTAGGTTAGGATATATAACGTTATAGACGGATATACTGTTCCCACCGAGAAGTAGTTGCCGACGCGCCAGGAATATTGTAAAATATTACATTCGACATGTAAGGATGCCTTATGCTAGGATATATAACGTTATAGACGTATATAATATTCCCACCGAGAAGTGGGGGCCGGCGCGCCAGGAATGTAGTAAAATATTACATCCGAGATGTTAGGTTGCCTTAGGCTAGGATATGTAAAGTTATAGACGTATATAATGTTCCCACCGAGAAATAGGTGCCGGCGCGCCAGGAATGTTGTAAAATATTACATTCGACATGTAAGGATGCCTTATGCTAGGATATATAACGTTATAGACGTATATAATGTTCCCACCGAGAAGTAGGTGCCGACGTGCCAGGAATGTAGTAAAATATTACTTTCGAGATGTTAGGTTGCCTTAGGTTAGGATATATACCGTTATAGACATATATAATGTTCCCACCGAGAAGTAGGGGCCGACGTGCCAGGAATGTAGTAAAATATTACATCCAAGATGTTAGGTTGCCTTAGGTTAGGATATATAACGTTATAGACGGATATACTGTTCCCACCGAGAAGTAGTTGCCGACGCGCCAGGAATATTGTAAAATATTACATTCGACATGTAAGGATGCCTTATGCTAGGATATATAACGTTATAGACGTATATAAAGTTCCCACCGAGAAGTAGGTGCCGACGAGCCAGGATTGTTGTAAAATATTACATCCGAGATGTTAGGTTCCCTTAGGTTAGAATCTATAACGTTATAGACGTATATAATGTTCCCACCGAGAAGTAGGGGCCATCGAGCCAGGAATGTTGTAAAATATTACATTCGACATGTAAGGATGCCTTATGCTAGGATATATAACGTTATAAACGTATATAATATTCCCACCGAGAAGTGGGGGCCGGCGCGCCAGGAATGTAGTAAAACATTACATCCGAGATGTTAGGTTGCCTTAGGCTAGGATATGTAAAGTTATAGACGTATATAATGTTCCCACCGAGAAATAGGTGCCGGCGCGCCAGGAATGTTGTAAAATATTACATTCGACATGTAAGGATGCCTTATGTTAGGATATATAACGTTATAGACGTATATAAAGTTCCCACCGAGAAGTAGGTGCCGACGAGCCAGGAATGTTGTAAAATATTATGCTCGACATGTTAGGTTGCCTTAGGCTAGGATATATAGCGATATAGACGTATATAATGTTCCCACCGAGAAATAGGTGCCGGCGCGCCAGGAATGTTGTAAAATATTACATTCGACATGTAAGGATGCCTTATGCTAGGGTATATAACGTTATAGACGTATATAATGTTCCCGCCGAGAACTAGGGGCCAACGTGCCAGGAATGTAGTAAAATATTACATCCGAGATGTTAGGTTGCCTTAGGTTAGGATATATACCGTTATAGACATATATAATGTTCCCACCGAGAAGTAGGTGCCGACGAGCCAGGAATGTTGTAAAATATTACATCCGAGATGTTAGGTTCCCTTAGGTTAGAATATATAACGTTATAGACGTATATAATGTTCCCACCGAGAAGTAGGGGCCAACGAGCCAGGAATGTTGTAAAATATTACATCCGAGATGTTAGGTTGCCTTAGGTTAGGATATATAACGTTATAGACGCTCATAATGTTCCCACCGAGAAGTAGGGGCCAACGAGCCAGGAATGTGGTGAAACATTACATTCGACATGTTAAGTTGCCTTAGGTTAGGATATATAACGTTATAGACGGATATACTGTTCCCACCGAGAAGTAGTTGCCGACGCGCCAGGAATATTGTAAAATATTACATTCGACATGTAAGGATGCCTTATGCTAGGATATATAACGTTATAGACGTATATAATGTTCCCACCGAGAAGTAGGGGCCGCCGCGCCAGGAATGTTGTAAAATATTACATTCGACGTGTTAGGATTGCCTTAGGCTAGGATATATAACGTTATAGACGTATACGATATTCCCACCGAGGAGTACGGGCCGACACGACAAGAATGTTGTCAAATATTACATCCGAGATGTTAGGTTCCCTTAGGTTAGGATATATAACGTTATAGACGTATATAATGTTCCAACCGAGAAGTAGGGGCCGAAGAGCCAGGAATGTTGTAAAATATTACGCTCGACATGTTAGGTTGCCGTAGGTTAGGATATATAACGTTATTGACTTATATAATTTTCCCATCGAGAAATAGGGGCCGACGCCCCAGGAATGATGTAAAATTTTACATTCGACATGTTAGGATTGCCTTAGGCTAGGATATATAACGTTATAGACGTATATACTGTGCCCACCGAGAAGTAGGGGCCGAAGTGACGGGAATGTTGTAAAATATTACATCCGAGATGTTAGGTTGCCTTAGGTTAGGATATATAACGTTATTGACTTGTATAATGTTCCCATCGCGAAATGGCGGTCGGCGCGCCACGAATGTAGTAAAACAATACATCCGAGATGTTAGGATTGCCTTAGGCTAGGATATATCACGTTATAGACGTATATAATGTTCCCACCGAGAGGTAGAGGCCGACGAGCCAGGAATGTTGTAAAATATTACGCTCGACATGTTAGGTTGCCTTAGTCTAGGATATATAGCGATATAGACGTATATAATGTTCCCACCGAGAAGTAGGGGCCGCCGCGCCAGGAATGTTGTAAAATATTACATTCGACGTGTTAGGATTGCCTTAGGCTAGGATGTATAACGTTATAGACGTATACGATACTCCCACCGAGGAGTAGGGGCCAACGAGCCAGGAATGTGGTAAAATATTACATTCGACATGTTAAGTTGTCTTAGGTTAGGATATATAACGTTATAGACGTATATAATGTTCCCACCTAGAAGTAGGTGCCGAAGTGACGGGAATGTTGGAAAATTACACATTCGACATGTTAGGATTGCCTTAGGCTAAGATATATAACGTTATAGACGTATATAATGTTCCCACCGAGAAGTAGGGGCCGAAGTGACGGGAATGTTGTAAAATATTACATCCGAGATGTTAGGTTGTCTTAGGTTAGGATATATAACGTTATTGACTTGTATAATGTTCCCATCGCGAATTAGCGGTCGGCGCGCCACGAATGTAGTAAAACAGTACATCCGAGATGTTAGGATTGCCTTAGGCTAGGATATATCACGTTATAGACGTATATAATGTTCCCACCGAGAGGTAGGGGCCGACGAGGCAGGAATGTTGTAAAATATTACGCTCGACAAGTTAGGTTGCCGTAGGCTAGGATATATAGCGTTACAGACGTACATAATCTTCCCATCGAGAAGTAGGGGCCGGCGCGCCAGGAATGTAGTAAAATATTACATCCGAGATGTTATGTTGCCTTACGCTAGGATATGTAACTTTATCGACGTATATAATGTTCCCACCGAGGAGTAGGGGCCAACGAGCCAGAAATGTGGGAAAATATTACATTCGACATGTTAAGTTGCCTTAGGTTAGGATATATAACGTTATAGACGTATATAATGTTCCCACCGAGAGGTAGAGGCCGACGAGCCAGGAATGTTGTAAAATATTACGCTCGACAAGTTAGGTTGCCTTATGCTAGGATATATAGCGTTACAGACGTATATAATGTTCCCACCGAAAAGTAGGGGCCGGCGTGGCAGGATTGTAGTAAAATATTACATCCGAGATGTTAGGTTGCCTTAGGCTAGGATATATAACGTTATAGACGTATATAATGTTCCCAACGAGAAGTAGGGGCCGTCGAGCCAGGAATGTTGTAAAATATTACGCTCGACATGTTAAGATGTCTTAGGTTAGGATATATAACGTTATAGACGTATATTCAGTTCCCACCGAGAAGTAGTTGCCGACGCGCCAGGAATATTGTAATATATTATATTCGACATGCTAGGCTGTCACAGGCTAGGACATATGGCGTTATAGACATATATAATGTTTCCATTGAGAAATAGGGACCGACACGCCAGGAATGTTGTATAACATTACATTCGAGGTGTTAGGTTTCCTTAGGTTAGGATATATAACGTTATAGGCGTATATATTGCTCCCACCGAGAAGTAGGTGCCGACGCGCCCACCGAGAAGTAGGTGCCGACGCGCCAGGAATGTTGTAAAATATTACATCCGAGATGTTAGGATTGCCTTAGGCTAGGATATATAACGTTTCAGACGTATATAATGTTTCCACCGAGAAGTAGGGGCCGGTGCGCCACGAATGTAGTAAAATATTACATCCGAGATGTTAGGATTGCCTTAGGCTAGGATATATAACGTTATAGACGTATATAATGTTCCCACCGAGAAGTAGGTGCCGGTGCGCCACGAATGTAGTAAAATATTACATCCGAGATGTTAGGTTGCCTTAAACTAGGATATATAACGTTATAGACGTATATAAAGTTCCCACCGAGAAGTAGGGGCCGAAGAGACGGGAATGTTGTAAAATATTACATTCGACATGTTAGTTTGCCTTAGGCTAGGATATATAGCGTTATAGACGTATATAATGTTCCCACCGAGAAGTAGGGGCCGACGTGCCAGGAATGTAGTAAAATATTACATCCGAGATGCTAGGTTGCCTTAGGTTAGGATATATGGCGTTATAGACGCATATAATGTTCCCACTGAGAAGTAGGGGCCTGCGCGCCAGGAATGTAGTAAAATATAACATCCGAGATGTTAGGTTGCCTTAGGTTAGGATATATAACGTTATTGACTTATATAATGTTCCCACCGAGAAGTAGGTGCCGACGCGCTAGGAATGTAGTAAAATATTACATCCGAGATGTTAGGTTGCCTTAGGTTAGGATATATACCGTTATAGACATATATAATGTTCCCACCGAGAAGTAGGGGCCGACGTGCCAGGAATGTAGTAAAATATTACATCCAAGATGTTAGGTTGCCTTAGGTTAGGATATATAACGTTATAGACGGATATACTGTTCCCACCGAGAAGTAGTTGCCGACGCGCCAGGAATATTGTAAAATATTACATTCGACATGTAAGGATGCCTTATGCTAGGATATATAACGTTATAGACGTATATAAAGTTCCCACCGAGAAGTAGGTGCCGACGAGCCAGGATTGTTGTAAAATATTACATCCGAGATGTTAGGTTCCCTTAGGTTAGAATCTGTAACGTTATAGACGTATATAATGTTCCCACCGAGAAGTAGGGGCCAACGAGCCAGGAATGTTGTAAAATATTACATTCGACATGTAAGGATGCCTTATGCTAGGGTATATAACGTTATAGACGTATATAATGTTCCCGCCGAGAAGTAGGGGCCAACGTGCCAGGAATGTAGTAAAATATTACATCCGAGATGTTAGGTTGCCTTAGGCTAGGATATGTAAAGTTATAGACGTATATAATGTTCCCACCGAGAAATAGGTGCCGGCGCGCCAGGAATGTTGTAAAATATTACATTCGACATGTAAGGATGCCTTATGCTAGGATATATAACGTTATAGACGTATATAATGTTCCCACCGAGAAGTAGGGGCCGGCGCGCCAGGAATGCTGTAAAATATTACATTCGACATGTTAGGTTGCCTCAGGCTAGTATATATAGCGATATAGACGTATATAATGTTCCCACCAAGAAATAGGTGCCGACGTGCCAGGAATGTAGTAAAATACTACATCCGAGATGTTAGGTTGCCTTAGGTTAGGATATATAGCGTTATAGACATATATAATGTTCCCACCGAGAAGTAGGTGCCGACGAGCCAGGAATGTTGTAAAATATTACATCCGAGATGTTAGGTTCCCTTAGGTTAGGATATATACCGTTATAGACATATATAATGTTCCCACCGAGAAGTAGGGGCCGACGTGCCAGGAATGTAGTAAAATATTACATCCGAGTTGTTAGGTTGCCTTAGGTTAGGATATATAACGTTATAGACGGATATACTGTTCCCAGCGAGAAGTAGTTGCCGACGCGCCAGGAATATTGTAAAATATTACATTCGACATGTAAGGATGCCTTATGCTAGGATATATAACGTTATAGACGTATATAATGTTCCCACCGAGAAGTAGGGGCCGGCGCGCCAGGAATGCTGTAAAATATTACATTCGACATGTTAGGATGCCTCAGGCTAGTATATATAGCGATATAGACGTATATAATGTTCCCACCAAGAAATAGATGCCGACGTGCCAGGAATGTAGTAAAATACTACATCCGAGATGTTAGGTTGCCTTAGGTTAGGATATATAGCGTTATAGACATATAAAATGTTCCCACCGAGAAGGAGGGGCCGACGTGCCAGGAATGTAGTAAAATATTACATCCGAGATGTTAGGTTGCCTTAGGTTGGGATATATAACGTTATAGACGCTCATAATGTTCCCACCGAGAAGTAGGGGCCCACGAGCCAGGAATGTGGTGAAACATTACATTCGACATGTTAAGTTGCCTTAGGTTAGGATATATAACGTTATAGACGGATATACTGTTCCCACCGAGAAGTAGTTGCCGACGCGCCAGGAATATTGTAAAATATTACATTCGACATGTAAGGATGCCTTATGCTAGGATATATAACGTTATAGACGTATATAAAGTTCCCACCGAGAAGTAGGTGCCGACGAGCCAGGAATGTTGTAAAATATTACGCTCGGCATGTTAGGTTGCCTTAGGCTAGGATATATAACGTTATAGACGTGTATAAAGTTTCAACCGAGAAGTAGGTGCCGACGAGCCAGGAATGTTGTAAAATATTACGCTCGACATGTTAGGTTGCCTTAGGCTAGGATATATAGCGATATAGACGTATATAATGTTCCCATCGACAAATAGCGGTCGGCGCGCCACGAATGTAGTAAAATATTATATCCGAGATGTTAGGATTGCCTTAGGATAGGATATATCACGTTATAGACGTATATAATGTTCCCACCGAGAAGTAGGAGCCGGCGCGCCAGGAATGCTGTAGAATATTACATTCGACATGTTAGGTTGCCTTAGGCTAGTATATATAGCGATATAGACGTATATAATGTTCCCACCGAGAAATAGGTGCCGGCGCGCCAGGAATGTTGTAAAATATTACATTCGACATGTAAGGATGCCTTATGCTAGGATATATAACGTTATAGACGTATATAATGTTCCCACCGAGAAGTAGGGGCCAACGTGCCAGGAATGTAGTAAAATATTACATCCGAGATGTTAGGTTGCCTTAGGTTAGGATATATACCGTTATAGACATATATAATGTTCCCACCCAGAAGTAGGGGCCGACGTGCCAGGAATGTAGTAAAATATTACATCCGAGATGTTAGGTTGCCTTAGGTTAGGATATATAACGTTATAGACGGATATACTGTTCCCACCGAGAAGTAGTTGCCGACGCGCCAGGAATATTGTAAAATATTACATTCGACATGTAAGGATGCCTTATGCTAGAATATATAACGTTATAGACGTATATAAAGTTCCCACCGAGAAGTAGGTGCCAACGAGCCAGGAATGTTGTAAAATATTACGCTCGGCATGTTAGGTTGCCTTAGGCTAGGATATATAACGTTATAGACGTGTATAAAGTTTCAACCGAGAAGTAGGTGCCGACGAGCCAGGAATGTTGTAAAATATTACGCTCGACATGTTAGGTTGCCTTAGGCTAGGATATATAGCGATATAGACGTATATAATGTTCCCATCGACAAATAGCGGTCGGCGCGCCACGAATGTAGTAAAATATTATATCCGAGATGTTAGGATTGCCTTAGGATAGGATATATCACGTTATGGACGTATATAATGTTCCCACCGAGAAGTAGGAGCCGGCGCGCCAGGAATGCTGTAGAATATTACATTCGACATGTTAGGTTGCCTTAGGCTAGTATATATAGCGATATAGACGTATATAATGTTCCCACCGAGAAATAGGTGCCGGCGCGCTAGGAATGTTGTAAAATATTACATTCGACATGTAAGGATGCCTTATGCTAGGATATATAACGTTATAGACGTATATAATGTTCCCACCGAGAAGTAGGGGCCAACGTACCAGGAATGTAGTAAAATATTACATCCGAGATGTTAGGTTGCCTTAGGTTAGGATATATACCGTTATAGACATATATAATGTTCCCACCGAGAAGTAGGGGCCAACGAGCCAGGAATGTTGTAAAATATTACATTCGACATGTAAGGATGCCTTATGCTAGGATATATAACGTTATAGACGTATATAATATTCCCACCGAGAAGTGGGGGCCGGCGCGCCAGGAATGTAGTAAAATATTACATCCGAGATGTTAGGTTGCCTTAGGCTAGGATATGTAAAGTTATTGACGTATATAGTGTTCCCACCGAGAAATAGGTGCCGGCGCGCCAGGAATGTTGTAAAATATTACATTCGACATGTAAGGATGCCTTATGCTAGGATATATAACGTTATAGACGTATATAAAGTTCCCACCGAGAAGTAGGTGCCGACGAGCCAGGAATGTTGTAAAATATTACGCTCGGCATGTTAGGTTGCCTTAGGCTAGGATATATAACGTTATAGACGTGTATAAAGTTTCAACCGAGAAGTAGGTGCCGACGAGCCAGGAATATTGTAAAATATTACATTCGACATGTAAGGATGCCTTATGCTAGGATATATAACGTTATAGACGTATATAAAGTTCCCACCGAGAAGTAGGTGCCGACGAGCCAGGAATGTTGTAAAATATTACATCCGAGATGTTAGGTTCCCTTAGGTTAGAATCTATAACGTTATAGACGTATATAATATTCCCACCGAGAAGTGGGGGCCGGCGCGCCAGGAATGTAGTAAAATATTACATCCGAGATGTTAGGTTGCCTTAGGCTAGGATATATCACGTTATAGGCGTATATAATGTTCCCACCGAGAAGTAGGGGCCGGCGCGCCAGGAATGCTGTAAAATATTACATTCGACATGTTAGGTTGCCTCAGGCTAGTATATATAGCGATATAGACGTATATAAAGTTCCCACCGAGAAGTAGGTGCCGACGAGCCAGGAATGTTGTAAAATATTACGCTCGGCATGTTAGGTTGCCTTAGGCTAGGACATATAGCGACATAGACGTATATAATGTTCCCATCGAGAAATCGCGGTCGGCGCGCCACGAATGTAGTAAAATATTACATCCGTGATGTTAGGATTGCCTTAGGCTAGGATATATCACGTTATAGGCGTATATAATGTTCCCACCGAGAAGTAGGGGCCGGCGCGCCAGGAATGCTGTAAAATATTACATTCGACATGTTAGGTTGCCTCAGGCTAGTATATATAGCGATATAGACGTATATAATGTTCCCACCAAGAAATAGGTGCCGACGTGCCAGGAATGTAGTAAAATACTACATCCGAGATGTTAGGTTGCCTTAGGTTAGGATATATAGCGTTATAGACATATATAATGTTCCCACCGAGAAGGAGGGGCAGACGTGCCAGGAATGTAGTAAAATATTACATCCGAGATGTTAGGTTGCCTTAGGTTAGGATATTTAACGTTATAGACGGATATACTGTTCCCACCGAGAAGTAGTTGCCGACGCGCCAGGAATATTGTAAAATATTACATTCGACATGTAAGGATGCCTTATGCTAGGATATATAACGTTATAGACGTATATAAAGTTCCCACCGAGAAGTAGGTGCCGACGAGCCAGGAATGTTGTAAAATATTACATCCGAGATGTTAGGTTCCCTTAGGTTAGAATCTATAACGTTATAGACGTATATAATATTCCCACCGAGAAGTGGGGGCCGGCGCGCCAGGAATGTAGTAAAATATTACATCCGAGATGTTAGGTTGCCTTAGGCTAGGATATATCACGTTATAGGCGTATATAATGTTCCCACCGAGAAGTAGGGGCCGGCGCGCCAGGAATGCTGTAAAATATTACATTCGACATGTTAGGTTGCCTCAGGCTAGTATATATAGCGATATAGACGTATATAATGTTCCCACCAAGAAATAGGTGCCGACGTGCCAGGAATGTAGTAAAATACTACATCCGAGATGTTAGGTTGCCTTAGGTTAGGATATATAGCGTTATAGACATATAAAATGTTCCCACCGAGAAGGAGGGGCCGACGTGCCAGGAATGTAGTAAAATATTACATCCGAGATGTTAGGTTGCCTTAGGTTGGGATATATAACTTTATAGACGCTCATAATGTTCCCACCGAGAAGTAGGGGCCAACGAGCCAGGAATGTGGTGAAACATTACATTCGACATGTTAAGTTGCCTTAGGTTAGGATATATAACGTTATAGACGGATATACTGTTCCCGCGGAGAAGTAGTTGCCCACGCGCCAGGAATATTGTAAAATATTACATTCGACATGTAAGGATGCCTTATGCTAGGATATATAACGTTATAGACGTATATAAAGTTCCCACCGAGAAGTAGGTGCCGACGAGCCAGGAATGTTGTAAAATATTACGCTCGACATGTTAGGTTGCCTTAGGCTAGGATATATAACGTTATAGACGTGTATAAAGTTCCACCCGAGAAGTAGGTGCCGACGAGCCAGGAATGTTGTAAAATATTACGCTCGACATGTTAGGTTGCCTTAGGCTAGGATATATAGCGATATAGACGTATATAATGTTCCCATCGACAAATAGCGGTCGGCGCGCCACGAATGTAGTAAAATATTACATCCGAGATGTTAGGATTGCCTTAGGCTAGGATATATCACGTTATGGACGTATATAATGTTCCCACCGAGAAGTAGGAGCCGGCGCGCCAGGAATGCTGTAGAATATTACATTCGACATGTTAGGTTGCCTTAGGCTAGTATATATAGCGATATAGACGTATATAATGTTCCCATCGACAAATAGCGGTCGGCGCGCCAGGAATGTTGTAAAATATTACATCCGAGGTGTTAGGATTGCCTTAGGCTAAGATATATGACGTTATAGACGTATATAATGTTCCCACCGAGAAGTAGGGGCCAACGAGCCAGGAATGTGGTGAAACATTACATTCGACATGTTAAGTTGCCTTAGGTTAGGATATATAACGTTATAGACGGATATACTGTTCCCACCGAGAAGTAGTTGCCGACGCGCCAGGAATATTGTAAAATATTACATTCGACATGTAAGGATGCCTTATGCTAGAATATATAACGTTATAGACGTATATAAAGTTCCCACCGAGAAGTAGGTGCCGACGAGCCAGGAATGTTGTAAAATATTACGCTCGACATGTTAGGTTGCCTTAGGCTAGGATATATAACGTTATAGACGTATATAAAGTTCCAACCGAGAAGTAGGTGCCGACGAGCCAGGAATGTTGTAAAATATTACGCTCGACATGTTAGGTTGCCTTAGGCTAGGATATATCACGTTATAGGCGTATACAATGTTCCCACCGAGAAGTAGGGGCCGGCGCGCCAGGAATGCTGTAAAATATTACATTCGACATGTTAGGTTGCCTCAGGCTAGTATATATAGCGATATAGACGTATATAATGTTCCCACCAAGAAATAGGTGCCGACGTGCCAGGAATGTAGTAAAATACTACATCCGAGATGTTAGGTTGCCTTAGGTTAGGATATATAGCGTTATAGACATATATAATGTTCCCACCGAGAAGGAGGGGCCGACGTGCCAGGAATGTAGTAAAATATTACATCCGAGATGTTAGGTTGCCTTAGGTTAGGATATATAACGTTATAGACGGATATACTGTTCCCACCGAGAAGTAGTTGCCGACGCGCCAGGAATATTGTAAAATATTACATTCGACATGTAAGGATGCCTTATGCTAGGATATATAACGTTATAGACGTATATAAAGTTCCCACCGAGAAGTAGGTGCCGACGAGCCAGGAATGTTGTAAAATATTACATCCGAGATGTTAGGTTCCCTTAGGTTAGAATCTATAACGTTATAGACGTATATAATATTCCCACCGAGAAGTGGGGGCCGGCGCGCCAGGAATGTAGTAAAATATTACATCCGAGATGTTAGGTTGCCTTAGGCTAGGATATATCACGTTATAGGCGTATATAATGTTCCCACCGAGAAGTAGGGGCCGGCGCGCCAGGAATGCTGTAAAATATTACATTCGACATGTTAGGTTGCCTCAGGCTAGTATATATAGCGATATAGACGTATATAATGTTCCCACCAAGAAATAGGTGCCGACGTGCCAGGAATGTAGTAAAATATTACATCCGAGATGTTAGGTTGCCTTAGGTTGGGATATATAACGTTATAGACGCTCATAATGTTCCCACCGAGAAGTAGGGGCCAACGAGCCAGGAATGTGGTGAAACATTACATTCGACATGTTAAGTTGCCTTAGGTTAGGATATATAACGTTATAGACGGATATACTGTTCCCACGGAGAAGTAGTTGCCCACGCGCCAGGAATATTGTAAAATATTACATTCGACATGTAAGGATGCCTTATGCTAGGATATATAACGTTATAGACGTATATAAAGTTCCCACCGAGAAGTAGGTGCCGACGAGCCAGGAATGTTGTAAAATATTACGCTCGACATGTTAGGTTGCCTTAGGCTAGGATATATAACGTTATAGACGTGTATAAAGTTCCACCCGAGAAGTAGGTGCCGACGAGCCAGGAATGTTGTAAAATATTACGCTCGACATGTTAGGTTGCCTTAGGCTAGGATATATAGCGATATAGACGTATATAATGTTCCCATCGACAAATAGCGGTCGGCGCGCCACGAATGTAGTAAAATATTACATCCGAGATGTTAGGATTGCCTTAGGCTAGGATATATCACGTTATGGACGTATATAATGTTCCCACCGAGAAGTAGGAGCCGGCGCGCCAGGAATGCTGTAGAATATTACATTCGACATGTTAGGTTGCCTTAGGCTAGTATATATAGCGATATAGACGTATATAATGTTCCCATCGACAAATAGCGGTCGGCGCGCCAGGAATGTTGTAAAATATTACATCCGAGGTGTTAGGATTGCCTTAGGCTAAGATATATGACGTTATAGACGTATATAATGTTCCCACCGAGAAGTAGGGGCCAACGAGCCAGGAATGTGGTGAAACATTACATTCGACATGTTAAGTTGCCTTAGGTTAGGATATATAACGTTATAGACGGATATACTGTTCCCACCGAGAAGTAGTTGCCGACGCGCCAGGAATATTGTAAAATATTACATTCGACATGTAAGGATGCCTTATGCTAGAATATATAACGTTATAGACGTATATAAAGTTCCCACCGAGAAGTAGGTGCCGACGAGCCAGGAATGTTGTAAAATATTACGCTCGACATGTTAGGTTGCCTTAGGCTAGGATATATAACGTTATAGACGTATATAAAGTTCCAACCGAGAAGTAGGTGCCGACGAGCCAGGAATGTTGTAAAATATTACGCTCGACATGTTAGGTTGCCATAGGCTAGGATATATAGCGATATAGACGTATATAATGTTCTCATCGACAAATAGCGGTCGGCGCGCCACGAATGTAGTAAAATATTACATCCGAGATGTTAGGATTGCCTTAGGCTAGGATATACAACGTTATAGACGGATATACTGTTCCCACCGAGAAGTAGTTGCCGACGCGCCAGGAATATTGTAAAATATTACATTCGACATGTAAGGATGCCTTATGCTAGGATATATAACGTTATAGACGTATATAATATTCCCACCGAGAAGTGGGGGCCGGCGCGCCAGGAATGTAGTAAAATATTACATCCGAGATGTTAGGTTGCCTTAGGCTAGGATATGTAAAGTTATAGACGTATATAATGTTCCCACCGAGAAATAGGTGCCGGCGCGCCAGGAATGTTGTAAAATATTACATTCGACATGTAAGGATGCCTTATGCTAGGATATATAACGTTATAGACGTATATAATGTTCCCACCGAGAAGTAGGTGCCGACGTGCCAGGAATGTAGTAAAATATTACTTTCGAGATGTTAGGTTGCCTTAGGTTAGGATATATACCGTTATAGACATATATAATGTTCCCACCGAGAAGTAGGGGCCGACGTGCCAGGAATGTAGTAAAATATTACATCCAAGATGTTAGGTTGCCTTAGGTTAGGATATATAACGTTATAGACGGATATACTGTTCCCACCGAGAAGTAGTTGCCGACGCGCCAGGAATATTGTAAAATATTACATTCGACATGTAAGGATGCCTTATGCTAGGATATATAACGTTATAGACGTATATAAAGTTCCCACCGAGAAGTAGGTGCCGACGAGCCAGGATTGTTGTAAAATATTACATCCGAGATGTTAGGTTCCCTTAGGTTAGAATCTATAACGTTATAGACGTATATAATGTTCCCACCGAGAAGTAGGGGCCATCGAGCCAGGAATGTTGTAAAATATTACATTCGACATGTAAGGATGCCTTATGCTAGGATATATAACGTTATAAACGTATATAATATTCCCACCGAGAAGTGGGGGCCGGCGCGCCAGGAATGTAGTAAAACATTACATCCGAGATGTTAGGTTGCCTTAGGCTAGGATATGTAAAGTTATAGACGTATATAATGTTCCCACCGAGAAATAGGTGCCGGCGCGCCAGGAATGTTGTAAAATATTACATTCGACATGTAAGGATGCCTTATGTTAGGATATATAACGTTATAGACGTATATAAAGTTCCCACCGAGAAGTAGGTGCCGACGAGCCAGGAATGTTGTAAAATATTATGCTCGACATGTTAGGTTGCCTTAGGCTAGGATATATAGCGATATAGACGTATATAATGTTCCCACCGAGAAATAGGTGCCGGCGCGCCAGGAATGTTGTAAAATATTACATTCGACATGTAAGGATGCCTTATGCTAGGGTATATAACGTTATAGACGTATATAATGTTCCCGCCGAGAACTAGGGGCCAACGTGCCAGGAATGTAGTAAAATATTACATCCGAGATGTTAGGTTGCCTTAGGTTAGGATATATACCGTTATAGACATATATAATGTTCCCACCGAGAAGTAGGTGCCGACGAGCCAGGAATGTTGTAAAATATTACATCCGAGATGTTAGGTTCCCTTAGGTTAGAATATATAACGTTATAGACGTATATAATGTTCCCACCGAGAAGTAGGGGCCAACGAGCCAGGAATGTTGTAAAATATTACATCCGAGATGTTAGGTTGCCTTAGGTTAGGATATATAACGTTATAGACGCTCATAATGTTCCCACCGAGAAGTAGGGGCCAACGAGCCAGGAATGTGGTGAAACATTACATTCGACATGTTAAGTTGCCTTAGGTTAGGATATATAACGTTATAGACGGATATACTGTTCCCACCGAGAAGTAGTTGCCGACGCGCCAGGAATATTGTAAAATATTACATTCGACATGTAAGGATGCCTTATGCTAGGATATATAACGTTATAGACGTATATAAAGTTCCCACCGAGAAGTAGGTGCCGACGAGCCAGGAATGTTGTAAAATATTACGCTCGACATGTTAGGTTGCCTTAGGCTAGGATATATAGCGATATAGACGTATATAATGTTCCCACCGAGAAGTAGGGGCCGCCGCGCCAGGAATGTTGTAAAATATTACATTCGACGTGTTAGGATTGCCTTAGGCTAGGATATATAACGTTATAGACGTATACGATATTCCCACCGAGGAGTACGGGCCGACACGACAAGAATGTTGTCAAATATTACATCCGAGATGTTAGGTTCCCTTAGGTTAGGATATATAACGTTATAGACGTATATAATGTTCCAACCGAGAAGTAGGGGCCGAAGAGCCAGGAATGTTGTAAAATATTACGCTCGACATGTTAGGTTGCCGTAGGTTAGGATATATAACGTTATTGACTTATATAATTTTCCCATCGAGAAATAGGGGCCGACGCCCCAGGAATGATGTAAAATTTTACATTCGACATGTTAGGATTGCCTTAGGCTAGGATATATAACGTTATAGACGTATATACTGTGCCCACCGAGAAGTAGGGGCCGAAGTGACGGGAATGTTGTAAAATATTACATCCGAGATGTTAGGTTGCCTTAGGTTAGGATATATAACGTTATTGACTTGTATAATGTTCCCATCGCGAAATAGCGGTCGGCGCGCCACGAATGTAGTAAAACAATACATCCGAGATGTTAGGATTGCCTTAGGCTAGGATATATCACGTTATAGACGTATATAATGTTCCCACCGAGAGGTAGAGGCCGACGAGCCAGGAATGTTGTAAAATATTACGCTCGACATGTTAGGTTGCCTTACTCTAGGATATATAGCGATATAGACGTATATAATGTTCCCACCGAGAAGTAGGGGCCGCCGCGCCAGGAATGTTGTAAAATATTACATTCGACGTGTTAGGATTGCCTTAGGCTAGGATGTATAACGTTATAGACGTATACGATACTCCCACCGAGGAGTAGGGGCCAACGAGCCAGGAATGTGGTAAAATATTACATTCGACATGTTAAGTTGTCTTAGGTTAGGATATATAACGTTATAGACGTATATAATGTTCCCACCTAGAAGTAGGTGCCGAAGTGACGGGAATGTTGGAAAATTACACATTCGACATGTTAGGATTGCCTTAGGCTAAGATATATAACGTTATAGACGTATATAATGTTCCCACCGAGAAGTAGGGGCCGAAGTGACGGGAATGTTGTAAAATATTACATCCGAGATGTTAGGTTGTCTTAGGTTAGGATATATAACGTTATTGACTTGTATAATGTTCCCATCGCGAATTAGCGGTCGGCGCGCCACGAATGTAGTAAAACAGTACATCCGAGATGTTAGGATTGCCTTAGGCTAGGATATATCACGTTATAGACGTATATAATGTTCCCACCGAGAGGTAGAGGCCGACGAGCCAGGAATGTTGTAAAATATTACGCTCGACATGTTAGGTTGCCTTACTCTAGGATATATAGCGATATAGACGTATATAATGTTCCCACCGAGAAGTAGGGGCCGCCGCGCCAGGAATGTTGTAAAATATTACATTCGACGTGTTAGGATTGCCTTAGGCTAGGATGTATAACGTTATAGACGTATACGATACTCCCACCGAGGAGTAGGGGCCAACGAGCCAGGAATGTGGTAAAATATTACATTCGACATGTTAAGTTGTCTTAGGTTAGGATATATAACGTTATAGACGTATATAATGTTCCCACCTAGAAGTAGGTGCCGAAGTGACGGGAATGTTGGAAAATTACACATTCGACATGTTAGGATTGCCTTAGGCTAAGATATATAACGTTATAGACGTATATAATGTTCCCACCGAGAAGTAGGGGCCGAAGTGACGGGAATGTTGTAAAATATTACATCCGAGATGTTAGGTTGTCTTAGGTTAGGATATATAACGTTATTGACTTGTATAATGTTCCCATCGCGAATTAGCGGTCGGCGCGCCACGAATGTAGTAAAACAGTACATCCGAGATGTTAGGATTGCCTTAGGCTAGGATATATCACGTTATAGACGTATATAATGTTCCCACCGAGAGGTAGGGGCCGACGAGGCAGGAATGTTGTAAAATATTACGCTCGACAAGTTAGGTTGCCGTAGGCTAGGATATATAGCGTTACAGACGTACATAATCTTCCCATCGAGAAGTAGGGGCCGGCGCGCCAGGAATGTAGTAAAATATTACATCCGAGACGTTATGTTGCCTTACGCTAGGATATGTAACTTTATCGACGTATATAATGTTCCCACCGAGGAGTAGGGGCCCACGAGCCAGAAATGTGGGAAAATATTACATTCGACATGTTAAGTTGCCTTAGGTTAGGATATATAACGTTATAGACGTATATAATGTTCCCACCGAGAGGTAGAGGCCGACGAGCCAGGAATGTTGTAAAATATTACGCTCGACAAGTTAGGTTGCCTTATGCTAGGATATATAGCGTTACAGACGTATATAATGTTCCCACCGAAAAGTAGGGGCCGGCGTGGCAGGATTGTAGTAAAATATTACATCCGAGATGTTAGGTTGCCTTAGGCTAGGATATATAACGTTATAGACGTATATAATGTTCCCAACGAGAAGTAGGGGCCGTCGAGCCAGGAATGTTGTAAAATATTACGCTCGACATGTTAAGATGTCTTAGGTTAGGATATATAACGTTATAGACGTATATTCAGTTCCCACCGAGAAGTAGTTGCCGACGCGCCAGGAATATTGTAATATATTATATTCGACATGCTAGGCTGTCTCAGGCTAGGACATATGGCGTTATAGACATATATAATGTTTCCATTGAGAAATAGGGACCGACACGCCAGGAATGTTGTATAACATTACATTCGAGGTGTTAGGTTTCCTTAGGTTAGGATATATAACGTTATAGGCGTATATATTGCTCCCACCGAGAAGTAGGTGCCGACGCGCCCACCGAGAAGTAGGTGCCGACGCGCCAGGAATGTTGTAAAATATTACATCCGAGATGTTAGGATTGCCTTAGGCTAGGATATATAACGTTTCAGACGTATATAATGTTTCCACCGAGAAGTAGGGGCCGGTGCGCCACGAATGTAGTAAAATATTACATCCGAGATGTTAGGATTGCCTTAGGCTAGGATATATAACGTTATAGACGTATATAATGTTCCCACCGAGAAGTAGGTGCCGGTGCGCCAGGAATGTTGTAAAATATTACATTCGACATGTAAGGATGCCTTATGCTAGGATATATAACGTTATAGACGTATATAATGTTCCCACCGAGAAGTAGGTGCCGACGTGCCAGGAATGTAGTAAAATATTACTTTCGAGATGTTAGGTTGCCTTAGGTTAGGATATATACCGTTATAGACATATATAATGTTCCCACCGAGAAGTAGGGGCCGACGTGCCAGGAATGTAGTAAAATATTACATCCAAGATGTTAGGTTGCCTTAGGTTAGGATATATAACGTTATAGACGGATATACTGTTCCCACCGAGAAGTAGTTGCCGACGCGCCAGGAATATTGTAAAATATTACATTCGACATGTAAGGATGCCTTATGCTAGGATATATAACGTTATAGACGTATATAAAGTTCCCACCGAGAAGTAGGTGCCGACGAGCCAGGATTGTTGTAAAATATTACATCCGAGATGTTAGGTTCCCTTAGGTTAGAATCTATAACGTTATAGACGTATATAATGTTCCCACCGAGAAGTAGGGGCCATCGAGCCAGGAATGTTGTAAAATATTACATTCGACATGTAAGGATGCCTTATGCTAGGATATATAACGTTATAAACGTATATAATATTCCCACCGAGAAGTGGGGGCCGGCGCGCCAGGAATGTAGTAAAACATTACATCCGAGATGTTAGGTTGCCTTAGGCTAGGATATGTAAAGTTATAGACGTATATAATGTTCCCACCGAGAAATAGGTGCCGGCGCGCCAGGAATGTTGTAAAATATTACATTCGACATGTAAGGATGCCTTATGTTAGGATATATAACGTTATAGACGTATATAAAGTTCCCACCGAGAAGTAGGTGCCGACGAGCCAGGAATGTTGTAAAATATTATGCTCGACATGTTAGGTTGCCTTAGGCTAGGATATATAGCGATATAGACGTATATAATGTTCCCACCGAGAAATAGGTGCCGGCGCGCCAGGAATGTTGTAAAATATTACATTCGACATGTAAGGATGCCTTATGCTAGGGTATATAACGTTATAGACGTATATAATGTTCCCGCCGAGAACTAGGGGCCAACGTGCCAGGAATGTAGTAAAATATTACATCCGAGATGTTAGGTTGCCTTAGGTTAGGATATATACCGTTATAGACATATATAATGTTCCCACCGAGAAGTAGGTGCCGACGAGCCAGGAATGTTGTAAAATATTACATCCGAGATGTTAGGTTCCCTTAGGTTAGAATATATAACGTTATAGACGTATATAATGTTCCCACCGAGAAGTAGGGGCCAACGAGCCAGGAATGTTGTAAAATATTACATCCGAGATGTTAGGTTGCCTTAGGTTAGGATATATAACGTTATAGACGCTCATAATGTTCCCACCGAGAAGTAGGGGCCAACGAGCCAGGAATGTGGTGAAACATTACATTCGACATGTTAAGTTGCCTTAGGTTAGGATATATAACGTTATAGACGGATATACTGTTCCCACCGAGAAGTAGTTGCCGACGCGCCAGGAATATTGTAAAATATTACATTCGACATGTAAGGATGCCTTATGCTAGGATATATAACGTTATAGACGTATATAAAGTTCCCACCGAGAAGTAGGTGCCGACGAGCCAGGAATGTTGTAAAATATTACGCTCGACATGTTAGGTTGCCTTAGGCTAGGATATATAGCGATATAGACGTATATAATGTTCCCACCGAGAAGTAGGGGCCGCCGCGCCAGGAATGTTGTAAAATATTACATTCGACGTGTTAGGATTGCCTTAGGCTAGGATATATAACGTTATAGACGTATACGATATTCCCACCGAGGAGTACGGGCCGACACGACAAGAATGTTGTCAAATATTACATCCGAGATGTTAGGTTCCCTTAGGTTAGGATATATAACGTTATAGACGTATATAATGTTCCAACCGAGAAGTAGGGGCCGAAGAGCCAGGAATGTTGTAAAATATTACGCTCGACATGTTAGGTTGCCGTAGGTTAGGATATATAACGTTATTGACTTATATAATTTTCCCATCGAGAAATAGGGGCCGACGCCCCAGGAATGATGTAAAATTTTACATTCGACATGTTAGGATTGCCTTAGGCTAGGATATATAACGTTATAGACGTATATACTGTGCCCACCGAGAAGTAGGGGCCGAAGTGACGGGAATGTTGTAAAATATTACATCCGAGATGTTAGGTTGCCTTAGGTTAGGATATATAACGTTATTGACTTGTATAATGTTCCCATCGCGAAATAGCGGTCGGCGCGCCACGAATGTAGTAAAACAATACATCCGAGATGTTAGGATTGCCTTAGGCTAGGATATATCACGTTATAGACGTATATAATGTTCCCACCGAGAGGTAGAGGCCGACGAGCCAGGAATGTTGTAAAATATTACGCTCGACATGTTAGGTTGTCTTAGTCTAGGATATATAGCGATATAGACGTATATAATGTTCCCACCGAGAAGTAGGGGCCGCCGCGCCAGGAATGTTGTAAAATATTACATTCGACGTGTTAGGATTGCCTTAGGCTAGGATGTATAACGTTATAGACGTATACGATACTCCCACCGAGGAGTAGGGGCCAACGAGCCAGGAATGTGGTAAAATATTACATTCGACATGTTAAGTTGTCTTAGGTTAGGATATATAACGTTATAGACGTATATAATGTTCCCACCTAGAAGTAGGTGCCGAAGTGACGGGAATGTTGGAAAATTACACATTCGACATGTTAGGATTGCCTTAGGCTAAGATATATAACGTTATAGACGTATATAATGTTCCCACCGAGAAGTAGGGGCCGAAGTGACGGGAATGTTGTAAAATATTACATCCGAGATGTTAGGTTGTCTTAGGTTAGGATATATAACGTTATTGACTTGTATAATGTTCCCATCGCGAATTAGCGGTCGGCGCGCCACGAATGTAGTAAAACAGTACATCCGAGATGTTAGGATTGCCTTAGGCTAGGATATATCACGTTATAGACGTATATAATGTTCCCACCGAGAGGTAGGGGCCGACGAGGCAGGAATGTTGTAAAATATTACGCTCGACAAGTTAGGTTGCCGTAGGCTAGGATATATAGCGTTACAGACGTACATAATCTTCCCATCGAGAAGTAGGGGCCGGCGCGCCAGGAATGTAGTAAAATATTACATCCGAGATGTTATGTTGCCTTACGCTAGGATATGTAACTTTATCGACGTATATAATGTTCCCACCGAGGAGTAGGGGCCCACGAGCCAGAAATGTGGGAAAATATTACATTCGACATGTTAAGTTGCCTTAGGTTAGGATATATAACGTTATAGACGTATATAATGTTCCCACCGAGAGGTAGAGGCCGACGAGCCAGGAATGTTGTAAAATATTACGCTCGACAAGTTAGGTTGCCTTATGCTAGGATATATAGCGTTACAGACGTATATAATGTTCCCACCGAAAAGTAGGGGCCGGCGTGGCAGGATTGTAGTAAAATATTACATCCGAGATGTTAGGTTGCCTTAGGCTAGGATATATAACGTTATAGACGTATATAATGTTCCCAACGAGAAGTAGGGGCCGTCGAGCCAGGAATGTTGTAAAATATTACGCTCGACATGTTAAGATGTCTTAGGTTAGGATATATAACGTTATAGACGTATATTCAGTTCCCACCGAGAAGTAGTTGCCGACGCGCCAGGAATATTGTAATATATTATATTCGACATGCTAGGCTGTCTCAGGCTAGGACATATGGCGTTATAGACATATATAATGTTTCCATTGAGAAATAGGGACCGACACGCCAGGAATGTTGTATAACATTACATTCGAGGTGTTAGGTTTCCTTAGGTTAGGATATATAACGTTATAGGCGTATATATTGCTCCCACCGAGAAGTAGGTGCCGACGCGCCCACCGAGAAGTAGGTGCCGACGCGCCAGGAATGTTGTAAAATATTACATCCGAGATGTTAGGATTGCCTTAGGCTAGGATATATAACGTTTCAGACGTATATAATGTTTCCACCGAGAAGTAGGGGCCGGTGCGCCACGAATGTAGTAAAATATTACATCCGAGATGTTAGGATTGCCTTAGGCTAGGATATATAACGTTATAGACGTATATAATGTTCCCACCGAGAAGTAGGTGCCGGTGCGCCACGAATGTAGTAAAATATTACATCCGAGATGTTAGGTTGCCTTAAACTAGGATATATAACGTTATAGACGTATATAAAGTTCCCACCGAGAAGTAGGGGCCGAAGTGACGGGAATGTTGTAAAATATTACATTCGACATGTTAGTTTGCCTTAGGCTAGGATATATAGCGTTATAGACGTATATAATGTTCCCACCGAGAAGTAGGGGCCGACGTGCCAGGAATGTAGTAAAATATTACATCCGAGATGCTAGGTTGCCTTAGGTTAGGATATATGGCGTTATAGACGCATATAATGTTCCCACTGAGAAGTAGGGGCCTGCGCGCCAGGAATGTAGTAAAATATTACATCCGAGATGTTAGGTTGCCTTAGGTTAGGATATATAACGTTATTGACTTATATAATGTTCCCACCGAGAAGTAGGTGCCGACGCGCTAGGAATGTAGTAAAATATTACATCCGAGGTGTTAGGTTGCCTTAGGTTAGGATATATACCGTTATAGACATATATAATGTTCCCACCGAGAAGTAGGGGCCGACGTGCCAGGAATGTAGTAAAATATTACATCCAAGATGTTAGGTTGCCTTAGGTTAGGATATATAACGTTATAGACGGATATACTGTTCCCACCGAGAAGTAGTTGCCGACGCGCCAGGAATATTGTAAAATATTACATTCGACATGTAAGGATGCCTTATGCTAGGATATATAACGTTATAGACGTATATAAAGTTCCCACCGAGAAGTAGGTGCCGACGAGCCAGGATTGTTGTAAAATATTACATCCGAGATGTTAGGTTCCCTTAGGTTAGAATCTATAACGTTATAGACGTATATAATGTTCCCACCGAGAAGTAGGGGCCAACGAGCCAGGAATGTTGTAAAATATTACATTCGACATGTAAGGATGCCTTATGCTAGGGTATATAACGTTATAGACGTATATAATGTTCCCGCCGAGAAGTAGGGGCCAACGTGCCAGGAATGTAGTAAAATATTACATCCGAGATGTTAGGTTGCCTTAGGTTAGGATATATACTGTTATAGACATATATAATGTTCCCACCGAGAAGTAGGTGCCGACGAGCCAGAAATGTTGTAAAATATTACATCCGAGATGTTAGGTTCCCTTGGGTTAGAATATATAACGTTATAGACGTATATAATGTTCCCACCGAGAAGTAGGGGCCAACGAGCCAGGAATGTTGTAAAATATTACATCCGAGATGTTAGGTTGCCTTAGGTTAGGATATATAACGTTATAGACGCTCATAATGTTCCCACCGAGAAGTAGGGGCCAACGAGCCAGGAATGTTGTAAAATATTACATTCGACATGTAAGGATGCCTTATGCTAGGATATAGAACGTTATAAACGTATATAATATTCCCACCGAGAAGTGGGGGCCGGCGCGCCAGGAATGTAGTAAAATATTACGTCCGAGATGTTAGGTTGCCTTAGGCTAGGATATGTAAAGTTATAGACGTATATAATGTTCCCACCGAGAAATAGGTGCCGGCGCGCCAGGAATGTTGTAAAATATTACATTCGACATGTAAGGATGCCTTATGCTAGGATATATAACGTTATAAACGTATATAATATTCCCACCGAGAAGTGGGGGCCGGCGCGCCAGGAATGTAGTAAAATATTACGTCCGAGATGTTAGGTTGCCTTAGGCTAGGATATGTAAAGTTATAGACGTATATAATGTTCCCACCGAGAAATAGGTGCCGGCGCGCCAGGAATGTTGTAAAATATTACATTCGACATGTAAGGATGCCTTATGCTAGGATATATAACGTTATAGACGTATATAAAGTTCCCACCGAGAAGTAGGTGCCGACGAGCCAGGAATGTTGTAAAATATTACGCTCGACATGTTAGGTTGCCTTAGGCTAGAATATATAGCGATATAGACGTATATAATGTTCCCATCGACAAATAGCGGTCGGCGCGCCACGAATGTAGTAAAATATTACATCCGAGATGTTAGGATTGCCTTAGCCTAGGATATATCACGTTATGGACGTATATAATGTTCCCACCGAGAAGTAGGGGCCGGCGCGCCAGGAATGCTGTAAAATATTACATTCGACATGTTAGGTTGCCTTAGGTTAGGATATATAACGTTATAGACGCTCATAATGTTCCCACCGAGAAGTAGGGGCCAACGAGCCAGGAATGTGGTGAAACATTACATTCGACATGTTAAGTTGCCTTAGGTTAGGATATATAACGTTATAGACGGATATACTGTTCCCACCGAGAAGTAGTTGCCGACGCGCCAGGAATATTGTAAAATATTACATTCGACATGTAAGGATGCCTTATGCTAGGATATATAACGTTATAGACGTATATAAAGTTCCCACCGAGAAGTAGGTGCCGACGAGCCAGGAATGTTGTAAAATATTACGCTCGACATGTTAGGTTGCCTTAGGCTAGGATATATAGCGATATAGACGTATATAATGTTCCCACCGAGAAGTAGGGGCCGCCGCGCCAGGAATGTTGTAAAATATTACATTCGACGTGTTAGGATTGCCTTAGGCTAGGATATATAACGTTATAGACGTATACGATATTCCCACCGAGGAGTAGGGGCCAACGAGCCAGGAATGTGGTAAAATATTACATTCGACATGTTAAGTTGTCTTAGGTTAGGATATATAACGTTATAGACGTATATAATGTTCCCACCTAGAAGTAGGTGCCGAAGTGACGGGAATGTTGGAAAATTACACATTCGACATGTTAGGATTGCCTTAGGCTAAGATATATAACGTTATAGACGTATATAATGTTCCCACCGAAAAGTAGGGGCCGAAGTGACGGGAATGTTGTAAAATATTACATCCGAGATGTTAGGTTGTCTTAGGTTAGGATATATAACGTTATTGACTTGTATAATGTTCCCATCGCGAAATAGCGGTCGGCGCGCCACGAATGTAGTAAAATAGTACATCCGAGATGTTAGGATTGCCTTAGGCTAGGATATATCACGTTATAGACGTATATAATGTTCCCACCGAGAGGTAGGGGCCGACGAGGCAGGAATGTTGTAAAATATTACGCTCGACAAGTTAGGTTGCCGTAGGCTAGGATATATAGCGTTACAGACGTACATAATCTTCCCACCGAGAAGTAGGGGCCGGCGCGCCAGGAATGTAGTAAAATATTACATCCGAGATGTTAGGTTGCCTTACGCTAGGATATGTAACTTTATCGACGTATATAATGTTCCCACAGAGGAGTAGGGGCCAACGAGCCAGAAATGTGGGAAAATATTACATTCGACATGTTAAGTTGCCTTAGGTTTGGATATATAACGTTATAGACGTATATAATGTTCCCACCGATAGGTAGAGGCCGACGAGCCAGGAATGTTGTAAAATATTACGCTCGACAAGTTAGGTTGCCTTATGCTAGGATATATAGCGTTACAGACGTATATAATGTTCCCACCGAAAAGTAGGGGCCGGCGTGGCAGGAATGTAGTAAAATATTACATCCGAGATGTTAGGTTGCCTTAGGCTAGGATATATAACGTTATAGACGTATATAATGTTCCCAACGAGAAGTAGGGGCCGTCGAGCCAGGAATGTTGTAAAATATTACGCTCGACATGTTAAGTTGTCTTAGGTTAGGATATATAACGTTATAGACGTATATACAGTTCCCACCGAGAAGTAGTTGCCGACGCGCCAGGAATATTGTAATATATTATATTCGACATGCTAGGCTGTCTCAGGCTAGGACATATGGCGTTATAGACATATATAATGTTCCCATTGAGAAATAGGGACCGACACGCCAGGAATGTTGTATAACATTACATTCGAGGTGTTAGGTTTCCTTAGGTTAGGATATATAACGTTATAGGCGTATATATTGCTCCCACCGAGAAGTAGGTGCCGACGCGCCAGGAATGTTGTAAAATATTACATCCGAGATGTTAGGATTGCCTTAGGCTAGGATATATAACGTTTCAGACGTATATAATGTTTCCACCGAGAAGTAGGGGCCGGTGCGCCACGAATGTAGTAAAATATTACATCCGAGATGTTAGGATTGCCTTAGGCTAGGATATATAACGTTATAGACGTATATAATGTTCCCACCGAAAAGTAGGTGCCGGTGCGCCACGAATGTAGTAAAATATTACATCCGAGATGTTAGGTTGCCTTAAACTAGGATATATAACGTTATAGACGTATATAAAGTTCCCACCGAGAAGTAGGGGCCGAAGTGACGGGAATGTTGTAAAATATTACATTCGACATGTTAGTTTGCCTTAGGCTAGGATATATAGCGTTATAGACGTATATAATGTTCCCACCGAGAAGTAGGGGCCGACGTGCCAGGAATGTAGTAAAATATTACATCCGAGATGCTAGGTTGCCTTAGGTTAGGATATATGGCGTTATAGACGCATATAATGTTCCCACCGAGAAGTAGGGGCCTGCGCGCCAGGAATGTAGTAAAATATTACATCCGAGATGTTAGGTTGCCTTAGGTTAGGATATATAACGTTATTGACTTATATAATGTTCCCACGGAGAAATAGGGGCCGACTCGCCAGGAATGTTGTAAAACATTAAATCCGAGGTGTTAGGTTCCCTTAGGTTAGGATATATAACGTTATAGACATATATAATGTTCCCACCGAGAAATAGGTGCCGACGCGCCAGGAATGTTTTAAAATATTACTTCCGAGATGTTAGGATTGCCTTAGGCTAGGATATATAACGTTATAGACGTATATACTGTTCCCACCGAGAAGTAGGGGCCGGCGGGCCAGGAATGAAGTAAAATATAACATCCGAGATGTTAGGTTGCCTTAGGCTAGGATATAGAACGTTATAGACGTATATAATGTTCCCACCGAGAAGTAGGGGCCGACGTGCCAGGAATGTAGTAAAATATTACATCCGAGATGTTAGGTTGCCTTAGGTTAGGATATATGGCGTTATAGACGTATATAATCTTCCCACCGAGAAGTAGGGGCCGGCGCGCCAGGAATGTAGTAAAATATTACATCCGAGATGTTAGGTTGCCTTACGCTAGGATATGTAACTTTATCGACGTATATAATGTTCCCACCGAGGAGTAGGGGCCAACGAGCCAGAAATGTGGGAAAATATTACATTCGACATGTTAAGTTGCCTTAGGTTAGGATATATAACGTTATAGACGTATATAATGTTCCCACCGAGAGGTAGAGGCCGACGAGCCAGGAATGTTGTAAAATATTACGCTCGACATGTTAGGTTGCCTTAGGCTAGGATATATAGCGTTACAGACGTATATAATGTTCCCACCGAAAAGTAGGGGCCGGCGTGGCAGGAATGTAGTAAAATATTACATCCGAGATGTTAGGTTGCCTTAGGCTAGGATATATAACGTTATAGACGTATATAATGTTCCCAACGAGAAGTAGGGGCCGTCGAGCCAGGAATGTTGTAAAATATTACGCTCGACATGTTAAGTTGCCTTAGGTTAGGATATATAACGTTATAGACGGATATACTGTTCCCACCGAGAAGTAGGTGCCGACGAGCCAGGAATGTTGTAAAATATTACGCTCGACATGTTAGGTTGCCTTAGGCTAGGATATATAGCGATATAGACGTATATAATGTTCCCACCGAGAAGTAGGGGCCGCCGCGCCAGGAATGTTGTAAAATATTACATTCGACGTGTTAGGATTGCCTTAGGCTAGGATATATAACGTTATAGACGTATACGATATTCCCACCGAGGAGTAGGGGCCAACGAGCCAGGAATGTGGTAAAATATTACATTCGACATGTTAAGTTGTCTTAGGTTAGGATATATAACGTTATAGACGTATATAATGTTCCCACCTAGAAGTAGGTGCCGAAGTGACGGGAATGTTGGAAAATTACACATTCGACATGTTAGGATTGCCTTAGGCTAAGATATATAACGTTATAGACGTATATAATGTTCCCACCGAAAAGTAGGGGCCGAAGTGACGGGAATGTTGTAAAATATTACATCCGAGATGTTAGGTTGTCTTAGGTTAGGATATATAACGTTATTGACTTGTATAATGTTCCCATCGCGAAATAGCGGTCGGCGCGCCACGAATGTAGTAAAATAGTACATCCGAGATGTTAGGATTGCCTTAGGCTAGGATATATCACGTTATAGACGTATATAATGTTCCCACCGAGAGGTAGGGGCCGACGAGGCAGGAATGTTGTAAAATATTACGCTCGACAAGTTAGGTTGCCGTAGGCTAGGATATATAGCGTTACAGACGTACATAATCTTCCCACCGAGAAGTAGGGGCCGGCGCGCCAGGAATGTAGTAAAATATTACATCCGAGATGTTAGGTTGCCTTACGCTAGGATATGTAACTTTATCGACGTATATAATGTTCCCACAGAGGAGTAGGGGCCAACGAGCCAGAAATGTGGGAAAATATTACATTCGACATGTTAAGTTGCCTTAGGTTAGGATATATAACGTTATAGACGTATATAATGTTCCCACCGATAGGTAGAGGCCGACGAGCCAGGAATGTTGTAAAATATTACGCTCGACAAGTTAGGTTGCCTTATGCTAGGATATATAGCGTTACAGACGTATATAATGTTCCCACCGAAAAGTAGGGGCCGGCGTGGCAGGAATGTAGTAAAATATTACATCCGAGATGTTAGGTTGCCTTAGGCTAGGATATATAACGTTATAGACGTATATAATGTTCCCAACGAGAAGTAGGGGCCGTCGAGCCAGGAATGTTGTAAAATATTACGCTCGACATGTTAAGTTGTCTTAGGTTAGGATATATAACGTTATAGACGTATATACAGTTCCCACCGAGAAGTAGTTGCCGACGCGCCAGGAATATTGTAATATATTATATTCGACATGCTAGGCTGTCTCAGGCTAGGACATATGGCGTTATAGACATATATAATGTTCCCATTGAGAAATAGGGACCGACACGCCAGGAATGTTGTATAACATTACATTCGAGGTGTTAGGTTTCCTTAGGTTAGGATATATAACGTTATAGGCGTATATATTGCTCCCACCGAGAAGTAGGTGCCGACGCGCCAGGAATGTTGTAAAATATTACATCCGAGATGTTAGGATTGCCTTAGGCTAGGATATATAACGTTTCAGACGTATATAATGTTTCCACCGAGAAGTAGGGGCCGGTGCGCCACGAATGTAGTAAAATATTACATCCGAGATGTTAAGATTGCCTTAGGCTAGGATATATAACGTTATAGACGTATATAATGTTCCCACCGAAAAGTAGGTGCCGGTGCGCCACGAATGTAGTAAAATATTACATCCGAGATGTTAGGTTGCCTTAAACTAGGATATATAACGTTATAGACGTATATAAAGTTCCCACCGAGAAGTAGGGGCCGAAGTGACGGGAATGTTGTAAAATATTACATTCGACATGTTAGTTTGCCTTAGGCTAGGATATATAGCGTTATAGACGTATATAATGTTCCCACCGAGAAGTAGGGGCCGACGTGCCAGGAATGTAGTAAAATATTACATCCGAGATGCTAGGTTGCCTTAGGTTAGGATATATGGCGTTATAGACGCATATAATGTTCCCACCGAGAAGTAGGGGCCTGCGCGCCAGGAATGTAGTAAAATATTACATCCGAGATGTTAGGTTGCCTTAGGTTAGGATATATAACGTTATTGACTTATATAATGTTCCCACGGAGAAATAGGGGCCGACTCGCCAGGAATGTTGTAAAACATTAAATCCGAGGTGTTAGGTTCCCTTAGGTTAGGATATATAACGTTATAGACATATATAATGTTCCCACCGAGAAATAGGTGCCGACGCGCCAGGAATGTTTTAAAATATTACTTCCGAGATGTTAGGATTGCCTTAGGCTAGGATATATAACGTTATAGACGTATATACTGTTCCCACCGAGAAGTAGGGGCCGGCGGGCCAGGAATGAAGTAAAATATAACATCCGAGATGTTAGGTTGCCTTAGGCTAGGATATAGAACGTTATAGACGTATATAATGTTCCCACCGAGAAGTAGGGGCCGACGTGCCAGGAATGTAGTAAAATATTACATCCGAGATGTTAGGTTGCCTTAGGTTAGGATATATGGCGTTATAGACGTATATAATCTTCCCACCGAGAAGTAGGGGCCGGCGCGCCAGGAATGTAGTAAAATATTACATCCGAGATGTTAGGTTGCCTTACGCTAGGATATGTAACTTTATCGACGTATATAATGTTCCCACCGAGGAGTAGGGGCCAACGAGCCAGAAATGTGGGAAAATATTACATTCGACATGTTAAGTTGCCTTAGGTTAGGATATATAACGTTATAGACGTATATAATGTTCCCACCGAGAGGTAGAGGCCGACGAGCCAGGAATGTTGTAAAATATTACGCTCGACATGTTAGGTTGCCTTAGGCTAGGATATATAGCGTTACAGACGTATATAATGTTCCCACCGAAAAGTAGGGGCCGGCGTGGCAGGAATGTAGTAAAATATTACATCCGAGATGTTAGGTTGCCTTAGGCTAGGATATATAACGTTATAGATGTATATAATGTTCCCAACGAGAAGTAGGGGCCGTCGAGCCAGGAATGTTGTAAAATATTACGCTCGACATGTTAAGTTGCCTTAGGTTAGGATATATAACGTTATAGACGGATATACTGTTCCCACCGAGAAGTAGTTGCCGACGCGCCAGGAATATTGTAAAATATTACATTCGACATGTAAGGATGCCTTATGCTAGGATATATAACGTTATAGACGTATATAAAGTTCCCACCGAGAAGTAGGTGCCGACGAGCCAGGAATGTTGTAAAATATTACGCTCGACATGTTAGGTTGCCTTAGGCTAGGATATATAGCGATATAGACGTATATAATGTTCCCACCGAGAAGTAGGGGCCGCCGCGCCAGGAATGTTGTAAAATATTACATTCGACGTGTTAGGATTGCCTTAGGCTAGGATATATAACGTTATAGACGTATACGATATTCCCACCGAGGAGTACGGGCCGACACGACAAGAATGTTGTCAAATACTACATCCGAGATGTTAGGTTCCCTTAGGTTAGGATATATAACGTTATAGACGTATATAATGTTCCAACCGAGAAGTAGGGGCCGAAGAGCCAGGAATGTTGTAAAATATTACGCTCGACATGTTAGGTTGCCGTAGGTTAGGATATATAACGTTATTGACTTATATAATTTTCCCATCGAGAAATAGGGGCCGACGCCCCAGGAATGATGTAAAATTTTACATTCGACATGTTAGGATTGCCTTAGGCTAGGATATATAACGTTATAGACGTATATACTGTGCCCACCGAGAAGTAGGGGCCGAAGTGACGGGAATGTTGTAAAATATTACATCCGAGATGTTAGGTTGCCTTAGGTTAGGATATATAACGTTATTGACTTGTATAATGTTCCCATCGCGAAATAGCGGTCGGCGCGCCACGAATGTAGTAAAACAATACATCCGAGATGTTAGGATTGCCTTAGGCTAGGATATATCACGTTATAGACGTATATAATGTTCCCACCGAGAGGTAGAGGCCGACGAGCCAGGAATGTTGTAAAATATTACGCTCGACATGATAGGTTGCCTTAGTCTAGGATATATAGCGATATAGACGTATATAATGTTCCCACCGAGAAGTAGGGGCCGCCGCGCCAGGAATGTTGTAAAATATTACATTCGACGTGTTAGGATTGCCTTAGGCTAGGATATATAACGTTATAGACGTATACGATATTCCCACCGAGGAGTAGGGGCCAACGAGCCAGGAATGTGGTAAAATATTACATTCGACATGTTAAGTTGTCTTAGGTTAGGATATATACCGTTATAGACATATATAATGTTCCCACCGAGAAGTAGGGGCCGACGTGCCAGGAATGTAGTAAAATATTACATCCGAGATGTTAGGTTGCCTTAGGTTAGGATATATAACGTTATAGACGGATATACTGTTCCCACCGAGAAGTAGTTGCCGACGCGCCAGGAATATTGTAAAATATTACATTCGACATGTAAGGATGCCTTATGCTAGGATATATAACGTTATAGACGTATATAAAGTTCCCACCGAGAAATAGGTGCCGACGAGCCAGGAATGTTGTAAAATATTACATCCGAGATGTTAGGTTCCCTTAGGTTAGAATATATAACGTTATAGACGTATATAATGTTCCCACCGAGAAGTAGGGGCCAACGAGCCAGGAATGTTGTAAAATATTACATCCGAGATGTTAGGTTGCCTTAGGTTAGGATATATAACGTTATAGACGCTCATAATGTTCCCACCGAGAAGTAGGGGCCAACGAGCCAGGAATGTGGTGAAACATTACATTCGACATGTTAAGTTGCCTTAGGTTAGGATATATAACGTTATAGACGGATATACTGTTCCCACCGAGAAGTAGTTGCCGACGCGCCAGGAATATTGTAAAATATTACATTCGACATATAAGGATGCCTTATGCTAGGATATATAACGTTATAGACGTATATAAAGTTCCCACCGAGAAGTAGGTGCCGACGAGCCAGGAATGTTGTAAAATATTACGCTCGACATGTTAGGTTGCCTTAGGCTAGGATATATAGCGATATAGACGTATATAATGTTCCCACCGAGAAGTAGGGGCCGCCGCGCCAGGAATGTTGTAAAATATTACATTCGACGTGTTAGGATTGCCTTAGGCTAGGATATATAACGTTATAGACGTATACGATATTCCCACCGAGGAGTAGGGGCCAACAAGCCAGGAATGTGGTAAAATATTACATTCGACATGTTAAGTTGTCTTAGGTTAGGATATATAACGTTATAGACGTATATAATGTTCCCACCTAGAAGTAGGTGCCGAAGTGACGGGAATGTTGGAAAATTACACATTCGACATGTTAGGATTGCCTTAGGCTAAGATATATAACGTTATAGACGTATATAATGTTCCCACCGAGAAGTAGGGGCCGAAGTGACGGGAATGTTGTAAAATATTACATCCGAGATGTTAGGTTGTCTTAGGTTAGGATATATAACGTTATTGACTTGTATAATTTTCCCATCGCGAAATAGCGGTCAGCGCGCCACGAATGTAGTAAAATAGTACATCCGAGATGTTAGGATTGCCTTAGGCTAGGATATATCACGTTATAGACGTATATAATGTTCCCACCGAGAGGTAGGGGCCGACGAGGCAGGAATGTTGTAAAATATTACGCTCGACAAGTTAGGTTGCCGTAGGCTAGGATATATAGCGTTACAGACGTACATAATCTTCCCACCGAGAAGTAGGGGCCGACGCGCCAGGAATGTAGTAAAATATTACATCCGAGATGTTAGGTTGCCTTACGCTAGGATATGTAACTTTATCGACGTATATAATGTTCCCACCGAGGAGTAGGGGCCAAGGAGCCAGAAATGTGGGAAAATATTACATTCGACATGTTAAGTTGCCTTAGGTTAGGATATATAACGTTATAGACGTATATAATGTTCCCACCGAGAGGTAGAGGCCGACGAGCCAGGAATGTTGTAAAATATTACGCTCGACAAGTTAGGTTGCCTTATGCTAGGATATATAGCGTTACAGACGTATATAATGTTCCCACCGAAAAGTAGGGGCCGGCGTGGCAGGAATGTAGTAAAATATTACATCCGAGATGTTAGGTTGCCTTAGGCTAGGATATATAACGTTATAGACGTATATAATGTTCCCAACGAGAAGTAGGGGCCGTCGAGCCAGGAATGTTGTAAAATATTACGCTCGACATGTTAAGTTGTCTTAGGTTAGGATATATAACGTTATAGACGTATATACAGTTCCCACCGAGAAGTAGTTGCCGACGCGCCAGGAATATTGTAATATATTATATTCGACATGCTAGGCTGTCTCAGGCTAGGACATATGGCGTTATAGACATATATAATGTTCCCATTGAGAAATAGGGACCGACACGCCAGGAATGTTGTATAACATTACATTCGAGGTGTTAGGTTTCCTTAGGTTAGGATATATAACGTTATAGGCGTATATATTGCTCCCACCGAGAAGTAGGGGCCGACGTGCCAGGAATGTAGTAAAATATTACATCCGAGATGCTAGGTTGCCTTAGGTTAGGATATATGGCGTTATAGACGCATATAATGTTCCCACCGAGAAGTAGGGGCCTGCGCGCCAGGAATGTAGTAAAATATTACATCCGAGATGTTAGGTTGCCTTAGGTTAGGATATATAACGTTATTGACTTATATAATGTTCCCACGGAGAAATAGGGGCCGACTCGCCAGGAATGTTGTAAAACATTAAATCCGAGGTGTTAGGTTCCCTTAGGTTAGGATATATAACGTTATAGACATATATAATGTTCCCACCGAGAAATAGGTGCCGACGCGCCAGGAATGTTTTAAAATATTACTTCCGAGATGTTAGGATTGCCTTAGGCTAGGACATATCACGTTATAGACGTATATAATGTTCCCACCGAGAAGTAGGGGCCGATGTGCCAGGAATGTAGTAAAATATTACATTCGACATGATAAGTTGTCTTAGATTAGGATATATAACGTTATAGTCGTATATACAGTTCCCACCGAGAAGTAGTTGCCGACGCGCCAGGAATATTGTAAAATATTATATTCGACATGTTAGGTTGTCTCAGGCTAGGACATATAGCGTTATAGACATATACAATGTTCCCACCGAGAAATAGGGGCCGACACGCCAGGAATGTTGTAAAACATTACATCGGATGTGTTAGGTTCCCTTAGGTTAGGATATATAACGTTATAGACGTATATAATGTTCCCACCGAGAAGTAGGGGCCGACGTGCCAGGAATGTAGTAAAATATTACATCCGAGATGTTAGGTTGCCTTAGGTTAGGATATATAGCGTTATAGACGTATATAATGTTCCCACCGAGAAGTAGGTGCCGACGCGCTAGGAATGTTGTAAAATATTACTTCCGAGATGTTAGGATTGCCTTAGGCTAGGATATATAACGTTATAGACGTATATACTGTTCCCACCGAGAAGTAGGGGCCGGCGGGCCAGGAATGAAGTAAAATATAACATCCGAGATGTTAGGTTGCCTTAGGCTAGGATATAGAACGTTATAGACGTATATAATGTTCCCACCGAGAAGTAGGGGCCGACGTGCCAGGAATGTAGTAAAATATTACATCCGAGATGCTAGGTTGCCTTAGGTTAGGATATATGGCGTTATAGACGCATATAATGTTCCCACCGAGAAGTAGGGGCCTGCGCGCCAGGAATGTATTAAAATATTACATCCGAGATGTTAGGTTGCCTTAGGTTAGGATATATAACGTTATTGACTTATATAATGTTCCCACGGAGAAATAGGGGCCGACTCGCCAGGAATGTTGTAAAACATTAAATCCGAGGTGTTAGGTTCCCTTAGGTTAGGATATATAACGTTATAGACATATATAATGTTCCCACCGAGAAATAGGTGCCGACGCGCCAGGAATGTTTTAAAATATTACTTCCGAGATGTTAGGATTGCCTTAGGCTAGGACATATCACGTTATAGACGTATATAATGTTCCCACCGAGAAGTAGGGGCCGATGTGCCAGGAATGTAGTAAAATATTACATTCGACATGATAAGTTGTCTTAGATTAGGATATATAACGTTATAGTCGTATATACAGTTCCCACCGAGAAGTAGTTGCCGACGCGCCAGGAATATTGTAAAATATTATATTCGACATGTTAGGTTGTCTCAGGCTAGGACATATAGCGTTATAGACATATACAATGTTCCCACCGAGAAATAGGGGCCGACACGCCAGGAATGTTGTAAAACATTACATCGGATGTGTTAGGTTCCCTTAGGTTAGGATATATAACGTTATAGACGTATATAATGTTCCCACCGAGAAGTAGGGGCCGACGTGCCAGGAATGTAGTAAAATATTACATCCGAGATGTTAGGTTGCCTTAGGTTAGGATATATAGCGTTATAAACGTATATAATGTTCCCACCGAGAAGTAGGTGCCGACGCGCTAGGAATGTTGTAAAATATTACTCCCGAGATGTTAGGATTGCCTTAGGCTAGGATATATAACGTTATAGACGTATATACTGTTCCCACCGAGAAGTAGGGGCCGGCGGGCCAGGAATGAAGTAAAATATAACATCCGAGATGTTAGGTTGCCTTAGGCTAGGATATAGAACGTTATAGACGTATATAATGTTCCCACCGAGAAGTAGGGGCCGACGTGCCAGGAATGTAGTAAAATATTACATCCGAGATGTTAGGTTGCCTTAGGTTAGGATATATGGCGTTATAGACGTATATAATCTTCCCACCGAGAAGTAGGGGCCGGCGCGCCAGGAATGTAGTAAAATATTACATCCGAGATGTTAGGTTGCCTTATGCTAGGATATGTAACTTTATCGACGTATATAATGTTCCCACCGAGGAGTAGGGGCCAACGAGCCAGAAATGTGGGAAAATATTACATTCGACATGTTAAGTTGCCTTAGGTTAGGATATATAACGTTATAGACGTATATAATGTTCCCACCGAGAGGTAGAGGCCGACGAGCCAGGAATGTTGTAAAATATTACGCTCGACATGTTAGGTTGCCTTAGGCTAGGATATATAGCGTTACAGACGTATATAATATTCCCACCGAAAAGTAGGGGCCGGCATGGCAGGAATGTAGTAAAATATTACATCCGAGATGTTAGGTTGCCTTAGGCTAGGATATATAACGTTATAGACGTATATAATGTTCCCAACGAGAAGTAGGGGCCGTCGAGCCAGGAATGTTGTAAAATATTACGCTCGACATGTTAAGTTGCCTTAGGTTAGGATATATAACGTTATAGACGGATATACTGTTCCCACCGAGAAGTAGTTGCCGACGCGCCAGGAATATTGTAAAATATTACATTCGACATGTAAGGATGCCTTATGCTAGGATATATAACGTTATAGACGTATATAAAGTTCCCACCCAGAAGTAGGTTGCCGAGGAGCCAGGAATGTTGTAAAATATTACGCTCGACATGTTAGGTTGCCGTAGGTTAGGATATATAACGTTATTGACTTATATAATTTTCCCATCGAGAAATAGGGGCCGACGCCCCAGGAATGATGTAAAATTTTACATTCGACATGTTAGGATTGCCTTAGGCTAGGATATATAACGTTATAGACGTATATACTGTGCCCACCGAGAAGTAGGGGCCGAAGTGACGGGAATGTTGTAAAATATTACATCCGAGATGTTAGGTTGTCTTAGGTTAGGATATATAACGTTATTGACTTGTATAATTTTCCCATCGCGAAATAGCGGTCAGCGCGCCACGAATGTAGTAAAATAGTA
Source organism: Xylocopa violacea (assembly GCA_963969225.1). Lineage (NCBI taxonomy): Eukaryota > Metazoa > Arthropoda > Insecta > Hymenoptera > Apidae > Xylocopa > Xylocopa violacea. The sequence goes on from CAXAJV010000857.1 coordinate 4,365,082, forward strand.
CATCCGAGATGTTAGGATTGCCTTAGGCTAGGATATATCACGTTATAGACGTATATAATGTTCCCACCGAGAGGTAGGGGCCGACGAGGCAGGAATGTTGTAAAATATTACGCTCGACAAGTTAGGTTGCCGTAGGCTAGGATATATAGCGTTACAGACGTACATAATCTTCCCACCGAGAAGTAGGGGCCGACGCGCCAGGAATGTAGTAAAATATTACATCCGAGATGTTAGGTTGCCTTACGCTAGGATATGTAACTTTATCGACGTATATAATGTTCCCACCGAGGAGTAGGGGCCAAGGAGCCAGAAATGTGGGAAAATATTACATTCGACATGTTAAGTTGCCTTAGGTTAGGATATATAACGTTATAGACGTATATAATGTTCCCACCGAGAGGTAGAGGCCGACGAGCCAGGAATGTTGTAAAATATTACGCTCGACAAGTTAGGTTGCCTTATGCTAGGATATATAGCGTTACAGACGTATATAATGTTCCCACCGAAAAGTAGGGGCCGGCGTGGCAGGAATGTAGTAAAATATTACATCCGAGATGTTAGGTTGCCTTAGGCTAGGATATATAACGTTATAGACGTATATAATGTTCCCAACGAGAAGTAGGGGCCGTCGAGCCAGGAATGTTGTAAAATATTACGCTCGACATGTTAAGTTGTCTTAGGTTAGGATATATAACGTTATAGACGTATATACAGTTCCCACCGAGAAGTAGTTGCCGACGCGCCAGGAATATTGTAATATATTATATTCGACATGCTAGGCTGTCTCAGGCTAGGACATATGGCGTTATAGACATATATAATGTTCCCATTGAGAAATAGGGACCGACACGCCAGGAATGTTGTATAACATTACATTCGAGGTGTTAGGTTTCCTTAGGTTAGGATATATAACGTTATAGGCGTATATATTGCTCCCACCGAGAAGTAGGGGCCGACGTGCCAGGAATGTAGTAAAATATTACATCCGAGATGCTAGGTTGCCTTAGGTTAGGATATATGGCGTTATAGACGCATATAATGTTCCCACCGAGAAGTAGGGGCCTGCGCGCCAGGAATGTAGTAAAATATTACATCCGAGATGTTAGGTTGCCTTAGGTTAGGATATATAACGTTATTGACTTATATAATGTTCCCACGGAGAAATAGGGGCCGACTCGCCAGGAATGTTGTAAAACATTAAATCCGAGGTGTTAGGTTCCCTTAGGTTAGGATATATAACGTTATAGACATATATAATGTTCCCACCGAGAAATAGGTGCCGACGCGCCAGGAATGTTTTAAAATATTACTTCCGAGATGTTAGGATTGCCTTAGGCTAGGACATATCACGTTATAGACGTATATAATGTTCCCACCGAGAAGTAGGGGCCGATGTGCCAGGAATGTAGTAAAATATTACATTCGACATGATAAGTTGTCTTAGATTAGGATATATAACGTTATAGTCGTATATACAGTTCCCACCGAGAAGTAGTTGCCGACGCGCCAGGAATATTGTAAAATATTATATTCGACATGTTAGGTTGTCTCAGGCTAGGACATATAGCGTTATAGACATATACAATGTTCCCACCGAGAAATAGGGGCCGACACGCCAGGAATGTTGTAAAACATTACATCGGATGTGTTAGGTTCCCTTAGGTTAGGATATATAACGTTATAGACGTATATAATGTTCCCACCGAGAAGTAGGGGCCGACGTGCCAGGAATGTAGTAAAATATTACATCCGAGATGTTAGGTTGCCTTAGGTTAGGATATATAGCGTTATAGACGTATATAATGTTCCCACCGAGAAGTAGGTGCCGACGCGCTAGGAATGTTGTAAAATATTACTTCCGAGATGTTAGGATTGCCTTAGGCTAGGATATATAACGTTATAGACGTATATACTGTTCCCACCGAGAAGTAGGGGCCGGCGGGCCAGGAATGAAGTAAAATATAACATCCGAGATGTTAGGTTGCCTTAGGCTAGGATATAGAACGTTATAGACGTATATAATGTTCCCACCGAGAAGTAGGGGCCGACGTGCCAGGAATGTAGTAAAATATTACATCCGAGATGCTAGGTTGCCTTAGGTTAGGATATATGGCGTTATAGACGCATATAATGTTCCCACCGAGAAGTAGGGGCCTGCGCGACAGGAATGTATTAAAATATTACATCCGAGATGTTAGGTTGCCTTAGGTTAGGATATATAACGTTATTGACTTATATAATGTTCCCACGGAGAAATAGGGGCCGACTCGCCAGGAATGTTGTAAAACATTAAATCCGAGGTGTTAGGTTCCCTTAGGTTAGGATATATAACGTTATAGACATATATAATGTTCCCACCGAGAAATAGGTGCCGACGCGCCAGGAATGTTTTAAAATATTACTTCCGAGATGTTAGGATTGCCTTAGGCTAGGACATATCACGTTATAGACGTATATAATGTTCCCACCGAGAAGTAGGGGCCGATGTGCCAGGAATGTAGTAAAATATTACATTCGACATGATAAGTTGTCTTAGATTAGGATATATAACGTTATAGTCGTATATACAGTTCCCACCGAGAAGTAGTTGCCGACGCGCCAGGAATATTGTAAAATATTATATTCGACATGTTAGGTTGTCTCAGGCTAGGACATATAGCGTTATAGACATATACAATGTTCCCACCGAGAAATAGGGGCCGACACGCCAGGAATGTTGTAAAACATTACATCGGATGTGTTAGGTTCCCTTAGGTTAGGATATATAACGTTATAGACGTATATAATGTTCCCACCGAGAAGTAGGGGCCGACGTGCCAGGAATGTAGTAAAATATTACATCCGAGATGTTAGGTTGCCTTAGGTTAGGATATATAGCGTTATAAACGTATATAATGTTCCCACCGAGAAGTAGGTGCCGACGCGCTAGGAATGTTGTAAAATATTACTCCCGAGATGTTAGGATTGCCTTAGGCTAGGATATATAACGTTATAGACGTATATACTGTTCCCACCGAGAAGTAGGGGCCGGCGGGCCAGGAATGAAGTAAAATATAACATCCGAGATGTTAGGTTGCCTTAGGCTAGGATATAGAACGTTATAGACGTATATAATGTTCCCACCGAGAAGTAGGGGCCGACGTGCCAGGAATGTAGTAAAATATTACATCCGAGATGTTAGGTTGCCTTAGGTTAGGATATATGGCGTTATAGACGTATATAATCTTCCCACCGAGAAGTAGGGGCCGGCGCGCCAGGAATGTAGTAAAATATTACATCCGAGATGTTAGGTTGCCTTATGCTAGGATATGTAACTTTATCGACGTATATAATGTTCCCACCGAGGAGTAGGGGCCAACGAGCCAGAAATGTGGGAAAATATTACATTCGACATGTTAAGTTGCCTTAGGTTAGGATATATAACGTTATAGACGTATATAATGTTCCCACCGAGAGGTAGAGGCCGACGAGCCAGGAATGTTGTAAAATATTACGCTCGACATGTTAGGTTGCCTTAGGCTAGGATATATAGCGTTACAGACGTATATAATATTCCCACCGAAAAGTAGGGGCCGGCATGGCAGGAATGTAGTAAAATATTACATCCGAGATGTTAGGTTGCCTTAGGCTAGGATATATAACGTTATAGACGTATATAATGTTCCCAACGAGAAGTAGGGGCCGTCGAGCCAGGAATGTTGTAAAATATTACGCTCGACATGTTAAGTTGCCTTAGGTTAGGATATATAACGTTATAGACGGATATACTGTTCCCACCGAGAAGTAGTTGCCGACGCGCCAGGAATATTGTAAAATATTACATTCGACATGTAAGGATGCCTTATGCTAGGATATATAACGTTATAGACGTATATAAAGTTCCCACCCAGAAGTAGGTTGCCGAGGAGCCAGGAATGTTGTAAAATATTACGCTCGACATGTTAGGTTGCCGTAGGTTAGGATATATAACGTTATTGACTTATATAATTTTCCCATCGAGAAATAGGGGCCGACGCCCCAGGAATGATGTAAAATTTTACATTCGACATGTTAGGATTGCCTTAGGCTAGGATATATAACGTTATAGACGTATATACTGTGCCCACCGAGAAGTAGGGGCCGAAGTGACGGGAATGTTGTAAAATATTACATCCGAGATGTTAGGTTGTCTTAGGTTAGGATATATAACGTTATTGACTTGTATAATGTTCCCATCGCGAAATAGCGGTCGGCGCGCCACGAATGTAGTAAAACAGTACATCCGAGATGTTAGGATTGCCTTAGGCTAGGATATATCACGTTATAGACGTATATAATGTTCCCACCGAGAGGTAGGGGCCGACGAGGCAGGAATGTTGTAAAATATTACGCTCGACAAGTTAGGTTGCCGTAGGCTAGGATATATAGCGTTACAGACGTACATAATCTTCCCACCGAGAAGTAGGGGCCGACGCGCCAGGAATGTAGTAAAATATTACATCCGAGATGTTAGGTTGCCTTACGCTACGATATGTAACTTTATCGACGTATATAATGTTCCCACCGAGGAGTAGGGGCCAAGGAGCCAGAAATGTGGGAAAATATTACATTCGACATGTTAAGTTGCCTTAGGTTAGGATATATAACGTTATAGACGTATATAATGTTCCCACCGAGAGGTAGAGGCCGACGAGCCAGGAATGTTGTAAAATATTACGCTCGACAAGTTAGGTTGCCTTATGCTAGGATATATAGCGTTACAGACGTATATAATGTTCCCACCGAAAAGTAGGGGCCGGCGTGGCAGGAATGTAGTAAAATATTACATCCGAGATGTTAGGTTGCCTTAGGCTAGGATATATAACGTTATAGACGTATATAATGTTCCCAACGAGAAGTAGGGGCCGTCGAGCCAGGAATGTTGTAAAATATTACGCTCGACATGTTAAGTTGTCTTAGGTTAGGATATATAACGTTATAGACGTATATACAGTTCCCACCGAGAAGTAGTTGCCGACGCGCCAGGAATATTGTAATATATTATATTCGACATGCTAGGCTGTCTCAGGCTAGGACATATGGCGTTATAGACATATATAATGTTCCCATTGAGAAATAGGGACCGACACGCCAGGAATGTTGTATAACATTACATTCGAGGTGTTAGGTTTCCTTAGGTTAGGATATATAACGTTATAGGCGTATATATTGCTCCCACCGAGAAGTAGGGGCCGACGTGCCAGGAATGTAGTAAAATATTACATCCGAGATGCTAGGTTGCCTTAGGTTAGGATATATGGCGTTATAGACGCATATAATGTTCCCACCGAGAAGTAGGGGCCTGCGCGCCAGGAATGTAGTAAAATATTACATCCGAGATGTTAGGTTGCCTTAGGTTAGGATATATAACGTTATTGACTTATATAATGTTCCCACGGAGAAATAGGGGCCGACTCGCCAGGAATGTTGTAAAACATTAAATCCGAGGTGTTAGGTTCCCTTAGGTTAGGATATATAACGTTATAGACATATATAATGTTCCCACCGAGAAATAGGTGCCGACGCGCCAGGAATGTTTTAAAATATTACTTCCGAGATGTTAGGATTGCCTTAGGCTAGGACATATCACGTTATAGACGTATATAATGTTCCCACCGAGAAGTAGGGGCCGATGTGCCAGGAATGTAGTAAAATATTACATTCGACATGATAAGTTGTCTTAGATTAGGATATATAACGTTATAGTCGTATATACAGTTCCCACCGAGAAGTAGTTGCCGACGCGCCAGGAATATTGTAAAATATTATATTCGACATGTTAGGTTGTCTCAGGCTAGGACATATAGCGTTATAGACATATACAATGTTCCCACCGAGAAATAGGGGCCGACACGCCAGGAATGTTGTAAAACATTACATCGGATGTGTTAGGTTCCCTTAGGTTAGGATATATAACGTTATAGACGTATATAATGTTCCCACCGAGAAGTAGGGGCCGACGTGCCAGGAATGTAGTAAAATATTACATCCGAGATGTTAGGTTGCCTTAGGTTAGGATATATAGCGTTATAGACGTATATAATGTTCCCACCGAGAAGTAGGTGCCGACGCGCTAGGAATGTTGTAAAATATTACTTCCGAGATGTTAGGATTGCCTTAGGCTAGGATATATAACGTTATAGACGTATATACTGTTCCCACCGAGAAGTAGGGGCCGGCGGGCCAGGAATGAAGTAAAATATAACATCCGAGATGTTAGGTTGCCTTAGGCTAGGATATAGAACGTTATAGACGTATATAATGTTCCCACCGAGAAGTAGGGGCCGACGTGCCAGGAATGTAGTAAAATATTACATCCGAGATGCTAGGTTGCCTTAGGTTAGGATATATGGCGTTATAGACGCATATAATGTTCCCACCGAGAAGTAGGGGCCTGCGCGCCAGGAATGTATTAAAATATTACATCCGAGATGTTAGGTTGCCTTAGGTTAGGATATATAACGTTATTGACTTATATAATGTTCCCACGGAGAAATAGGGGCCGACTCGCCAGGAATGTTGTAAAACATTAAATCCGAGGTGTTAGGTTCCCTTAGGTTAGGATATATAACGTTATAGACATATATAATGTTCCCACCGAGAAATAGGTGCCGACGCGCCAGGAATGTTTTAAAATATTACTTCCGAGATGTTAGGATTGCCTTAGGCTAGGACATATCACGTTATAGACGTATATAATGTTCCCACCGAGAAGTAGGGGCCGATGTGCCAGGAATGTAGTAAAATATTACATTCGACATGATAAGTTGTCTTAGATTAGGATATATAACGTTATAGTCGTATATACAGTTCCCACCGAGAAGTAGTTGCCGACGCGCCAGGAATATTGTAAAATATTATATTCGACATGTTAGGTTGTCTCAGGCTAGGACATATAGCGTTATAGACATATACAATGTTCCCACCGAGAAATAGGGGCCGACACGCCAGGAATGTTGTAAAACATTACATCGGATGTGTTAGGTTCCCTTAGGTTAGGATATATAACGTTATAGACGTATATAATGTTCCCACCGAGAAGTAGGGGCCGACGTGCCAGGAATGTAGTAAAATATTACATCCGAGATGTTAGGTTGCCTTAGGTTAGGATATATAGCGTTATAAACGTATATAATGTTCCCACCGAGAAGTAGGTGCCGACGCGCTAGGAATGTTGTAAAATATTACTCCCGAGATGTTAGGATTGCCTTAGGCTAGGATATATAACGTTATAGACGTATATACTGTTCCCACCGAGAAGTAGGGGCCGGCGGGCCAGGAATGAAGTAAAATATAACATCCGAGATGTTAGGTTGCCTTAGGCTAGGATATAGAACGTTATAGACGTATATAATGTTCCCACCGAGAAGTAGGGGCCGACGTGCCAGGAATGTAGTAAAATATTACATCCGAGATGTTAGGTTGCCTTAGGTTAGGATATATGGCGTTATAGACGTATATAATCTTCCCACCGAGAAGTAGGGGCCGGCGCGCCAGGAATGTAGTAAAATATTACATCCGAGATGTTAGGTTGCCTTATGCTAGGATATGTAACTTTATCGACGTATATAATGTTCCCACCGAGGAGTAGGGGCCAACGAGCCAGAAATGTGGGAAAATATTACATTCGACATGTTAAGTTGCCTTAGGTTAGGATATATAACGTTATAGACGTATATAATGTTCCCACCGAGAGGTAGAGGCCGACGAGCCAGGAATGTTGTAAAATATTACGCTCGACATGTTAGGTTGCCTTAGGCTAGGATATATAGCGTTACAGACGTATATAATATTCCCACCGAAAAGTAGGGGCCGGCATGGCAGGAATGTAGTAAAATATTACATCCGAGATGTTAGGTTGCCTTAGGCTAGGATATATAACGTTATAGACGTATATAATGTTCCCAACGAGAAGTAGGGGCCGTCGAGCCAGGAATGTTGTAAAATATTACGCTCGACATGTTAAGTTGCCTTAGGTTAGGATATATAACGTTATAGACGGATATACTGTTCCCACCGAGAAGTAGTTGCCGACGCGCCAGGAATATTGTAAAATATTACATTCGACATGTAAGGATGCCTTATGCTAGGATATATAACGTTATAGACGTATATAAAGTTCCCACCCAGAAGTAGGTTGCCGACGAGCCAGGAATGTTGTAAAATATTACGCTCGACATGTTAGGTTGCCGTAGGTTAGGATATATAACGTTATTGACTTATATAATTTTCCCATCGAGAAATAGGGGCCGACGCCCCAGGAATGATGTAAAATTTTACATTCGACATGTTAGGATTGCCTTAGGCTAGGATATATAACGTTATAGACGTATATACTGTGCCCACCGAGAAGTAGGGGCCGAAGTGACGGGAATGTTGTAAAATATTACATCCGAGATGTTAGGTTGTCTTAGGTTAGGATATATAACGTTATTGACTTGTATAATGTTCCCATCGCGAAATAGCGGTCGGCGCGCCACGAATGTAGTAAAACAGTACATCCGAGATGTTAGGATTGCCTTAGGCTAGGATATATCACGTTATAGACGTATATAATGTTCCCACCGAGAGGTAGGGGCCGACGAGGCAGGAATGTTGTAAAATATTACGCTCGACAAGTTAGGTTGCCGTAGGCTAGGATATATAGCGTTACAGACGTACATAATCTTCCCACCGAGAAGTAGGGGCCGGCGCGCCAGGAATGTAGTAAAATATTACATCCGAGATGTTAGGTTGCCTTACGCTAGGATATGTAACTTTATCGACGTATATAATGTTCCCACCGAGGAGTAGGGGCCAACGAGCCAGAAATGTGGGAAAATATTACATTCGACATGTTAAGTTGCCTTAGGTTAGGATATAAAACGTTATAGACGTATATAATGTTCCCACCGAGAGGTAGAGGCCGACGAGCCAGGAATGTTGTAAAATATTACGCTCGACAAGTTAGGTTGCCTTATGCTAGGATATATAGCGTTACAGACGTATATAATGTTCCCACCGAAAAGTAGGGGCCGGCGTGGCAGGAATGTAGTAAAATATTACATCCGAGATGTTAGGTTGCCTTAGGCTAGGATATATAACGTTATAGACGTATATAATGTTCCCAACGAGAAGTAGGGGCCGTCGAGCCAGGAATGTTGTAAAATATTACGCTCGACATGTTAAGTTGCCTTAGGTTAGGATATATAACGTTATAGACGTATATACAGTTCCCACCGAGAAGTAGTTGCCGACGCGCCAGGAATATTGTAATATATTATATTCGACATGCTAGGCTGTCTCAGGCTAGGACATATGGCGTTATAGACATATATAATGTTCCCATTGAGAAATAGGGACCGACACGCCAGGAATGTTGTATAACATTACATTCGAGGTGTTAGGTTTCCTTAGGTTAGGATATATAACGTTATAGGCGTATATATTGCTCCCACCGAGAAGTAGGTGCCGACGCGCCAGGAATGTTGTAAAATATTACATCCGAGATGTTAGGATTGCCTTAGGCTTGGATATATAACGTTATAGACGTATTTAATGTTCCCACCGAGAAGTAGGTGCCGGTGCGCCACGAATGTAGTAAAATATTACATCCGAGATGTTAGGTTGCCTTAAACTAGGATATATAACGTTATAGACGTATATAAAGTTCCCACCGAGAAGTAGGGGCCGAAGTGACGGGAATGTTGTAAAATATTACATTCGACATGTTAGTTTGCCTTAGGCTAGGAAATATAGCGTTATAGACGTATATAATGTTCCCACCGAGAAGTAGGGGCCGACGTGCCAGGAATGTAGTAAAATATTACATCCGAGATGCTAGGTTGCCTTAGGTTAGGATATATGGCGTTATAGACGCAAATAATGTTCCCACCGAGAAGTAGGGGCCTGCGCGCCAGGAATGTAGTAAAATATTACATCCGAGATGTTAGGTTGCCTTAGGTTAGGATATATAACGTTATTGACTTATATAATGTTCCCACGGAGAAATAGGGGCCGACTCGCCAGGAATGTTGTAAAACATTAAATCCGAGGTGTTAGGTTCCCTTAGGTTAGGATATATAACGTTATAGACATATATAATGTTCCCACCGAGAAATAGGTGCCGACGCGCCAGGAATGTTTTAAAATATTACTTCCGAGATGTTAGGATTGCCTTAGGCTAGGACATATCACGTTATAGACGTATATAATGTTCCCACCGAGAAGTAGGGGCCGATGTGCCAGGAATGTAGTAAAATATTACATTCGACATGATAAGTTGTCTTAGATTAGGATATATAACGTTATAGTCGTATATACAGTTCCCACCGAGAAGTAGTTGCCGACGCGCCAGGAATATTGTAAAATATTATATTCGACATGTTAGGTTGTCTCAGGCTAGGACATATAGCGTTATAGACATATACAATGTTCCCACCGAGAAATAGGGGCCGACACGCCAGGAATGTTGTAAAACATTACATCGGATGCGTTAGGTTCCCTTAGGTTAGGATATATAACGTTATAGACGTATATAATGTTCCCACCGAGAAGTAGGGGCCGACGTGCCAGGAATGTAGTAAAATATTACATCCGAGATGTTAGGTTGCCTTAGGTTAGGATATATAGCGTTATAGACGTATATAATGTTCCCACCGAGAAGTAGGTGCCGACGCGCTAGGAATGTTGTAAAATATTACTTCCGAGATGTTAGGATTGCCTTAGGCTAGGATATATAACGTTATAGACGTATATACTGTTCCCACCGAGAAGTAGGGGCCGGCGCGCCAGGAATGAAGTAAAATATAACATCCGAGATGTTAGGTTGCCTTAGGCTAGGATATAGAACGTTATAGACGTATATAATGTTCCCACCGAGAAGTAGGTGCCGAAGTGACGGGAATGTTGTAAAGTATTACATTCGACATGTTAGTTTGCCTTAGGCTAGGATATATAGCGTAATAGACTTATATAATGTTCCCAACGAGAAGTAGTTGCCGACGTGCCAGGAATGTAGTAAAATATGACATCCGAGATGTTAGGTTGCCTTAGGTTAGGATATATAGCGTTATAGACGTATATAATGTTCCCACCGAGAAGTAGGGGCCGACGTGCCAGGAATGTAGTAAAATATTACATCCGAGATGATAAGTTGTCTTAGATTAGGATATACAACGTTATAGACGTATATAATGTTCCCACCGAGAAGTAGGTGCCGACGCGCCAGGAATGTTGTAAAATATTACATCCGAGATGCTAGGATTGCCTTAGGCTAGGATATATAACGTTATAGACGTATATAATGTTTCCACCGAGGAGTAGGGGCCGGTGCGCCACGAATGTAGTAAAATATTACATCCGAGATGTTAAGTTGCCTTAGGCTAGGATAAGTAACGTTATAGGTGTATATAATGTTTCCACCGAGAAGTAGGGGCCGACGAGCCAGGAATGTAGTAGAATATTATATCGGAGATGTTAGGTTGCCTTAGGTTAGGATGGATAACGTTATAGACTTATACACTGTTCCCACCTAGAAGTAGGTGCCGACGCGCCAGGAATATTGTAATATATTATATTCGACATGCTAGGTTGTCTCAGGCTAGGACATATGTCGTTATAGACATATATAATGTTCCCATTGAGAAATAGGGACCGACACGCCAGGAATGTTGTATAACATTACATTCGAGGTGTTAGGTTTCCTTAGGTTAGGATATATAACGTTATAGGCGTATATAATGCTCCCACCGAGAAGTAGGTGCCGACGCGCCAGGAATGTTGTAAAATATTACATCCGAGATGTTAGGATTGCCTTAGGCTAGGATATATAACGTTATAGACGTATATAATGTTTCCACCGAGGAGTAGGGGCCGGTGCGCCACGAATGTAGTAAAATATTACATCCGAGATGTTAGGTTGCCTTAGGCTAGGATAAGTAACGTTATAGGTGTATGTAATGTTCCCACCGAGAAGTAGGGGCCGACGAGTCAGGAATGTAGTAAAACATTACACCCGAGGTGTTAGGTTCCCTTAGGTTAGGATATATAACGTTATAGACATATATAATGTTCGCACCGAGAAATAGGTGCCGACGCGGCAGGAATGTTGTAAAATATTACATCCGAGATGTTAGGATTACCTTAGGCTAGGATATATAAGTTATAGACTTATATAATGTTCCCACCGAGAAGTAGGGGCCGGCGCGCCGGGACTGTAGTAAAATATAACATCCGAGATGTTAGGTTGCCTTAGGCTAAGATATATAACGTTATAGACGTATATAATGTTCCCACCGAGAAGTAGGTGCCGAAGTGACGGGAATGTTGTAAAATATTACATTCGACATGTTAGTTTGCCTTAGGCTAGGATATATAGCGTTATAGACTTATATAATGTTCCCACCGAAAAGTAGTGGCCGACGTGCCAGGAATGTTTTAAAATATTACTTCCGAGATGTTAGGATTGCCTTAGGCTAGGACATATCACGTTATAGACGTATATAATGTTCCCACCGAGAAGTAGGGGCCGATGTGCCAGGAATGTAGTAAAATATTACATCCGAGATGATAAGTTGTCTTAGATTAGGATATACAACGTTATAGACGTATATAATGTTCCCACCGAGAAGTAGGTGCCGACGCGCCAGGAATGTTGTAAAATATTACATCCGAGATGCTAGGATTGCCTTAGGCTAGGATATATAACGTTATAGACGTATATAATGTTTCCACCGAGGAGTAGGGGCCGGTGCGCCACGAATGTAGTAAAATATTACATCCGAGATGTTAAGTTGCCTTAGGCTAGGATAAGTAACGTTATAGGTGTATATAATGTTCCCACCGAGAAGTAGGGGCCGACGAGCCAGGAATGTAGTAGAATATTATATCGGAGATGTTAGGTTGCCTTAGGTTAGGATGGATAACGTTATAGACTTATACACTGTTCCCACCTAGAAGTAGGTGCCGACGCGCCAGGAATATTGTAATATATTATATTCGACATGCTAGGTTGTCTCAGGCTAGGACATATGTCGTTATAGACATATATAATGTTCCCATTGAGAAACAGGGACCGACACGCCAGGAATGTTGTATAACATTACATTCGAGGTGTTAGGTTTCCTTAGGTTAGGATATATAACGTTATAGGCGTATATAATGCTCCCACCGAGAAGTAGGTGCCGACGCGCCAGGAATGTTGTAAAATATTACATCCCAGATGTTAGGATTGCCTTAGGCTAGGATATATAACGTTATAGACGTATATAATGTTTCCACCGAGGAGTAGGGGCCGGTGCGCCACGAATGTAGTAAAATATTACATCCGAGATGTTAGGTTGCCTTAGGCTAGGATAAGTAACGTTATAGGTGTATGTAATGTTCCCACCGAGAAGTAGGGGCCGACGAGTCAGGAATGTAGTAAAACATTACACCCGAGGTGTTAGGTTCCCTTAGGTTAGGATATATAACGTTATAGACATATATAATGTTCGCACCGAGAAATAGGTGCCGACGCGGCAGGAATGTTGTAAAATATTACATCCGAGATGTTAGGATTACCTTAGGCTAGGATATATAAGTTATAGACTTATATAATGTTCCCACCGAGAAGTAGGGGCCGGCGCGCCGGGACTGTAGTAAAATATAACATCCGAGATGTTAGGTTGCCTTAGGCTAAGATATATAACGTTATAGACGTATATAATGTTCCCACCGAGAAGTAGGTGCCGAAGTGACGGGAATGTTGTAAAATATTACATTCGACATGTTAGTTTGCCTTAGGCTAGGATATATAGCGTTATAGACTTATATAATGTTCCCACCGAGAAGTAGTTGCCGACGTGCCAGGAATGTTTTAAAATATTACTTCCGAGATGTTAGGATTGCCTTAGGCTAGGACATATCACGTTATAGACGTATATAATGTTCCCACCGAGAAGTAGGGGCCGATGTGCCAGGAATGTAGTAAAATATTACTTTCGACATGATAAGTTGTCTTAGATTAGGATATATAACGTTATAGTCGTATATACAGTTCCCACCGAGAAGTAGCTGCCGACGCGCCAGGAGAATATTGTAAAATATTATATTCGACATGTTAGGTTGTCTCAGGCTAGGACACATAGCGTTATAGACATATACAATGTTCCCACCGAGAAATAGGGGCCGACACGCCAGGAATGTTGTAAAACATTACATCGGATGTGTTAGGTTCCCTTAGGTTAGGATGTATAACGTTATAGACGTATATAATGTTCCCACCGAGAAGTAGGTGCCGAAGTGACGGGAATGTTGTAAAATATTACATTCGACAAGTTAGTTTGCCTTAGGCTAGGATATATAACGTTATAGACGTATATACTGTTCCCACCGAGAAGTAGGGGCCGGCGCGCCAGGAATGAAGTAAAATATAACATCCGAGATGTTAGGTTGCCTTAGGCTAGGATATAGAACGTTATAGACGTATATAATGTTCCCACCGAGAAGTAGGTGCCGAAGTGACGGGAATGTTGTAAAGTATTACATTCGACATGTTAGTTTGCCTTAGGCTAGGATATATAGCGTAATAGACTTATATAATGTTCCCAACGAGAAGTAGTTGCCGACGTGCCAGGAATGTAGTAAAATATGACATCCGAGATGTTAGGTTGCCTTAGGTTGGGATATATAGCGTTATAGACGTATATAATGTTCCCACCGAGAAGTAGGTGCCGACGCGCCAGGAATGTTGTAAAATATTACATCCGAGATGCTAGGATTGCCTTAGGCTAGGATATATAACGTTATAGACGTATATAATGTTTCCACCGAGGAGTAGGGGCCGGTGCGCCACGAATGTAGTAAAATATTACATCCGAGATGTTAAGTTGCCTTAGGCTAGGATAAGTAACGTTATAGGTGTATATAATGTTCCCACCGAGAAGTAGGGGCCGACGAGCCAGGAATGTAGTAGAATATTATATCGGAGATGTTAGGTTGCCTTAGGTTAGGATGGATAACGTTATAGACTTATACACTGTTCCCACCTAGAAGTAGGTGCCGACGCGCCAGGAATATTGTAATATATTATATTCGACATGCTAGGTTGTCTCAGGCTAGGACATATGTCGTTATAGACATATATAATGTTCCCATTGAGAAATAGGGACCGACACGCCAGGAATGTTGTATAACATTACATTCGAGGTGTTAGGTTTCCTTAGGTTAGAATATATAACGTTATAGGCGTATATAATGCTCCCACCGAGAAGTAGGTGCCGACGCGCCAGGAATGTTGTAAAATATTACATCCCAGATGTTAGGATTGCCTTAGGCTAGGATATATAACGTTATAGACGTATATAATGTTTCCACCGAGGAGTAGGGGCCGGTGCGCCACGAATGTAGTAAAATATTACATCCGAGATGTTAGGTTGCCTTAGGCTAGGATAAGTAACGTTATAGGTGTATGTAATGTTCCCACCGAGAAGTAGGGGCCGACGAGTCAGGAATGTAGTAAAACATTACACCCGAGGTGTTAGGTTCCCTTAGGTTAGGATATATAACGTTATAGACATATATAATGTTCGCACCGAGAAATAGGTGCCGACGCGGCAGGAATGTTGTAAAATATTACATCCGAGATGTTAGGATTACCTTAGGCTAGGATATATAAGTTATAGACTTATATAATGTTCCCACCGAGAAGTAGGGGCCGGCGCGCCGGGACTGTAGTAAAATATAACATCCGAGATGTTAGGTTGCCTTAGGCTAAGATATATAACGTTATAGACGTATATAATGTTCCCACCGAGAAGTAGGTGCCGAAGTGACGGGAATGTTGTAAAATATTACATTCGACATGTTAGTTTGCCTTAGGCTAGGATATATAGCGTTATAGACTTATATAATGTTCCCACCGAGAAGTAGTTGCCGACGTGCCAGGAATGTTTTAAAATATTACTTCCGAGATGTTAGGATTGCCTTAGGCTAGGACATATCACGTTATAGACGTATATAATGTTCCCACCGAGAAGTAGGGGCCGATGTGCCAGGAATGTAGTAAAATATTACTTTCGACATGATAAGTTGTCTTAGATTAGGATATATAACGTTATAGTCGTATATACAGTTCCCACCGAGAAGTAGCTGCCGACGCGCCAGGAGAATATTGTAAAATATTATATTCGACATGTTAGGTTGTCTCAGGCTAGGACACATAGCGTTATAGACATATACAATGTTCCCACCGAGAAATAGGGGCCGACACGCCAGGAATGTTGTAAAACATTACATCGGATGTGTTAGGTTCCCTTAGGTTAGGATGTATAACGTTATAGACGTATATAATGTTCCCACCGAGAAGTAGGTGCCGAAGTGACGGGAATGTTGTAAAATATTACATTCGACAAGTTAGTTTGCCTTAGGCTAGGATATATAACGTTATAGACGTATATACTGTTCCCACCGAGAAGTAGGGGCCGGCGCGCCAGGAATGAAGTAAAATATAACATCCGAGATGTTAGGTTGCCTTAGGCTAGGATATAGAACGTTATAGACGTATATAATGTTCCCACCGAGAAGTAGGTGCCGAAGTGACGGGAATGTTGTAAAGTATTACATTCGACATGTTAGTTTGCCTTAGGCTAGGATATATAGCGTAATAGACTTATATAATGTTCCCAACGAGAAGTAGTTGCCGACGTGCCAGGAATGTAGTAAAATATGACATCCGAGATGTTAGGTTGCCTTAGGTTGGGATATATAGCGTTATAGACGTATATAATGTTCCCACCGAGAAGTAGGGGCCGACGTGCCAGGAATGTAGTAAAATATTACATCCGAGATGTTAGGTTGCCTTAGGTTAGGATATATGGCGTTATAGACGTATATAATCTTCCCACCGAGAAGTAGGGGCCGGCGCGCCAGGAATGTAGTAAAATATTACATCCGAGATGTTAGGTTGCCTTACGCTAGGATATGTAACTTTATCGACGTATATAATGTTCCCACCGAGGAGTAGGGGCCAACGAGCCAGAAATGTGGGAAAATATTACATTCGACATGTTAAGTTGCCTTAGGTTAGGATATATAACGTTATAGACGTATATAATGTTCCCACCGAGAGGTAGAGGCCGACGAGCCAGGAATGTTGTAAAATATTACGCTCGACATGTTAGGTTGCCTTAGGCTAGGATATATAGCGTTACAGACGTATATAATGTTCCCACCGAAAAGTAGGGGCCGGCGTGGCAGGAATGTAGTAAAATATTACATCCGAGATGTTAGGTTGCCTTAGGCTAGGATATATAACGTTATAGACGTATATAATGTTCCCAACGAGAAGTAGGGGCCGTCGAGCCAGGAATGTTGTAAAATATTACGCTCGACATGTTAAGTTGCCTTAGGTTAGGATATATAACGTTATAGACGGATATACTGTTCCCACCGAGAAGTAGTTGCCGACGCGCCAGGAATATTGTAAAATATTACATTCGACATGTAAGGATGCCTTATGCTAGGATATATAACGTTATAGACGTATATAAAGTTCCCACCCAGAAGTGGGTTGCCGACGAGCCAGGAATGTTGTAAAATATTACGCTCGACATGTTAGGTTGCCTTAGGCTAGGATATATAGCGATATAGACGTATATAATGTTCCCACCGAGAAGTAGGGGCCGAAGAGCCAGGAATGTTGTAAAATATTACGCTCGACATGTTAGGTTGCCGTAGGTTAGGATATATAACGTTATTGACTTATATAATTTTCCCATCGAGAAATAGGGGCCGACGCCCCAGGAATGATGTAAAATTTTACATTCGACATGTTAGGATTGCCTTAGGCTAGGATATATAACGTTATAGACGTATATACTGTGCCCACCGAGAAGTAGGGGCCGAAGTGACGGGAATGTTGTAAAATATTACATCCGAGATGTTAGGTTGCCTTTGGTTAGGATATATAACGTTAGTGACTTGTATAATGTTCCCATCGCGAAATAGCGGTCGGCGCGCCACGAATGTAGTAAAACAATACATCCGAGATGTTAGGATTGCCTTAGGCTAGGATATATCACGTTATAGACGTATATAATGTTCCCACCGAGAGGTAGAGGCCGACGAGCCAGGAATGTTGTAAAATATTACGCTCGACATGATAGGTTGCCTTAGTCTAGGATATATAGCGATATAGACGTATATAATGTTCCCACCGAGAAGTAGGGGCCGCCGCGCCAGGAATGTTGTAAAATATTACATTCGACGTGTTAGGATTGCCTTAGGCTAGGATATATAACGTTATAGACGTATACGATATTCCCACCGAGGAGTAGGGGCCAACGAGCCAGGAATGTGGTAAAATATTACATTCGACATGTTAAGTTGTCTTAGGTTAGGATATATAACGTTATAGACGTATATAATGTTCCCACCTAGAAGTAGGTGCCGAAGTGACGGGAATGTTGGAAAATTACACATTCGACATGTTAGGATTGCCTTAGGCTAAGATATATAACGTTATAGACGTATATAATGTTCCCACCGAGAAGTAGGGGCCGAAGTGACGGGAATGTTGTAAAATATTACATCCGAGATGTTAGGTTGTCTTAGGTTAGGATATATAACGTTATTGACTTGTATAATGTTCCCATCGCGAAATAGCGGTCGGCGCGCCACGAATGTAGTAAAACAGTACATCCGAGATGTTAGGATTGCCTTAGGCTAGGATATATCACGTTATAGACGTATATAATGTTCCCACCGAGAGGTAGAGGCCGACGAGCCAGGAATGTTGTAAAATATTACGCTCGACAAGTTAGGTTGCCTTATGCTAGGATATATAGCGTTACAGACGTATATAATGTTCCCACCGAAAAGTAGGGGCCGGCGTGGCAGGAATGTAGTAAAATATTACATCCGAGATGTTAGGTTGCCTTAGGCTAGGATATATAACGTTATAGACGTATATAATGTTCACAACGAGAAGTAGGGGCCGTCGAGCCAGGAATGTTGTAAAATATTACGCTCGACATGTTAAGTTGTCTTAGGTTAGGATATATAACGTTATAGACGTATATACAGTTCCCACCGAGAAGTAGTTGCCGACGCGCCAGGAATATTGTAATATATTATATTCGACATGCTAGGCTGTCTCAGGCTAGGACATATGGCGTTATAGACATATATAATGTTCCCATTGAGAAATAGGGACCGACACGCCAGGAATGTTGTATAACATTACATTCGAGGTGTTAGGTTTCCTTAGGTTAGGATATATAACGTTATAGGCGTATATATTGCTCCCACCGAGAAGTAGGTGCCGACGCGCCAGGAATGTTGTAAAATATTACATCCGAGATGTTAGGATTGCCTTAGGCTTGGATATATAACGTTATAGACGTATTTAATGTTCCCACCGAGAAGTAGGTGCCGGTGCGCCACGAATGTAGTAAAATATTACATCCGAGATGTTAGGTTGCCTTAAACTAGGATATATAACGTTATAGACGTATATAAAGTTCCCACCGAGAAGTAGGGGCCGAAGTGACGGGAATGTTGTAAAATATTACATTCGACATGTTAGTTTGCCTTAGGCTAGGAAATATAGCGTTATAGACGTATATAATGTTCCCACCGAGAAGTAGGGGCCGACGTGCCAGGAATGTAGTAAAATATTACATCCGAGATGCTAGGTTGCCTTAGGTTAGGATATATGGCGTTATAGACGCAAATAATGTTCCCACCGAGAAGTAGGGGCCGACACGCCAGGAATGTTGTAAAACATTACATCGGATGCGTTAGGTTCCCTTAGGTTAGGATATATAACGTTATAGACGTATATAATGTTCCCACCGAGAAGTAGGGGCCGACGTGCCAGGAATGTAGTAAAATATTACATCCGAGATGTTAGGTTTCCTTAGGTTAGGATATATAACGTTATAGGCGTATATATTGCTCCCACCGAGAAGTAGGTGCCGACGCGCCAGGAATGTTGTAAAATATTACATCCGAGATGTTAGGATTGCCTTAGGCTTGGATATATAACGTTATAGACGTATTTAATGTTCCCACCGAGAAGTAGGTGCCGGTGCGCCACGAATGTAGTAAAATATTACATCCGAGATGTTAGGTTGCCTTAAACTAGGATATATAACGTTATAGACGTATATAAAGTTCCCACCGAGAAGTAGGGGCCGAAGTGACGGGAATGTTGTAAAATATTACATTCGACATGTTAGTTTGCCTTAGGCTAGGAAATATAGCGTTATAGACGTATATAATGTTCCCACCGAGAAGTAGGGGCCGACGTGCCAGGAATGTAGTAAAATATTACATCCGAGATGCTAGGTTGCCTTAGGTTAGGATATATGGCGTTATAGACGCAAATAATGTTCCCACCGAGAAGTAGGGGCCTGCGCGCCAGGAATGTAGTAAAATATTACATCCGAGATGTTAGGTTGCCTTAGGTTAGGATATATAACGTTATTGACTTATATAATGTTCCCACGGAGAAATAGGGGCCGACTCGCCAGGAATGTTGTAAAACATTAAATCCGAGGTGTTAGGTTCCCTTAGGTTAGGATATATAACGTTATAGACATATATAATGTTCCCACCGAGAAATAGGTGCCGACGCGCCAGGAATGTTTTAAAATATTACTTCCGAGATGTTAGGATTGCCTTAGGCTAGGACATATCACGTTATAGACGTATATAATGTTCCCACCGAGAAGTAGGGGCCGATGTGCCAGGAATGTAGTAAAATATTACTTTCGACATGATAAGTTGTCTTAGATTAGGATATATAACGTTATAGTCGTATATACAGTTCCCACCGAGAAGTAGCTGCCGACGGGCCAGGAATATTGTAAAATATTATATTCGACATGTTAGGTTGTCTCAGGCTAGGACATATAGCGTTATAGACATATACAATGTTCCCACCGAGAAATAGGGGCCGACACGCCAGGAATGTTGTAAAACATTACATCGGATGTGTTAGGTTCCCTTAGGTTAGGATGTATAACGTTATAGACGTATATAATGTTCCCACCGAGAAGTAGGTGCCGAAGCGCCAGGAATGTTGTAAAATATTACATCCGAGATGTTAGGATTACCTTAGGCTAGGATATATAACGTTATAGACGTATATAATGTTCCCACCGAGAAATAGGGGCCGACACGCCAGGAATGTAGTAAAATATTACATCCGAGATGTTAGGTTGCCTTAGACTAGGATATATAACGTTATAGACGTATATAAAGTTCCCACCGAGAAGTAGGATCCGAAGTGACGGGAATGTTGTAAAATATTACATTCGACATGTTAGTTTGCCTTAGGCTAGGATATACAGCGTTATAGACGTATATAATGTTCCCACCGAGAAGTAGGGGCCGACGTGCCAGGAATGTAGTAAAATATTACATCCGAGATGTTAGGTTGCCTTCGGTTAGGATATATGGCGTTATAGACGTATATAATGTTCCCACGGAGAAGTAGGAGCCAGCGCGCCAGGAATGTAGTAAAATATTACATCCGAGATGTTAGGTTGCCTTAGGTTAGGATATATAACGTTATTGACTTATATAATGTTCCCACGGAGAAATAGGGGCCGACTCGCCAGGAATGTTGTAAAACATTACATCCGAGGTGTTAGGTTCCCTTATGTTAGGATATATAACGTTATAGACATATATAATGTTCCCACCGAGAAATAGGTGCCGACGCGCCAGGAATGTTGTAAAATATTACATCCGAGATGTTAGGATTGCCTTAGGCTAGGATATATAACGCTATAGACGTATATAATGTTCCCACCGAGAAGTAGGTGCCGAAGTGACGGGAATGTTGTAAAATATTACATTCGACATGTTAGTTTGCCTTAGGCTAGGATATATAGCGTTATAGACTTATATAATGTTCCCACCGAGAAGTAGTGGCCGACGTGCCAGGAATGTAGTAAAATATTAAATCCGGGATGTTAGGTTGCCTTAGGTTAGGATATATAACGTTATTGACTTATATATTGTTCCCACCGAGAAGTAGATGCCGACGCGCCAGGAATGTTTTAAAATATTACTTCCGAGATGTTATGACTGCCTTAGGCTAGGACATATCACGTTATAGACGTATATAATGTTCCCACCGAGAAGTAGGGGCCGATGTGCCAGGAATGTAGTAAAATATTACATTCGACATGATAAGTTGTCTTAGATTAGGATATATAACGTTATAGTCGTATATACAGTTCCCTCCGAGAAGTAGTTGCCGACGCGACAGGAATATTGTAAAATATTATATTCGACATGTTAGGTTGTCTCAGGCTAGGACATATAGCGTTATAGACATATACAATGTTCCAACCGAGAAATAGGGGCCGACACGCCAGGAATGTTGTAAAACATTACATCGGATGTGTTAGGTTCCCTTAGGTTAGGATATATAACGTTATAGACGTATATAATGTTCCCACCGAGAAGTAGGTGCCGACGCGCCAGGAATGTTGTAAAATATTACATCCGAGATGTTAGGATTGCCTTAGGCTAGGATATATAACGTTATAGACGTATATAATGTTCCCACCGAGAAGTAGGTGCCGGTGCGCCACGAATGTAGTAAAATATTACATCCGAGATGTTAGGTTGCCTTAAACTAGGATATATAACGTTATAGACGTATATAAAGTTCCCACCGAGAAGTAGGGGCCGAAGTGACGGGAATGTTGTAAAATGTTACATTTGACATGTTAGTTTGCCTTAGGCTAGGATATATAGAGTTATAGACGTATATAATGTTCCCACCGAGAAGTAGGGGCCGACGTGCCAGGAATGTAGTAAAATATGACATCCGAGATGTTAGGTTGCCTTAGGTTAGGATATATAGCGTTATAGACGTATATAATGTTCCCACCGAGAAGTAGGGGCCGACGTGCCACGAATGTAGTAAAATATTACATCCGAGATGTTAGGTTGCCTTAGGCTAAGATATATAACGTTGTAGACTTACATAATGTTCCCACCGAGAAGTCGGGGCCGGCGCGACGGGACTGTAGTACAATATAACATCCGAGATGTTAGGTTGCCTTAGGCTAGGATATATAACGTTATAGACGTATATAATGTTCCCTCCGAGAAGTAGGGGCCGACGTGCCAGCAATGTAGTAAAATATTACATTCGACATGATAAGTTGTCTTAGATTAGGATATATAACGTTATAGTCGTATATACAGTTCCCACCGAGAAGTAGTTGCCGACGCGCCAGGAATATTGTAAAATATTATATTCGACATGCTAGGTTGTCTCAGGCTAGGACATATAGCGTTATAGACATATACAATGTTCCCACCGAGAAATAGGGGCCGACACGCCAGGAATGTTGTAAAACATTACATCGGATGTGTTAGGTTCCCTTAGGTTAGGATGTATAACGTTATAGACGTATATAATGTTCCCACCGAGAAGTAGGTGCCGAAGTGACGGGAATGTTGTAAAATATTACATTCGACAAGTTAGTTTGCCTTAGGTTAGGATATATAACGTTATAGACGTATATAATGTTCTCACCGAGAAGTAGGTGCCGACGCGCCAGGAATGTTGTAAAATATTACATCCGAGATGTTAAGTTGCCTTAGGCTAGGATAAGTAACGTTATAGGTGTATATAATGTTCCCACCGAGAAGTAGGGGCCGACGAGCCAGGAATGTAGTAGAATATTATATCGGAGATGTTAGGTTGCCTTAGGTTAGGATGGATAACGTTATAGACTTATACACTGTTCCCACCTAGAAGTAGGTGCCGACGCGCCAGGAATATTGTAATATATTATATTCGACATGCTAGGTTGTCTCAGGCTAGGACATATGTCGTTATAGACATATATAATGTTCCCATTGAGAAATAGGGACCGACACGCCAGGAATGTTGTATAACATTACATTCGAGGTGTTAGGTTTCCTTAGGTTAGGATATATAACGTTATAGGCGTATATAATGCTCCCACCGAGAAGTAGGTGCCGACGCGCCAGGAATGTTGTAAAATATTACATCCCAGATGTTAGGATTGCCTTAGGCTAGGATATATAACGTTATAGACGTATATAATGTTTCCACCGAGGAGTAGGGGCCGGTGCGCCACGAATGTAGTAAAATATTACATCCGAGATGTTAGGTTGCCTTAGGCTAGGATAAGTAACGTTATAGGTGTATGTAATGTTCCCACCGAGAAGTAGGGGCCGACGAGTCAGGAATGTAGTAAAACATTACACCCGAGGTGTTAGGTTCCCTTAGGTTAGGATATATAACGTTATAGACATATATAATGTTCGCACCGAGAAATAGGTGCCGACGCGGCAGGAATGTTGTAAAATATTACATCCGAGATGTTAGGATTACCTTAGGCTAGGATATATAAGTTATAGACTTATATAATGTTCCCACCGAGAAGTAGGGGCCGGCGCGCCGGGACTGTAGTAAAACATAACATCCGAGATGTTAGGTTGCCTTAGGCTAAGATATATAACGTTATAGACGTATATAATGTTCCCACCGAGAAGTAGGTGCCGAAGTGACGGGAATGTTGTAAAATATTACATTCGACATGTTAGTTTGCCTTAGGCTAGGATATATAGCGTTATAGACTTATATAATGTTCCCACCGAGAAGTAGTTGCCGACGTGCCAGGAATGTTTTAAAATATTACTTCCGAGATGTTAGGATTGCCTTAGGCTAGGACATATCACGTTATAGACGTATATAATGTTCCCACCGAGAAGTAGGGGCCGGCGCGCCGGGACTGTAGTAAAATATAACATCCGAGATGTTAGGTTGCCTTAGGCTAAGATATATAACGTTATAGACGTATATAATGTTCCCACCGAGAAGTAGGTGCCGAAGTGACGGGAATGTTGTAAAATATTACATTCGACATGTTAGTTTGCCTTAGGCTAGGATATATAGCGTTATAGACTTATATAATGTTCCCACCGAGAAGTAGTTGCCGACGTGCCAGGAATGTTTTAAAATATTACTTCCGAGATGTTAGGATTGCCTTAGGCTAGGACATATCACGTTATAGACGTATATAATGTTCCCACCGAGAAGTAGGGGCCGATGTGCCAGGAATGTAGTAAAATATTACTTTCGACATGATAAGTTGTCTTAGATTAGGATATATAACGTTATAGTCGTATATACAGTTCCCACCGAGAAGTAGCTGCCGACGCGCCAGGAGAATATTGTAAAATATTATATTCGACATGTTAGGTTGTCTCAGGCTAGGACACATAGCGTTATAGACATATACAATGTTCCCACCGAGAAATAGGGGCCGACACGCCAGGAATGTTGTAAAACATTACATCGGATGTGTTAGGTTCCCTTAGGTTAGGATGTATAACGTTATAGACGTATATAATGTTCCCACCGAGAAGTAGGTGCCGAAGTGACGGGAATGTTGTAAAATATTACATTCGACAAGTTAGTTTGCCTTAGGCTAGGATATATAACGTTATAGACGTATATACTGTTCCCACCGAGAAGTAGGGGCCGGCGCGCCAGGAATGAAGTAAAATATAACATCCGAGATGTTAGGTTGCCTTAGGCTAGGATATAGAACGTTATAGACGTATATAATGTTCCCACCGAGAAGTAGGTGCCGAAGTGACGGGAATGTTGTAAAGTATTACATTCGACATGTTAGTTTGCCTTAGGCTAGGATATATAGCGTAATAGACTTATATAATGTTCCCAACGAGAAGTAGTTGCCGACGTGCCAGGAATGTAGTAAAATATGACATCCGAGATGTTAGGTTGCCTTAGGTTGGGATATATAGCGTTATAGACGTATATAATGTTCCCACCGAGAAGTAGGGGCCGACGTGCCAGGAATGTAGTAAAATATTACATCCGAGATGTTAGGTTGCCTTAGGTTAGGATATATGGCGTTATAGACGTATATAATCTTCCCACCGAGAAGTAGGGGCCGGCGCGCCAGGAATGTAGTAAAATATTACATCCGAGATGTTAGGTTGCCTTACGCTAGGATATGTAACTTTATCGACGTATATAATGTTCCCACCGAGGAGTAGGGGCCAACGAGCCAGAAATGTGGGAAAATATTACATTCGACATGTTAAGTTGCCTTAGGTTAGGATATATAACGTTATAGACGTATATAATGTTCCCACCGAGAGGTAGAGGCCGACGAGCCAGGAATGTTGTAAAATATTACGCTCGACATGTTAGGTTGCCTTAGGCTAGGATATATAGCGTTACAGACGTATATAATGTTCCCACCGAAAAGTAGGGGCCGGCGTGGCAGGAATGTAGTAAAATATTACATCCGAGATGTTAGGTTGCCTTAGGCTAGGATATATAACGTTATAGACGTATATAATGTTCCCAACGAGAAGTAGGGGCCGTCGAGCCAGGAATGTTGTAAAATATTACGCTCGACATGTTAAGTTGCCTTAGGTTAGGATATATAACGTTATAGACGGATATACTGTTCCCACCGAGAAGTAGTTGCCGACGCGCCAGGAATATTGTAAAATATTACATTCGACATGTAAGGATGCCTTATGCTAGGATATATAACGTTATAGACGTATATAAAGTTCCCACCCAGAAGTAGGTTGCCGACGAGCCAGGAATGTTGTAAAATATTACGCTCGACATGTTAGGTTGCCTTAGGCTAGGATATATAGCGATATAGACGTATATAATGTTCCCACCGAGAAGTAGGGGCCGAAGAGCCAGGAATGTTGTAAAATATTACGCTCGACATGTTAGGTTGCCGTAGGTTAGGATATATAACGTTATTGACTTATATAATTTTCCCATCGAGAAATAGGGGCCGACGCCCCAGGAATGATGTAAAATTTTACATTCGACATGTTAGGATTGCCTTAGGCTAGGATATATAACGTTATAGACGTATATACTGTGCCCACCGAGAAGTAGGGGCCGAAGTGACGGGAATGTTGT
Organism: Xylocopa violacea; assembly: GCA_963969225.1. Taxonomy (NCBI): domain Eukaryota; kingdom Metazoa; phylum Arthropoda; class Insecta; order Hymenoptera; family Apidae; genus Xylocopa; species Xylocopa violacea. The sequence goes on from CAXAJV010000857.1 coordinate 4,392,047, forward strand.
AAAATATTACATCCGAGATGTTAGGTTGCCTTTGGTTAGGATATATAACGTTAGTGACTTGTATAATGTTCCCATCGCGAAATAGCGGTCGGCGCGCCACGAATGTAGTAAAACAATACATCCGAGATGTTAGGATTGCCTTAGGCTAGGATATATCACGTTATAGACGTATATAATGTTCCCACCGAGAGGTAGAGGCCGACGAGCCAGGAATGTTGTAAAATATTACGCTCGACATGATAGGTTGCCTTAGTCTAGGATATATAGCGATATAGACGTATATAATGTTCCCACCGAGAAGTAGGGGCCGCCGCGCCAGGAATGTTGTAAAATATTACATTCGACGTGTTAGGATTGCCTTAGGCTAGGATATATAACGTTATAGACGTATACGATATTCCCACCGAGGAGTAGGGGCCAACGAGCCAGGAATGTGGTAAAATATTACATTCGACATGTTAAGTTGTCTTAGGTTAGGATATATAACGTTATAGACGTATATAATGTTCCCACCTAGAAGTAGGTGCCGAAGTGACGGGAATGTTGGAAAATTACACATTCGACATGTTAGGATTGCCTTAGGCTAAGATATATAACGTTATAGACGTATATAATGTTCCCACCGAGAAGTAGGGGCCGAAGTGACGGGAATGTTGTAAAATATTACATCCGAGATGTTAGGTTGTCTTAGGTTAGGATATATAACGTTATTGACTTGTATAATGTTCCCATCGCGAAATAGCGGTCGGCGCGCCACGAATGTAGTAAAACAGTACATCCGAGATGTTAGGATTGCCTTAGGCTAGGATATATCACGTTATAGACGTATATAATGTTCCCACCGAGAGGTAGAGGCCGACGAGCCAGGAATGTTGTAAAATATTACGCTCGACAAGTTAGGTTGCCTTATGCTAGGATATATAGCGTTACAGACGTATATAATGTTCCCACCGAAAAGTAGGGGCCGGCGTGGCAGGAATGTAGTAAAATATTACATCCGAGATGTTAGGTTGCCTTAGGCTAGGATATATAACGTTATAGACGTATATAATGTTCACAACGAGAAGTAGGGGCCGTCGAGCCAGGAATGTTGTAAAATATTACGCTCGACATGTTAAGTTGTCTTAGGTTAGGATATATAACGTTATAGACGTATATACAGTTCCCACCGAGAAGTAGTTGCCGACGCGCCAGGAATATTGTAATATATTATATTCGACATGCTAGGCTGTCTCAGGCTAGGACATATGGCGTTATAGACATATATAATGTTCCCATTGAGAAATAGGGACCGACACGCCAGGAATGTTGTATAACATTACATTCGAGGTGTTAGGTTTCCTTAGGTTAGGATATATAACGTTATAGGCGTATATATTGCTCCCACCGAGAAGTAGGTGCCGACGCGCCAGGAATGTTGTAAAATATTACATCCGAGATGTTAGGATTGCCTTAGGCTTGGATATATAACGTTATAGACGTATTTAATGTTCCCACCGAGAAGTAGGTGCCGGTGCGCCACGAATGTAGTAAAATATTACATCCGAGATGTTAGGTTGCCTTAAACTAGGATATATAACGTTATAGACGTATATAAAGTTCCCACCGAGAAGTAGGGGCCGAAGTGACGGGAATGTTGTAAAATATTACATTCGACATGTTAGTTTGCCTTAGGCTAGGAAATATAGCGTTATAGACGTATATAATGTTCCCACCGAGAAGTAGGGGCCGACGTGCCAGGAATGTAGTAAAATATTACATCCGAGATGCTAGGTTGCCTTAGGTTAGGATATATGGCGTTATAGACGCAAATAATGTTCCCACCGAGAAGTAGGGGCCGACACGCCAGGAATGTTGTAAAACATTACATCGGATGCGTTAGGTTCCCTTAGGTTAGGATATATAACGTTATAGACGTATATAATGTTCCCACCGAGAAGTAGGGGCCGACGTGCCAGGAATGTAGTAAAATATTACATCCGAGATGTTAGGTTTCCTTAGGTTAGGATATATAACGTTATAGGCGTATATATTGCTCCCACCGAGAAGTAGGTGCCGACGCGCCAGGAATGTTGTAAAATATTACATCCGAGATGTTAGGATTGCCTTAGGCTTGGATATATAACGTTATAGACGTATTTAATGTTCCCACCGAGAAGTAGGTGCCGGTGCGCCACGAATGTAGTAAAATATTACATCCGAGATGTTAGGTTGCCTTAAACTAGGATATATAACGTTATAGACGTATATAAAGTTCCCACCGAGAAGTAGGGGCCGAAGTGACGGGAATGTTGTAAAATATTACATTCGACATGTTAGTTTGCCTTAGGCTAGGAAATATAGCGTTATAGACGTATATAATGTTCCCACCGAGAAGTAGGGGCCGACGTGCCAGGAATGTAGTAAAATATTACATCCGAGATGCTAGGTTGCCTTAGGTTAGGATATATGGCGTTATAGACGCAAATAATGTTCCCACCGAGAAGTAGGGGCCTGCGCGCCAGGAATGTAGTAAAATATTACATCCGAGATGTTAGGTTGCCTTAGGTTAGGATATATAACGTTATTGACTTATATAATGTTCCCACGGAGAAATAGGGGCCGACTCGCCAGGAATGTTGTAAAACATTAAATCCGAGGTGTTAGGTTCCCTTAGGTTAGGATATATAACGTTATAGACATATATAATGTTCCCACCGAGAAATAGGTGCCGACGCGCCAGGAATGTTTTAAAATATTACTTCCGAGATGTTAGGATTGCCTTAGGCTAGGACATATCACGTTATAGACGTATATAATGTTCCCACCGAGAAGTAGGGGCCGATGTGCCAGGAATGTAGTAAAATATTACTTTCGACATGATAAGTTGTCTTAGATTAGGATATATAACGTTATAGTCGTATATACAGTTCCCACCGAGAAGTAGCTGCCGACGGGCCAGGAATATTGTAAAATATTATATTCGACATGTTAGGTTGTCTCAGGCTAGGACATATAGCGTTATAGACATATACAATGTTCCCACCGAGAAATAGGGGCCGACACGCCAGGAATGTTGTAAAACATTACATCGGATGTGTTAGGTTCCCTTAGGTTAGGATGTATAACGTTATAGACGTATATAATGTTCCCACCGAGAAGTAGGTGCCGAAGCGCCAGGAATGTTGTAAAATATTACATCCGAGATGTTAGGATTACCTTAGGCTAGGATATATAACGTTATAGACGTATATAATGTTCCCACCGAGAAATAGGGGCCGACACGCCAGGAATGTAGTAAAATATTACATCCGAGATGTTAGGTTGCCTTAGACTAGGATATATAACGTTATAGACGTATATAAAGTTCCCACCGAGAAGTAGGATCCGAAGTGACGGGAATGTTGTAAAATATTACATTCGACATGTTAGTTTGCCTTAGGCTAGGATATACAGCGTTATAGACGTATATAATGTTCCCACCGAGAAGTAGGGGCCGACGTGCCAGGAATGTAGTAAAATATTACATCCGAGATGTTAGGTTGCCTTCGGTTAGGATATATGGCGTTATAGACGTATATAATGTTCCCACGGAGAAGTAGGAGCCAGCGCGCCAGGAATGTAGTAAAATATTACATCCGAGATGTTAGGTTGCCTTAGGTTAGGATATATAACGTTATTGACTTATATAATGTTCCCACGGAGAAATAGGGGCCGACTCGCCAGGAATGTTGTAAAACATTACATCCGAGGTGTTAGGTTCCCTTATGTTAGGATATATAACGTTATAGACATATATAATGTTCCCACCGAGAAATAGGTGCCGACGCGCCAGGAATGTTGTAAAATATTACATCCGAGATGTTAGGATTGCCTTAGGCTAGGATATATAACGCTATAGACGTATATAATGTTCCCACCGAGAAGTAGGTGCCGAAGTGACGGGAATGTTGTAAAATATTACATTCGACATGTTAGTTTGCCTTAGGCTAGGATATATAGCGTTATAGACTTATATAATGTTCCCACCGAGAAGTAGTGGCCGACGTGCCAGGAATGTAGTAAAATATTAAATCCGGGATGTTAGGTTGCCTTAGGTTAGGATATATAACGTTATTGACTTATATATTGTTCCCACCGAGAAGTAGATGCCGACGCGCCAGGAATGTTTTAAAATATTACTTCCGAGATGTTATGACTGCCTTAGGCTAGGACATATCACGTTATAGACGTATATAATGTTCCCACCGAGAAGTAGGGGCCGATGTGCCAGGAATGTAGTAAAATATTACATTCGACATGATAAGTTGTCTTAGATTAGGATATATAACGTTATAGTCGTATATACAGTTCCCTCCGAGAAGTAGTTGCCGACGCGACAGGAATATTGTAAAATATTATATTCGACATGTTAGGTTGTCTCAGGCTAGGACATATAGCGTTATAGACATATACAATGTTCCAACCGAGAAATAGGGGCCGACACGCCAGGAATGTTGTAAAACATTACATCGGATGTGTTAGGTTCCCTTAGGTTAGGATATATAACGTTATAGACGTATATAATGTTCCCACCGAGAAGTAGGTGCCGACGCGCCAGGAATGTTGTAAAATATTACATCCGAGATGTTAGGATTGCCTTAGGCTAGGATATATAACGTTATAGACGTATATAATGTTCCCACCGAGAAGTAGGTGCCGGTGCGCCACGAATGTAGTAAAATATTACATCCGAGATGTTAGGTTGCCTTAAACTAGGATATATAACGTTATAGACGTATATAAAGTTCCCACCGAGAAGTAGGGGCCGAAGTGACGGGAATGTTGTAAAATGTTACATTTGACATGTTAGTTTGCCTTAGGCTAGGATATATAGAGTTATAGACGTATATAATGTTCCCACCGAGAAGTAGGGGCCGACGTGCCAGGAATGTAGTAAAATATGACATCCGAGATGTTAGGTTGCCTTAGGTTAGGATATATAGCGTTATAGACGTATATAATGTTCCCACCGAGAAGTAGGGGCCGACGTGCCACGAATGTAGTAAAATATTACATCCGAGATGTTAGGTTGCCTTAGGCTAAGATATATAACGTTGTAGACTTACATAATGTTCCCACCGAGAAGTCGGGGCCGGCGCGACGGGACTGTAGTACAATATAACATCCGAGATGTTAGGTTGCCTTAGGCTAGGATATATAACGTTATAGACGTATATAATGTTCCCTCCGAGAAGTAGGGGCCGACGTGCCAGCAATGTAGTAAAATATTACATTCGACATGATAAGTTGTCTTAGATTAGGATATATAACGTTATAGTCGTATATACAGTTCCCACCGAGAAGTAGTTGCCGACGCGCCAGGAATATTGTAAAATATTATATTCGACATGCTAGGTTGTCTCAGGCTAGGACATATAGCGTTATAGACATATACAATGTTCCCACCGAGAAATAGGGGCCGACACGCCAGGAATGTTGTAAAACATTACATCGGATGTGTTAGGTTCCCTTAGGTTAGGATGTATAACGTTATAGACGTATATAATGTTCCCACCGAGAAGTAGGTGCCGAAGTGACGGGAATGTTGTAAAATATTACATTCGACAAGTTAGTTTGCCTTAGGTTAGGATATATAACGTTATAGACGTATATAATGTTCTCACCGAGAAGTAGGTGCCGACGCGCCAGGAATGTTGTAAAATATTACATCCGAGATGTTAGGATTGCCTTAGGCTAGGATATATAACGTTATAGACCTATATAATGTTTCCACCGAGGAGTAGGGGCCGGTGCGCCACGAATGTAGTAAAATATTACATCCGAGATGTTAGGTTGCCTTAGGCTAGGATAAGTAACGTTATAGGCGTATATAATGTTCCCACCGAGAAGTAGGGGCCGACGACCAGGAATGTAGTAAAATATTACATCCGAGATCTTAGGTTGCCTTAGGTTAGGATATATAACGTTATAGACTTATATACTGTTCCCACCTAGAAGTAGGTGCCGAAGCGCCAGGAATGTTGTAAAATATTACATCCGAGATGTTAGGATTACCTTAGGCTAGGATATATAACGTTATAGACGTATATAATGTTCCCACCGAGAAATAGGGGCCGACACGCCAGGAATGTAGTAAAATATTACATCCGAGATGTTAGGTTGCCTTAGACTAGGATATATAACGTTATAGACGTATATAAAGTTCCCACCGAGAAGTAGGATCCGAAGTGACGGGAATGTTGTAAAATATTACATTCGACATGTTAGTTTGCCTTAGGCTAGGATATACAGCGTTATAGACGTATATAATGTTCCCACCGAGAAGTAGGGGCCGACGTGCCAGGAATGTAGTAAAATATTACATCCGAGATGTTAGGTTGCCTTCGGTTAGGATATATGGCGTTATAGACGTATATAATGTTCCCACGGAGAAGTAGGAGCCAGCGCGCCAGGAATGTAGTAAAATGTTACATCCGAGATGTTAGGTTGCCTTAGGTTAGGATATATAACGTTATTGACTTATATAATGTTCCCACGGAGAAATAGGTGCCGACTCGCCAGGAATGTTGTAAAACATTACATCCGAGGTGTTAGGTTCCCTTATGTTAGGATATATAACGTTATAGACATATATAATGTTCCCACCGAGAAATAGGTGCCGACGCGCCAGGAATGTTGTAAAATATTACATCCGAGATGTTAGGATTGCCTTAGGCTAGGATATATAACGCTATAGACGTATATAATGTTCCCACCGAGAAGTAGGTGCCGAAGTGACGGGAATGTTGTAAAATATTACATTCGACATGTTAGTTTGCCTTAGGCTAGGATATATAGCGTTATAGACTTATATAATGTTCCCACCGAGAAGTAGTGGCCGACGTGCCAGGAATGTAGTAAAATATTAAATCCGGGATGTTAGGTTGCCTTAGGTTAGGATATATAACGTTATTGACTTATATATTGTTCCCACCGAGAAGTAGATGCCGACGCGCCAGGAATGTTTTAAAATATTACTTCCGAGATGTTATGATTGCCTTAGGCTAGGACATATCACGTTATAGACGTATATAATGTTCCCACCGAGAAGTAGGGGCCGATGTGCCAGGAATGTAGTAAAATATTACATTCGACATGATAAGTTGTCTTAGATTAGGATATATAACGTTATAGTCGTATATACAGTTCCCTCCGAGAAGTAGTTGCCGACGCGACAGGAATATTGTAAAATATTATATTCGACATGTTAGGTTGTCTCAGGCTAGGACATATAGCGTTATAGACATATACAATGTTCCAACCGAGAAATAGGGGCCGACACGCCAGGAATGTTGTAAAACATTACATCGGATGTGTTAGGTTCCCTTAGGTTAGGATATATAACGTTATAGACGTATATAATGTTCCCACCGAGAAGTAGGTGCCGACGCGCCAGGAATGTTGTAAAATATTACATCCGAGATGTTAGGTTGCCTTAAACTAGGATATATAACGTTATAGACGTATATAAAGTTCCCACCGAGAAGTAGGGGCCGAAGTGACGGGAATGTTGTAAAATGTTACATTTGACATGTTAGTTTGCCTTAGGCTAGGATATATAGAGTTATAGACGTATATAATGTTCCCACCGAGAAGTAGGGGCCGACGTGCCAGGAATGTAGTAAAATATGACATCCGAGATGTTAGGTTGCCTTAGGTTAGGATATATAGCGTTATAGACGTATATAATGTTCCCACCGAGAAGTAGGGGCCGACGTGCCACGAATGTAGTAAAATATTACATCCGAGATGTTAGGTTGCCTTAGGCTAAGATATATAACGTTGTAGACTTACATAATGTTCCCACCGAGAAGTCGGGGCCGGCGCGACGGGACTGTAGTAAAATATAACATCCGAGATGTTAGGTTGCCTTAGGCTAGGATATATAACGTTATAGACGTATATAATGTTCCCTCCGAGAAGTAGGGGCCGACGTGCCAGCAATGTAGTAAAATATTACATTCGACATGATAAGTTGTCTTAGATTAGGATATATAACGTTATAGTCGTATATACAGTTCCCACCGAGAAGTAGTTGCCGACGCTCCAGGAATATTGTAAAATATTATATTCGACATGCTAGGTTGTCTCAGGCTAGGACATATAGCGTTATAGACATATATAATGTTCCCACCGAGAAGTAGGTGCCGACGCGCCAGGAATGTTGTAAAATATTACATCCGAGATGTTAGGATTGCCTTAGGCTAGGATATATAACGTTATAGACGTATATAATGTTCCCACCGAGAAGTAGGGCCCGGTGCGCCACGAATGTAGTAAAATATTACATCCGAGATGTTAGGTTGCGTTAGGCTAGGAATAGTAACGTTATAGATGTATATAATGTTCCCACCGAGAAGTAGGGGCCGACGAGCCAGGAATGTAGTAAAATATTACATCCGAGATGTTAGGTTACCTTAGGTTAGGATATATAACGTTATTGACTTATATAATGTTCCCACGGAGAAATAGGGGCCGACTCGCCAGGAATGTTGTATAATTATACAATCGACATGTTAGGATTGCCTTAGGCTAGGATATATAACGTTATAGACGTAAATAATGTTCCCACCGAGAAGTAGGGGCCGGAGCGCCACGAATGTAGTAAAATATTACATCCGAGATGTTAGGTTGCCTTAGGTTAGGATATATGGCGTTATAGACGTATATAATGTTCCCACCGAGAAGTAGGGGCCAGCGCGCCAGGACTGTGGGAAAATATTACATTCGACATGTTAAGTTGCCTTAGGTTAGGATATATAACGTTATAGACGTATATGATGTTCCCACCAAAAGGTAGAGGCCGACGAGCCAGGAATGTTGTAAAATATTACGCTCGACATGTTAAGTTGTCTTAGGTTAGGATATATAACGTTATAGACGTATATACAGTTCCCACCGAGAAGTAGTTGCCGACGCGCCAGGAATATTGTAATATATTATATTTGACATGCTAGGTTGTCTCAGGCTAGGACATATGGCGTTATAGACATATACAATGTTCCAACCGAGAAATAGGGGCCGACACGCCAGGAATGTTGTAAAACATTACATCGGATGTGTTAGGTTCCCTTAGGTTAGGATATATAACGTTATAGACGTATATAATGTTCCCACCGAGAAGTAGGTGCCGACGCGCCAGGAATGTTGTAAAATATTACATCCGAGATGTTAGGATTGCCTTAGGCTAGGATATATAACGTTATAGACGTATATAATGTTCCCACCGAGAAGTAGGTGCCGGTGCGCCACGAATGTAGTAAAATATTACATCCGAGATGTTAGGTTGCCTTAAACTAGGATATATAACGTTATAGACGTATATAAAGATCCCACCGAGAAGTAGGGGCCGAAGTGACGGGAATGTTGTAAAATGTTACATTTGACATGTTAGTTTGCCTTAGGCTAGGATATATAGAGTTATAGACGTATATAATTTTCCCACCGAGAAGTAGGGGCCGACGTGCCAGGAATGTAGTAAAATATTACATCCGAGATGTTAGGTTGCCTTAGGTTAGGATATATAGCGTTATAGACGTATATAATGTTCCCACCGAGAAGTAGGGGCCGACGCGCCAGGAATTCTGTAAAATATTACATTCGACATGTTAGGTTGTCTTAGGCTAGGATATATAACGTTATAGACGTATATAATGTTCCCACCGAGAAGTAGGTGCCGGTGCGCCACGAATGTATTAAAATATTACATCCGAGATGTTAGGTTGCCTTAAACTAGGATATATAACGTTATAGACGTATATAAAGTTCCCACCGAGAAGTAGGGGCCGGAGTGACGGGAATGTTGTAAAATGATACATTTGACATGTTAGTTTGCCTTAGGCTAGGATATATAGAGTTATAGACGTATATAATGTTCCCACCGAGAAGTAGGGGCCGACGTGCCAGGAATGTAGAAAAATATGACATCCGAGATGTTAGGTTGCCTTAGGTTAGGATATATAGCGTTATAGACGTATATAATGTTCCCACCGAGAAGTAGGGGCCGACGTGCCACGAATGTTTTAAAATATTACTTCCGAGATGTTAGGATTGCCTTAGGCTAGGACATATCACGTTATAGACGTATATAATGTTCCCACCGAGAAGTAGGGGCCGATGTGCCAGGAATGTAGTAAAATATTACTTTCGACATGATAAGTTGTCTTAGATTAGGATATATAACGTTATAGTCGTATATACAGTTCCCACCGAGAAGTAGCTGCCGACGCGCCAGGAATATTGTAAAATATTATATTCGACATGTTAGGTTGTCTCAGGCTAGGACATATAGCGTTATAGACATATACAATGTTCCCACCGAGAAATAGGGGCCGACACGCCAGGAATGTTGTAAAACATTACATCGGATGTGTTAGGTTCCCTTAGGTTAGGATGTATAACGTTATAGACGTATATAATGTTCCCACCGAGAAGTAGGTGCCGAAGTGACGGGAATGTTGTATAATATTACATTCGACAAGTTAGTTTGCCTTAGGTTAGGATATATAACGTTATAGACGTATATAATGTTCCCACCGAGAAGTAGGTGCCGACGCGCCAGGAATGTTGTAAAATATTACATCCGAGATGTTAGGATTGCCTTAGGCTAGGATATATAACGTTATAGACGTATATAATGTTTCCACCGAGGAGTAGGGGCCGGTGCGCCACGAATGTAGTAAAATATTACATCCGAGATGTTAGGTTGCCTTAGGCTAGGATAAGTAACGTTATAGGCGTATATAATGTTCCCACCGAGAAGTAGGGGCCGACGACCAGGAATGTAGTAAAATATTACATCCGAGATCTTAGGTTGCCTTAGGTTAGGATATATAACGTTATAGACTTATATACTGTTCCCACCTAGAAGTAGGTGCCGAAGCGCCAGGAATGTTGTAAAATATTACATCCGAGATGTTAGGTTGCCTTAGGTTAGGATATATAACGTTATTGACTTATATAATGTTCCCACGGAGAAATAGGGGCCGACTCGCCAGGAATGTTGTAAAACATTACATCCGAGGTGTTAGGTTCCCTTATGTTAGGATATATAACGTTATAGACATATATAATGTTCCCACCGAGAAATAGGTGCCGACGCGCCAGGAATGTTGTAAAATATTACATCCGAGATGTTAGGATTGCCTTAGGCTAGGATATATAACGCTATAGACGTATATAATGTTCCCACCGAGAAGTAGGTGCCGAAGTGACGGGAATGTTGTAAAATATTACATTCGACATGTTAGTTTGCCTTAGGCTAGGATATATAGCGTTATAGACTTATATAATGTTCCCACCGAGAAGTAGTGGCCGACGTGCCAGGAATGTAGTAAAATATTAAATCCGGGATGTTAGGTTGCCTTAGGTTAGGATATATAACGTTATTGACTTATATATTGTTCCCACCGAGAAGTAGATGCCGACGCGCCAGGAATGTTTTAAAATATTACTTCCGAGATGTTATGATTGCCTTAGGCTAGGACATATCACGTTATAGACGTATATAATGTTCCCACCGAGAAGTAGGGGCCGATGTGCCAGGAATGTAGTAAAATATTACATTCGACATGATAAGTTGTCTTAGATTAGGATATATAACGTTATAGTCGTATATACAGTTCCCACCGAGAAGTAGTTGCCGACGCGCCAGGAATGTTGTAAAATATTACATCCGAGATGTTAGGTTGCCTTAAACTAGGATATATAACGTTATAGACGTATATAAAGTTCCCACCGAGAAGTAGGGGCCGAAGTGACGGGAATGTTGTAAAATGTTACATTTGACATGTTAGTTTGCCTTAGGCTAGGATATATAGAGTTATAGACGTATATAATGTTCCCACCGAGAAGTAGGGGCCGACGTGCCAGGAATGTAGTAAAATATGACATCCGAGATGTTAGGTTGCCTTAGGTTAGGATATATAGCGTTATAGACGTATATAATGTTCCCACCGAGAAGTAGGGGCCGACGTGCCACGAATGTAGTAAAATATTACATCCGAGATGTTAGGTTGCCTTAGGCTAAGATATATAACGTTGTAGACTTACATAATGTTCCCTCCGAGAAGTCGGGGCCGGCGCGACGGGACTGTAGTAAAATATAACATCCGAGATGTTAGGTTGCCTTAGGCTAGGATATATAACGTTATAGACGTATATAATGTTCCCTCCGAGAAGTAGGGGCCGACGTGCCAGGAATGTAGTAAAATATTACATTCGACATGATAAGTTGTCTTAGATTAGGATATATAACGTTATAGTCGTATATACAGTTCCCACCGAGAAGTAGTTGCCGACGCGCCAGGAATATTGTAAAATATTATATTCGACATGCTAGGTTGTCTCAGGCTAGGACATATAGCGTTATAGACATATATAATGTTCCCACCGAGAAGTAGGTGCCGACGCGCCAGGACTGTTGTAAAATATTACATCCGAGATGTTAGGATTGCCTTAGGCTAGGATATATAACGTTATAGACGTATATAATGTTCCCACCGAGAAGTAGGGCCCGGTGCGCCACGAATGTAGTAAAATATTACATCCGAGATGTTAGGTTGCGTTAGGCTAGGAATAGTAACGTTATAGATGTATATAATGTTCCCACCGAGAAGTAGGGGCCGACGAGCCAGGAATGTAGTAAAATATTACATCCGAGATGTTAGGTTACCTTAGGTTAGGATATATAACGTTATTGACTTATATAATGTTCCCACGGAGAAAAAGGGGCCGACTCGCCAGGAATGTTGTATAATTATACAATTGACATGTTAGGATTGCCTTAGGCTAGGATATATAACGTTATAGACGTAAATAATGTTCCCACCGAGAAGTAGGGGCCGGTGCGCCACGAATGTAGTAAAATATTACATCCGAGATGTTAGGTTGCCTTAGGTTAGGATATATGGCGTTATAGACGTATATAATGTTCCCACCGACAAGTAGGGGCCAGCGCGCCAGGACTGTGGGAAAATATTACATTCGACATGTTAAGTTGCCTTAGGTTAGGATTTATAACGTTATAGACGTATATGATGTTCCCACCGAGAGGTAGAGGCCGACGAGCCAGGAATGTTGTAAAATATTACGCTCGACATGTTAAGTTGTCTTAGGTTAGGATATATAACGTTATAGACGTATATACAGTTCCCACCGAGAAGTAGTTGCCGACGCGCCAGGAATATTGTAATATATTATATTTGACATGCTAGGTTGTCTCAGGCTAGGACATATGGCGTTATAGACATATATAATGTTCCCATTGAGAAATAGGGACCGACACGCCAGGAATGTTGTATAACATTACATTCGAGGTGTTAGGTTTCCTTAGGTTAGGATATATAACGTTATAGGCGTATATAATGCTCCCACCGAGAAGTAGGTGCCGACGCGCCAGGAATGTTGTAAAATATTACATCCGAGAAGTTAGGATTGCCTTAGGCTAGGATATATAACGTTATAGACGTATATAATGTTTCCACCGAGGAGTAGGGGCCGGTGCGCCACGAATGTGGTAAAATATTACATCCGAGATGTTAGGTTGCCTTAGGCTAGGATAAGTAACGTTATAGGAGTATATAATGTTCCCACCGAGAAGTAGGGGCCGACGACCAGGAATGTAGTAAAATATTACATCCGAGATGTTAGGTTGCCTTAGGTTAGGATATATAACGTTGTTGACTTATATAATGTTCCCACGGAGAAATAGGGGCCGACTCGCCAGGAATGTTGTAAAACATTACATCCGAGGAGTTAGGTTCCCTTAGGTTAGGATATATAACGTTATAGACATATATAATGTTCCCACCGAGAAATAGGTGCCGACGCGCCAGGAATGTTGTAAAATATTACATCCGAGATGTTAGGATTGCCTTAGGCTAGGATATATAACGCTATAGACGTATATAATGTTCCCACCGAGTAGTAGGTGCCGGTGCGCCACGAATGTAGTAAAATATTACATCCGAGATGTTAGGTTGCCTTAGACTAGGATATATAACGTTATAGACGTATATAAAGTTCCCACCGAGAAGTAGGGGCCGAAGTGACGGGAATGCTGTAAAATATTACATTCGACATGTTAGTTTGCCTTAGGCTAGGATATATAGCGTTATAGACGTATATAATGTTCCCACCGAGAAGTAGGGGCCGACGTGCCAGGAATGTAGTAAAATATGACATCCGAGATGTTAGGTTGCCTTAGGTTAGGATATATAACGTTATAGACTTATATACTGTTCCCACCGAGAAGTAGGTGCCGACGCGCCAGGAATGTTGTAAAATATTACATCCGAGATGTTAGGATTGCCTCAGGTTAGGATATATAACGTTATAGACGTATATAATGTTCCCACCGAGAAGTAGGGGCCGACGTGCCAGGAATGTAGTAAAATATTACATCCGAGATGTTAGGTTGCCTTAGGTTAGGATATATAACGTCATTGACTTATATACTGTTCCCACCGAGAAGTAAATGCCGACGCGCCAGGAATGTTGTAAAATATTATATTCGACATGTCAGGTTGTCTCAGGCTAGGACATATAGCGTTATAGACATATACAATGTTCCCACCGAGAAATAGGGGCCGACACGCCAGGAATGTTGTAAAACATTACATCCGAGGTGTTAGTTTCCCTTAGGTTAGGATATATAACGTTATAGACGTATATAATGTTCCCACCGCAAAGTAGGTGCCGACGCGCCTGGAATGTTGTAAAATATTACATCCGAGATGTTAGGATTGCCTCAGGTTAGGATATATAACGTTATAGACGTATATAATGTTCCCACCGAGAAGTAGGGGCCGACGTGCCAGGAATGTAGTAAAATATTACATCCGAGACGTTAGGTTGCCTTAGGTTAGGATATATAGCGTTATAGACGTATATAATGTTCCCACCGAGAAGTAGGGGCCGACGTGCCAGGAATGTAGTAAAATATTACATCCGAGACGTTAGGTTGCCTTAGGTTAGGATATATAGCGTTATAGACGTATATAATGTTCCCACCGAGAAGTAGGAGCCGACGCGCCAGGAATGCTGTAAAATATTACATTCGACATGTTAGGTTGTCTTAGGCTAGGATATATAACGTTATAGACGTATATAATGTTCCCACCGAGAAGTAGGGGCCGGCGCGCCAGGAATGTAGTAAAATATAACATCCGAGATGTTAGGTTGCCTTAGGCTAGGATATATAACGTTATAGACGTATATAATGTTCCCTCCGAGAAGTAGGGGCCGACGTGCCAGGAATGTAGTAAAATATTACATTCGACATGATAAGTTGTCTTAGATTAGGATATATAACGTTATAGTCGTATATACAGTTCCCACCGAGAAGTAGTTGCCGACGCGCCAGGAATATTGTAAAATATTATATTCGACATGCTAGGTTGTCTCAGGCTAGGACATATAGCGTTATAGACATATATAATGTTCCCACCGAGAAATAGGGACCGACACGCGAGGAATGTTGTATAACATTACATTCGAGGTGTTAGGTTTCCTCAGGTTAGGATATATAACGTTATAGACGTATATAATGTTCCCACCGAGAAGTAGGTGCCGACGCGCCAGGAATGTTGTAAAATATTACATCCGAGATGTTACGATTGCCTTAGGCTAGGATATATAACGTTATAGACGTATATAATGTTCCCACCGAGAAGTAGGGGCCGGTGCGCCACGAATGTAGTAAAATATTACATCCGAGATGTTAGGTTGCGTTAGGCTAGGAATAGTAACGTTATAGATGTATATAATGTTCCCACCGAGAAGTAGGGGCCGACGAGCCAGGAATGTAGTAAAATATTACATCCGAGATGTTAGGTTACCTTAGGTTAGGATATATAACGTTATTGACTTATATAATGTTCCCACGGAGAAATAGGGGCCGACTCGCCAGGAATGTTGTATAATTATACAATCGACATGTTAGGATTGCCTTAGCCTAGGATATATAACGTTATAGACGTAAATAATGTTCCCACCGAGAAGTAGGGGACGGTGCGCCACGAATGTAGTAAAATATTACATCCGAAATGTTAGGTTGCCTTAGGTTAGGATATATGGCGTTATAGACGTATATAATGTTCCCACCGAGAAGTAGGGGCCAGCGCGCCAGGAATGTGGGAAAATATTACATTCGACATGTTAAGTTGCCTTAGGTTAGGATATATAACGTTATAGACGTATATGATGTTCCCACCGAGAGGTAGAGGCCGACGAGCCAGGAGTGTTGTAAAATATTACGCTCGACATGTTAAGTTGTCTTAGGTTAGGATATATAACGTTATAGACGTATATACAGTTCCCACCGAGAAGTAGTTGCCGACGCGCCAGGAATATTGTAATATATTATATTTGACATGCTAGGTTGTCTCAGGCTAGGACATATGGCGTTATAGACATATATAATGTTCCCATTGAGAAATAGGGACCGACACGCCAGGAATGTTGTATAACATTACATTCGAGGTGTTAGGTTTCCTTAGGTTAGCATATATAACGTTATAGGCGTATATAATGCTCCCACCGAGAAGTAGGTGTCGACGCGCCAGGAATGTTGTAAAATATTACTTCCGAGAAGTTAGGATTGCCTTAGGCTAGGATATATAACGTTATAGACGTATATAATGTTTCCACCGAGGAGTAGGGGCCGGTGCGCCACGAATGTGGTAAAATATTACATCCGAGATGTTAGGTTGCCTTAGGCTAGGATAAGTAACGTTATAGGAGTATATAATGTTCCCACCGAGAAGTAGGGGCCGACGACCAGGAATGTAGTAAAATATTACATCCGAGATGTTAGGTTGCCTTAGGTTAGGATATATAACGTTATTGACTTATATAATGTTCCCACGGAGAAATAGGGGCCGACTCGCTAGGAATGTTGTAAAACATTACATCCGAGGAGTTAGGTTCCCTTAGGTTAGGATATATAACGTTATAGACATATATAATGTTCCCACCGAGAAATAGGTGCCGACGCGCCAGGAATGTTGTAAAATATTACATCCGAGATGTTAGGATTGCCTTAGGCTAGGATATATAACGCTATAGACGTATATAATGTTCCCACCGAGTAGTAGGTGCCGGTGCGCCACGAATGTGGTAAAATATTACATCCGAGATGTTAGGTTGCCTTAGACTAGGATATATAACGTTATAGACGTATATAAAGTTCCCACCGAGAAGGAGGGGCCGATGTGTCGGGAATGCTGTAAAATATTACATTCGACATGTTAGTTTGCCTTAGGCTAGGATATATAGCGTTATAGACGTATATAATGTTCCCACCGAGAAGTAGGGGCCGACGTGCCAGGAATGTAGTAAGATATGACATCCGAGATGTTAGGTTGCCTTAGGTTAGGATATATAACGTTATAGACATATATAATGTTCCCACCGAGAAATAGGTGCCGACGCGCCAGGAATGTTGTAAAATATTACATCCGAGATGTTAGGATTGCCTTAGGCTAGGATATATAACGCTATAGACGTATATAATGTTCCCACCGAGTAGTAGGTGCCGGTGCGCCACGAATGTAGTAAAATATTACATCCGAGATGTTAGGTTGCCTTAGACTAGGATATATAACGTTATAGACGTATATAAAGTTCCCACCGAGAAGGAGGGGCCGATGTGTCGGGAATGCTGTAAAATATTACATTCGACATGTTAGTTTGCCTTAGGCTAGGATATATAGCGTTATAGACGTATATAATGTTCCCACCGAGAAGTAGGGGCCGACGTGCCAGGAATGTAGTAAGATATGACATCCGAGATGTTAGGTTGCCTTAGGTTAGGATATATAACGTTATAGACTTATATACTGTTCCCACCGAGAAGTAGGTGCCGACGCGCCAGGAATGTTGTAAAATATTACATCCGAGATGTTAGGATTGCCTCAGGTTAGGATATATAACGTTATAGACGTATATAATGTTCCCACCGAGAAGTAGGTGCCGACGTGCCAGGAATGTAGTAAAATATTACATCCGAGATGTTAGGTTGCCTTAGGTTAGGATATATAACGTTATTGACTTATATACTGTTCCCACCGCGAAGTAAATGCCGACGCGCCAGGAATGTTGTAAAATATTATATTCGACATGTAAGGATTGCCTCAGGTTAGGATATATAACGTTATAGACGTATATAATGTTCCCACCGAGAAGTAGGGGCCGACGTGCCAGGAATGTAGTAAAATATTACATCCGAGACGTTAGGTTGCCTTAGGTTAGGATATATAGCGTTATAGACGTATATAATGTTCCCACCGAGAAGTAGGAGCCGACGCGCCAGGAATGCTGTAAAATATTACATTCGACATGTTAGGTTGTCTTAGGCTAGGATATATAACGTTATAGACGTATATAATGTTCCCACCGAGAAGTAGGGGCCGGCGCGCCAGGAATGTAGTAAAATATAACATCCGAGATGTTAGGTTGCCTTAGGCTAGGATATATAACGTTATAGACGTATATAATGTTCCCTCCGAGAAGTAGGGGCCGACGTGCCAGGAATGTAGTAAAATATTACATTCGACATGATAAGTTGTCTTAGATTAGGATATATAACGTTATAGTCGTATATACAGTTCCCACCGAGAAGTAGTTGCCGACGCGCCAGGAATATTGTAAAATATTATATTCGACATGCTAGGTTGTCTCAGGCTAGGACATATAGCGTTATAGACATATATAATGTTCCCACCGAGAAATAGGGACCGACACGCGAGGAATGTTGTATAACATTACATTCGAGGTGTTAGGTTTCCTCAGGTTAGGATATATAACGTTATAGACGTATATAATGTTCCCACCGAGAAGTAGGTGCCGACGCGCCAGGAATGTTGTAAAATATTACATCCGAGATGTTACGATTGCCTTAGGCTAGGATATATAACGTTATAGACGTATATAATGTTCCCACCGAGAAGTAGGGGCCGGTGCGCCACGAATGTAGTAAAATATTACATCCGAGATGTTAGGTTGCGTTAGGCTAGGAATAGTAACGTTATAGATGTATATAATGTTCCCACCGAGAAGTAGGGGCCGACGAGCCAGGAATGTAGTAAAATATTACATCCGAGATGTTAGGTTACCTTAGGTTAGGATATATAACGTTATTGACTTATATAATGTTCCCACGGAGAAATAGGGGCCGACTCGCCAGGAATGTTGTATAATTATACAATCGACATGTTAGGATTGCCTTAGCCTAGGATATATAACGTTATAGACGTAAATAATGTTCCCACCGAGAAGTAGGGGCCGGTGCGCCACGAATGTAGTAAAATATTACATCCGAAATGTTAGGTTGCCTTAGGTTAGGATATATGGCGTTATAGACGTATATAATGTTCCCACCGAGAAGTAGGGGCCAGCGCGCCAGGAATGTGGGAAAATATTACATTCGACATGTTAAGTTGCCTTAGGTTAGGATATATAACGTTATAGACGTATATGATGTTCCCACCGAGAGGTAGAGGCCGACGAGCCAGGAGTGTTGTAAAATATTACGCTCGACATGTTAAGTTGTCTTAGGTTAGGATATATAACGTTATAGACGTATATACAGTTCCCACCGAGAAGTAGTTGCCGACGCGCCAGGAATATTGTAATATATTATATTTGACATGCTAGGTTGTCTCAGGCTAGGACATATGGCGTTATAGACATATATAATGTTCCCATTGAGAAATAGGGACCGACACGCCAGGAATGTTGTATAACATTACATTCGAGGTGTTAGGTTTCCTTAGGTTAGCATATATAACGTTATAGGCGTATATAATGCTCCCACCGAGAAGTAGGTGCCGACGCGCCAGGAATGTTGTAAAATATTACATCCGAGAAGTTAGGATTGCCTTAGGCTAGGATATATAACGTTATAGACGTATATAATGTTTCCACCGAGGAGTAGGGGCCGGTGCGCCGCGAATGTGGTAAAATATTACATCCGAGATGTTAGGTTGCCTTAGGCTAGGATAAGTAACGTTATAGGAGTATATAATGTTCCCACCGAGAAGTAGGGGCCCACGCGCCAGGAATGTTGTAAAATATTACATTCGACATGTTAGGTTGCCTTAGGTTAGGATATGTAACGTTATAGACGTATATAATGTTCCCACCGAGAAGTAGGGGCCGGCGCGCCAGGAATGCTGTAAAATATTACATTCGACATGTTAGGTTGCCTTAGGTTAGGATATGTAACGTTATAGACGTATATAATGTTCCCACCGAGAAATAGGTGCCGAGGCGCCAGGAATGTTGTAAAATATTACATCCGAGATGTTATGATTGCCTTAGGCTAGGATATATAACGCTATAGACGTATATAATGTTCCCACCGAGTAGTAGGTGCCGGTGCGCCACGAATGTAGTAAAATATTACATCCGAGATGTTAGGTTGCCTTAGACTAGGATATATAACGTTATAGACGTATATAAAGTTCCCACCGAGAAGTAGGGGCCGACGTGACGGGAATGCTGTAAAATATTACATTCGACATGTTAGTTTGCCTTAGGCTAGGATATATAGCGTTATAGACGTATATAATGTTCCCACCGAGAAGTAGGGGCCGACGTGCCAGGAATGTAGTAAAATATGACATCCGAGATGTTAGGTTGCCTTAGGTTAGGATATATAACGTTATAGACTTATATACTGTTCCCACCGTGAAGTAGGTGCCGACGCGCCAGGAATGTTGTAAAATATTACATCCGAGATGTTAGGATTACCTTAGGCTAGGATATATAACGTTGTAGACTTATATAATGTTCCCACCGAGAAGTAGGGGCCGGCGCGCCGGGACTGTAGTAAAATATAACATCCGGGATGTTAGGTTGCCTTAGGCTAAGATATATAACGTTATAGACGTATATAATGTTCCCACCGAGTAGTAGGTGCCGGTGCGCCACGAATGTAGTAAAATATTACATCCGAGATGTTAGGTTGCCTTAGACTAGGATATATAACGTTATAGACGTATATAAAGTTCCCACCGAGAAGGAGGGGCCGATGTGTCGGGAATGCTGTAAAATATTACATTCGACATGTTAGTTTGCCTTAGGCTAGGATATATAGCGTTATAGACGTATATAATGTTCCCACCGAGAAGTAGGGGCCGACGTGCCAGGAATGTAGTAAGATATGACATCCGAGATGTTAGGTTGCCTTAGGTTAGGATATATAACGTTATAGACTTATATACTGTTCCCACCGAGAAGTAGGTGCCGACGCGCCAGGAATGTTGTAAAATATTACATCCGAGATGTTAGGATTGCCTCAGGTTAGGATATATAACGTTATAGACGTATATAATGTTCCCACCGAGAAGTAGGGGCCGACGTGCCAGGAATGTAGTAAAATATTACATCCGAGATGTTAGGTTGCCTTAGGTTAGGATATATAACGTTATTGACTTATATACTGTTCCCACCGAGAAGTAAATGACGACGCGCCAGGAATGTTGTAAAATATTATATTCGACATGTCAGGTTGTCTCAGGCTAGGACATATAGCGTTATAGACATATACAATGTTCCCACCGAGAAATAGGGGCCGACACGCCAGGAATGTTGTAAAACATTACATCCGAGGTGTTAGTTTCCCTTAGGTTAGGATATATAACGTTATAGACGTATATAATGTTCCCACCGAGAAGTAGGTGCCGACGCGCCTGGAATGTTGTAAAATATTACATCCGAGATGTAAGGATTGCCTCAGGTTAGGATATATAACGTTATAGACGTATATAATGTTCCCACCGAGAAGTAGGGGCCGACGTGCCAGGAATGTAGTAAAATATTACATCCGAGACGTTAGGTTGCCTTAGGTTAGGATATATAGCGTTATAGACGTATATAATGTTCCCACCGAGAAGTAGGGGCCGACGCGCCTGGAATGCTGTAAAATATTACATTCGACATGTCAGGTTGTCTTAGGCTAGGATATATAACGCTATAGACGTATATGATGTTCCCACCGAGAGGTAGAGGCCGACGAGCCAGGAATGTTGTAATATATTACGCTCGACATGTTAAGTTGTCTTAGGTTAGGATATATAACATTATAGACGTATATACAGTTCCCACCGAGAAGTAGTTGCCGACGCGCCAGGAATATTGTAATATATTATATTTGACATGCTAGGTTGTCTCAGGCTAGGACATATGGCGTTATAGACATATATAATGTTCCCATTGAGAAATAGGGACCGACACGCCAGGAATGTTGTATAACATTACATTCGAGGTATTAGGTTTCCTTAGGTTAGGATATATAACGTTATAGGCGTATATAATGCTCCCACCGAGAAGTAGGTGCCGACGCGCCAGGAATGTTGTAAAATATTACATCCGAGATGTTAGGATTACCTTAGGCTAGGATATATAACGTTATAGACGTATATAATGTTCCCACCGAGAAGTAGGGGCCGACGTGCCAGGAATGTAGTAAAATATTACATCCGAGATGTTAGGTTGCCTTAGGTTAGGATATATAACGTTATTGACTTATATACTGTTCCCACCGAGAAGTAAATGACGACGCGCCAGGAATGTTGTAAAATATTATATTCGACATGTCAGGTTGTCTCAGGCTAGGACATATAGCGTTATAGACATATACAATGTTCCCACCGAGAAATAGGGGCCGACACGCCAGGAATGTTGTAAAACATTACATCCGAGGTGTTAGTTTCCCTTAGGTTAGGATATATAACGTTATAGACGTATATAATGTTCCCACCGAGAAGTAGGTGCCGACGCGCCTGGAATGTTGTAAAATATTACATCCGAGATGTAAGGATTGCCTCAGGTTAGGATATATAACGTTATAGACGTATATAATGTTCCCACCGAGAAGTAGGGGCCGACGTGCCAGGAATGTAGTAAAATATTACATCCGAGACGTTAGGTTGCCTTAGGTTAGGATATATAGCGTTATAGACGTATATAATGTTCCCACCGAGAAGTAGGGGCCGACGCGCCTGGAATGCTGTAAAATATTACATTCGACATGTCAGGTTGTCTTAGGCTAGGATATATAACGCTATAGACGTATATGATGTTCCCACCGAGAGGTAGAGGCCGACGAGCCAGGAATGTTGTAATATATTACGCTCGACATGTTAAGTTGTCTTAGGTTAGGATATATAACATTATAGACGTATATACAGTTCCCACCGAGAAGTAGTTGCCGACGCGCCAGGAATATTGTAATATATTATATTTGACATGCTAGGTTGTCTCAGGCTAGGACATATGGCGTTATAGACATATATAATGTTCCCATTGAGAAATAGGGACCGACACGCCAGGAATGTTGTATAACATTACATTCGAGGTATTAGGTTTCCTTAGGTTAGGATATATAACGTTATAGGCGTATATAATGCTCCCACCGAGAAGTAGGTGCCGACGCGCCAGGAATGTTGTAAAATATTACATCCGAGATGTTAGGATTACCTTAGGCTAGGATATATAACGTTATAGACGTATATAATGTTCCCACCGAGAAGTAGGGGCCGACGTGCCAGGAATGTAGTAAAATATTACATCCGAGATGTTAGGTTGCGTTAGGCTAGGAATAGTAACGTTATAGATGTATATAATGTTCCCACCGAGAAGTAGGGGCCGACGAGCCAGGAATGTAGTAAAATATTACATCCGAGATGTTAGGTTACCTTAGGTTAGGATATATAACTTTATTGACTTATATAATGTTCCCACGGAGAAATAGGGGCCGACTCGCCAGGAATGTTGTATAATTATACAATCGACATGTTAGGATTGCCTTAGCCTAGGATATATAACGTTATAGACGTAAATAATGTTCCCACCGAGAAGTAGGGGCCGGTGCGCCACGAATGTAGTAAAATATTACATCCGAGATGTTACGTTGCCTTAGGTTAGGATATATGGCGTTATAGACGTATATAATGTTCCCACCGAGAAGTAGGGGCCAGCGCGCCAGGAATGTGGGAAAATATTACATTCGACATGTTAAGTTGCCTTAGGTTAGGATATATAACGTTATAGACGTATATGATGTTCCCACCGAGAGGTAGAGGCCGACGAGCCAGGAGTGTTGTAAAATATTACGCTCGACATGTTAAGTTGTCTTAGGTTAGGATATATAACGTTATAGACGTATATACAGTTCCCACCGAGAAGTAGTTGCCGACGCGCCAGGAATATTGTAATATATTATATTTGACATGCTAGGTTGTCTCAGGCTAGGACATATGGCGTTATAGACATATATAATGTTCCCATTGAGAAATAGGGACCGACACGCCAGGAATGTTGTATAACATTACATTCGAGGTGTTAGGTTTCCTTAGGTTAGCATATATAACGTTATAGGCGTATATAATGCTCCCACCGAGAAGTAGGTGCCGACGCGCCAGGAATGTTGTAAAATATTACATCCGAGAAGTTAGGATTGCCTTAGGCTAGGATATATAACGTTATAGACGTATATAATGTTTCCACCGAGGAGTAGGGGCCGGTGCGCCGCGAATGTGGTAAAATATTACATCCGAGATGTTAGGTTGCCTTAGGCTAGGATAAGTAACGTTATAGGAGTATATAATGTTCCCACCGAGAAGTAGGGGCCCACGCGCCAGGAATGTTGTAAAATATTACATTCGACATGTTAGGTTGCCTTAGGTTAGGATATGTAACGTTATAGACGTATATAATGTTCCCACCGAGAAGTAGGGGCCGGCGCGCCAGGAATGCTGTAAAATATTACATTCGACATGTTAGGTTGCCTTAGGTTAGGATATGTAACGTTATAGACGTATATAATGTTCCCACCGAGAAATAGGTGCCGAGGCGCCAGGAATGTTGTAAAATATTACATCCGAGATGTTATGATTGCCTTAGGCTAGGATATATAACGCTATAGACGTATATAATGTTCCCACCGAGTAGTAGGTGCCGGTGCGCCACGAATGTAGTAAAATATTACATCCGAGATGTTAGGTTGCCTTAGACTAGGATATATAACGTTATAGACGTATATAAAGTTCCCACCGAGAAGTAGGGGCCGACGTGACGGGAATGCTGTAAAATATTACATTCGACATGTTAGTTTGCCTTAGGCTAGGATATATAGCGTTATAGACGTATATAATGTTCCCACCGAGAAGTAGGGGCCGACGTGCCAGGAATGTAGTAAAATATGACATCCGAGATGTTAGGTTGCCTTAGGTTAGGATATATAACGTTATAGACTTATATACTGTTCCCACCGTGAAGTAGGTGCCGACGCGCCAGGAATGTTGTAAAATATTACATCCGAGATGTTAGGATTACCTTAGGCTAGGATATATAACGTTGTAGACTTATATAATGTTCCCACCGAGAAGTAGGGGCCGGCGCGCCGGGACTGTAGTAAAATATAACATCCGGGATGTTAGGTTGCCTTAGGCTAAGATATATAACGTTATAGACGTATATAATGTTCCCACCGAGAAGTAGGTGCCGAAGTGACGGGAATGTTGTAAAATATTACATCCGAGATGTTAGGATTGCCTTAGGCTAGGATATATAACGTTATAGACGTATATAATGTTCCCACCGAGAAGTAGGGGCCGGTGCGCCACGAATGTAGTAAAATAATATATATTGTATATTACATCCGAGATGTTAGGTTGCCGTAAACTAGGATATATAACGTTATAGACGTATATAAAGTTCCCACCGAGAAGTAGGGGCCGAAGTGACGGGAATGTTGTAAAATATTACATTCGACATGTTAGTTTGCCTTAGGCTAGGATATATAGAGTTATAGACGTATATAATGTTCCCACCGAGAAGTAGGGGCCGACGTGCCAGGAATGTAGTAAAGTATTACATCCGAGATGTTAGGTTGCCTTAGGTTAGGATATATGGCGTTATAGACGTATATAATATTCCCACCGAGAAGTAGGGGCCAGCGCGGCAGGAATGTAGTAAAATATTACATCCGAGATGTTAGGTTGCCTTAGGCTAGGATATATAACGTTATAGACGTATATAATGTTCCCACCGAGAAGTAGGGGCCGACGAGCCAGGAATGTAGTAAAATATTACGCTCGACATGTCAAGTTGTCTTAGGTTAGGATATATAACGTTATAGACGTATATGCAGTTCCCACCGAGAAGTAGTTGCCGACGCGCCGGGAATATTGTAAAATATAATATTCGACATGCTAGGTTGTCTCAGGCTAGGACATATAGCGTTATAGACATATATAATGTTCCCACCGAGAAATAGGGACCGACACGCGAGGAATGTTGTATAACATTACATTCGAGGTGTTAGGTTTCCTCAGGTTAGGATATATAACGTTATAGGCGTATATAATGCTCCCACCGAGAAGTAGGTGCCGACGCGCCAGGAATGTTGTAAAATATTACATCCGAGATGTTAGGATTGCCTTAGGCTAGGATATATAACGTTATAGACGTATATAATGTTTCCACCGAGGAGTAGGGGCCGGTGCGCCACGAATGTGGTAAAATATTACATCCGAGATGTTAGGTTGCCTTAGGCTAGGATAAGTAACGTTATAGGAGTATATAATGTTCCCACCGAGAAGTAGGGGCCGACGACCAGGAATGTTGTAAAATATTACATCCGAGATGTTAGGTTGCCTTAGGTTAGGATATATAACGTTATAGACTTATATACTGTTCCCACATAGAAGTAGGTGCCGACGCGCCAGGAATGTTGTAAAATATTACATCCGAGATGTTAGGATTACCTTAGGCTAGGATATATAACGTTATAGACGTATATAATGTTCCCACCGAGAAGTAGGGGCCGACGTGCCAGGAATGTAGTAAAATATTACATCCGAGATGTTAGGTTGCCTTAGGTTAGGATATATAACGTTATTGACTTATATAATGTTCCCACGGAGAAATAGGGGCCGACTCGCCAGGAATGTTGTAAAACATTACATCCGAGATGTTAGGTTGCCTTAGGCTAGGATATATAACGTTATAGACGTATATAATGTTCCCTCCGAGAAGTAGGGGCCGACGTGCCAGGAATGTAGTAAAATATTACATTCGACATGATAAGTTGTCTTAGATTAGGATATATAACGTTATAGTCGTATATACAGTTCCCACCGAGAAGTAGTTGCCGACGCGCCAGGAATATTGTAAAATATTATATTCGACATGCTAGGTTGTCTCAGGCTAGGACATATAGCGTTATAGACATATATAATGTTCCCACCGAGAAATAGGGACCGACACGCGAGGAATGTTGTATAACATTACATTCGAGGTGTTAGGTTTCCTCAGGTTAGGATATATAACGTTATAGACGTATATAATGTTCCCACCGAGAAGTAGGTGCCGACGCGCCAGGAATGTTGTAAAATATTACATCCGAGATGTTACGATTGCCTTAGGCTAGGATATATAACGTTATAGACGTATATAATGTTCCCACCGAGAAGTAGGGGCCGGTGCGCCACGAATGTAGTAAAATATTACATCCGAGATGTTAGGTTGCGTTAGGCTAGGAATAGTAACGTTATAGATGTATATAATGTTCCCACCGAGAAGTAGGGGCCGACGAGCCAGGAATGTAGTAAAATATTACATCCGAGATGTTAGGTTACCTTAGGTTAGGATATATAACGTTATTGACTTATATAATGTTCCCACGGAGAAATAGGGGCCGACTCGCCAGGAATGTTGTATAATTATACAATCGACATGTTAGGATTGCCTTAGCCTAGGATATATAACGTTATAGACGTAAATAATGTTCCCACCGAGAAGTAGGGGCCGGTGCGCCACGAATGTAGTAAAATATTACATCCGAGATGTTACGTTGCCTTAGGTTAGGATATATGGCGTTATAGACGTATATAATGTTCCCACCGAGAAGTAGGGGCCAGCGCGCCAGGAATGTGGGAAAATATTACATTCGACATGTTAAGTTGCCTTAGGTTAGGATATATAACGTTATAGACGTATATGATGTTCCCACCGAGAGGTAGAGGCCGACGAGCCAGGAGTGTTGTAAAATATTACGCTCGACATGTTAAGTTGTCTTAGGTTAGGATATATAACGTTATAGACGTATATACAGTTCCCACCGAGAAGTAGTTGCCGACGCGCCAGGAATATTGTAATATATTATATTTGACATGCTAGGTTGTCTCAGGCTAGGACATATGGCGTTATAGACATATATAATGTTCCCATTGAGAAATAGGGACCGACACGCCAGGAATGTTGTATAACATTACATTTGAGGTGTTAGGTTTCCTTAGGTTAGCATATATAACGTTATAGGCGTATATAATGCTCCCACCGAGAAGTAGGTGCCGACGCGCCAGGAATGTTGTAAAATATTACATCCGAGAAGTTAGGATTGCCTTAGGCTAGGATATATAACGTTATAGACGTATATAATGTTTCCACCGAGGAGTAGGGGCCGGTGCGCCGCGAATGTGGTAAAATATTACATCCGAGATGTTAGGTTGCCTTAGGCTAGGATAAGTAACGTTATAGGAGTATATAATGTTCCCACCGAGAAGTAGGGGCCCACGCGCCAGGAATGTTGTAAAATATTACATTCGACATGTTAGGTTGCCTTAGGTTAGGATATGTAACGTTATAGACGTATATAATGTTCCCACCGAGAAGTAGGGGCCGGCGCGCCAGGAATGCTGTAAAGTATTACATTCGACATGTTAGGTTGCCTTAGGTTAGGATATGTAACGTTATAGACGTATATAATGTTCCCACCGAAAAGTAGGGGCCGACGTGCCAGGAATGTAGTAAAATATTACATCCGAGGTGTTAGGTTCCCTTCGGTTAGGGTATATAACGTTATCGACGTATATAATGTTCCCACCGAGAAGTAGGGGCCGGCGCGCGAGGAATGTTGTAAAATATTACATCCGAGATGTTATGTTGCCTTAGGATAGGATATGTAACATTATAGACGTATATAATGTTGCCACCGTGAAGTAGGGGCCAACGAGCCAGGATTGTGGTAAAATATTACATTCGACATGTTAGGTTTCCTCAGGTTAGGATATATAACGTTATAGACGTATATAATGTTCCCACCGAGAAGTAGGTGCCGACGCGCCAGGAATGTTGTAAAATATTACATCCGAGATGTTACGATTGCCTTAGGCTAGGATATATAACGTTATAGACGTATATAATGTTCCCACCGAGAAGTAGGGTCCGGTGCGCCACGAATGTAGTAAAATATTACATCCGAGATGTTAGGTTGCGTTAGGCTAGGAATAGTAACGTTATAGATGTATATAATGTTCCCACCGAGAAGTAGGGGCCGACGAGCCAGGAATGTAGTAAAATATTACATCCGAGATGTTAGGTTACCTTAGGTTAGGATATATAACGTTATTGACTTATATAATGTTCCCACGGAGAAATAGGGGCCGACTCGCCAGGAATGTTGTATAATTATACAATCGACATGTTAGGATTGCCTTAGCCTAGGATATATAACGTTATAGACGTAAATAATGTTCCCACCGAGAAGTAGGGGCCGGTGCGCCACGAATGTAGTAAAATATTACATCCGAGATGTTACGTTGCCTTAGGTTAGGATATATGGCGTTATAGACGTATATAATGTTCCCACCGAGAAGTAGGGGCCAGCGCGCCAGGAATGTGGGAAAATATTACATTCGACATGTTAAGTTGCCTTAGGTTAGGATATATAACGTTATAGACGTATATGATGTTCCCACCGAGAGGTAGAGGCCGACGAGCCAGGAGTGTTGTAAAATATTACGCTCGACATGTTAAGTTGTCTTAGGTTAGGATATATAACGTTATAGACGTATATACAGTTCCCACCGAGAAGTAGTTGCCGACGCGCCAGGAATATTGTAATATATTATATTTGACATGCTAGGTTGTCTCAGGCTAGGACATATGGCGTTATAGACATATATAATGTTCCCATTGAGAAATAGGGACCGACACGCCAGGAATGTTGTATAACATTACATTCGAGGTGTTAGGTTTCCTTAGGTTAGCATATATAACGTTATAGGCGTATATAATGCTCCCACCGAGAAGTAGGTGCCGACGCGCCAGGAATGTTGTAAAATATTACATCCGAGAAGTTAGGATTGCCTTAGGCTAGGATATATAACGTTATAGACGTATATAATGTTTCCACCGAGGAGTAGGGGCCGGTGCGCCGCGAATGTGGTAAAATATTACATCCGAGATGTTAGGTTGCCTTAGGCTAGGATAAGTAACGTTATAGGAGTATATAATGTTCCCACCGAGAAGTAGGGGCCCACGCGCCAGGAATGTTGTAAAATATTACATTCGACATGTTAGGTTGCCTTAGGTTAGGATATGTAACGTTATAGACGTATATAATGTTCCCACCGAGAAGTAGGGGCCGGCGCGCCAGGAATGCTGTAAAATATTACATTCGACATGTTAGGTTGCCTTAGGTTAGGATATGTAACGCTATAGACGTATATAATGTTCCCACCGAAAAGTAGGGGCCGACGTGCCAGGAATGTAGTAAAATATTACATCCGAGGTGTTAGGTTCCCTTCGGTTAGGGTATATAACGTTATCGACGTATATAATGTTCCCACCGAGAAGTAGGGGCCGGCGCGCGAGGAATGTTGTAAAATATTACATCCGAGATGTTATGTTGCCTTAGGATAGGATATGTAACATTATAGACGTATATAATGTTGCCACCGTGAAGTAGGGGCCAACGAGCCAGGATTGTGGTAAAATATTACATTCGACATGTTAGGTTGCCTTAGGCTAGGATATATAGCGTTATAGACGTATGTAGTGATCCCACCGAGAAGTAGGTGCCGACGTGCCAGGAATGTTGTAAAATATTACATTCCGCACGTTAGGTAGCCTTAGGTTAGGATATATAACGTTATTGACTTCTATAATGTTCCCACCGAGAAGTTGGGACTGACGCGCCAGGAATGTTGTAATATATTACATTCGATGTGTTCGGATTGCCTTATGCTAGGATATATAACGTTATAGACGTATATGATATTCCCACCGAGAAGTACGGGCCGACACGTCAGGAATGTTGTCAAATATTACATCCGAGATGTTAGGTTCCCTTAGGTTAGGATATATAACGTTATTGATTTATATAATGTTGCCACCTAGAAATAGGGGCCAACGCTCTTGGTATGTTGTAAAATATTACATTCGACATGTTATGTTGCCTTAGGATAGGATATGTAACATTATAGACGTATATAATGTTGCCACCGTGAAGTAGGGGTCAACGAGCCAGGACTGTGGTAAAATAGTACATACACCATGTTAGGTTGCCTTAGGTTAGGATATATAACGTTATAGACGTATATACTGTTCCCACCGAGAAGTAGTTGCCGACGCGCCAGGAATGTTGTAAAATATTAAATTCGACATGCTATGTTGCCTTAAGCTAGGATATATAACGTTATAGACGTATATAACGTTCCCACCGAGAAGTAGGGGCCGAAGTGCTGGAATGTTGTAAAATATTATATTCGACGTGTTAGGTTGCCTTAGCCTAGGATATGTAACATTATAGGCGTATATAATGTTCCCACCGTGAAGTAGGGGCCAACGAGACAGGAATGTAGTAAAATATTACATCCGAGATGTTAGGTTGCCTTAGGCTAGAATATATAACGTTATAGACGTATATAATGTTGCCACCGTGAAGTAGGGGCCAACGAGCCAGGATTGTCGTAAAATATTACATTCGACATGTTAGGTTGCCTTAGGCTAGGATATATAGCGTTATAGACTTATATAATGTTCCCACCGAGAAGTAGGTGCCGACGCGCCAGGAATGTTGTAAAATATTACATCCGAGATGTTAGGATTGCCTTAGGCTAGGATATATAACGTTATAGACGTATATAATGTTCCCACCGAGAAGTAGGGGCCGGTGCGCCACGAATGTAGTAAAATAATATATATTATATATTACATCCGAGATGTTAGGTTGCCGTAAACTAGGATATATAACGTTATAGACGTATATAAGGTTCCCACCGAGAAGTAGGGGCCGAAGTGACGGGAATGTTGTAAAATATTACATTCGACATGTCAGTTTGCCTTAGGCTAGGATATATAGAGTTATAGACGTATATAATGTTCCCACCGAGAAGTAGGGGCCGACGTGCCAGGAATGTAGTAAAATATTACATCCGAGATGTTAGGTTGCCTTAGGTTAGGATATATGGCGTTATAGACGTATATAATGTTCCCACCGAGAAGTAGGGGCCAGCGCGCCAGGAATGTAGTAAAATATTACATCCGAGATGTTAGGTTGCCTTAGGCTAGGATATATAACGTTATAGACGTATATAATGTTCCCACCGAGAAGTAGGGGCCGACGAGCCAGGAATGTAGTAAAATATTACGCTCGACATGTCAAGTTGTCTTAGGTTAGGATATATAACGTTATAGACGTATATGCAGTTCCCACCGAGAAGTAGTTGCCGACGCACCAGGAATATTGTAAAATATAATATTCGACATGCTAGGTTGTCTCAGGCTAGGACATATAGACGTGCTAGGAATGTAGTAAAATATTACATCCGAGATGTTAGGTTGCCTTAGGTTAGGATATATAACGTTATTGACTTATATACTGTTCCCACCGAGAAGTAGATGCCGACGCCCCAGGAATGTTGTAAAATATTACTTCCGAGATGATAGGATTGCCTTAGGCTAGGACATATCACGTTATAGACGTATATAATGTTCTCACCGAGAAGTAGGGGCCGACGTGCCAGGAATGTAGTAAAATATTACATCCGAGATGTTAGGTTGCCATAGGTTAGGATATATAACGTTATTGACTTATATAATGTTCCCACCGAGAAGTAGGGGCCCACGCGCCAGGAATGTCGTAAAATATTACATTCGACATGTTAGGTTGCCTTAGGTTAGGATATGTAACGTTATAGACGTATATAATGTTCCCACCGAGAAGTAGGGGCCTGCGCGCCAGGAATGCTGTAAAATATTACATTCGACATGTTAGGTTGCCTTAGGTTAGGATATGTAACGTTATAGACGTATATAATGTTCCCACCGAGAAGTAGGGGCCGGCGCGCCAGGAATGCTGTAAAATATTACATTCGACATGTTAGGTTGCCTTAGGCTAGTATATATAGCGATATAGACGTATATAATGTTCCCACCGAAAAGTTGGGGCCGGCGCGCCGGGAATGTAGTAAAATATTACATCCGAGATGTTAGGTTGCCTTAGGCTAGGATATGTAACGTTATAGACGTATATAATGTTCCCACCGAGAAGTAGGGGCCAACGAGCCAGG
The DNA here is from genome assembly GCA_963969225.1 of Xylocopa violacea. Classification (NCBI taxonomy): domain Eukaryota; kingdom Metazoa; phylum Arthropoda; class Insecta; order Hymenoptera; family Apidae; genus Xylocopa; species Xylocopa violacea. The sequence continues at coordinate 4,425,433 of CAXAJV010000857.1, forward strand.
AATGTGGTGAAATATTACATTCGACATGTTAGGTTGCCTTAGGTTAGGATATGTAACGTTGTAGACGTATATAATGTTCCCACCGAAAAGTAGGGGCCGACGTGCCAGGAATGTAGTAAAATATTACATCCGAGGTGTTAGGTTCCCTTCGGTTAGGGTATATAACGTTATCGACGTATATAATGTTCCCACCGAGAAGTAGGGGCCGGCGCGCGAGGAATGTTGTAAAATATTACATCCGAGATGTTATGTTGCCTTAGGATAGGATATGTAACATTATAGACGTATATAATGTTGCCACCGTGAAGTAGGGGCCAACGAGCCAGGATTGTGGTAAAATATTACATTCGACATGTTAGGTTGCCTTAGGCTAGGATATATAGCGTTATAGACGTATGTAGTGATCCCACCGAGAAGTAGGTGCCGACGTGCCAGGAATGTTGTAAAATATTACATCCGAGATGTTAGGATTGCCTTAGGCTAGGATATATAACGTTATAGACGTATATAATGTTTCCACCGAGGAGTAGGGGCCGGTGCGCCACGAATGTGGTAAAATATTACATCCGAGATGTTAGGTTGCCTTAGGCTAGGATAAGTAACGTTATAGGAGTATATAATGTTCCCACCGAGAAGTAGGGGCCGACGTGCCAGGAATGTAGTAAAATATTACATCCGAGATGTTAGGTTGCCTTAGGTTAGGATATATAACGTTATTGACTTATATAATGTTCCCACGGAGAAATAGGGGCCGACTCGCCAGGAATGTTGTAAAACATTACATCCGAGGAGTTAGGTTCCCTTAGGTTAGGATATATAACGTTATAGACATATATAATGTTCCCACCGAGAACTAGGTGCCGAGGCGCCAGGAATGTTGTAAAATATTACATCCGAGATGTTATGATTGCCTTAGGCTAGGATATATAACGCTATAGACGTATATAATGTTCCCACCGAGTAGTAGGTGCCGGTGCGCCACGAATGTAGTAAAATATTACATCCGAGATGTTAGGTTGCCTTAGGTTAGGATATATAACGTTATAGACTTATATACTGTTCCCACCGTGAAGTAGGTGCCGACGCGCCAGGAATGTTGTAAAATATTACATCCGAGATGTTAGGATTACCTTAGGCTAGGATATATAACGTTGTAGACTTATATAATGTTCCCACCGAGAAGTAGGGGCCGGCGCGCCGGGACTGTAGTAAAATATAACATCCGGGATGTTAGGTTGCCTTAGGCTAAGATATATAACGTTATAGACGTATATAACGTTCTCACCGAGAAGTAGGTGCCGAAGTGACGGGAATGTTGTAAAATATTACATCCGAGATGTTAGGATTGCCTTAGGCTAGGATATATAACGTTATAGACGTATATAATGTTCCCACCGAGAAGTAGGGGCCGGTGCGCCACGAATGTAGTAAAATAATATATATTATATATTACATCCGAGATGTTAGGTTGCCGTAAACTAGGATATATAACGTTATAGACGTATATAAAGTTCCCACCGAGAAGTAGGGGCCGAAGTGACGGGAATGTTGTAAAATATTACATTCGACATGTTAGTTTGCCTTAGGCTAGGATATATAGAGTTATAGACGTATATAATGTTCCCACCGAGAAGTAGGGGCCGACGTGCCAGGAATGTAGTAAAGTATTACATCCGAGATGTTAGGTTGCCTTAGGTTAGGATATATGGCGTTATAGACGTATATAATGTTCCCACCGAGAAGTAGGGGCCAGCGCGCCAGGAATGTAGTAAAATATTACATCCGAGATGTTAGGTTGCCTTAGGCTAGGATATATAACGTTATAGACGTATATAATGTTCCCACCGAGAAGTAGGGGCCGACGAGCCAGGAATGTAGTAAAATATTACGCTCGACATGTCAAGTTGTCTTAGGTTAGGATATATAACGTTATAGACGTATATGCAGTTCCCACCGAGAAGTAGTTGCCGACGCGCCGGGAATATTGTAAAATATAATATTCGACATGCTAGGTTGTCTCAGGCTAGGACATATAGCGTTATCGACATATATAATGTTCCCACCGAGAAATAGGGACCGACACGCGAGGAATGTTGTATAACATTACATTCGAGGTGTTAGGTTTCCTCAGGTTAGGATATATAACGTTATAGGCGTATATAATGCTCCCACCGAGAAGTAGGTGCCGACGCGCCAGGAATGTTGTAAAATATTACATCCGAGATGTTAGGATTGCCTTAGGCTAGGATATATAACGTTATAGACGTATATAATGTTTCCACCGAGGAGTAGGGGCCGGTGCGCCACGAATGTGGTAAAATATTACATCCGAGATGTTAGGTTGCCTTAGGCTAGGATATATAACGTTATAGACGTATATAAAGTTCCCACCGAGAAGTAGGGGCCGAAGTGACGGGAATGCTGTAAAATATTACATTCGACATGTTAGTTTGCCTTAGGCTAGGATATATAGCGTTATAGACGTATATAATGTTCCCACCGAGAAGTAGGGGCCGACGTGCCAGGAATGTAGTAAAATATGACATCCGAGATGTTAGGTTGCCTTAGGTTAGGATATATAACGTTATAGACTTATATACTGTTCCCACCGTGAAGTAGGTGCCGACGCGCCAGGAATGTTGTAAAATATTACATCCGAGATGTTAGGATTACCTTAGGCTAGGATATATAACGTTATAGACGTATATAATGTTCCCACCGAGAAGTAGGGGCCGACGTGCCAGGAATGTAGTAAAATATTACATCCGAGATGTTAGGTTGCCTTAGGTTAGGATATATAACGTTATTGACTTATATAATGTTCCCACGGAGAAATAGGGGCCGACTCGCCAGGAATGTTGTAAAACATTACATCCGATGAGTTAGGTTCCCTTAGGTTAGGATATATAACGTTATAGACATATATAATGTTCCCACCGAGAAATAGGTGCCGACGCGCCAGGAATGTTGTAAAATATTACATCCGATATGTTATGATTGCCTTAGGCTAGGATATATAACGCTATAGACGTATATAATGTTCCCACCGAGTAGTAGGTGCCGGTGCGCCACGAATGTAGTAAAATATTACATCCGAGATGTTAGGTTGCCTTAGACTAGGATATATAACGTTATAGACGTATATAAAGTTCCCACCGAGAAGTAGGGGCCGAAGTGACGGGAATGCTGTAAAATATTACATTCGACATGTTAGTTTGCCTTAGGCTAGGATATATAGCGTTATAGACGTATATAATGTTCCCACCGAGAAGTAGGGGCCGACGTGCCAGGAATGTAGTAAAATATGACATCCGAGATGTTAGGTTGCCTTAGGTTAGGATATATAACGTTATAGACTTATATACTGTTCCCACCGTGAAGTAGGTGCCGACGCGCCAGGAATGTTGTAAAATATTACATCCGAGATGTTAGGATTACCTTAGGCTAGGATATATAACGTTGTAGACTTATATAATGTTCCCACCGAGAAGTAGGGGCCGGCGCGCCGGGACTGTAGTAAAATATAACATCCGGGATGTTAGGTTGCCTTAGGCTAAGATATATAACGTTATAGACGTATATAATGTTCCCACCGAGAAGTAGGTGCCGAAGTGACGGGAATGTTGTAAAATATTACATTCGACATGTTAGTTTGCCTTAGGCTAGGATATATAGCGTTATAGACTTATAGAATGTTCCCACCGAGAAGTAGGTGCCGACGCGCCAGGAATGTTGTAAAATATTACATCCGAGATGTTAGGATTGCCTTAGGCTAGGATATATAACGTTATAGACGTATATAATGTTCCCACCGAGAAGTAGGGGCCGGTGCGCCACGAATGTAGTAAAATAATATATATTATATATTACATCCGAGATGTTAGTTTGCCTTAGGCTAGGATATATAACGTTATAGACGTATATAAAGTTCCCACCGAGAAGTAGGGGCCGAAGTGACGGGAATGTTGTAAAATATTACATTCGACATGTTAGTTTGCCTTAGGCTAGGATATATAGAGTTATAGACGTATATAATGTTCCCACCGAGAAGTAGGGGCCGACGTGCCAGGAATGTAGTAAAGTATTACATCCGAGATGTTAGGTTGCCTTAGGCTAGGATATATAGCGTTATAGACTTATATAATGTTCCCACCGAGAAGTAGGTGCCGACGCGCCAGGAATGTTGTAAAATATTACATCCGAGATGTTAGGATTGCCTTAGGCTAGGATATATAACGTTATAGACGTATATAATGTTCCCACCGAGAAGTAGGGGCCGGTGCGCCACGAATGTAGTAAAATAATATATATTATATATTACATCCGAGATGTTAGGTTGCCGTAAACTAGGATATATAACGTTATAGACGTATATAAAGTTCCCACCGAGAAGTAGGGGCCGAAGTGACGGGAATGTTGTAAAATATTACATTCGACATGTTAGTTTGCCTTAGGCTAGGATATATAGCGTTATAGACGTATATAATGTTCCCACCGAGAAGTAGGGGCCGACGTGCCAGGAATGTAGTAAAATATGACATCCGAGATGTTAGGTTGCCTTAGGTTAGGATATATAACGTTATAGACTTATATACTGTTCCCACCGTGAAGTAGGTGCCGACGCGCCAGGAATGTTGTAAAATATTACATCCGAGATGTTAGGATTACCTTAGGCTAGGATATATAACGTTGTAGACTTATATAATGTTCCCACCGAGAAGTAGGGGCCGGCGCGCCGGGACTGTAGTAAAATATAACATCCGGGATGTTAGGTTGCCTTAGGCTAAGATATATAACGTTATAGACGTATATAATGTTCCCACCGAGAAGTAGGTGCCGAAGTGACGGGAATGTTGTAAAATATTACATTCGACATGTTAGTTTGCCTTAGGCTAGGATATATAGCGTTATAGACTTATATAATGTTCCCACCGAGAAGTAGGTGCCGACGCGCCAGGAATGTTGTAAAATATTACATCCGAGATGTTAGGATTGCCTTAGGCTAGGATATATAACGTTATAGACGTATATAATGTTCCCACCGAGAAGTAGGGGCCGGTGCGCCACGAATGTAGTAAAATAATATATATTATATATTACATCCGAGATGTTAGGTTGCCGTAAACTAGGATATATAACGTTATAGACGTATATAAAGTTCCCACCGAGAAGTAGGGGCCGAAGTGACGGGAATGTTGTAAAATATTACATTCGACATGTTAGTTTGCCTTAGGCTAGGATATATAGAGTTATAGACGTATATAATGTTCCCACCGAGAAGTAGGGGCCGACGTGCCAGGAATGTAGTAAAGTATTACATCCGAGATGTTAGGTTGCCTTAGGTTAGGATATATGGCGTTATAGACGTATATAATGTTCCCACCGAGAAGTAGGGGCCAGCGCGCCAGGAATGTAGTAAAATATTACATCCGAGATGTTAGGTTGCCTTAGGCTAGGATATATAACGTTATAGACGTATATAATGTTCCCACCGAGAAGTAGGGGCCGACGAGCCAGGAATGTAGTAAAATATTACGCTCGACATGTCAAGTTGTCTTAGGTTAGGATATATAACGTTATAGACGTATATGCAGTTCCCACCGAGAAGTAGTTGCCGACGCGCCAGGAATATTGTAAAATATAATATTCGACATGCTAGGTTGTCTCAGGCTAGGACATATAGCGTTATAGACATATATAATGTTCCCACCGAGAAATAGGGACCGACACGCGAGGAATGTTGTATAACATTACATTCGAGGTGTTAGGTTTCCTCAGGTTAGGATATATAACGTTATAGGCGTATATAATGCTCCCACCGAGAAGTAGGTGCCGACGCGCCAGGAATGTTGTAAAATATTACATCCGAGATGTTAGGATTGCCTTAGGCTAGGATATATAACGTTATAGACGTATATAATGTTTCCACCGAGGAGTAGGGGCCGGTGCGCCACGAATGTGGTAAAATACTACATCCGAGATGTTAGGTTGCCTTAGGCTAGGATAAGTAACGTTATAGGAGTATATAATGTTCCCACCGAGAAGTAGGGGCCGACGACCAGGAATGTTGTAAAATATTACATCCGAGATGTTAGGTTGCCTTAGGTTAGGATATATAACGTTATAGACTTATATACTGTTCCCACCTAGAAGTAGGTGCCGACGCGCCAGGAATGTTGTAAAATATTACATCCGAGATGTTAGGATTACCTTAGGCTAGGATATATAACGTTATAGACGTATATAATGTTCCCACCGAGAAGTAGGGGCCGACGTGCCAGGAATGTTGTAAAATATTACATCCGAGATGTTATGATTGCCTTAGGCTAGGATATATAACGCTATAGACGTATATAATGTTCCCACCGAGTAGTAGGTGCCGGTGCGCCACGAATGTAGTAAAATATTACATCCGAGATGTTAGGTTGCCTTAGACTAGGATATATAACGTTATAGACGTATATAAAGTTCCCACCGAGAAGTAGGGGCCGAAGTGACGGGAATGCTGTAAAATATTACATTCGACATGTTAGTTTGCCTTAGGCTAGGATATATAGCGTTATAGACGTATATAATGTTCCCACCGAGAAGTAGGGGCCGACGTGCCAGGAATGTAGTAAAATATGACATCCGAGATGTTAGGATTGCCTTAGGCTAGGATATATAACGTTATAGACGTATATAATGTTCCCACCGAGAAGTAGGGGCCGGTGCGCCACGAATGTAGTAAAATAATATATATTATATATTACATCCGAGATGTTAGGTTGCCGTAAACTAGGATATATAACGTTATAGACGTATATAAAGTTCCCACCGAGAAGTAGGGGCCGAAGTGACGGGAATGTTGTAAAATATTACATTCGACATGTTAGTTTGCCTTAGGCTAGGATATATAACGTTATAGACGTATATAATGTTCCCACCGAGAAGTAGGGGCCGGTGCGCCACGAATGTAGTAAAATAATATATATTATATATTACATCCGAGATGTTAGGTTGCCGTAAACTAGGATATATAACGTTATAGACGTATATAAAGTTCCCACCGAGAAGTAGGGGCCGAAGTGACGGGAATGTTGTAAAATATTACATTCGACATGTTAGTTTGCCTTAGGCTAGGATATATAGAGTTATAGACGTATATAATGTTCCCACCGAGAAGTAGGGGCCGACGAGCCAGGAATGCTGTAAAATATTACATTCGACATGTTAGGATTGCCTTAGGCTAGGATATATAACGTTATAGACGTATATAATGTTTCCACCGAGGAGTAGGGGCCGGTGCGCCACGAATGTGGTAAAATATTACATCCGAGATGTTAGGTTGCCTTAGGCTAGGATAAGTAACGTTATAGGAGTATATAATGTTCCCACCGAGAAGTAGGGGCCGACGACCAGGAATGTTGTAAAATATTACATCCGAGATGTTAGGTTGCCTTAGGTTAGGATATATAACGTTATAGACTTATATACTGTTCCCACCTAGAAGTAGGTGCCGACGCGCCAGGAATGTTGTAAAATATTACATCCGAGATGTTAGGATTACCTTAGGCTAGGATATATAACGTTATAGACGTATATAATGTTCCCACCGAGAAGTAGGGGCCGACGTGCCAGGAATGTTGTAAAATATTACATCCGAGATGTTATGATTGCCTTAGGCTAGGATATATAACGCTATAGACGTATATAATGTTCCCACCGAGTAGTAGGTGCCGGTGCGCCACGAATGTAGTAAAATATTACATCCGAGATGTTAGGTTGCCTTAGACTAGGATATATAACGTTATAGACGTATATAAAGTTCCCACCGAGAAGTAGGGGCCGAAGTGACGGGAATGCTGTAAAATATTACATTCGACATGTTAGTTTGCCTTAGGCTAGGATATATAGCGTTATAGACGTATATAATGTTCCCACCGAGAAGTAGGGGCCGACGTGCCAGGAATGTAGTAAAATATGACATCCGAGATGTTAGGTTGCCTTAGGTTAGGATATATAACGTTATAGACTTATATACTGTTCCCACCGTGAAGTAGGTGCCGACGCGCCAGGAATGTTGTAAAATATTACATCCGAGATGTTAGGATTACCTTAGGCTAGGATATATAACGTTGTAGACTTATATAATGTTCCCACCGAGAAGTAGGGGCCGGCGCGCCGGGACTGTAGTAAAATATAACATCCGGGATGTTAGGTTGCCTTAGGCTAAGATATATAACGTTATAGACGTATATAATGTTCCCACCGAGAAGTAGGTGCCGAAGTGACGGGAATGTTGTAAAATATTACATTCGACATGTTAGTTTGCCTTAGGCTAGGATATATAGCGTTATAGACTTATATAATGTTCCCACCGAGAAGTAGGTGCCGACGCGCCAGGAATGTTGTAAAATATTACATCCGAGATGTTAGGATTGCCTTAGGCTAGGATATATAACGTTATAGACGTATATAATGTTCCCACCGAGAAGTAGGGGCCGGTGCGCCACGAATGTAGTAAAATAATATATATTATATATTACATCCGAGATGTTAGGTTGCCGTAAACTAGGATATATAACGTTATAGACGTATATAAAGTTCCCACCGAGAAGTAGGGGCCGAAGTGACGGGAATGTTGTAAAATATTACATTCGACATGTTAGTTTGCCTTAGGCTAGGATATATAGAGTTATAGACGTATATAATGTTCCCACCGAGAAGTAGGGGCCGAGGTGCCAGGAATGTAGTAAAATATTACATCCGAGATGTTAGGTTGCCTTAGGTTAGGATATATGGCGTTATAGACGTATATAATGTTCCCACCGAGAAGTAGGGGCCAGCGCGCCAGGAATGTAGTAAAATATTACATCCGAGATGTTAGGTTGCCTTAGGCTAGGATATATAACGTTATAGACGTATATAATGTTCCCACCGAGAAGTAGGGGCCGACGAGCCAGGAATGCTGTAAAATATTACATTCGACATGTTAGGTTGCCTTAGGTTAGGATATGTAACGTTATAGACGTATATAATGTTCCCACCGAAAAGTAGGGGCCGACGTGCCAGGAATGTAGTAAAATATTACATCCGAGGTGTTAGGTTCCCTTCGGTTAGGGTATATAACGTTATCGACGTATATAATGTTCCCACCGAGAAGTAGGGGCCGGCGCGCGAGGAATGTTGTAAAATATTACATCCGAGATGTTATGTTGCCTTAGGATAGGATATGTAACATTATAGACGTATATAATGCTGCCACCGTGAAGTAGGGGCCAACGAGCCAGGATTGTGGTAAAATATTACATTCGACATGTTAGGTTGCCTTAGGCTAGGATATATAGCGTTATAGACGTATGTAGTGATCCCACCGAGAAGTAGGTGCCGACGTGCCAGGAATGTTGTAAAATATTACATTCCGCACGTTAGGTAGCCTTAGGTTAGGATATATAACGTTATTGACTTCTATAATGTTCCCACCGAGAAGTTGGGACTGACGCGCCAGGAATGTTGTAATATATTACATTCGACGTGTTCGGATTGCCTTAGGCTAGGATATATAACGTTATAGACGTATATAATAATCCCACCGGGAAATAGGGGCCGACGCGTCAAGAATGTTGTAAAATGTTACACCCGAGATGTTAGGTTCCCTTAGGTTAGCATATACAACGGTATAGACGGATAGAATGTTCCCACCGAGATGCAGGGACCGACATGCCAGGAATGTTGTAAACTATTACATCCTAGTTGTTAGGTTGCTTTAGGTTAGGATATATATCGTTATAGACTTATATAATGTTCCCACCGAGACGTGGGAACCGACATGCCAGTTATGTTGTAAAATATTACATCCCAGAAGTTAGGTTGCTTTGGGTTAGGATATGCAACGTTATAGACGTATATTGTCCCAATCGAGAAGCAGGCGACGACACGCCAGGAATGTTGTAAAATATTACATCCGAGATGTTAGGTTGCCCTAGGCTAGGATATATGACGTTATAGACGTATATAATGTTCCCACCGAGAAATAGGGGCCGACGCGTCAGGAATGTTGTAAAATATTACATCCGATATGTTAGGTTGCCTTAGGCTAGGATATATAACGTGATAGACGTATATAATGTTCCGACCGAGAAATAGGGGCCGACGCGTCAGGAATGTTGTAAAATATTACATCTCAGATGTTAGGTTGCGTTGGGTTAGGATATACAACGTTATAGACGTATATAATGTCCCCTTTGAGAAGCAGGCGACGACACGCCAGAATGTTGTAAAATATTACATTCGACATGTTAGGTTGCCTTAGGCTAGGATATGTAACGTTATAGACGTATATAATATTCCCACCGAGAAATAGGGGCCGACGCGTCAGGAATGTTGGAAAATATTACACCCGAAATGTTAGGTTCCCTTAGGTTAGGATATACCACGTTATAGACGTATATAATATTCCCACCGAGAAATAGGGCCCGACGCGTCAGGAATGTTATAAAATATTACACCCGAAATGTTAGGTTCCCTTAGGTTAGGATATACAACGTTATAGATGTATATAATGTCCCCATCGCGAAGTAGGCGACGACACGCCAGGAATGTTGTAAAATATTACTTTCGACATGTTAGGTTGCCTTAGGCTACGATATATAACGTTATAGACGTATATAATGTTCACGCCGAGAAATAGGGGCCGACGCGTCAGGAATGTTGTAAAATATTACACCCGAGATGTTAGGTTCCCTTAGGTTAGCATATACAACGTTATAGACGGATAGAATGTTCCCACCGAGATGCAGGGACCGACATGCTAGGAATGTTGTAAAATATTACATCCGAGTTGTTAGGTTGCTTTAGGTTAGGATGTACAACGTTATAGACGTATATAATGTCGCCTTTGAGAAGCAGGCGACGACACGCCAGAATGTTGTAAAATATTACATTCGATATGTTAGGTTGCCTTAGGCTAGGATATGTAACGTTATAGACGTATATAATATTCCCACCGAGAAAAAGGGGCCGACGCGTCAGGAATGTTGTAAAATATTACATCCGATATGTTAGGTTCCCTTAGGGTAGGATATATAACGTTATAGACGTATATAATATTCCCACCGGGAAATAGGGGCCGACGCGTCAAGAATGTTGTAAAATGTTACACCCGAGATGTTAGGTTCCCTTAGGTTAGCATATACAACGTTATAGACGGATAGAATGTTCCCACCGAGATGCAGGGACCGACATGCCAGGAATGTTGTAAACTATTACATCCTAGTTTTTAGGTTGCTTTAGGTTAGGATATATATCGTTATAGACTTATATAATGTTCCCACCGAGACGTGGGAACCGACATGCCAGGAATGTTGTAAAATATTACATCCCAGAAGTTAGGTTGCTTTGGGTTAGGATATGCAACGTTATAGACGTATATTGTCCCAATCGAGAAGCAGGCGACGACACGCCAGGAATGTTGTAAAATATTACATCCGAGATGTTAGGTTGCCTTAGGCTAGGATATATGACGTTATAGACGTATAGAATGTTCCCACCGAGAAGTAGGGGCCGGCGCGCCAGGAATGCTGTAAAATATTACATTCGACATGTTAGGTTGCCTTAGGTTAGGATATATAGCGTTATAGACGTATATAATGTTCCCACCGAAAAGTAGGTGCCGACGTGCCAGGAATGTTGTAAAATATTACATTCCGCATGTTAGGTAGCCTTAGGTTAGGATAGATAACGTTATTGACTTCTATAATGTTCCCACCGAGAAGTTGGGACTGACGCGCCAGGAATGTTGTAATATATTACATTCGACGTGTTCGGATTGCCTTAGGCTAGGATATATAACGTTATAGACGTATATGATATTCCCACCGAGAAGTACGGGCCGACACGTCAGGAATGTTGTCAAATATTACATCCGAGATGTTAGGTTCCCTTAGGTTAGGATATATAACGTTATTGATTTATATAATGTTCCCACCTAGAAATAGGGGCCAACGCTCTTGGTATGTTGTAAAATATTACATTCGACATGTTATGTTGCCTTAGGATAGGATATGTAACATTATAGACGTATATAATGTTGCCACCGTGAAGTAGGGGTCAACGAGCCAGGACTGTGGTAAAATAGTACATTCACCATGTTAGGTTGCCTTAGGTTAGGATATATAACGTTATAGACGTATATACTGTTCCCACCGAGAAGTAGTTGCCGACGCGCCAGGAATGTTGTAAAATATTAAATTCGACATGCTATGTTGCCTTAAGCTAGGATATATAACGTTATAGACGTATATAACGTTCCCACCGAGAAGTAGGGGCCGAAGTGCTGGAATGTTGTAATATATTACATTCGACATGTTAGGATTGCCTTAGGCTAGGATATATAGCGATATAGACGTATATAATGTTCCCACCGAGAAGTAGGGGCCGAAGTGACTGGAATATTGCAAAATATTACATTGGACATGTTAGGTTCCCTTAGGTTAGGATATATAACGTTATAGACGTATATAATGTTCCCACCGAGAAGTAGGGGCCGACGAGCCAGGAATGTTGTAAAATATTACAATCGACATGTTAGGTAGCCGTAGGTTAGGATATATAACGTTATTGACTTCTATAATGTTCCCACCGAGAAGTAGGTGCCGACGCGCCAGGAATGTTGTAAAATATTACAACCCATACGTTAGGTTGCCCTAGGCTAGGATATATAACGCTATAGACGTATATACTGTTCCCATCGGGAAGTAGGGTCCGGCCCGCCAGGAATGTAGTAAAATATTACATCCGAGATGTTAGGTTGCCTTGGGCTAGGATATATAACATTATAGACGTATATAATGTTCCCACCGAGAAATAGGGGCCGACGCGTCAGGAATGTTGTAAAATATTACATCCGATATGTTAGGTTCCCTTAGGTTAGGATATATAACGTTATAGACGTATATAATAATCCCACCGGGAAATAGGGGCCGACGCGTCAAGAATGTTGTAAAATGTTACACCCGAGATGTTAGGTTCCCTTAGGTTAGCATATACAACGTTATAGACGGATAGAATGTTCCCACCGAGATGCAGGGACCGACATGCCAGGAATGTTGTAAACTATTACATCCTAGTTGTTAGGTTGCTTTAGGTTAGGATATATATCGTTATGGACTTATATAATGTTCCCACCGAGACGTGGGAACCGACATGCCAGGAATGTTGTAAAATATTACATCCCACAAGTTAGGTTGCTTTGGGTTAGGATATGCAACGTTATAGACGTATATTGTCCCAATCGAGAAGCAGGCGACGACACGCCAGGAATGTTGTAAAATATTACATCCGAGATGTTAGGTTGCCTTAGGCTAGGATATATGACGTTATAGACGTATATAATGTTCCCACCGAGAAATAGGGGCCGACGCGTCAGGAATGTTGTAAAATATTACACCCGATATGTTAGGTTGCCTTAGGCTAGGATATATAACGTGATAGACGTATATAATGTTCCGACCGAGAAATAGGGGCCGACGCGTCAGGAATGTTGTAAAATATTACATCTCAGATGTTAGGCTGCGTTGGGTTAGGATATACAACGTTATAGACGTATATAATGTCCCCTTTGAGAAGCAGGCGACGACACGCCAGAATGTTGTAAAATATTACATTCGACATGTTAGGTTGCCTTAGGCTAGGATATGTAACGTTATAGACGTATATAATATTCCCACCGAGAAATAGGGGCCGACGCGTCAGGAATGTTGCAAAATATTACACCCGAAATGTTAGGTTCCCTTAGGTTAGGATATACCACGTTATAGACGTATATAATATTCCCACCGAGAAATAGGGCCCGACGCGTCAGGAATGTTATAAAATATTACACCCGAAATGTTAGGTTCCCTTAGGTTAGGATATACAACGTTATAGATGTATATAATGTCCCCATCGCGAAGTAGGCGACGACACGCCAGGAATGTTGTAAAATATTACTTTCGACATGTTAGGTTGCCTTAGGCTACGATATATAACGTTATAGACGTATATAATATTCCCACCGGGAAATAGGGGCCGACGCGTCAGGAATGTTGTAAAATATTACATCCCAGATGTTAGGTTGCGTTAGGTTAGGATATACAACGTTATAGACGTATATAATGTCCCCTTTGAGAAGCAGGCGACGACACGCCAGAATGTTGTAAAATATTACATTCGACATGTTAGGTTGCCTTAGGCTAGGATATGTAACGTTATAGACGTGTATAACATTGCCACCGAGAAATAGGGGCCGACGCGTCAGGAATGTTGCAAAATATTACACCCGAGATGTTAGGTTCCCTTCGGTTAGCATATACAACGTTATAGACGGATAGAATGTTCCCACCGAGATGCAGGGACCGACATGCCAGGAATGTTGTAAAATATTACATCCGTGTTGTTAGGTTGCTTTAGGTTAGGATATACAACGTTATAGACGTATATAATGTCCCCATCGAGAAGTAGGCGACGACACGCCAGGAATGTTGTAAAATATTACATTCGACATGTTAGGTTGCCTTAGGCTAGGATATATAACGTTATAGACGTATATAATGTTCCCACCGAAAAATACGGGCCGACGCGTCAGGAATGTTGTAAAATATTACACCCGAGATGTTAGGTTCCCTTAGGTTAGGATATACAACGTTATAGACGTATAGTATGTTCCCACCGAGATGTAAGGACCGACATGCCAGGAATGTTGTAAAATATTACATCCGAGATGTTAGGTTGCGTTAGGTTAGGATATACAACGTTATAGACGTATATAATGTCCCCATCGAGAAGCAGGCGACGACACGCCAGGAATGTTATAAAATATTACATTCGAGATGTTAGGTTTCCTTAGGTTAGGATATACAACGTTATAGATGTATATAATGACCCTATCGAGAAGTAGGCGACGACACTCCAGGAATGTTGTAAAATATTACATCCCAGATATTAGGTTGCGTTAGGTAAGGATATACAACGTTATAGACGTATATTATGTCCCCATCGAGAAGCAGGCGACGACACGCCAGGAATGTTGTAAAATATTACATTCGACATGTTAGGTTGCCTTAGACTAGGATATATAACGTTATAGACGTATATAATGTTCCCACCGAAAAATAGGGGCCGACGCGTCAGGAATGTTGTAAAATATTACATCCGAGGTGTTAGGTTGCCTTAGGTTAGGATATATATCGTTATAGACGTATACAATGTTTCCACCGAGAAGTAGGGACCGATATGCCAGGAATGTTGTAAAATATTACATCCGAGATGTTAGGTTGCCTTAGGTTATGATATATAACGTTATAGACGTATGTAATATTCCCATCGAGAAGCAGGCGACGACACGCCGGGAATGACGTAAAATATTACATTCGACATGTTAGGTCGCCTTAGGCTAGGATATATAACGTTATAGACGTATACAATGTTCCCACCGAGAAGTACGTTCCTACACGCCAGGAATGTTGTCAACTATTACATCCGAGGTGTTAGGTTGCCTTAGGTTAGGATATATATCGTTATAGACGTATATAATGTTCCCACCGAGACGTAGGGACCGACATGCAAGGAATGTTGTAAAATATTACATCCCAAATGTTAGGTTGCGATAGGTTAGGATATACAACGTTATAGACGTATATAATCTCCCCATCGAGAAGCAGGCGACGACACGCAAGAATGTTGTAAAATATTACATCCGAGATGTTAGGTTGCCTTAGGTTAGGATATACAATGTTATTGATGTATACTATGTCCCCATCGAGAAGCAGGCGACGACACGCCAGGAATGTTGTAAAATATTACATTCGACATGTTAGGTTGCCTTAGACTAGGATATATAACGTTATAGACGTATATAATGTTCCCACCGAAAAATAGGGGCCGACGCGTCAGGAATGTTGTAAAATATTACATTCGACATGTTAGGAGGCCTTAGGCTAGGATATACAACGCTATTGACGTATATAATGTTCCCACCGAGAAGTACGGGCGGACACGCCAGGAATTTTGTCAACTATTACATCCGAGATGTTAGGTTGCCTTAGGTTAGGATATATAACGTTATAGACGTATATAATGTCCCCATCCAGAAGTAGGCGACGACACGCCAGGAAGATTACATCCCAGATGTTAGGTTGCGTTAGGTTAGGATACACAACGTTATGGACTTATATAATGTTCCCATCGAGAAGCAGGCGACGACACGCCAGGAATGATGTAAAATATTACATTCGACATGTTAGGTCGCCTTAGGCTAGGATATATAACGTTATAGACGTATACAATGTTCCCACCGAGAAGTACGGGCCTACACGCCAGGAATGTTGTCAGCTATTACATCCGAAGTGTTAGGTTGCCTTAGGTTAGGATATATATCGTTATAGACGTATATAATTTTCCCACCGAGACGTAGGCACCGACATGCAAGGAATGTTGTAAAATATTACATCCCAAATGTTAGGTTGCGTTAGGTTAGGATATACAACGTTATAGACGTATATAATCTCCCCATCGAGAAGCAGGCGACGACACGCCAGAATGTTGTAAAATATTACATCCGAGATGTTAGGTTGCCTTAGGTTAGGATATACAATGTTATAGATGTATATAATGTCCCCATCGAGAAGTAGGCGACGACACGCCAGGAATGTTGTAAAATATTACATCCGAGATGTTAGGTTGCCTTAGGCTAGGATATATAACGTTATAGACGTATACAATGTTCCCACCGAGAAGTACGGGCCTACACGACAGGAATGTTGTCAGCTATTACATCCGAGGTGTTAGGTTGCCTTAGGTTATGATATATAACGTTATAGACGTATATAATATTCCCACCGAGAAGTAGGGACCGATATGCCAGGAATGTTGTAAAATATTACATCCGAGATGTTAGGTTCCCTTAGGTTTGGATATATATCGTTATAGACGTATATAATGTCCCTGCCGAGACTTGGGGACCGACATGCCAGGAATCTTGTAAAATATTAGATCCCAGATGTTAGGTTGCGTTAGGTTAGGATACACAACTTCATAGACGTATATAATGTTCCCATCGAGAAGCAGGCGACGCCAAGCCAGGAATGATGTAAAATATTACATTCGACAAGTTAGGTCGCCTTAGGCTAGGATATATAGCGTTATAGACGTATACAATGTTCCCACCGAGAAGTACGGGCCTACACGCCAGGAATGTTGTCAACTATTACATCCGAGGTGTTAGGTTCCCTTAGGTTAGGATATACAATGTTATAGATGTATAGAATGTCCCCATCGAGAAGTAGGCGACGACACGCCAGGAATGTTGTAAAATATTACATCCGAGATGTTAGGTTGCCTTAGGCTAGGATATATATCGTTATAGACGTATACAATGTTTGCACCGAGAAGTAGGGACCGATATGCCAGGAATATTGTAAAATATTACATCCGAGATGTTAGGTTGCCTTAGGTTAGGATATACAATGTTATAGATGTATATAATCTCCCCATCGAGAAGCAGGCGAGGACACGCCAGAATGTTGTAAAATATTACATCCGAGACGTTAGGTTGCCTTAGGGTAGGATATACAATGTTACAGATGTATACAATGTTTCCACCGAGAAGTAGGGACCGATATGCCAGGAATGTTGTAAAATATTACATCCCAAATGGTATGTTGCCTTAGGTTAGGATATACGATGTTATAGATGTATATAATGTCCCCATCGAGAAGTAGGCGACTACACGCCAGGAATGTTGTAAAATATTACATTCGACATGTTAGGTTGCCTTAGGCTAGGATATATAACGTTATAGACGTATAGTATGTTCCCACCGAGATGTAGGGACCGACATGCCAGGAATGTTGTAAAATATTACATCCGAGATGTTAGGTTCCCTTAGATTTGGATATATATCGTTGTAGACGTATATAATGTTCCTACCGAGACTTGGGGACCGACATGCCAGGAATATTGTAAAATATTACATCCCAGATGTTAGGTTGCTTTAGGTTAGGATATACAACATTGTAGACGTATATAATGTCCCCATCGCGAAGCAGGAGACGACACGCCAGAATGTTGTCAACTATTACATCCGAGGTGTTAGGTTGCCTTAGGTTAGGATATATATCGTTATAGACGTATATAAAGATCCCACCGAGTAATAGGGGCTGACGCGACAGCAATGTTGTAAAACATTACATCCCAAATGATAGGTTGCGTTAGGTTAGTATATACAACGTTATAGACGTATATAATGTCCCCATCGAGAAGCAGGCGACGACACGCCAGAATGTTGTAAGATATTACGTCCGAGATGTTAGGTTGCCTTAGGTTAGGATATACAGTGTTATAGATGTATATTATGTCCCCATCGAGAAGCAGGCGACTACACGCCAGGAATGTTGTAAAATATTACATTCGACATGTTAGGTTGCCTTAGACTAGGATATATATCGTTATAGACGTATATAATGTTCCCATCGAGAAGTAGGCAACGACACGCCAGGAATGTTGTAAAATATTACATCCGAGATGTTAGGTTGCCTTAGGCTAGGATATATATTGATATAGACGTATACAATGTTTCCACCGAGAAGTAGGGACCAATATGCCAGGAATGTTGTAAAATATTACATCCCAGATGTTCGGTTGCCTTAGGTTATGATATATAACGTTATAGACGTATATAATGTTCCCATCGAGAAGCAGGCGACGACACGCCGGGAATGATGTAAAATATTACATTCGACATGTTAGGTCGCCTTAGGCTAGGATATATAACGTTATAGACGTATACAATGTTCCCACCGAGACGTACGTTCCTACACGCCAGGAATGTTGTCAACTATTACATCCGAGGTGTTAGGTTGCCTTAGGTTAGGATATATATCATTATAGGCGTATATAATGTTCCCACCGAGACGTAGGCACCGACATGCAAGGAATGTTGTAAAATATTACATCCCAAATATTAGGTTGCGATAGGTTAGGATATACAACGTTATAGACGTATATAATCTCCCTATCGAGAAGCAGGCGACGACACGCAAGAATGTTGTAAAATATTACATCCGAGATGTTAGGTTGCCTTAGGTTAGGATATACAATGTTATAGATGTATATAATGTCCCCATCGAGAAGTAGGCGACGACACGCCAGGAATGTTGTAAAATATTACATCCGAAATGTTAGGTTGCCTTAGGCTAGGATATATATCGTTATAGACGTATACAATGTTTGCACCGAGAAGTAGGGACCGATATGCCAGGAATGTTGTAAAATATTACATCCGAGATGTTAGGTTGCCTTAGGTTATGATATATAACGTTATAGACGTATATAATATTCCCACCGAGAAGTAGGGACCGACATGCCAGGAATGTTGTAAAATATTACATCCGAGATGTTAGGTTCCCTTAGGTTTGGATATATATCGTTGTAGACGTATATAATGTTCCTACCGAGACTTGGGGACCGACATGCCAGGAATCTTGTAAAATATTACATCCCAGATGTTAGGTTGCTTTAGGTTAGGATATACAACGTTATAGACGTATATAATGTTCCCATCGAGAGGCAGGCGACGACACGCCTGGAATGTTGTAAAATATTAGATCCGAGATGTTAGGTTGCCTTAGGCTAGGATATATATCGTTATAGACGTATACAATGTTTCCACCGAGAAGTAGGGACCGATATGCCAGGAATGTTGTAAAATATTACATCCGAGAAGTTAGGTTGCCTTAGGTAATGATATATAACGTTATAGACGTATATAATATTCCCACCGAGAAGTAGGGACCGACATGCCAGGAATGTTGTAAAATATTACATCCGAGATGTTAGGTTCCCTTACGTTTAGATATATATCGTTATAGACGTATATAATGTTCCTACCGAGACTTGGGGACCGACATGCCAGGAATCTTGTAAAATATTACATCCCAGATGTTAGGTTGCGTTAGGTTAGGATATACAACGTTATAGACGTATATAATGTCCCCATCGAGAAGCAGGCGACGACACGCCGGGAATGTTGTAAAATATTACATCCGAGATGTTAGGTTGCCTTAGGCTAGGATATATATCGTTATAGACGTATACAATGTTTCCACCGAGAAGTAGGGACCGATATGCCAGGACTGTTGTAAAATATTCCATCCCAGATGTTAGGTTGCATTGGGTTAGGATATACAATGTTATAGATGTATATAATGTCCCCATCGAGAAGTAGGCGACGACACGTCAGGAATGTTGTAAAATATTACATTCGACATGTTAGGAGGCCTTAGGCTAGGATATACAACGTTATAGACGTATATAATGTTCCCACCGAGAAGTACGGGCGGACACGCGAGGAATTTTGTCAACTATTACATCCGAGATGTTAGGTTGCCTTAGGTTAGGATATATAACGTTATAGACGTATATAATGTCCCCATCCAGAAGTAGGCGACGACACGCCAGGAAGATTACATCCCAGATGTTAGGTTGCGTTAGGTTAGGATACACAACGTTATAGACTTATATAATGTTCCCATCGAGAAGCAGGCGACGACACGCCAGGAATGATGTAAAATATTACATTCGACATGTTAGGTCGCCTTAGGCTAGGATATATAACGTTATAGACGTATACAATGTTCCCACCGAGAAGTACGGGCCTACACGCCAGGAATGTTGTCAGCTATTACATCCGAAGTGTTAGGTTGCCTTAGGTTAGGATATATATCGTTATAGACGTATATAATGTTCCCACCGAGACGTAGGCACCGACATGCAAGGAATGTTGTAAAATATTACATCCCAAATGTTAGGTTGCGTTAGGTTAGGATATACAACGTTATAGACGTATATAATCTCCCCATCGAGAAGCAGGCGACGACACGCCAGAATGTTGTAAAATATTACATCCGAGATGTTAGGTTGCCTTAGGTTAGGATATACAATGTTATAGATGTATATAATGTCCCCATCGAGAAGTAGGCGACGACACGCCAGGAATGTTGTAAAATATTACATCCGAGATGTAATGTTGCCTTAGGCTAGGATATATAACGTTATAGACGTATACAATGTTCCCACCGAGAAGTACGGGCCTACACGCCAGGAATGTTGTCAGCTATTACATCCGAGGTGTTAGGTTCCCTTAGGTTAGGATATACAATGTTATAGATGTATAGAATGTCCCCATCGAGAAGTAGGCGACGACACGCCAGGAATGTTGTACAATATTAGATCCGAGATGTTAGGTTGCCTTAGGCTAGGATATATATCGTTATAGACGTATACAATGTTTGCACCGAGAAGTAGGGACCGATATGCCAGGAATATTGTAAAATATTACATCCGAGATGTTAGGTTGCCTTAGGTTAGGATATACAATGTTATAGATGTATATAATCTCCCCATCGAGAAGCAGGCGAGGACACGCCAGAATGTTGTAAAATATTACATCCGAGACGTTAGGTTGCCTTAGGGTAGGATATACAATGTTACAGATGTATACAATGTTTCCACCGAGAAGTAGGGACCGATATGCCAGGAATGTTGTAAAATATTACATCCCAAATGGTATGTTGCCTTAGGTTAGGATATACAATGTTATAGATGTATATAATGTCCCCATCGAGAAGTAGGCGACGACACGCCAGGAATGTTGTAAAATATTACATTCGACATGTTAGGTAGCCTTAGGCTAGGATATATAACGTTATAGACGTATAGAATGTTGCCACCGAAAAATAGGGGCCGACGCGTCAGGAATGTTGTAAAATATTACACCCGAGATGTTAGGTTCCCTTAGGTTAGGATATACAACGTTATAGACGTATAGTATGTTCCCACCGAGATGTAGGGACCGACATGCCAGGAATGTTGTAAAATATTACATCCGAGATGTTAGGTTGCGTTAGGTTAGAATATACAACGTTATAGACGTATATAATGTCCCCATCGAGAAGCAGGCGACGACACGCCAGGAATGTTATAAAATATTACATTCGAGATGTTAGGTTGCCTTAGGTTAGGATATACAACGTTATAGATGGATATAATGGCCCTATCTAGAAGTAGGCGACGACACCCCAGGAATGTTGTAAAATATTACATCCCAGATATTAGGTTGTGTTAGGTTAGGATATACAACGTTATAGACGTATATAATGTCCCCATCGAGAAGCAGGCGACGACACGCCTGGAATGTTGTAAAATATTACATTCGACATGTTATGTGGCCTTAGGCTAGGATATATATCGTTATAGACGTATAGAATGTTTCCACCGAGAAGTAGGGACCGATATGCCAGGCATGTTGTAAAATATTACATCCGAGGTGTTAGGTTGCCTTAGGTTAGGATATATATCGTTATAGACGTATATAATGTTCTCACCGAGACGTTGGCACCGACATGCAAGGAATTGTTGTAAAATATTACATCCGAAACGTTAGGTTGCGTTAGGTTAGGATATACAACGTTATAGACGTATATAATCTCCCCATCGAGAAGCAGGCGACGACACGCCAGAATGTTGTAAAATATTACATCCGAGATGTTAGGTTGCCTTAGGTTAGGATATACAATGCTATAGATGTATAGAATGTCCCCATCGAGAAGTAGGCGACGACACGCCAGGAATGTTGTAAAATATTACATCCGAGATGTTAGGTTGCCTTAGGCTAGGATATATATCGTTATAGACGTATACAATGTTTGCACCGAGAAGTAGGGACCGATATGCCAGGAATATTGTAAAATATTACATCCGAGATGTTAGGTTGCCTTAGGTTAGGATATACAATGTTATAGATGTATATAATCTCCCCTTCGAGAAGTAGGCGACGACACGCCAGGAATGTTGTAAAATATTACATTCGACATGTTAGGTTGCCTTAGGCTAGGATATATAACGTTATAGACGTATATAATGTTCCCACCGAAAAATAGGGGCCAACGCGTCAGGAATGTTGTAAAATATTACACCCGAGATGTTAGGTTCCCTTAGGTTAGGATATACAACGTTATAGACGTATAGTATGTTCCCACCGAGATGTAGGGACCGACATGCCAGGAATGTTGTAAAATATTACATCCGAGATGTTAGGTTGCGTTAGGTTAGGATATACAACGTTATAGACGTATATAATGTCCCCATCGAGAAGCAGGCGACGACACGCCAGGAATGTTATAAAATATTACATTCGAGATGTTAGGTTTCCTTAGGTTAGGATATACAACGTTATAGATGTATATAATGACCCTATCGAGAAGTAGGCGACGACACTCCAGGAATGTTGTAAAATATTACATCCCAGATATTA
This sequence comes from Xylocopa violacea, assembly GCA_963969225.1. NCBI lineage: Eukaryota > Metazoa > Arthropoda > Insecta > Hymenoptera > Apidae > Xylocopa > Xylocopa violacea. The sequence goes on from CAXAJV010000857.1 coordinate 4,448,762, forward strand.
GGTTGCGTTAGGTAAGGATAAACAACGTTATAGACGTATATTATGTCCCCATCGAGAAGCAGGCGACGACACGCCAGGAATGTTGTAAAATATTACATTCGACATGTTAGGTTGCCTTAGACTAGGATATATAACGTTATAGACGTATATAATGTTCCCACCGAAAAATAGGGGCCGACGCGTCAAGAATGTTGTAAAATATTACATCCGAGGTGTTAGGTTGCCTTAGGTTAGGATATATATCGTTATAGACGTATACAATGTTTCCACCGAGAAGTAGGGACCGATATGCCAGGAATGTTGTAAAATATTACATCCGAGATGTTAGGTTGCCTTAGGTTATGATATATAACATTATAGACGTATATAATATTCCCACCGAGAAGTAGGGACCGACATGCCAGGAATCTTGTAAAATATTACATCCCAGATGTTCGGTTGCCTTAGGTTATGATATATAACGTTATAGACGTATATAATGTTCCCATCGAGAAGCAGGCGACGACACGACAGGAATGATGTAAAATATTACATTCGACATGTTAGGTCGCCTTAGGCTAGGATATATAACGTTATAGACGTATACAATGTTCCCACCGAGAAGTACGTTCCTACACGCCAGGAATGTTGTCAACTATTACATCCGAGGTGTTAGGTTGCCTTAGGTTAGGATATATATCGTTATAGACGTATATAATGTTCTCACCGAGACGTAGGCACCGATATGCAAGGAATGTTGTGAAATATTACATCCGAAACGTTAGGTTGCGTTAGGTTAGGATATACAATGTTATAGATGTATAGAGTGTCCCCATCGAGAAGTAGGCGACGACACGCCAGGAATGTTGTAAAATATTACATCCGAGATGTTAGGTTGCCTTAGGCTAGGATATATATCGTTATAGACGTACACAATGTTTGCACCGAGAAGTAGGCACCGACATGCAAGGAATGTTGTAAAATATTACATCCGAAACGTTAGGTTGCGTTCGGTTAGGATATACAATGTTATAGATGTATATAATCTCCCCATCGAGAAGCAGGCGACGACACGCCAGGAATGTTATAAAATATTACATTCGAGATGTTAGGTTTCCTTAGGTTAGGATATACAACGTTATAGATGTATATAATGACCCTATCGAGAAGTAGGCGACGACACTCCAGGAATGATGTAAAATATTACATTCGACATGTTAGGTCGCCTTAGGCTAGGATATATAACGTTATAGACGTATACAATGTTCCCACCGAGAAGTACGTTCCTACACGCCAGGAATGTTGTCAACTATTACATCCGAGGTGTTAGGTTGCCTTAGGTTAGGATGTATATCGTTATAGACGTATATAATGTTCTCACCGAGACGTAGGCACCGATATGCAAGGAATGTTGTGAAATATTACATCCGAAACGTTAGGTTGCGTTAGGTTAGGATATACAATGTTATAGATGTATAGAGTGTCCCCATCGAGAAGTAGGCGACGACACGCCAGGAATGTTGTAAAATATTACATCCGAGATGTTAGGTTGCCTTAGGCTAGGATATATATCGTTATAGACGTACACAATGTTTGCACCGAGAAGTAGGGACCGATATGCCAGGAATATTGTAAAATATTACATCCGAGATGTTAGGTTGCCTTAGGTTAGGATATACAATGTTATAGATGTATATAATGTCCCCATCGAGAAGCAGGCGACGACACGCCAGGAATGTTATAAAATATTACATTCGAGATGTTAGGTTGCCTTAGGTTAGGATATACAACGTTATAGATGTATATAATGGCCCTATCCAGAAGTAGGCGACGACATTCCAGGAATGTTGTAAAATATTACATCCCCGATATTAGGTTGTGTTAGGTTAGGATATACAACGTTATAGACGTATATAATGTCCCCATCGAGAAGCAGGCGACGACACGCCTGGAATGTTGTAAAATATTACATTCGACATGTTATGTGGCCTTAGGCTAGGATATATAACGTTATAGACGTATATAATGTTCCCACCGAGAAGTACGGGCGGACACGCCAGGAATGTTGTCAACTATTACATCCGCGGCGTTAGGTTGCCTTAGGTTAGGATATATATCGCTATAGACGTATATAATGTTCCCACCGAGACGTAGGCACCGACATGGAAGGAATGTTGTAAAATATTACATCCCAAATGTTAGGTTGCGTTAGGTTAGGATATACAATGTTATAGATGTATATAATGTCCCCATCGAGAAGCAGGAGACGACACGCCAGAATGTTGTAAAATATTACATCCGAGATGTTAGGTTGCCTTAGGCTAGGATATATATCGTTATAGACGTATACAATGTTTCCACCGAGAAGTAGGGACCGATATGCCAGGCATGTTGTAAAATATTACATCCGAGGTGTTAGGTTGCCTTATGTTAGGATATATATCGTTATAGACGTATATAATGTTCTCACCGAGACGTAGGCACCGACATGCAAGGAATGTTGTAAAATATTACATCCGAAACGTTAGGTTGCGTTAGGTTAGGATATACAATGTTATAGATGTATATAATCTCCCCATCGAGAAGCAGGCGACGACACGCCAGGAATGTTATAAAATATTACATTCGAGATGTTAGGTTTCCTTAGGTTAGGATATACAACGTTATAGATGTATATAATGACCCTATCGAGAAGTAGGCGACGACACTCCAGGAATGATGTAAAATATTACATTCGACATGTTAGGTCGCCTTAGGCTAGGATATATAACGTTATAGACGTATACAATGTTCCCACCGAGAAGTACGTTCCTACACGCCAGGAATGTTGTCAACTATTACATCCGAGGTGTTAGGTTGCCTTAGGTTAGGATGTATATCGTTATAGACGTATATAATGTTCTCACCGAGACGTAGGCACCGATATGCAAGGAATGTTGTGAAATATTACATCCGAAACGTTAGGTTGCGTTAGGTTAGGATATACAATGTTATAGATGTATAGAGTGTCCCCATCGAGAAGTAGGCGACGACACGCCAGGAATGTTGTAAAATATTACATCCGAGGTGTTAGGTTGCCTTAGGCTAGGATATATATCGTTATAGACGTATACAATGTTTGCACCGAGAAGTAGGGACCGATATGCCAGGAATATTGTAAAATATTACATCCGAGATGTTAGGTTGCCTTAGGTTAGGATATACAATGTTATAGATGTATATAATGTCCCCATCGAGAAGCAGGCGACGACACGCCAGGAATGTTATAAAATATTACATTCGAGATGTTAGGTTGCCTTAGGTTAGGATATACAACGTTATAGATGTATATAATGGCCCTATCCAGAAGTAGGCGACGACACTCCAGGAATGTTGTAAAATATTACATCCCAGATATTAGGTTGTGTTCGGTTAGGATATACAACGTTATAGACATATATAATGTCCCCATCGAGAAGCAGGCGACGACACGCCTGGAATGTTGTAAAATATTACGTTCGACATGTTATGTGGCCTTAGGCTAGGATATATAACGTTATAGACGTATATAATGTTCCCACCGAGAAGTACGGGCGGACACGCCAGGAATGTTGTCAACTATTACATCCGCGGCGTTAGGTTGCCTTAGGTTAGGATATATATCGCTATAGACGTATATAATGTTCCCACCGAGACGTAGGCACCGACATGGAAGGAATGTTGTAAAATATTACATCCCAAATGTTAGGTTGCGTTAGGTTAGGATATACAATGTTATAGATGTATATAATGTCCCCATCGAGAAGCAGGAGACGACACGCCAGAATGTTGTAAAATATTACATCCGAGATGTTAGGTTGCCTTAGGCTAGGATATATATAGTTATAGACGTATACAATGTTCCCACCGAGAAGTAGGCGACGACACGCCAGGAATGTTGTAAAATATTACACCCGAGATGTTAGGTTCCCTTAGGTTAGGATATATAACGTTATAGATGTATATAATGTCCCCATCCAGAAGTAGGCGACGACACGCCAGGAATGTTGTAAAATATTATATTCTACATGTTGGGTTGCCTTAGGATAGGATATATGTCGTTATAGACGTATACATTGTTTCCACCGAGAAGTAGGGACCGACATGCCAGGAATGTTGTAAAATGTTACATCCCAGATGTTAGGTTGCTTTAGGTTAGGATATTCAACGTTATAGACGTATATAATGTCCCCATCGAGATGCAGGAGACGACACGACAGGAATGTTGTAAAATATTACACCCGAGATGTTAGGTTCCCTTAGGTTAGGATATATAACGTTATAGATGTATATAATGTCCCCATCCAGAAGTAGGCGACGACACGCCAGGAATGTTGTAAAATATTACATTCTACAAGTTAGGTTGCCTTAGGCTAGGATATATAACGTTATAGACGTATATAATGTTCCCACCGAGAAATAGGGACTGACGCGTCAGGAATGTTCTAAAATATTACACCCGAGATGTTAGGTTCCCTTAGGTTAGGATATACAGCGTTATAGACGTACAGAATGTCCCCATCGAGAAGCAGGCGACGACACGACAGGAAAGTTGTAAAATATTACATTCGACATGTTAGGTTGCGTTAGGCTAGGATATATATCGTTATAGACGTATACAAAGTTCCCACCGAGAAGTAGGGACCGACATGCCAGGAATGTTGTAAAATATTACATCCGAGTTTGTTAGGTTGCCTTAGGGTAGGATATACAACGTTATAGATGTATATAACGTCCCCATTGAGAAGTAGGCGACGACACGCCAGGAATGTTGTAAAATATTACATTCGACAAGTTAGGTTGCCGTAGGCTAGGATATATAACGTTATAGACGTATATAATGTTCCCACCGAGAAATAGGGACCGACGCGTCAGGAATGTTCTAGAATATTACACCCGAGATGTTAGGTTCCCTTAGGTTAGGAAATACAACGTTATAGACGTATAGAATGTTCCCACCGAGAAATAGGGGCCGACGCGTCAGCAATGTTGTAAAATATTACACCCGAGATGTTAGGTTCCCTTAGGTTAGGATATACAACGTTATAGACGTATAGAATGTTTCCACCGAGAAGTAGGGACCTACATGCCAGGAATGTTCTAAAATATTAAATCCCAGATGTTAGGTTGCGTTAGGTTAGAATATACAACGTTATAGATGTATATAATGTCCCCATCGAGAAGTAGGCGACGACACGCCAGGAATGTTGTAAAATATTACACCCGAGATGTTAGGTTCCCTTAGGTTAGGATATATGACGTTATAGATGTATATAATTTCACTATCCAGGAGTAGGCGACGACACGCCAGGAATGTTGTAAAATATTACATCCCAGATTTTAGGTTGCGTTAGGTTAGAATATACAACGTTATAGACGTATATAATGTCCCCATCGAGATGCAGGAGACGACACGACAGGAATGTTGTAAAATATTACATTCTATATTTTGGGTTGCCTTAGGCTAGGATATATGTCGTTATAGACGTATACATTGTTTCCACCGAGAAGTAGGGACCGACATGCCAGGAATGTTGTAAAATATTACATCCCAGATGTTAGGTTGCTTTAGGTTAGGATATTCAACGTTATAGACGTATATAATGTCCCCATCGAGATGCAGGGGACGACACGACAGGAATGTTGTAAAATATTACATTCGACAAGTTAGGTTGCCGTAGGCTAGGATATATAACGTTATAGACGTATATAATGTTCCCACCGAGAAATAGGGACCGACGCGTCAGGAATGTTCTAGAATATTACACCCGAGATGTTAGGTTCCCTTAGGTTAGGAAATACAACGTTATAGACGTATAGAATGTTCCCACCGAGAAATAGGGGCCGACGCGTCAGCAATGTTGTAAAATATTACACCCGAGATGTTAGGTTCCCTTAGGTTAGGATATACAACGTTATAGACGTATAGAATGTTTCCACCGAGAAGTAGGGACCTACATGCCAGGAATGTTCTAAAATATTAAATCCCAGATGTTAGGTTGCGTTAGGTTAGAATATACAACGTTATAGATGTATATAATGTCCCCATCGAGAAGTAGGCGACGACACGCCAGGAATGTTGTAAAATATTACACCCGAGATGTTAGGTTCCCTTAGGTTAGGATATATGACGTTATAGATGTATATAATGTCCCCATCCAGAAGTAGGCGACGACACGCCAGGAATGTTGTAAAATATTACATCCCAGATGTTAGGTTGCGTTAGGTTAGAATATACAACGTTATAGACGTATATAATATCCCCATCGAGAAGCAGGCGACGACACGCCAGGAATGTTGTAAAATATTACATCCGAGATGTTAGGTTCCCTTAGGTTAGGATATACAACGTTATAGACGTATAGAATGTTCCCACCGAGATGTAGGAACTGACATGCCAGGAATGTTGTAAACTATTACATCCGAGTTGTTAGGTTGTTTTAGGTTAGGATATATATCGTTATAGACTTATATAATGTTCCCACCGAGACGTGGGGACCTACATGCCAGGAATGTTCTAAAATATTAAATCCCAGATGTTAGGTTGCGTTAGGTTAGAATATACAACGTTATAGATGTATATAATGTCCCCATCGAGAAGTAGGCGACGACACGCCAGGAATGTTGTAAAATATTACACCCGAGATGTTAGGTTCCCTTAGGTTAGGATATATGACGTTATAGATGTATATAATGTCCCCATCCAGAAGTAGGCGACGACACGCCAGGAATGTTGTAAAATATTACATCCCAGATGTTAGGTTGCGTTAGGTTAGAATATACAACGTTATAGACGTATATAATATCCCCATCGAGAAGCAGGCGACGACACGACAGGAATGTTGTAAAATATTACATTCGACATGTTAGGTTGCCTTAGGCTAGGATATATATAGTTATAGACGTATACAATGTTCCCACCGAGAAGTAGGCGACGACACGCCAGGAATGTTGTAAAATATTACACCCGAGATGTTAGGTTCCCTTAGGTTAGGATATATAACGTTATAGATGTATATAATGTCCCCATCCAGAAGTAGGCGACGACACGCCAGGAATGTTGTAAAATATTATATTCTACATGTTGGGTTGCCTTAGGATAGGATATATGTCGTTATAGACGTATACATTGTTTCCACCGAGAAGTAGGGACCGACATGCCAGGAATGTTGTAAAATATTACATCCCAGATGTTAGGTTGCTTTAGGTTAGGATATTCAACGTTATAGACGTATATAATGTCCCCATCGAGATGCAGGAGACGACACGACAGGAATGTTGTAAAATATTACACCCGAGATGTTAGGTTCCCTTAGGTTAGGATATATAACACTATAGATGTATATAATGTCCCCATCCAGAAGTAGGCGACGACACGCCAGGAATGTTGTAAAATATTACATTCTACAAGTTAGGTTGCCTTAGGCTAGGATATATAACGTTATAGACGTATATAATGTTCCCACCGAGAAATAGGGACTGACGCGTCAGGAATGTTCTAAAATATTACACCCGAGATGTTAGGTTCCCTTAGGTTAGGATATACAGCGTTATAGACGTACAGAATGTCCCCATCGAGAAGCAGGCGACGACACGACAGGAAAGTTGTAAAATATTACATTCGACATGTTAGGTTGCGTTAGGCTAGGATATATATCGTTATAGACGTATACAAAGTTCCCACCGAGAAGTAGGGACCGACATGCCAGGAATGTTGTAAAATATTACATTCGACAAGTTAGGTTGCCGTAGGCTAGGATATATAACGTTATAGACGTATATAATGTTCCCACCGAGAAATAGGGACCGACGCGTCAGGAATGTTCTAGAATATTACACCCGAGATGTTAGGTTCCCTTAGGTTAGGAAATACAACGTTATAGACGTATAGAATGTTCCCACCGAGAAATAGGGGCCGACGCGTCAGCAATGTTGTAAAATATTACACCCGAGATGTTAGGTTCCCTTAGGTTAGGATATACAACGTTATAGACGTATAGAATGTTTCCACCGGGAAGTAGGGACCTACATGCCAGGAATGTTCTAAAATATTAAATCCCAGATGTTAGGTTGCGTTAGGTTAGAATATACAACGTTATAGATGTATATAATGTCCCCATCGAGAAGTAGGCGACGACACGCCAGGAATGTTGTAAAATATTATATTCTACATGTTGGGTTGCCTTAGGATAGGATATATGTCGTTATAGACGTATACTTTGTTTCCACCGAGAAGTAGGGACCGACATGCCAGGAATGTTGTAAAATATTACATCCCAGATGTTAGGTTGCTTTAGGTTAGGATATTCAACGTTATAGACGTATATAATGTCCCCATCGAGATGCAGGAGACGACACGACAGGAATGTTGTAAAATATTACACCCGAGATGTTAGGTTCCCTTAGGTTAGAATATATAACGTTATAGATGTATATAATGTCCCCATCCAGAAGTAGGCGACGACACGCCAGGAATGTTGTAAAATATTACATTCTACAAGTTAGGTTGCCTTAGGCTAGGATATATAACGTTATAGACGTATATAATGTTCCCACCGAGAAATAGGGACTGACGCGTCAGGAATGTTCTAAAATATTACACCCGAGATGTTAGGTTCCCTTAGGTTAGGATATACAGCGTTATAGACGTACAGAATGTCCCCACCGAGAAGCAGGCGACGACACGACAGGAAAGTTGTAAAATATTACATTCGACATGTTAGGTTGCGTTAGGCTAGGATATATATCGTTATAGACGTATACAAAGTTCCCACCGAGAAGTAGGGACCGACATGCCAGGAATGTTGTAAAATATTACATCCGAGTTTGTTAGGTTGCCTTAGGGTAGGATATACAACGTTTTAGATGTATATAACGTCCCCATTGAGAAGTAGGCGACGACACGCCAGGAATGTTGTAAAATATTACATTCGACAAGTTAGGTTGCCGTAGGCTAGGATATATAACGTTATAGACGTATATAATGTTCCCACCGAGAAATAGGGACCGACGCGTCAGGAATGTTCTAGAATATTACACCCGAGATGTTAGGTTCCCTTAGGTTAGGAAATACAACGTTATAGACGTATAGAATGTTCCCACCGAGAAATAGGGGCCGACGCGTCAGCAATGTTGTAAAATATTACACCCGAGATGTTAGGTTCCCTTAGGTTAGGATATACAACGTTATAGACGTATAGAATGTTTCCACCGAGAAGTAGGGACCTACATGCCAGGAATGTTCTAAAATATTAAATCCCAGATGTTAGGTTGCTTTAGGATATGATATATATCGTTATAGACGTATATAATGTTCCCACCGAGACGTGGGGACCGACATGCCAGGGATCTTGTAAAATATTACATCCCAGATGTTATGTTGCTTTAGGTTAGGATATTCAACGTTATAGACGTACAAAAAGTCCCCATCGAGAAGCAGGCGACGACACGCCAGGAATGTTGTAATATATAACATCCGAGATGTTATGTTGCCATACGTTAGGATATGTAACGTTATAGACGTATATAATGTTCCCACGAAAAGTAGCAGCCGAAGCGCCAGGAATGTTGTAAAATATTACATCCGAGATGTTAGGTTGCCTTAGGTTAGGATATATATCGTTATAGACGTATAGAATGTTCCCACCGAGAAGTAGGGACCTACATGCCAGGAATGTTGTAAAATATTACATCCGAGATGTTAGGTTGCCTTAGGTTAGGATATACAACGTTATAGATGTATATAATGTCCCCATCGAGAAGTAGGCGACGACACGCCAGGAATGTGGTAAAATATTACATTCTACAAGTTAGGTTTCCTTAGGTTATGATATACAACGTTATAGACGTATAGAATGTTCCCACCGAGAAATAGGGGCCGACGCGTCAGCAATGTTGTAAAATATTACATTCGACATGTTAGGTTCCCTTAGGTTAGGATATACAACGTTATAGACGTATACAATGTTCCCACCGAGAAGTAGGGACCGACATGCCAGGAATGTTGTAAAATATTACATCCGAGATGTTAGGTTGCCTTAGGTTAGGATATACAACGTTGTAGATGTATATAATGTCCCCATCGAGAAGTAGGCGACGAAACGCCAGGAATGTTGTAAAATATTACATTCTACATGTTGGGTTGCCTTAGGCTAGGATATATATCGATATAGACGTATACATTGTTTCCACCGAGAAGTAGGGACCGACATGCCAGGAATGTTGTAAAATATTACATCCGAGATGTTAGGTTGCTTTAGGTCATGATATATATCGTTATAGACGTATATAATGTTCCCACCGAGACGTGGGGACCGACATGCCAGGGATCTTGTAAAATATTACATCCCAGATGTTAGGTTGCTTTAGGTTAGGATATTCAACGTTATAGACGTACATAAAGTCCCCATCGAGAAGCAGGCGACGACACGCCAGGAATGTTGTAATATATAACATCCGAGATGTTATGTTGCCATACGTTAGGATATGTAACGTTATAGACGTATATAATGTTCCCAGCGAAAAGTAGCAGCCGAAGCGCCAGGAATGTTGTGAAATATTACATCCGAGATATTAGGTTGCCTTAGGCTAGGATATATAACGTTATAGACGTATACAATATTCCCACCGAGAAATAGCGGCCGACGCGTCAGGAATGTTGTAAAAAATTACACCCGAGATGTTAGGTTCCCTTAGGTTAGGATATATGACGTTATAGATGTATATAATGTCCCCATCGAGAAGTAGACGACGACACGCCAGGAATGTTGTAAAATATTACATTCTACATGTTGGGTTGCCTTAGGCTAGGATATATATCGTTATAGACGTATACATTGTTTCCACCGAGAAGTAGGGACCGACATGCCAGTAATGTTGTAAAATATTACATCCCAGATGTTAGGTTGCGTTAGGTTAGTATATACAAGATTATAGATGTATATAATGTCCCCATCGAGAAGTAGGCGACGACACGCCAGGAATGTTGTAAAATATTACACCCGAGATGTTAGGTTCCCTTAGGTTAGGATATATGACGTTATAGATGTATATAATGTCCCCATCCAGAAGTAGGCGACGACACGCCAGGAATGCTGTAAAATATTACATCCCAGATGTTAGGTTGCGTTAGGTTAGGATATATGACGTTATAGATGTATATAATGTCCCCATCCAGAAGTAGGCGACGACACGCCAGGAATGTTGTAAAATATTACATCCGAGATGTAAGGTTCCGTTAGGTTAGGATATATATCGTTATAGACGTATATAACGTTCCCACCGAGACGTAGGGACCGACATGCCAGGAATGTTGTAAAATATTACATCCCAGATGTTAGGTTGCGTTAGGTTAGTATATACAAGATTATAGATGTATATAATGTCCCCATCGAGAAGTAGGCTACGACACGCCAGGAATGTTGTAAAATATTACACCCGAGATGTTAGGTTCCCTTAGGTTAGGATATACAACGTTATAGACGTATCTCATGTCCCCATCGAGAAGCACGCGACGACACGCCAGGAATGTTGTAAAATATTACATTCTACAAGTTAGGTTGCCTTAGGCTAGGATATATAACGTTATAGACGTATATAATGTTCCCAGCGAAAAGTAGCAGCCGAAGCGCCAGGAATGTTGTGAAATATTACATCCGAGATATTAGGTCGCCTTAGGCTAGGATATATAACGTTATAGACGTATATAATGTTCCCACCGAAAAATAGGGGCCGACGCGTCAGGAATGTTGTAAAATATTACATCCGAGATGTTAGGTTGCGTTAGGTTAGGATATACAACGTTATAGACGTATATAATATCCCCATCGAGAAGCAGGCGGCGACACGCCAGGAATGTTATAAAATATTACATTCGAGATGTTAGGTTGCCTTAGGTTAGGATATACAACGTTATAGATGTATATTATGACCTTAGCCAGAAGTAGGCGACGACACTCCAGGAATGTTGTAAAATATTACATCCCAGATGTTAGGTTGCCTTAGGTTATGATATATAACGTTATAGACGTATATAATATTCCCACCGAGAAGTAGGGACCGACATGCCAGGAATGTTGTAAAATATTACATCCGAGATGTTAGGTTCCCTTAGGTTTGGATATATATCGTTATAGACGTATATAATGTTCCTACCGAGACTTGGGGACCGACATGCCAGGAATCTTGTAAAATATTACATCCCAGATGTTAGGTTGCTTTAGGTTAGGATATACAACGTTATAGACGTATATTATGTCCCCATCGAGAAGCAGGCGACGACACGCCAGGAATGTTGTAAAATATGACATTCGACATGTTATGTGGCCTTAGGCTAGGATATATAACGTTATAGGCGTATATAATGTTCCCACCGAGAAGTACGGGCGGACACGCCAGGAATGTTGTCAACTATTACATCCGAGATGTTAGGTTGCCTTAGGTTGGGATATATAACGTTATAGACGTATATAATCTCCCCATCCAGAAGTAGGCGACGACACGCCAGGAATATTACATCCCAGATGTTAGGTTGCGTTACGTTAGGATACACAACGTTATAGACGTATATAATGTTCCCATCGAGAAACAGGCGACGACACGCCAGGAATGATGTAAAATATGACATTCGACATGTTAGGTCGCCTTAGGCTACGATATATAACGTTATAGACGTATACAATGTTCCCGCCGAGATGTACGGGCCTACACGCCAGGAATGTTGTCAACTATTACATCCGAGGTGCTAGGTTGCCTTAGGTTAGGATATATATCGTTATAGACGTACATAATGTTTCCACCGAGACGTAGGCACCGACATGCAAGGAATGTTGTAAAATATTACATCCCAAATATTAGGTTGCTTTAGGTTAGGATATACAACGTTATAGACGTATATAATGTCCCCATCGAGAAGCAGGCGACGACACGCCTGGAATGTTGTAAAATATTACATTCGACATGTTATGTGGCCTTAGGCTAGGATATATAACGTTATAGACGTATATAATGTTCCCACCGAGAAGTACGGGCGGGCACGCCAGGAATGTTGTCAACTACTACATCCGAGATGTTAGGTTGCCTTAGGTTAGGATATATAACGTTATAGACGTATATAATCTCCCCATCCAGAAGTAGGCGACGACACGCCAGGAATATTACATCCCAGATGTTAGGTTGCGTTAGGTTAGGATACACAACGTTATAGACGTATATAATGTTCCCATCGAGAAGCAGGCAACGACACGCCAGGAATGATGTAAAATATTACATTCGACATGTTAGGTTGCCTTAGGCTAGGATATATATCGTTATAGGCGTATGCAATGTTTCCACCGGGAAGTAGGGACCGATATGCCAGGAATGTTGTAAAATATTCCATCCGAGATGTTAGGTTGCCTTGGGTTAGGATATACAATGTTATAGATGTATATAATGTCCCCATCGAGAAGTAGGCGACGACACGCCAGGAATGTTGTAAAATATTACATTCGACATGTTAGGTTGCCTTAGGCTAGGATATATAACGTTATAGACGTATATAATGTCCCCATCGAGAAGTAGGCGACGACACGCCAGGAATGTTGTAAAATATTACATGCGAGATGTTAGGTTGCCTTAGGCTAGGATATATATCGTTATAGACGTATACAATGTTTCCACCGAGAAGTAGGGACCGATATGCCAGGAATGTTGTAAAATATTACATCCCAGATGTTCGGTTGCCTTAGGTTATGATATATAACGTTATAGACGTATATAATGTTCCCATCGAGAAGCAGGCGACGACACGCCAGGAATGATGTAAAATATTACATTCGACATGTTAGGTCGCCTTAGGCTAGGATATATAACGTTATAGGCGTATACAATGTTCCCACCGAGAAGTACGGGCCTACATGCCAGGAATGTGGCCAACTATTACATCCGAGGTGTTAGGTTGCCTTGGGTTAGGATATATATCGTTATAGACGTATATAATGTTCCCACCGAGACGTAGGCACCGACATGCAAGGAGTGTTGTAAAATATTACGTCCCAAGTGTTAGGTTGCGTTAGGTTAGGATATACAACGTTATAGACGTATATAATCTCCCCATCGAGAAGCAGGCGACGACACGCCAGTATGTTGTAAAATATTACATCCGAGATGTTAGGTTGCCTTAGGTTAGGATATACAATGTTATAGATGTATATAATGTCCCCATCGAGAAGTAGGCGACGACACGCCAGGAATGTTGTAAAATATTACATCCGAGATGTTAGGTTGCCTTAGGCTAGGATATATATCGTTATAGACGTATACAATGTTTCCACCGAGAAGTACAGGCGCACACGCCAGGAATGTTGTCAACTATTACATCCGAGATGTTAGGTTGCCTTAGGCTAGGATATATACCGTTATAAATGTATATAATGTTCTCACCGAAAAATAGGGGCCGACGCGTCGGGAATGTTGTAAAATATTACACCCGAGGTGTTAGGTTCCCTTAGGTTAGGATATACAACGTTATAGATGTATATAATGACCCCATCCAGAAGTAGGCGACGACACACCACGAATGCTGTAAAATATTACATCCCAGATGTTAAGTTGCGTTAGGTTAAGATATACAACATTATAGACGTATATAATGTCCCCATCGAGAAGCAGTAGACGACACGCCAGGAATGTTGTAAAATATTACATTCGACATGTTAGGTCGCCTTAGGCTAGGATATATAACGTTATAGACGTATATAATGTTCCCACCGAAAAATAGGGGCCGACGCGTCAGGAATGTTGTAAAATATTACATCCGAGATGTTAGGTTGCGTTAGGTTAGGATATACAACGTTATAGACGTGTATAATATCCCCATCGAGAAGCAGGCGGCGACACGCCAGGAATGTTATAAAATATTACATTCGAGATGTTAGGTTGCCTTAGGTTAGGATATACAACGTTATAGATGTATATTATGACCTTAGCCAGAAGTAGGCGACGACACTCCAGGAATGTTGTAAAATATTACATCCCAGATGTTAGGTTGCCTTAGGTTATGATATATAACGTTATAGACGTATATAATATTCCCACCGAGAAGTAGGGACCGACATGCCAGGAATGTTGTAAAATATTACATCCGAGATGTTAGGTTCCCTTAGGTTTGGATATATATCGTTATAGACGTATATAATGTTCCTACCGAGACTTGGGGACCGACATGCCAGGAATCTTGTAAAATATTACATCCCAGATGTTAGGTTGCTTTAGGTTAGGATATACAACGTTATAGACGTATATAATGTCCCCATCGAGAAGCAGGCGACGACACGCCAGGAATGTTGTAAAATATGACATTCGACATGTTATGTGGCCTTAGGCTATGATATATAACGTTATAGGCGTATATAATGTTCCCACCGAGAAGTACGGGCGGACACGCCAGAAATGTTGTCAACTATTACATCCGAGATGTTAGGTTGCCTTAGGTTGGGATATATAACGTTATAGACGTATATAATCTCCCCATCCAGAAGTAGGCGACGACACGCCAGGAATATTACATCCCAGATGTTAGGTTGCGTTACGTTAGGATACACAACGTTATAGACGTATATAATGTTCCCATCGAGAAACAGGCGACGACACGCCAGGAATGATGTAAAATATGACATTCGACATGTTAGGTCGCCTTAGGCTACGATATATAACGTTATAGACGTATACAATGTTCCCGCCGAGATGTACGGGCCTACACGCCAGGAATGTTGTCAACTATTACATCCGAGGTGCTAGGTTGCCTTAGGTTAGGATATATATCGTTATAGACGTACATAATGTTTCCACCGAGACGTAGGCACCGACATGCAAGGAATGTTGTAAAATATTACATCCCAAATATTAGGTTGCGTTAGGTTAGGATATACAACGTTATAGACGTATATAATCTCCCCATCGAGAAGCAGGCGACGACACGCCAGAATGTTGTAAAATATTACATCCGAGATGTTAGGTTGCCTTAGGCTAAGATATATATCGTTATAGACGTATACAATGTTTCCACCTATAAGTAGGGACCGATATGCCAGGAATGTTGTAAAATATTCCATCCGAGATGTTAGGTTGCCTTGGGTTAAGATATACAATGTTATAGATGTATATAATGTCCCCACCGAGATGTAGGGACTGATATGCCAGGAATGTTGTAAAATATTACATCCGAGAAGTTAGGTTGCCTTAGGTTATGATATATAACGTTATAGACGTATATAATTTTCCCACCGAGAAGTAGGGACCGACCTGCCAGGAATGTTGTAAAATATTACATCCGAGATGTTAGGTTGCTTTAGGTTAGGATATACAACGTTATAGACGTATATAATGTCCCCATCGAGAAGCAGGCGACGACACGCCAGGAATGTTGTAAAATATGACATTCGACATGTTATGTGGCCTTAGGCTAGGATATATAACGTTATAGGCGTATATAATGTTCCCACCGAGAAGTACGGGCGGACACGCCAGGAATGTTGTCAACTATTACATCCGAGATGTTAGGTTGCCTTAGGTTGGGATATATAACGTTATAGACGTATATAATCTCCCCATCCAGAAGTAGGCGACGACACGCCAGGAATATTACATCCCAGATGTTAGGTTGCGTTACGTTAGGATACACAACGTTATAGACGTATATAATGTTCCCATCGAGAAACAGGCGACGACACGCCAGGAATGATGTAAAATATGACATTCGACATGTTAGGTCGCCTTAGGCTACGATATATAACGTTATAGACGTATACAATGTTCCCGCCGAGATGTACGGGCCTACACGCCAGGAATGTTGTCAACTATTACATCCGAGGTGCTAGGTTGCCTTAGGTTAGGATATATATCGTTATAGACGTACATAATGTTTCCACCGAGACGTAGGCACCGACATGCAAGGAATGTTGTAAAATATTACATCCCAAATATTAGGTTGCTTTAGGTTAGGATATACAACCTTATAGACGTATATAATGTCCCCATCGAGAAGCAGGCGACGACACGCCTGGAATGTTGTAAAATATTACATTCGACATGTTATGTGGCCTTAGGCTAGGATATATAACGTTATAGACGTATATAATGTTCCCACCGAGAAGTACGGGCGGGCACGCCAGGAATGTTGTCAACTACTACATCCGAGATGTTAGGTTGCCTTAGGTTAGGATATATAACGTTATAGACGTATATAATCTCCCCATCCAGAAGTAGGCGACGACACGCCAGGAATATTACATCCCAGATGTTAGGTTGCGTTAGGTTAGGATACACAACGTTATAGACGTATATAATGTTCCCATCGAGAAGCAGGCAACGACACGCCAGGAATGATGTAAAATATTACATTCGACATGTTAGGTTGCCTTAGGCTAGGATATATATCGTTATAGGCGTATGCAATGTTTCCACCGGGAAGTAGGGACCGATATGCCAGGAATGTTGTAAAATATTCCATCCGAGATGTTAGGTTGCCTTGGGTTAGGATATACAATGTTATAGATGTATATAATGTCCCCACCGAGATGTAGGGACTGATATGCCAGGAATGTTGTAAAATATTACATCCGAGAAGTTAGGTTGCCTTAGGTTATGATATATAACGTTATAGACGTATATAATTTTCCCACCGAGAAGTAGGGACCGACCTGCCAGGAATGTTGTAAAATATTACATCCGAGATGTTAGGTTGCTTTAGGTTAGGATATACAACGTTATAGACGTATATAATGTCCCCATCGAGAAGCAGGCGACGACACGCCAGGAATGTTGTAAAATATGACATTCGACATGTTATGTGGCCTTAGGCTAGGATATATAACGTTATAGGCGTATATAATGTTCCCACCGAGAAGTACGGGCGGACACGCCAGGAATGTTGTAAAATATTACATCCCAGATGTTAGGTTGCCTTAGGTTATGATATATAACGTTATAGACGTATATAATCTCCCCATCCAGAAGTAGGCGACGACACGCCAGGAATATTACATCCCAGATGTTAGGTTGCGTTACGTTAGGATACACAACGTTATAGACGTATATAATGTTCCCATCGAGAAACAGGCGACGACACGCCAGGAATGATGTAAAATATGACATTCGACATGTTAGGTCGCCTTAGGCTACGATATATAACGTTATAGACGTATACAATGTTCCCGCCGAGATGTACGGGCCTACACGCCAGGAATGTTGTCAACTATTACATCCGAGGTGCTAGGTTGCCTTAGGTTAGGATATATATCGTTATAGACGTACATAATGTTTCCACCGAGACGTAGGCACCGACATGCAAGGAATGTTGTAAAATATTACATCCCAAATATTAGGTTGCTTTAGGTTAGGATATACAACGTTATAGACGTATATAATGTCCCCATCGAGAAGCAGGCGACGACACGCCTGGAATGTTGTAAAATATTACATTCGACATGTTATGTGGCCTTAGGCTAGGATATATAACGTTATAGACGTATATAATGTTCCCACCGAGAAGTACGGGCGGGCACGCCAGGAATGTTGTCAACTACTACATCCGAGATGTTAGGTTGCCTTAGGTTAGGATATATAACGTTATAGACGTATATAATCTCCCCATCCAGAAGTAGGCGACGACACGCCAGGAATATTACATCCCAGATGTTAGGTTGCGTTAGGTTAGGATACACAACGTTATAGACGTATATAATGTTCCCATCGAGAAGCAGGCAACGACACGCCAGGAATGATGTAAAATATTACATTCGACATGTTAGGTTGCCTTAGGCTAGGATATATATCGTTATAGGCGTATGCAATGTTTCCACCGGGAAGTAGGGACCGATATGCCAGGAATGTTGTAAAATATTCCATCCGAGATGTTAGGTTGCCTTGGGTTAGGATATACAATGTTATAGATGTATATAATGTCCCCATCGAGAAGTAGGCGACGACACGCCAGGAATGTTGTAAAATATTACATTCGACATGTTAGGTTGCCTTAGGCTAGGATATATAACGTTATAGACGTATATAATGTCCCCATCGAGAAGTAGGCGACGACACGCCAGGAATGTTGTAAAATATTACATGCGAGATGTTAGGTTGCCTTAGGCTAGGATATATATCGTTATAGACGTATACAATGTTTCCACCGAGAAGTAGGGACCGATATGCCAGGAATGTTGTAAAATATTACATCCCAGATGTTCGGTTGCCTTAGGTTATGATATATAACGTTATAGACGTATATAATGTTCCCATCGAGAAGCAGGCGACGACACGCCAGGAATGATGTAAAATATTACATTCGACATGTTAGGTCGCCTTAGGCTAGGATATATAACGTTATAGGCGTATACAATGTTCCCACCGAGAAGTACGGGCCTACATGCCAGGAATGTGGCCAACTATTACATCCGAGGTGTTAGGTTGCCTTGGGTTAGGATATATATCGTTATAGACGTATATAATGTTCCCACCGAGACGTAGGCACCGACATGCAAGGAGTGTTGTAAAATATTACGTCCCAAGTGTTAGGTTGCGTTAGGTTAGGATATACAACGTTATAGACGTATATAATCTCCCCATCGAGAAGCAGGCGACGACACGCCAGTATGT
This sequence comes from Xylocopa violacea, assembly GCA_963969225.1. Lineage (NCBI taxonomy): Eukaryota > Metazoa > Arthropoda > Insecta > Hymenoptera > Apidae > Xylocopa > Xylocopa violacea. Next base: position 4,468,391 of record CAXAJV010000857.1, read on the forward strand.
TGTAAAATATTACATCCGAGATGTTAGGTTGCCTTAGGTTAGGATATACAATGTTATAGATGTATATAATGTCCCCATCGAGAAGTAGGCGACGACACGCCAGGAATGTTGTAAAATATTACATCCGAGATGTTAGGTTGCCTTAGGCTAGGATATATATCGTTATAGACGTATACAATGTTTCCACCGAGAAGTACAGGCGCACACGCCAGGAATGTTGTCAACTATTACATCCGAGATGTTAGGTTGCCTTAGGCTAGGATATATACCGTTATAAATGTATATAATGTTCTCACCGAAAAATAGGGGCCGACGCGTCGGGAATGTTGTAAAATATTACACCCGAGGTGTTAGGTTCCCTTAGGTTAGGATATACAACGTTATAGATGTATATAATGACCCCATCCAGAAGTAGGCGACGACACACCACGAATGCTGTAAAATATTACATCCCAGATGTTAAGTTGCGTTAGGTTAAGATATACAACATTATAGACGTATATAATGTCCCCATCGAGAAGCAGTAGACGACACGCCAGGAATGTTGTAAAATATTACATTCGACATGTTAGGTCGCCTTAGGCTAGGATATATAACGTTATAGACGTATATAATGTTCCCACCGAAAAATAGGGGCCGACGCGTCAGGAATGTTGTAAAATATTACATCCGAGATGTTAGGTTGCGTTAGGTTAGGATATACAACGTTATAGACGTATATAATATCCCCATCGAGAAGCAGGCGGCGACACGCCAGGAATGTTATAAAATATTACATTCGAGATGTTAGGTTGCCTTAGGTTAGGATATACAACGTTATAGATGTATATTATGACCTTAGCCAGAAGTAGGCGACGACACTCCAGGAATGTTGTAAAATATTACATCCCAGATGTTAGGTTGCCTTAGGTTATGATATATAACGTTATAGACGTATATAATATTCCCACCGAGAAGTAGGGACCGACATGCCAGGAATGTTGTAAAATATTACATCCGAGATGTTAGGTTCCCTTAGGTTTGGATATATATCGTTATAGACGTATATAATGTTCCTACCGAGACTTGGGGACCGACATGCCAGGAATCTTGTAAAATATTACATCCCAGATGTTAGGTTGCTTTAGGTTAGGATATACAACGTTATAGACGTATATAATGTCCCCATCGAGAAGCAGGCGACGACACGCCAGGAATGTTGTAAAATATGACATTCGACATGTTATGTGGCCTTAGGCTATGATATATAACGTTATAGGCGTATATAATGTTCCCACCGAGAAGTACGGGCGGACACGCCAGGAATGTTGTCAACTATTACATCCGAGATGTTAGGTTGCCTTAGGTTGGGATATATAACGTTATAGACGTATATAATCTCCCCATCCAGAAGTAGGCGACGACACGCCAGGAATATTACATCCCAGATGTTAGGTTGCGTTACGTTAGGATACACAACGTTATAGACGTATATAATGTTCCCATCGAGAAACAGGCGACGACACGCCAGGAATGATGTAAAATATGACATTCGACATGTTAGGTCGCCTTAGGCTACGATATATAACGTTATAGACGTATACAATGTTCCCGCCGAGATGTACGGGCCTACACGCCAGGAATGTTGTCAACTATTACATCCGAGGTGCTAGGTTGCCTTAGGTTAGGATATATATCGTTATAGACGTACATAATGTTTCCACCGAGACGTAGGCACCGACATGCAAGGAATGTTGTAAAATATTACATCCCAAATATTAGGTTGCGTTAGGTTAGGATATACAACGTTATAGACGTATATAATCTCCCCATCGAGAAGCAGGCGACGACACGCCAGAATGTTGTAAAATATTACATCCGAGATGTTAGGTTGCCTTAGGCTAAGATATATATCGTTATAGACGTATACAATGTTTCCACCGATAAGTAGGGACCGATATGCCAGGAATGTTGTAAAATATTCCATCCGAGATGTTAGGTTGCCTTGGGTTAAGATATACAATGTTATAGATGTATATAATGTCCCCACCGAGATGTAGGGACTGATATGCCAGGAATGTTGTAAAATATTACATCCGAGAAGTTAGGTTGCCTTAGGTTATGATATATAACGTTATAGACGTATATAATTTTCCCACCGAGAAGTAGGGACCGACCTGCCAGGAATGTTGTAAAATATTACATCCGAGATGTTAGGTTGCTTTAGGTTAGGATATACAACGTTATAGACGTATATAATGTCCCCATCGAGAAGCAGGCGACGACACGCCAGGAATGTTGTAAAATATGACATTCGACATGTTATGTGGCCTTAGGCTAGGATATATAACGTTATAGGCGTATATAATGTTCCCACCGAGAAGTACGGGCGGACACGCCAGGAATGTTGTCAACTATTACATCCGAGATGTTAGGTTGCCTTAGGTTAGGATATATAACGTTATAGACGTATATAATCTCCCCATCCAGAAGTAGGCGACGACACGCCAGGAATATTACATCCCAGATGTTAGGTTGCGTTACGTTAGGATACACAACGTTATAGACGTATATAATGTTCCCATCGAGAAGCAGGCAACGACACGCCAGGAATGATGTAAAATATTACATTCGACATGTTAGGTTGCCTTAGGCTAGGATATATATCGTTATAGGCGTATGCAATGTTTCCACCGGGAAGTAGGGACCGATATGCCAGGAATGTTGTAAAATATTCCATCCGAGATGTTAGGTTGCCTTGGGTTAGGATATACAATGTTATAGATGTATATAATGTCCCCATCGAGAAGTAGGCGACGACACGCCAGGAATGTTGTAAAATATTACATTCGACATGTTAGGTTGCCTTAGGCTAGGATATATAACGTTATAGACGTATATAATGTCCCCATCGAGAAGTAGGCGACGACACGCCAGGAATGTTGTAAAATATTACATGCGAGATGTTAGGTTGCCTTAGGCTAGGATATATATCGTTATAGACGTATACAATGTTTCCACCGAGAAGTAGGGACCGATATGCCAGGAATGTTGTAAAATATTACATCCCAGATGTTCGGTTGCCTTAGGTTATGATATATAACGTTATAGACGTATATAATGTTCCCATCGAGAAGCAGGCGACGACACGCCAGGAATGATGTAAAATATTACATTCGACATGTTAGGTCGCCTTAGGCTAGGATATATAACGTTATAGGCGTATACAATGTTCCCACCGAGAAGTACGGGCCTACATGCCAGGAATGTGGCCAACTATTACATCCGAGGTGTTAGGTTGCCTTGGGTTAGGATATATATCGTTATAGACGTATATAATGTTCCCACCGAGACGTAGGCACCGACATGCAAGGAGTGTTGTAAAATATTACGTCCCAAGTGTTAGGTTGCGTTAGGTTAGGATATACAACGTTATAGACGTATATAATCTCCCCATCGAGAAGCAGGCGACGACACGCCAGTATGTTGTAAAATATTACATCCGAGATGTTAGGTTGCCTTAGGTTAGGATATACAATGTTATAGATGTATATAATGTCCCCATCGAGAAGTAGGCGACGACACGCCAGGAATGTTGTAAAATATTACATCCGAGATGTTAGGTTGCCTTAGGCTAGGATATATATCGTTATAGACGTATACAATGTTTCCACCGAGAAGTACAGGCGCACACGCCAGGAATGTTGTCAACTATTACATCCGAGATGTTAGGTTGCCTTAGGCTAGGATATATACCGTTATAAATGTATATAATGTTCTCACCGAAAAATAGGGGCCGACGCGTCGGGAATGTTGTAAAATATTACACCCGAGGTGTTAGGTTCCCTTAGGTTAGGATATACAACGTTATAGATGTATATAATGACCCCATCCAGAAGTAGGCGACGACACACCACGAATGCTGTAAAATATTACATCCCAGATGTTAAGTTGCGTTAGGTTAAGATATACAACATTATAGACGTATATAATGTCCCCATCGAGAAGCAGTAGACGACACGCCAGGAATGTTGTAAAATATTACATTCGACATGTTAGGTCGCCTTAGGCTAGGATATATAACGTTATAGACGTATATAATGTTCCCACCGAAAAATAGGGGCCGACGCGTCAGGAATGTTGTAAAATATTACATCCGAGATGTTAGGTTGCGTTAGGTTAGGATATACAACGTTATAGACGTATATAATATCCCCATCGAGAAGCAGGCGGCGACACGCCAGGAATGTTATAAAATATTACATTCGAGATGTTAGGTTGCCTTAGGTTAGGATATACAACGTTATAGATGTATATTATGACCTTAGCCAGAAGTAGGCGACGACACTCCAGGAATATTACATCCCAGATGTTAGGTTGCGTTAGGTTAGGATACACAACGTTATAGACGTATATAATGTTCCCATCGAGAAGCAGGAAACGACACGCCAGGAATGATGTAAAATATTACATTCGACATGTTAGGTTGCCTTAGGCTAGGATATATATCGTTATAGGCGTATGCAATGTTTCCACCGAGAAGTAGGGACCGATATGCCAGGAATGTTGTAAAATATTCCATCCGAGATGTTAGGTTGCCTTGGGTTAGGATATACAATGTTATAGATGTATATAATGTCCCCATCGAGAAGTAGGCGACGACACGCCAGGAATGTTGTAAAATATTACATTCGACATGTTAGGTTGCCTTAGGTTATGATATATAACGTTATAGACGTATATAATATTCCCACCGAGAAGTAGGGACCGACATGCCAGGAATGTTGTAAAATATTACATCCGAGATGTTAGGTTCCCTTAGGTTTGGATATATATCGTTATAGACGTATATAATGTTCCTACCGAGACTTGGGGACCGACATGCCAGGAATCTTGTAAAATATTACATCCCAGATGTTAGGTTGCTTTAGGTTAGGATATACAACGTTGTAGACGTATATAATGTCCCCATCGAGAAGCAGGCGACGACACGCCAGGAATGTTGTAAAATATGACATTCGACATGTTATGTGGCCTTAGGCTAGGATATATAACGTTATAGGCGTATATAATGTTCCCACCGAGAAGTACGGGCGGACACGCCAGGAATGTTGTCAACTATTACATCCGAGATGTTAGGTTGCCTTAGGTTAGGATATATAACGTTATAGACGTATATAATCTCCCCATCCAGAAGTAGGCGACGACACGCCAGGAATATTACATCCCAGATGTTAGGTTGCGTTACGTTAGGATACACAACGTTATAGACGTATATAATGTTCCCATCGAGAAAAAGGCGACGACACGCCAGGAATGATGTAAAATATGACATTCGACATGTTAGGTCGCCTTAGGCTACGATATATAACGTTATAGACGTATACAATGTTCCCGCCGAGATGTACGGGCCTACACGCCAGGAATGTTGTCAACTATTACATCCGAGGTGCTAGGTTGCCTTAGGTTAGGATATATATCGTTATAGACGTACATAATGTTTCCACCGAGACGTAGGCACCGACATGCAAGGAATGTTGTAAAATATTACATCCCAAATGTTAGGTTGCGTTAGGTTAGGATATACAACGTTATAGACGTATATAATCTCCCCATCGAGAAGCAGGCGACGACACGCCAGAATGTTGTAAAATATTACATCCGAGATGTTAGGTTGCCTTAGGCTAAGATATATATCGTTATAGACATATACAATGTTTCCACCGATAAGTAGGGACCGATATGCCAGGAATGTTGTAAAATATTCCATCCGAGATGTTAGGTTGCCTTGGGTTAGGATATACAATGTTATAGATGTATATAATGTCCCCACCGAGATGTAGGGACTGATATGCCAGGAATGTTGTAAAATATTACATCCGAGATGTTAGGTTCCCTTAGGTTTGGATATATATCGTTATAGACGTATATAATGTTCCTACCGAGACTTGCGGACCGACATGCCAGGAATCTTGTAAAATATTACATCCCAGATGTTAGGTTGCTTTAGGTTAGGATATACAACGTTATAGACGTATATAATGTCCCCATCGAGAAGCAGGCGACGACACGCCTGGAATGTTGTAAAATATTACATTCGACATGTTATGTTGCCTTAGGCTAGGATATATAACGTTATAGACGTATATAATGTTCCCACCGAGAAGTACGGGCGGGCACGCCAGGAATGTTGTCAACTACTACATCCGAGATGTTGGGTTGCCTTAGGTTAGGATATATAACGTTATAGACGTATATAATCTCCCCATCCAGAAGTAGGCGACGACACGCCAGGAATATTACATCCCAGATGTTAGGTTGCGTTAGGTTAGGATACACAACGTTATAGACGTATATAATGTTCCCATCGAGAAGCAGGCAACGACACGCCAGGAATGATGTAAAATATTACATTCGACATGTTAGGTTGCCTTAGGCTAGGATATATATCGTTATAGGCGTATGCAATGTTTCCACCGAGAAGTAGGGTCCGATATGCCAGGAATGTTGTAAAATATTCCATCCGAGATGTTAGGTTGCCTTGGGTTAGGATATACAATGTTATAGATGTATATAATGTCCCCATCGAGAAGTAGGCGACGACACGCCAGGAATGTTGTAAAATATTACATGCGAGATGTTAGGTTGCCTTAGGCTAGGATATATATCGTTATAGACGTATACAATGTTTCCACCGAGAAGTAGGGACCGATATGCCAGGAATGTTGTAAAATATTACATCCCAGATGTTCGGTTGCCTTAGGTTATGATATATAACGTTATAGACGTATATAATGTTCCCATCGAGAAGCAGGCGACGACACGCCAGGAATGATGTAAAATATTACATTCGACATGTTAGGTCGCCTTAGGCTACGATATATAACGTTATAGACGTATACAATGTTCCCGCCGAGATGTACGGGCCTACACGCCAGGAATGTTGTCAACTATTACATCCGAGGTGCTAGGTTGCCTTAGGTTAGGATATATATCGTTATAGACGTACATAATGTTTCCACCGAGACGTAGGCACCGACATGCAAGGAATGTTGTAAAATATTACATCCCAAATGTTAGGTTGCGTTAGGTTAGGATATACAACGTTACAGACGTATATAATCTCCCCATCGAGAAGCAGGCGACGACACGCCAGAATGTTGTAAAATATTACATCCGAGATGTTAGGTTGCCTTAGGCTAAGATATATATCGTTATAGACATATACAATGTTTCCACCGATAAGTAGGGACCGATATGCCAGGAATGTTGTAAAATATTCCATCCGAGATGTTAGGTTGCCTTGGGTTAGGATATACAATGTTATAGATGTATATAATGTCCCCACCGAGATGTAGGGACTGATATGCCAGGAATGTTGTAAAATATTACATCCGAGAAGTTAGGTTGCCTTAGGTTATGATATATAACGTTATAGATGTATATAATTTTCCCACCGAGAAGTAGGGACCGACATGCCAGGAATGTTGTAAAATATTACATCCGAGATGTTAGGTTCCCTTAGGTTTGGATATATATCGTTATAGACGTATATAATGTTCCTACCGAGACTTGCGGACCGACATGCCAGGAATCTTGTAAAATATTACATCCCAGATGTTAGGTTGCTTTAGGTTAGGATATACAACGTTATAGACGTATATAATGTCCCCATCGAGAAGTAGGCGACGACACGCCAGGAATGTTGTAAAACATTACATGCGAGATGTTAGGTTGCCTTAGGCTAGGATATATATCGTTATAGACGTATACAAAATTTCCACCGAGAAGTAGGGACCGATATGCCAGGAATGTTGTAAAATATTACATCCCAGATGTTCGGTTGCCTTAGGTTATGATATATAACGTTATAGACGTATATAATGTTCCCATCGAGAAGCAGGCGACGACACGCCAGGAATGATGTAAAATATTACATTCGACATGTTAGGTCGCCTTAGGCTAGGATATATAACGTTATAGGCGTATACAATGTTCCCACCGAGAAGTACGGGCCTACATGCCAGGAATGTGGTCAACTATTACATCCGAGGTGTTAGGTTGCCTTGGGTTAGGATATATATCGTTATAGACGTATATAATGTTCCCACCGAGACGTAGGCACCGACATGCAAGGAGTGTTGTAAAATATTACATCCCAAATGTTAGGTTGCGTTAGGTTAGGATATACAACGTTATAGACGTATATAATCTCCCCATCGAGAAGCCGGCGACGACACGCCAGAATGTTGTAAAATATTACATCCGAGACGCTAGGTTGCCTTAGGTTAGGATATACAATGTTATAGATGTATATTATGTCCCCATCGAGAAGCAGGCGACGACACGCCAGGAGTGTTGTAAAATATTACAGTCGACATGTTAGGTTGCCTTAGACTAGGATATATAACGTTATAGACGTATATAATGTTCCCACCGAAAAATAGGGGCCGACGCGTCAGGAATGTTGTAAAATGTTACATTCGACATGTTAGCTGGCCTTAGGCTAGGATATACAACGTTATAGACGTATATAATGTTACCACCGAGAAGTACGGGCGGACACGCCAGGAATTTTGCCAACTATTACATCCGAGATGTTAGGTTGCCTTAGGTTAGCATATATAACGTTATAGACGTATATAATGTCCCCATCCAGAAGTAGGCGACGACATGCCAGGAATATTACATCCCAGATGTTAGGTTGCGTTAGGTTAGGATACACAACGTTATAGACGTATATAATGTTCCCATCGAGAAGCAGGCGACGACACGCCAGGAATGATGTAAAATATTACATTCGATATGTTATGTGGCCTTAGGCTAGGATATATAACGTTATAGGCGTATATAATGTTCCCACCGAGAAGTACGGGCGGACACGCCAGTAATGTTGTCAACTATTACATCCGAGATGTTAGGTTGCCTTAGGTTAGGATATATAACGTTATAGACGTATATAATCTCCCCATCCAGAAGTAGGCGACGACACGCCAGGAATATTACATCCCAGATGTTAGGTTGCGTCACGTTAGGATACACAACGTTATAGACGTATATAATGTTCCCATCGAGAAACAGGCGACGACACGCCAGGAATGATGTAAAATATGACATTCGACATGTTAGGTCGCCTTAGGCTACGATATATAACGTTATAGACGTATACAATGTTCCCGCCGAGATGTACGGGCCTACACGCCAGGAATGTTGTCAACTATTACATCCGAGGTGCTAGGTTGCCTTAGGTTAGGATATATATCGTTATAGACGTACATAATGTTTCCACCGAGACGTAGGCACCGACATGCAAGGAATGTTGTAAAATATTACATCCCAAATGTTAGGTTGCGTTAGGTTAGGATATACAACGTTATAGACGTATATAATCTCCCCATCGAGAAGCAGGCGACGGCACGCCAGAATGTGGTAAAATATTACATCCGAGATGTTAGGTTGCCTTAGGCTAAGATATATATCGTTATAGACGTATACAATGTTTCCACCGATATGTAGGGTCCGATATGCCAGGAATGTTGTAAAATATTCCATCCGAGATGTTAGGTTGCCTTGGGTTAGGATATACAATGTTATAGATGTATATTATGTCCCCATCGAGAAGCAGGCGACGACACGCCAGGAATGTTGTAAAATAATACAGTCGACATGTTAGGTTGCCTTAGACTAGGATATATAACGTTATAGACGTATATAATGTTCCCACCGAAAAATAGGGGCCGACGCGTCAGGAATGTTGTAAAATATTACATTCGACATGTTAGCTGGCCTTAGGCTAGGATATACAACGTTATAGACGTATATAATGTTCCCACCGAGAAGTACGGGCGGACACGCCAGGAATTTTGCCAACTATTACATCCGAGATGTTAGGTTGCCTTAGGTTAGGATATATAACGTTATAGACGTATATAATGTCCCCATCCAGAAGTAGGCGACGACACGCCAGGAATATTACATCCCAGATGTTAGGTTGCGTTAGGTTAGGATACACAACGTTATAGACGTATATAATGTTCCCATCGAGAAGCAGGCAACGACACGCCAGGAATGATGTAAAATATTACATTCGACATGTTAGGTTGCCTTAGGCTAGGATATATATCGTTATAGGCGTATGCAATGTTTCCACCGAGAAGTAGGGACCGATATGCCAGGAATGTTGTAAAATATTCCATCCGAGATGTTAGGTTGCCTTGGGTTAGGATATACAATGTTATAGATGTATATAATGTCCCCATCGAGAAGTAGGCGACGACACGCCAGGAATGTTGTACAATATTACATTCGACATGTTATGTGGCCTTAGGCTAATATATATATCGTTATAGACGTATATAATGTTCCCACCGAGAAGTACGGGCGGGCACGCCAGGAATGTTGTCAACTATTACATCCGAGATGTTAGGTTGCCTTAGGTTAGGATATATAACGTTATAGACGTATATAATCTCCCCATCCAGAAGTAGGCGACAACACGCCAGGAATATTACATCCCAGATGTTAGGTTGCGTTAGGTTAGGATACACAACGTTATAGACGTATATAATGTTCCCATCGAGAAGCAGGCAACGACACGCCAGGAATGATGTAAAATATTACATCCGAGATGTTAGGTTGCCTTAGGCTAAGATATATATCGTTATAGACGTATACAATGTTTCCACCGATAAGTAGGGACCGATATGCCAGGAATGTTGTAAAATATTCCATCCGAGATGTTAGGTTGCCTTGGGTTAGAATATACAATGTTATAGATGTATATAATGTCCCCACCGAGATGTAGGGACTGATATGCCAGGAATGTTGTAAAATATTACATCCGAGAAGTTAGGTTGCCTTAGGTTATGATATATAACGTTATAGACGTATATAATTTTCCCACCGAGAAGTAGGGACCGACATGCCAGGAATGTTGTAAAATATTACATCCGAGATGTTAGGTTCCCTTAGGTTTGGATATATATCGTTATAGACGTATATAATGTTCCTACCGAGACTTGCGGACCGACATGCCAGGAATCTTGTAAAATATTACATCCCAGATGTTAGGTTGCTTTAGGTTAGGATATACAACGTTATAGACGTATATAATGTCCCCATCGAGAAGCAGGCGACGACACGCCTGGAATGTTGTATAATATTACATTCGACATGTTATGTGGCCTTAGGCTAGGATATATAACGTTATAGACGTATATAATGTTCCCACCGAGAAGTACGGGCGGGCACGCCAGGAATGTTGTCAACTATTACATCCGAGATGTTAGGTTGCCTTAGGTTAGGATATATAACGTTATAGACGTATATAATCTCCCCATCCAGAAGTAGGCGACGACACGCCAGGAATATTACATCCCAGATGTTAGGTTGCGTTACGTTAGGATACACAACGTTATAGACGTATATAATGTTCCCATCGAGAAACAGGCGACGACACGCCAGGAATGATGTAAAATATGACATTCGACATGTTAGGTCGCCTTAGGCTACGATATATAACGTTATAGACGTATACAATGTTCCCGCCGAGATGTACGGGCCTACACGCCAGGAATGTTGTCAACTATTACATCCGAGGTGCTAGGTTGCCTTAGGTTAGGATATATATCGTTATAGACGTACATAATGTTTCCACCGAGACGTAGGCACCGACATGCAAGGAATGTTGTAAAATATTACATCCCAAATGTTAGGTTGCGTTAGGTTAGGATATACAACGTTATAGACGTATATAATCTCCCCATCGAGAAGCAGGCGACGACACGCCAGAATGTTGTAAAATATTACATCCGAGATGTTAGGTTGCCTTAGGCTAAGATATATATCGTTATAGACATATACAATGTTTCCACCGATAAGTAGGGACCGATATGCCAGGAATGTTGTAAAATATTCCATCCGAGATGTTAGGTTGCCTTGGGTTAGGATATACAATGTTATAGATGTATATAATGTCCCCACCGAGATGTAGGGACTGATATGCCAGGAATGTTGTAAAATATTACATCCGAGAAGTTAGGTTGCCTTAGGTTATGATATATAACGTTATAGACGTATATAATTTTCCCACCGAGAAGTAGGGACCGACATGCCAGGAATGTTGTAAAATATTACATCCGAGATGTTAGGTTCCCTTAGGTTTGGATATATATCGTTATAGACGTATATAATGTTCCTACCGAGACTTGCGGACCGACATGCCAGGAATCTTGAAAAATATTACATCCCAGATGGTAGGTTGCTTTAGGTTAGGATATACAACGTTATAGACGTATATAATGTCCCCATCGAGAAGCAGGCGACGACACGCCTGGAATGTTGTAAAATATTACATTCGACATGTTATGTGGCCTTAGGCTAGGATATATAACGTTATAGACGTATATAATGTTCCCACCGAGAAGTACGGGCGGGCACGCCAGGAATGTTGTCAACTATTACATCCGAGATGTTAGGTTGCCTTAGGTTAGGATATATAACGTTATAGACGTATATAATCTCCCCATCCAGAAGTAGGCGACGACACGCCAGGAATATTACATCCCAGATGTTAGGTTGCGTTAGGTTAGGATACACAACGTTATAGACGTATATAATGTTCCCATCGAGAAGCAGGCAACGACACGCCAGGAATGATGTAAAATATTACATCCGAGATGTTAGGTCGCCTTAGGCTAGGATATATAACGTTATAGACGTATACAATGTTCCCACCAAGAAGTACGGGCCTATACGCCAGGAATGTTGACAACTATTACAGCCGAGGTGTTAGGTAGCCTTAGGTTAGGATATATATCGTTATAGACGTATATAATGTTCCCACCGAGTCGTAGGGACCGACATGCCAGGAATGTTGTAAAATATTACATCCCAAATGTTCGGTTGCGTTAGATTAGGATATACAACGTTATAGACGTATAGAATGTTCCCACCGAAAAATAGGAGCCGACGCGCCAGGAATGTTGTAAAATATTACATCCGAGATGTTAGGTTGCCTTAGGCTAGGATATATATCGTTATAGACGTATACAATGTTTACGCCGAGACGTAGGGACCGATATGACAGGAATGTTGTAAAATATTACATCCGAGATTTTAGGCTGCCTTAGGTTAGGATATACAATGATATAGATGTATATAATGTCTCCATCGAGAAGTAGGCGACGACACGCCTGGAATGTTGTAAAATATTACATTCCACATGTTAGGTCGCCTTAGGCTAGGATATATAACGTTATAGACGTATACAATGTTCCCACCGAGAAGTACGGGCCTGCACGCCTGGAATGTTGTCAACTATTACATCCGAGATGTTAGGTTGCCTTGGGTTAGGATATATATCGTTATAGACGTATACAATGTTTCCACCGAGAAGTAGGGACCGGCATGCCAGGAATGTTGTAAAATATTGCATCCGAGATGTTAGGTTGCCTTAGGTTAGGATATACAATATTATAGAAGTATAGAATGTTCCCACCGAGATGTAGGGACCGACATGCCAGGAATGTTGTAAAGTATTACATCCGAGATGTTAGGTTGCTTTACTTTAGGATATATATCGTTATAGACATATATAATGTTCCTACCGAGACTTGAGGACCGACATGCCAGGAATCTTGTAAAATATTACTTCCCAGATGTTAGGTTGCGTTAGGTTAGGATATACATCATTATAGACGTATATAATGTCCCCATCGAGAAGCAGGAGACGACACGCCAGGAATGTTGTAAAATATCACATTCGACATATTATGTCGCCTTAGGCTAGGATATATAACGTTACAGACGTATATAATGTTCCCACCGAGAAGTACGGGCGGACACGCCTGGAATGTTGTCAACTATTACATCCGAGATGTTAGGTTGCCTTAGGTTAGGATATATAACATTATAGACGTATATAATGTCCCCATCCAGAAGTAGGCGACGACACGCCAGGAATATTACATCCCAGATGTTAGGTTGCGTTAGGTTAGGATACACAACGTTATAGACGTATATAATGTTCCCATCGAGAAGCAGGCGACGACACGCCAGGAATGATGTAAAATATTGCATTCGATATGTTAGGTCGCCTTCGGCTAGGATATATAACGTTATAGATGTATACAACGTTCCCACCGAGAAGTACGGGCCTATACGCCAGGAATGTTGTCAACTATTACATCCGAGGTGTTAGGTTGCCTTAGGCTAGGATATATAACGTTATAGACGTATATAATATTCCCACCGAAAAATAGGGACCGACGCGTCAGGAATGTTGTAAAATATTACACCCGAGATGTTAGGTTCTCTTAGGTTAGGATATACAACGTTATGGATGTATATAATGACCCCATCCAGAAGTAGGAGACGACACGCCAGGAATGTTGTAAAATACTGCATCCGAGATGTTAGGCTGCCTTAGGTTAGGATATACAAGATTATAGATATATATAATGTCCCCATCGAGAAGTAGGCGACAACACGCCAGGAATGTTGTAAAATGTTACATTCGCCATGTTAGGTTGCCTTAGACTAGGATATATAACGTTATAGACGTATATAATTTTCCCACCGAAAAGTACGGGCGGACACGCCTGGAATGTTGTCAACTATTACATCCGAGATGTTATGTTGCCTTAGGTTAGGATATATAACGTTATAGACGTATACAATGTTCCCACCGAGAAGTACGGGCCTACACGCCAGGAATGTTGTCAACTATTACATCCGAGGTGTTAGGTTGCCTTAGGTTAGGATATATATCGTTATAGACGTATATAATGTCCCCACCGAGATGTAGGGACTGATATGCCAGGAATGTTGTAAAATATTACATCCGAGAAGTTAGGTTGCCTTAGGTTATGATATATAACGTTATAGACGTATATAATTTTCCCACCGAGAAGTAGGGACCGACATGCCAGGAATGTTGTAAAATATTACATCCGAGATGTTAGGTTCCCTTAGGTTTGGATATATATCGTTATAGACGTATATAATGTTCCTACCGAGACTTGCGGACCGACATGCCAGGAATCTTGTAAAATATTACATCCCAGATGTTAGGTTGCTTTAGGTTAGGATATACAACGTTATAGACGTATATAATGTCCCCATCGAGAAGCAGGCGACGACACGCCTGGAATGTTGTATAATATTACATTCGACATGTTATGTGGCCTTAGGCTAGGATATATAACGTTATAGACGTATATAATGTTCCCACCGAGAAGTACGGGCGGGCACGCCAGGAATGTTGTCAACTATTACATCCGAGATGTTAGGTTGCCTTAGGTTAGGATATATAACGTTATAGACGTATATAATCTCCCCATCCAGAAGTAGGCGACGACACGCCAGGAATATTACATCCCAGATGTTAGGTTGCGTTACGTTAGGATACACAACGTTATAGACGTATATAATGTTCCCATCGAGAAACAGGCGACGACACGCCAGGAATGATGTAAAATATGACATTCGACATGTTAGGTCGCCTTAGGCTACGATATATAACGTTATAGACGTATACAATGTTCCCGCCGAGATGTACGGGCCTACACGCCAGGAATGTTGTCAACTATTACATCCGAGGTGCTAGGTTGCCTTAGGTTAGGATATATATCGTTATAGACGTACATAATGTTTCCACCGAGACGTAGGCACCGACATGCAAGGAATGTTGTAAAATATTACATCCCAAATGTTAGGTTGCGTTAGGTTAGGATATACAACGTTATAGACGTATATAATCTCCCCATCGAGAAGCAGGCGACGACACGCCAGAATGTTGTAAAATATTACATCCGAGATGTTAGGTTGCCTTAGGCTAAGATATATATCGTTATAGACATATACAATGTTTCCACCGATAAGTAGGGACCGATATGCCAGGAATGTTGTAAAATATTCCATCCGAGATGTTAGGTTGCCTTGGGTTAGGATATACAATGTTATAGATGTATATAATGTCCCCACCGAGATGTAGGGACTGATATGCCAGGAATGTTGTAAAATATTACATCCGAGAAGTTAGGTTGCCTTAGGTTATGATATATAACGTTATAGACGTATATAATTTTCCCACCGAGAAGTAGGGACCGACATGCCAGGAATGTTGTAAAATATTACATCCGAGATGTTAGGTTCCCTTAGGTTTGGATATATATCGTTATAGACGTATATAATGTTCCTACCGAGACTTGCGGACCGACATGCCAGGAATCTTGAAAAATATTACATCCCAGATGGTAGGTTGCTTTAGGTTAGGATATACAACGTTATAGACGTATATAATGTCCCCATCGAGAAGCAGGCGACGACACGCCTGGAATGTTGTAAAATATTACATTCGACATGTTATGTGGCCTTAGGCTAGGATATATAACGTTATAGACGTATATAATGTTCCCACCGAGAAGTACGGGCGGGCACGCCAGGAATGTTGTCAACTATTACATCCGAGATGTTAGGTTGCCTTAGGTTAGGATATATAACGTTATAGACGTATATAATCTCCCCATCCAGAAGTAGGCGACGACACGCCAGGAATATTACATCCCAGATGTTAGGTTGCGTTAGGTTAGGATACACAACGTTATAGACGTATATAATGTTCCCATCGAGAAGCAGGCAACGACACGCCAGGAATGATGTAAAATATTACATCCGAGATGTTAGGTCGCCTTAGGCTAGGATATATAACGTTATAGACGTATACAATGTTCCCACCAAGAAGTACGGGCCTATACGCCAGGAATGTTGACAACTATTACAGCCGAGGTGTTAGGTAGCCTTAGGTTAGGATATATATCGTTATAGACGTATATAATGTTCCCACCGAGTCGTAGGGACCGACATGCCAGGAATGTTGTAAAATATTACATCCCAAATGTTCGGTTGCGTTAGATTAGGATATACAACGTTATAGACGTATAGAATGTTCCCACCGAAAAATAGGAGCCGACGCGCCAGGAATGTTGTAAAATATTACATCCGAGATGTTAGGTTGCCTTAGGCTAGGATATATATCGTTATAGACGTATACAATGTTTACGCCGAGACGTAGGGACCGATATGACAGGAATGTTGTAAAATATTACATCCGAGATTTTAGGCTGCCTTAGGTTAGGATATACAATGATATAGATGTATATAATGTCTCCATCGAGAAGTAGGCGACGACACGCCTGGAATGTTGTAAAATATTACATTCCACATGTTAGGTCGCCTTAGGCTAGGATATATAACGTTATAGACGTATACAATGTTCCCACCGAGAAGTACGGGCCTGCACGCCTGGAATGTTGTCAACTATTACATCCGAGATGTTAGGTTGCCTTGGGTTAGGATATATATCGTTATAGACGTATACAATGTTTCCACCGAGAAGTAGGGACCGGCATGCCAGGAATGTTGTAAAATATTGCATCCGAGATGTTAGGTTGCCTTAGGTTAGGATATACAATATTATAGAAGTATAGAATGTTCCCACCGAGATGTAGGGACCGACATGCCAGGAATGTTGTAAAGTATTACATCCGAGATGTTAGGTTGCTTTACTTTAGGATATATATCGTTATAGACGTATATAATGTTCCTACCGAGACTTGAGGACCGACATGCCA
This sequence comes from Xylocopa violacea, assembly GCA_963969225.1. Lineage (NCBI taxonomy): Eukaryota > Metazoa > Arthropoda > Insecta > Hymenoptera > Apidae > Xylocopa > Xylocopa violacea. The sequence goes on from CAXAJV010000857.1 coordinate 4,486,003, forward strand.
GGAATCTTGTAAAATATTACTTCCCAGATGTTAGGTTGCGTTAGGTTAGGATATACATCATTATAGACGTATATAATGTCCCCATCGAGAAGCAGGAGACGACACGCCAGGAATGTTGTAAAATATCACATTCGACATATTATGTCGCCTTAGGCTAGGATATATAACGTTACAGACGTATATAATGTTCCCACCGAGAAGTACGGGCGGACACGCCTGGAATGTTGTCAACTATTACATCCGAGATGTTAGGTTGCCTTAGGTTAGGATATATAACATTATAGACGTATATAATGTCCCCATCCAGAAGTAGGCGACGACACGCCAGGAATATTACATCCCAGATGTTAGGTTGCGTTAGGTTAGGATACACAACGTTATAGACGTATATAATGTTCCCATCGAGAAGCAGGCGACGACACGCCAGGAATGATGTAAAATATTGCATTCGATATGTTAGGTCGCCTTCGGCTAGGATATATAACGTTATAGATGTATACAACGTTCCCACCGAGAAGTACGGGCCTATACGCCAGGAATGTTGTCAACTATTACATCCGAGGTGTTAGGTTGCCTTAGGCTAGGATATATAACGTTATAGACGTATATAATATTCCCACCGAAAAATAGGGACCGACGCGTCAGGAATGTTGTAAAATATTACACCCGAGATGTTAGGTTCTCTTAGGTTAGGATATACAACGTTATGGATGTATATAATGACCCCATCCAGAAGTAGGAGACGACACGCCAGGAATGTTGTAAAATACTGCATCCGAGATGTTAGGCTGCCTTAGGTTAGGATATACAAGATTATAGATATATATAATGTCCCCATCGAGAAGTAGGCGACAACACGCCAGGAATGTTGTAAAATGTTACATTCGCCATGTTAGGTTGCCTTAGACTAGGATATATAACGTTATAGACGTATATAATTTTCCCACCGAAAAGTACGGGCGGACACGCCTGGAATGTTGTCAACTATTACATCCGAGATGTTATGTTGCCTTAGGTTAGGATATATAACGTTATAGACGTATACAATGTTCCCACCGAGAAGTACGGGCCTACACGCCAGGAATGTTGTCAACTATTACATCCGAGGTGTTAGGTTGCCTTAGGTTAGGATATATATCGTTATAGACGTATATAATGTCCCCACCGAGATGTAGGGACTGATATGCCAGGAATGTTGTAAAATATTACATCCGAGAAGTTAGGTTGCCTTAGGTTATGATATATAACGTTATAGACGTATATAATTTTCCCACCGAGAAGTAGGGACCGACATGCCAGGAATGTTGTAAAATATTACATCCGAGATGTTAGGTTCCCTTAGGTTTGGATATATATCGTTATAGACGTATATAATGTTCCTACCGAGACTTGCGGACCGACATGCCAGGAATCTTGAAAAATATTACATCCCAGATGGTAGGTTGCTTTAGGTTAGGATATACAACGTTATAGACGTATATAATGTCCCCATCGAGAAGCAGGCGACGACACGCCTGGAATGTTGTAAAATATTACATTCGACATGTTATGTGGCCTTAGGCTAGGATATATAACGTTATAGACGTATATAATGTTCCCACCGAGAAGTACGGGCGGGCACGCCAGGAATGTTGTCAACTATTACATCCGAGATGTTAGGTTGCCTTAGGTTAGGATATATAACGTTATAGACGTATATAATCTCCCCATCCAGAAGTAGGCGACGACACGCCAGGAATATTACATCCCAGATGTTAGGTTGCGTTAGGTTAGGATACACAACGTTATAGACGTATATAATGTTCCCATCGAGAAGCAGGCAACGACACGCCAGGAATGATGTAAAATATTACATCCGAGATGTTAGGTTGCCTTAGGCTAAGATATATATCGTTATAGACGTATACAATGTTTCCACCGATAAGTAGGGACCGATATGCCAGGAATGTTGTAAAATATTCCATCCGAGATGTTAGGTTGCCTTGGGTTAGGATATACAATGTTATAGATGTATATAATTTTCCCACCGAGAAGTAGGGACCGACATGCCAGGAATGTTGTAAAATATTACATCCGAGATGTTAGGTTCCATTAGGTTTGGATATATATCGTTATAGACGTATATAATGTTCCTACCGAGACTTGCGGACCGACATGCCAGGAATCTTGTAAAATATTACATCGCAGATGTTAGGTTGCTTTAGGTTAGGATATACAACGTTATAGACGTATATAATGTCCCCATCGAGAAGCAGGCGACGACACGCCAGGAATGTTGTAAAATATTACATTCGACATGTTAGGTCGCCTTAGGCTAGGATATATAACGTTATAGACGTATACAATGTTCCCACCAAGAAGTACGGGCCTATACGCCAGGAATGTTGACAACTATTACAGCCGAGGTGTTAGGTAGCCTTAGGTTAGGATATATATCGTTATAGACGTATATAATGTTCCCACCGAGTCGTAGGGACCGACATGCCAGGAATGTTGTAAAATATTACATCCCAAATGTTCGGTTGCGTTAGATTAGGATATACAACGTTATAGACGTATAGAATGTTCCCACCGAAAAATAGGAGCCGACGCGCCAGGAATGTTGTAAAATATTACATCCGAGATGTTAGGTTGCCTTAGGCTAGGATATATATCGTTATAGACGTATACAATGTTTACACCGAGACGTAGGGACCGATATGACAGGAATGTTGTAAAATATTACATCCGAGATTTTAGGCTGCCTTAGGTTAGGATATACAATGTTATAGATGTATATAATGTCTCCATCGAGAAGTAGGCGACGACACGCCTGGAATGTTGTAAAATATTACATTCGACATGTTAGGTCGCCTTAGGCTAGAATATATAACGTTATAGACGTATACAATGTTCCCACCGAGAAGTACGGGCCTGCACGCCTGGAATGTTGTCAACTATTACATCCGAGATGTTAGGTTGCCTTGGGTTAGGATATATATCGTTATAGACGTATACAATGTTTCCACCGAGAAGTAGGGACCGGCATGCCAGGAATGTTGTAAAATATTGCATCCGAGATGTTAGGTTGCCTTAGGTTAGGATATACAATATTATAGAAGTATAGAATGTTCCCACCGAGATGTAGGGACCGACATGCCAGGAATGTTGTAAAGTATTACATCCGAGATGTTATGTTGCTTTACTTTAGGATATATATCGTTCTAGACGTATATAATGTTCCTACCGAGACTTGAGGACCGACATGCCAGGAATCTTGTAAAATATTACTTCCCAGATGTTAGGTTGCGTTAGGTTAGGATATACATCATTATAGACGTATATAATGTCCCCATCGAGAAGCAGGAGACGACACGCCAGGAATGTTGTAAAATATCACATTCGACATATTATGTCGCCTTAGGCTAGGATATATAACGTTACAGACGTATATAATGTTCCCACCGAGAAGTACGGGCGGACACGCCTGGAATGTTGTCAACTATTACATCCGAGATGTTAGGTTGCCTTAGGTTAGGATATATAACGTTATAGACGTATATAATGTCCCCATCCAGAAGTAGGCGACGACACGCCAGGGATATTACATCCCAGATGTTAGGTTGCGTTAGGTTAGGATACACAACGTTATAGACGTATATAATGTTCCCATCGAGAAGCAGGCGACGACACGCCAGGAATGATGTAAAATATTGCATTCGATATGTTAGGTCGCCTTAGGCTAGGATATATAACGTTATAGATGTATACAACGTTCCCACCGAGAAGTACGGGCCTATACGCCAGGAATGTTGTCAACTATTACATCCGAGGTGTTAGGTTGCCTTAGGCTAGGATATATAACGTTATAGACGTATATAATATTCCCACCGAAAAATAGGGACCGACGCGTCAGGAATGTTGTAAAATATTACACCCGAGATGTTAGGTTCTCTTAGGTTAGGATATACAACGTTATGGATGTATATAATGACCCCATCCAGAAGTAGGAGACGACACGCCAGGAATGTTGTAAAATACTGCATCCGAGATGTTAGGCTGCCTTAGGTTAGGATATACAAGATTATAGATGTATATAATGTCCCCATCGAGAAGTAGGCGACAACACGCCAGGAATGTTGTAAAATGTTACATTCGCCATGTTAGGTTGCCTTAGACTAGGATATATAACGTTATAGACGTATATAATTTTCCCACCGAAAAGTACGGGCGGACACGCCTGGAATGTTGTCAACTATTACATCCGAGATGTTATGTTGCCTTAGGTTAGGATATATAACGTTATAGACGTATACAATGTTCCCACCGAGAAGTACGGGCCTACACGCCAGGAATGTTGTCAACTATTACATCCGAGGTGTTAGGTTGCCTTAGGTTAGGATATATATCGTTATAGACGTATATAATGTTCCCACCGAGACGTAGGCACCGACATGCAACGAATGTTGTAAAATATTACATCCCAAATGTTAGGTTGCGTTAGGTTAGGATATACAACGTTATAGACGTATATAATCTCCCCATCGAGAAGCAGGCGACGACACGCCAGAATGTTGTAAAATATTACATCCGAGATGTTAGGTTGCCTTAGGTTAGGATATATAACGTTATAGACGTATATAATGTCCCCATCCAGAAGTAGGCGACGACACGCCAGGAATGTTGTAAAATATTACATCCGAGATGTTAGGCTGCCTTAGGTTAGGATATACACGATTATAGACGTATATAATGTTCCCATCGAGAAGCAGGTGACGACACGCCAGGAATGATGTAAAATATTACATTCGACATGTTAGGTCGCCTTAGGCTAGGACATATAACGTTATAGACGTATACAATGTTCCCACCAAGAAGTACGGGCCTACACGCCAGGAATGTTGACAACTATTACAGCCGAGGTGTTAGGTATCCTTAGGTTAGGATATATATCGTTATAGACGTATATAATGTTCCCACCGAGTCGTAGGGACCGACATGCCAGGAATGTTGTAAAATATTACATCCCAAATGTTCGGTTGCGTTAGATTAGGATATACAACGTTATAGACGTATATGATGTCCCCATCGGGAAGCAGGCGACGACACGCCAGGAATGTTGTAAAATATTACATTCCAGATGTTAGGTTGCGTTACGTTAGGATATACAATGTTATAGACGTATATTATGTCCCCATCGAGAAGCAGGCGACGACACGCCAGGAATATTACATCCCAGATGTTAGGTTGCGTTAGGTTAGGATACACAACGTTATAGACGTATATAATGTTCCCATCGAGAAGCAGGCGACGACACGCCAGGAATGATATAAAATATTACATTCGATATGTTAGGTCGCCTTAGGCTAGGATATATAACGTTATAGACGTATACAATGTTCCCACCGAGAAGTACGTGCCTACACGCCAGGAATGTTGTCAACTATTAAATCCGAGGTGTTAGGTTGCCTTAGGCTAGGATATATAACGTTATAGACGTATATAATATTCCCACCGAAGAATAGGAGTCGACGCGTCAGGAATGTTGTAAAATATTACACCCGAGATGTTAGGTTCCCTTAGGTTAGGATATACAACGCTATAGACGTATATAATCTCCCCATCCAGAAGTAGGCGACGACACGCCAGAATGTTGTAAAATATTACATCCGAGATGTTAGGTTGCCTTAGGCTAGGATATATCACGTTATAGACGTATATAATGTTCCCACCGAGAAGTACGGGTGGACACGCCAGGAATGTTGTCAACTATTACATCCGAGATGTTAGGTTGCCTTAGGTTAGGATATATAACGTTATAGACGTATGAAATGTCCCCGTCCAGAAGTAGGCGACGACACGCCAGGAATATTACATCCCAGATGTTAGGTTGCGTTAGGTTAGGATACACAACGTTATAGACGTATATAATGTTCCCATCGAGAAGCAGGCGAGGACACGCCAGGAATGATGTAAAATATTACATTCGATATGTTAGGTCGCCTTAGGCTAGGATATATAACGTTATAGATGTATACAACGTTCCCACCGAGAAGTACGGGCCTACACGCCAGGAATGTTGTCAACTATTACATCCGAGGTGTTAGGTTGCCTTAGGCTAGGATATATAACGTTATAGACGTATATAATATTCCCACCGAAAAATAGGGACCGACGCGTCAGGAATGTTGTAAAATATTACACCCGAGATGTTAGGTTCTCTTAGGTTAGGATATACAACGTTATGGATGTATATAATGACCCCATCCAGAAGTAGGAGACGACACGCCAGGAATGTTGTAAAATACTGCATCCGAGATGTTAGACTGCCTTAGGTTAGGATATACAAGATTATAGATGTATATAATGTCCCCATCGAGAAGCAGGCGACAACACGCCAGGAATGTTGTAAAATGTTACATTCGCCATGTTAGGTTGCCTTAGACTAGGATATATAACGTTATAGACGTATATCATTTTCCCACCGAAAAGTACGGGCGGACACGCCTGGAATGTTGTCAACTATTACATCCGAGATGTTATGTTGCCTTAGGTTAGGATATATAACGTTATAGACGTATACAATGTTCCCACCGAGAAGTACGGGTGGACACGCCAGGAATGTTGTCAACTATTACATCCGAGATGTTAGGTTGCCTTAGGTTAGGATATATAACGTTATAGACGTATATAATGTCCCCATCCAGAAGTAGGCGACGACACGCCAGGAATATTACATCCCAGATGTTAGGTTGCGTTAGGTCAGGATACACAACGTTATAGACGTATATAATGTCCCCATCGAGAAGCAGGAGACGACACGCCAGGAATGTTGTAAAATATTACATTCGACATGTTAGGTGGCCTTAGGCTAGGATATATTACGTTATAGACGTATATAATGTTCCCACCGAGAAGTACGGGTGGACACGCCAGGAATGTTGTCAACTATTACATCCGAGATGTTAGGTTGCCTTAGGTTAGGATATATAACGTTATAGACGTATATAATGTCCCCATCCAGAAGTAGGCGACGACACGCCAGGAATATTACATCCCAGATGTTAGGTTGCGTTAGGTTAGGATACACAACGTTATAGACGTATATAATGTTCCCATCGAGAAGCAGGCGACGACACGCCAGGAATGATGTAAAATATTACATTCGATATGTTAGGTCGCCTTAGGCTAGGATATATAACGTTATAGATGTATACAACGTTCCCACCGAGAAGTACGGGCCTACACGCCAGGAATGTTGTCAACTATTACATCCGAGGTGTTAGGTTGCCTTAGGCTAGGATATATAACGTTATAGACGTATATAATATTCCCACCGAAAAATAGGGACCGACGCGTCAGGAATGTTGTAAAATATTACACCCGAGATGTTAGGTTCTCTTAGGTTAGGATATACAACGTTATGGATGTATATAATGACCCCATACAGAAGTAGGAGACGACACGCCAGGAATGTTGTAAAATACTGCATCCGAGATGTTAGGCTGCCTTAGGTTAGGATATACAAGATTATAGATGTATATAATGTCCCCATCGAGAAGTAGGCGACAACACGCCAGGAATGTTGTAAAATGTTACATTCGCCATGTTAGGTTGCCTTAGACTAGGATATATAACGTTATAGACGTATATAATTTTCCCACCGAAAAGTACGGGCGGACACGCCTGGAATGTTGTCAACTATTACATCCGAGATGTTATGTTGCCTTAGGTTAGGATATATAACGTTATAGACGTATACAATGTTCCCACCGAGAAGTACGGGCCTACACGCCAGGAATGTTGTCAACTATTACATCCGAGGTGTTAGGTTGCCTTAGGTTAGGATATATATCGTTATAGACGTATATAATGTTCCCACCGAGACGTAGGCACCGACATGCAACGAATGTTGTAAAATATTACATCCCAAATGTTAGGTTGCGTTAGGTTAGGATATACAACGTTATAGACGTATATAATCTCCCTATCGAGAAGCAGGCGACGACACGCCAGAATGTTGTAAGATATTACATCCGAGATGTTAAGTTGCCTTAGGTTAGGATATATAACGTTATAGACGTATATAATGTCCCCATCCAGAAGTAGGCGACGACACGCCAGGAATATTACATCCCAGATGTTAGGTTGCGTTTGGTTAGGATACACAACGTTATAGACGTATATAATGTTCCCATCGAGAAGCAGGCGACGACACGCCAGGAATGTTGTAAAATACTACATCCGAGATGTTAGGCTGCCTTAGGTTAGGATATACAAGATTATAGATGTATATAATGTCCCCATCGAGAAGTAGGCGACAACACGCCAGGAATGTTGTAAAATATTACATTCGCCATGTTAGGTTGCCTTAGACTAGGATATATAACGTTATAGACGTATATAATTTTCCCACCGAAAAGTACGGGCGGACACGCCTGGAATGTTGTCAACTATTACATCCGAGATGTTAGGTTGCCTTAGGTTAGGATATATAACGTTATAGACGTATACAATGTTCCCACCGAGAAGTACGGGCCTACACGCCAGGATTGTTGTCAACTATTACATCCGAGGTGTTAGGTTGCCTTAGGTTAGGATATATATCGTTATAGACGTATATAATGTTCCCACCGAGACGTAGGCACCGACATGCAACGAATGTTGTAAAATATTACATCCCAAATGTTAGGTTGCGTTAGGTTAGGATATACAACGTTATAGACGTATATAATCTCCCCATCGAGAAGCAGGCGACGACACGCCAGAATGTTGTAAAATATTACATCCGAGATGTTAGGTTGCCTTAGGTTAGGATATATAACGTTATAGACGTATATAATGTCCCCATCCAGAAGTAGGCGACGACACGCCAGGAATGTTGTAAAATATTACATCCGAGATGTTAGGCTGCCTTAGGTTAGGATATACACGATTATAGACGTATATAATGTCCCCATCGAGAAGCAGGCGACGACACGCCAGGAATGTTGTAAAATATTACATTCGACATGTTAGGTGGCCTTAGGCTAGGATATATAACGTTATAGACGTATATAATGTTCCCACCGAGAAGTACGGGTGGACACGCCAGGAATGTTGTCAACTATTACATCCGAGATGTTAGGTTGCCTTAGGTTAGGATATATAACGTTATAGACGTATATAATGTCCCCATCCAGAAGTAGGCGACGACACGCCAGGAATATTACATCCCAGATGTTAGGTTGCGTTAGGTTAGGATACACAACGTTATAGACGTATATAATGTTCCCATCGAGAAGCAGGCGACGACACGCCAGGAATGATGTAAAATATTACATTCGATATGTTAGGTCGCCTTAGGCTAGGATATATAACGTTATAGATGTATACAACGTTCCCACCGAGAAGTACGGGCCTACACGCCAGGAATGTTGTCAACTATTACATCCGAGGTGTTAGGTTGCCTTAGGCTAGGATATATAACGTTATAGACGTATATAATATTCCCACCGAAAAATAGGGACCGACGCGTCAGGAATGTTGTAAAATATTACACCCGAGATGTTAGGTTCTCTTAGGTTAGGATATACAACGTTATGGATGTATATAATGACCCCATCCAGAAGTAGGAGACGACACGCCAGGAATGTTGTAAAATACTGCATCCGAGATGTTAGGCTGCCTTAGGTTAGGATATACAAGATTATAGATGTATATAATGTCCCCATTGAGAAGTAGGCGACAACACGCCAGGAATGTTGTAAAATGTTACATTCGCCATGTTAGGTTGCCTTAGACTAGGATATATAACGTTATAGACGTATATAATGTCCCCATCCAGAAGTAGGCGACGACACGCCAGGAATGTTGTAAAATATTACATCCGAGATGTTAGGCTGCCTTAGGTTAGGATATACACGATTATAGACGTATATAATGTTCCCATCGAGAAGCAGGTGACGACACGCCAGGAATGATGTAAAATATTACATTCGACATGTTAGGTCGCCTTAGGCTAGGACATATAACGTTATAGACGTATACAATGTTCCCACCAAGAAGTACGGGCCTACACGCCAGGAATGTTGACAACTATTACAGCCGAGGTGTTAGGTAGCCTTAGGTTAGGATATATATCGTTATAGACGTATATAATGTTCCCACCGAGTCGTAGGGACCGACAAGCCAGGAATGTTGTAAAATATTACATCCCAAATGTTCGGTTGCGTTAGATTAGGATATACAACGTTATAGACGTATATTATGTCCCCATCGGGAAGCAGGCGACGACACGCCAGGAATGTTGTAAAATATTACATTCCAGATGTTAGGTTGCGTTACGTTAGGATATACAATGTTATAGACGTATATTATGTCCCCATCGAGAAGCAGGCGACGACACGCCAGGAATATTACATCCCAGAAGTTAGGTTGCGTTAGGTTAGGATACACAACGTTATAGACGTATATAATGTTCCCATCGAGAAGCAGGCGACGACACGCCAGGAATGATATAAAATATTACATTCGATATGTTAGGTCGCCTTAGGCTAGGATATATAACGTTATAGACGTATACAATGTTGCCACCGAGAAGTACGGGCCTACACGCCAGGAATGTTGTCAACTATTAAATCCGAGGTGTTAGGTTGCCTTAGGCTAGGACATATAACGTTATAGACGTATATAATATTCCCACCGAAGAATAGGGGTCGACGCGTCAGGAATGTTGTAAAATATTACACCCGAGATGTTAGGTTCCCTTAGGTTAGGATATACAACGCTATAGACGTATATAATCTCCCCATCCAGAAGTAGGCGACGACACGCCAGAATGTTGTAAAATATTACATCCGAGATGTTAGGTTGCCTTAGGCTAGGATATATCACGTTATAGACGTATATAATGTTCCCACCGAGAAGTACGGGTGGACACGCCAGGAATGTTGTCAACTATTACATCCGAGATGTTAGGTTTCCTTAGGTTAGGATATATAACGTTATAGACGTATAAAATGTCCCCGTCCAGAAGTAGGCGACGACACGCCAGGAATATTACATCCCAGATGTTAGGTTGCGTTTGGTTAGGATACACAACGTTATAGACGTATATAATGTTCCCATCGAGAAGCAGGCGACGACACGCCAGGAATGTTGTAAAATACTACATCCGAGATGTTAGGCTGCCTTAGGTTAGGATATACAAGATTATAGATGTATATAATGTCCCCATCGAGAAGTAGGCGACAACACGCCAGGAATGTTGTAAAATATTACATTCGCCATGTTAGGTTGCCTTAGACTAGGATATATAACGTTATAGACGTATATAATTTTCCCACCGAAAAGTACGGGCGGACACGCCTGGAATGTTGTCAACTATTACATCCGAGATGTTAGGTTGCCTTAGGTTAGGATATATAACGTTATAGACGTATACAATGTTCCCACCGAGAAGTACGGGCCTACACGCCAGGATTGTTGTCAACTATTACATCCGAGGTGTTAGGTTGCCTTAGGTTAGGATATATATCGTTATAGACGTATATAATGTTCCCACCGAGACGTAGGCACCGACATGCAACGAATGTTGTAAAATATTACATCCCAAATGTTAGGTTGCGTTAGGTTAGGATATACAACGTTATAGACGTATATAATCTCCCCATCGAGAAGCAGGCGACGACACGCCAGGATTGTTGTCAACTATTACATCCGAGGTGTTAGGTTGCCTTAGGTTAGGATATATATCGTTATAGACGTATATAATGTTCCCACCGAGACGTAGGCACCGACATGCAACGAATGTTGTAAAATATTACATCCCAAATGTTAGGTTGCGTTAGGTTAGGATATACAACGTTATAGACGTATATAATCTCCCCATCGAGAAGCAGGCGACGACACGCCAGAATGTTGTAAAATATTACATCCGAGATGTTAGGTTGCCTTAGGTTAGGATATATAACGTTATAGACGTATATAATGTCCCCATCCAGAAGTAGGCGACGACACGCCAGGAATGTTGTAAAATATTACATCCGAGATGTTAGGCTGCCTTAGGTTAGGATATACACGATTATAGACGTATATAATGTCCCCATCGAGAAGCAGGCGACGACACGCCAGGAATGTTGTAAAATATTACATTCGACATGTTAGGTGGCCTTAGGCTAGGATATATAACGTTATAGACGTATATAATGTTCCCACCGAGAAGTACGGGTGGACACGCCAGGAATGTTGTCAACTATTACATCCGAGATGTTAGGTTGCCTTAGGTTAGGATATATAACGTTATAGACGTATATAATGTCCCCATCCAGAAGTAGGCGACGACACGCCAGGAATATTACATCCCAGATGTTAGGTTGCGTTAGGTTAGGATACACAACGTTATAGACGTATATAATGTTCCCATCGAGAAGCAGGCGACGACACGCCAGGAATGATGTAAAATATTACATTCGATATGTTAGGTCGCCTTAGGCTAGGATATATAACGTTATAGATGTATACAACGTTCCCACCGAGAAGTACGGGCCTACACGCCAGGAATGTTGTCAACTATTACATCCGAGGTGTTAGGTTGCCTTAGGCTAGGATATATAACGTTATAGACGTATATAATATTCCCACCGAAAAATAGGGACCGACGCGTCAGGAATGTTGTAAAATATTACACCCGAGATGTTAGGTTCTCTTAGGTTAGGATATACAACGTTATGGATGTATATAATGACCCCATCCAGAAGTAGGAGACGACACGCCAGGAATGTTGTAAAATACTGCATCCGAGATGTTAGGCTGCCTTAGGTTAGGATATACAAGATTATAGATGTATATAATGTCCCCATTGAGAAGTAGGCGACAACACGCCAGGAATGTTGTAAAATGTTACATTCGCCATGTTAGGTTGCCTTAGACTAGGATATATAACGTTATAGACGTATATAATGTCCCCATCCAGAAGTAGGCGACGACACGCCAGGAATGTTGTAAAATATTACATCCGAGATGTTAGGCTGCCTTAGGTTAGGATATACACGATTATAGACGTATATAATGTTCCCATCGAGAAGCAGGTGACGACACGCCAGGAATGATGTAAAATATTACATTCGACATGTTAGGTCGCCTTAGGCTAGGACATATAACGTTATAGACGTATACAATGTTCCCACCAAGAAGTACGGGCCTACACGCCAGGAATGTTGACAACTATTACAGCCGAGGTGTTAGGTAGCCTTAGGTTAGGATATATATCGTTATAGACGTATATAATGTTCCCACCGAGTCGTAGGGACCGACAAGCCAGGAATGTTGTAAAATATTACATCCCAAATGTTCGGTTGCGTTAGATTAGGATATACAACGTTATAGACGTATATTATGTCCCCATCGGGAAGCAGGCGACGACACGCCAGGAATGTTGTAAAATATTACATTCCAGATGTTAGGTTGCGTTACGTTAGGATATACAATGTTATAGACGTATATTATGTCCCCATCGAGAAGCAGGCGACGACACGCCAGGAATATTACATCCCAGAAGTTAGGTTGCGTTAGGTTAGGATACACAACGTTATAGACGTATATAATGTTCCCATCGAGAAGCAGGCGACGACACGCCAGGAATGATATAAAATATTACATTCGATATGTTAGGTCGCCTTAGGCTAGGATATATAACGTTATAGACGTATACAATGTTGCCACCGAGAAGTACGGGCCTACACGCCAGGAATGTTGTCAACTATTAAATCCGAGGTGTTAGGTTGCCTTAGGCTAGGACATATAACGTTATAGACGTATATAATATTCCCACCGAAGAATAGGGGTCGACGCGTCAGGAATGTTGTAAAATATTACACCCGAGATGTTAGGTTCCCTTAGGTTAGGATATACAACGCTATAGACGTATATAATCTCCCCATCCAGAAGTAGGCGACGACACGCCAGAATGTTGTAAAATATTACATCCGAGATGTTAGGTTGCCTTAGGCTAGGATATATCACGTTATAGACGTATATAATGTTCCCACCGAGAAGTACGGGTGGACACGCCAGGAATGTTGTCAACTATTACATCCGAGATGTTAGGTTTCCTTAGGTTAGGATATATAACGTTATAGACGTATAAAATGTCCCCGTCCAGAAGTAGGCGACGACACGCCAGGAATATTACATCCCAGTTGTTAGGTTGCGTTTGGTTAGGATACACAACGTTATAGACGTATATAATGTTCCCATCGAGAAGCAGGCGACGACACGCCAGGAATGTTGTAAAATACTACATCCGAGATGTTAGGCTGCCTTAGGTTAGGATATACAAGATTATAGATGTATATAATGTCCCCATCGAGAAGTAGGCGACAACACGCCAGGAATGTTGTAAAATATTACATTCGCCATGTTAGGTTGCCTTAGACTAGGATATATAACGTTATAGACGTATATAATTTTCCCACCGAAAAGTACGGGCGGACACGCCTGGAATGTTGTCAACTATTACATCCGAGATGTTAGGTTGCCTTAGGTTAGGATATATAACGTTATAGACGTATACAATGTTCCCACCGAGAAGTACGGGCCTACACGCCAGGATTGTTGTCAACTATTACATCCGAGGTGTTAGGTTGCCTTAGGTTAGGATATATATCGTTATAGACGTATATAATGTTCCCACCGAGACGTAGGCACCGACATGCAACGAATGTTGTAAAATATTACATCCCAAATGTTAGGTTGCGTTAGGTTAGGATATACAACGTTATAGACGTATATAATCTCCCCATCGAGAAGCAGGCGACGACACGCCAGAATGTTGTAAAATATTACATCCGAGATGTTAGGTTGCCTTAGGTTAGGATATATAACGTTATAGACGTATATAATGTCCCCATCCAGAAGTAGGCGACGACACGCCAGGAATGTTGTAAAATATTACATCCGAGATGTTAGGTTGCGTTAGGTTAGGATATACAACGTTATAGACGTATATAATCTCCCCATCGAGAAGCAGGCGACGACACGCCAGAATGTTGTAAAATATTACATCCGAGATGTTAGGTTGCCTTAGGTTAGGATATATAACGTTATAGACGTATATAATGTCCCCATCCAGAAGTAGGCGACGACACGCCAGGAATGTTGTAAAATATTACATCCGAGATGTTAGGCTGCCTTAGGTTAGGATATACACGATTATAGACGTATATAATGTCCCCATCGAGAAGCAGGCGACGACACGCCAGGAATGTTGTAAAATATTACATTCGACATGTTAGGTGGCCTTAGGCTAGGATATATAACGTTATAGACGTATATAATGTTCCCACCGAGAAGTACGGGTGGACACGCCAGGAATGTTGTCAACTATTACATCCGAGATGTTAGGTTGCCTTAGGTTAGGATATATAACGTTATAGACGTATATAATGTCCCCATCCAGAAGTAGGCGACGACACGCCAGGAATATTACATCCCAGATGTTAGGTTGCGTTAGGTTAGGATACACAACGTTATAGACGTATATAATGTTCCCATCGAGAAGCAGGCGACGACACGCCAGGAATGATGTAAAATATTACATTCGATATGTTAGGTCGCCTTAGGCTAGGATATATAACGTTATAGATGTATACAACGTTCCCACCGAGAAGTACGGGCCTACACGCCAGGAATGTTGTCAACTATTACATCCGAGGTGTTAGGTTGCCTTAGGCTAGGATATATAACGTTATAGACGTATATAATATTCCCACCGAAAAATAGGGACCGACGCGTCAGGAATGTTGTAAAATATTACACCCGAGATGTTAGGTTCTCTTAGGTTAGGATATACAACGTTATGGATGTATATAATGACCCCATCCAGAAGTAGGAGACGACACGCCAGGAATGTTGTAAAATACTGCATCCGAGATGTTAGGCTGCCTTAGGTTAGGATATACAAGATTATAGATGTATATAATGTCCCCATTGAGAAGTAGGCGACAACACGCCAGGAATGTTGTAAAATGTTACATTCGCCATGTTAGGTTGCCTTAGACTAGGATATATAACGTTATAGACGTATATAATGTCCCCATCCAGAAGTAGGCGACGACACGCCAGGAATGTTGTAAAATATTACATCCGAGATGTTAGGCTGCCTTAGGTTAGGATATACACGATTATAGACGTATATAATGTTCCCATCGAGAAGCAGGTGACGACACGCCAGGAATGATGTAAAATATTACATTCGACATGTTAGGTCGCCTTAGGCTAGGACATATAACGTTATAGACGTATACAATGTTCCCACCAAGAAGTACGGGCCTACACGCCAGGAATGTTGACAACTATTACAGCCGAGGTGTTAGGTAGCCTTAGGTTAGGATATATATCGTTATAGACGTATATAATGTTCCCACCGAGTCGTAGGGACCGACATGCCAGGAATGTTGTAAAATATTACATCCCAAATGTTCGGTTGCGTTAGATTAGGATATACAACGTTATAGACGTATATTATGTCCCCATCGGGAAGCAGGCGACGACACGCCAGGAATGTTGTAAAATATTACATTCCAGATGTTAGGTTGCGTTACGTTAGGATATACAATGTTATAGACGTATATTATGTCCCCATCGAGAAGCAGGCGACGACACGCCAGGAATATTACATCCCAGATGTTAGGTTGCGTTAGGTTAGGATACACAACGTTATAGACGTATATAATGTTCCCATCGAGAAGCAGGCGACGACACGCCAGGAATGATATAAAATATTACATTCGATATGTTAGGTCGCCTTAGGCTAGGATATATAACGTTATAGACGTATACAATGTTGCCACCGAGAAGTACGGGCCTACACGCCAGGAATGTTGTCAACTATTAAATCCGAGGTGTTAGGTTGCCTTAGGCTAGGACATATAACGTTATAGACGTATATAATATTCCCACCGAAGAATAGGGGTCGACGCGTCAGGAATGTTGTAAAATATTACACCCGAGATGTTAGGTTCCCTTAGGTTAGGATATACAACGCTATAGACGTATATAATCTCCCCATCCAGAAGTAGGCGACGACACGCCAGAATGTTGTAAAATATTACATCCGAGATGTTAGGTTGCCTTAGGCTAGGATATATCACGTTATAGACGTATATAATGTTCCCACCGAGAAGTACGGGTGGACACGCCAGGAATGTTGTCAACTATTACATCCGAGATGTTAGGTTTCCTTAGGTTAGGATATATAACGTTATAGACGTATAAAATGTCCCCGTCCAGAAGTAGGCGACGACACGCCAGGAATATTACATCCCAGATGTTAGGTTGCGTTTGGTTAGGATACACAACGTTATAGACGTATATAATGTTCCCATCGAGAAGCAGGCGACGACACGCCAGGAATGTTGTAAAATACTACATCCGAGATGTTAGGCTGCCTTAGGTTAGGATATACAAGATTATAGATGTATATAATGTCCCCATCGAGAAGTAGGCGACAACACGCCAGGAATGTTGTAAAATATTACATTCGCCATGTTAGGTTGCCTTAGACTAGGATATATAACGTTATAGACGTATATAATTTTCCCACCGAAAAGTACGGGCGGACACGCCTGGAATGTTGTCAACTATTACATCCGAGATGTTAGGTTGCCTTAGGTTAGGATATATAACGTTATAGACGTATACAATGTTCCCACCGAGAAGTACGGGCCTACACGCCAGGATTGTTGTCAACTATTACATCCGAGGTGTTAGGTTGCCTTAGGTTAGGATATATATCGTTATAGACGTATATAATGTTCCCACCGAGACGTAGGCACCGACATGCAACGAATGTTGTAAAATATTACATCCCAAATGTTAGGTTGCGTTAGGTTAGGATATACAACGTTATAGACGTATATAATCTCCCCATCGAGAAGCAGGCGACGACACGCCAGAATGTTGTAAAATATTACATCCGAGATGTTAGGTTGCCTTAGGTTAGGATATATAACGTTATAGACGTATATAATGTCCCCATCCAGAAGTAGGCGACGACACGCCAGGAATGTTGTAAAATATTACATCCGAGATGTTAGGTTGCGTTAGGTTAGGATACACAACGTTATAGACGTATATAATGTTCCCATCGAGAAGCAGGCGACGACACGCCAGGAATGATATAAAATATTACATTCGATATGTTAGGTCGCCTTAGGCTAGGATATATAACGTTATAGACGTATACAATGTTCCCACCGAGAAGTACGGGCCTACACGCCAGGAATGTTGTCAACTATTAAATCCGAGGTGTTAGGTTGCATTAGGCTAGGATATATAACGTTATAGACGTATATAATATTCCCACCGAAGAATAGGGGTCGACGCGTCAGGAATGTTGTAAAATATTACACCCGAGATGTTAGGTTCCCTTAGGTTAGGATATACAACGCTATAGACGTATATAATCTCCCCATCCAGAAGTAGGCGACGACACGCCAGAATGTTGTAAAATATTACATCCGAGATGTTAGGTTGCCTTAGGCTAGGATATATCACGTTATAGACGTATATAATGTTCCCACCGAGAAGTACGGGTGGACACGCCAGGAATGTTGTCAACTATTACATCCGAGATGTTAGGTTGCCTTAGGTTAGGATATATAACGTTATAGACGTATAAAATGTCCCCGTCCAGAAGTAGGCGACGACACGCCAGGAATATTACATCCCAGATGTTAGGTTGCGTTAGGTTAGGATACACAACGTTATAGACGTATATAATGTTCCCATCGAGAAGCAGGCGACGACACGCCAGGAATGATGTAAAATATTACATTCGATATGTTAGGTCGCCTTAGGCTAGGATATATAACGTTATAGATGTATACAACGTTCCCACCGAGAAGTACGGGCCTACACGCCAGGAATGTTGTCAACTATTACATCCGAGGTGTTAGGTTGCCTTAGGCTAGGATATATAACGTTATAGACGTATATAATATTCCCACCGAAAAATAGGGACCGACGCGTCAGGAATGTTGTAAAATATTACACCCGAGATGTTAGGTTCTCTTAGGTTAGGATATACAACGTTATGGATGTATATAATGACCCCATCCAGAAGTAGGGGACGACACGCCAGGAATGTTGTAAAATACTGCATCCGAGATGTTAGGCTGCCTTAGGTTAGGATATACAAGATTATAGATGTATATAATGTCCCCATCGAGAAGTAGGCGACAACACGCCAGGAATGTTGTAAAATGTTACATTCGCCATGTTAGGTTGCCTTAGACTAGGATATATAACGTTATAGACGTATATAATGTCCCCATCCAGAAGTAGGCGACGACACGCCAGGAATGTTGTAAAATATTACATCCGAGATGTTAGGCTGCCTTAGGTTAGGATATACACGATTATAGACGTATATAATGTTCCCATCGAGAAGCAGGTGACGACACGCCAGGAATGATGTAAAATATTACATTCGACATGTTAGGTCGCCTTAGGCTAGGACATATAACGTTATAGACGTATACAATGTTCCCACCAAGAAGTACGGGCCTACACGCCAGGAATGTTGACAACTATTACAGCCGAGGTGTTAGGTAGCCTTAGGTTAGGATATATATCGTTATAGACGTATATAATGTTCCCACCGAGTCGTAGGGACCGACATGCCAGGAATGTTGTAAAATATTACATCCCAAATGTTCGGTTGCGTTAGATTAGGATATACAACGTTATAGACGTATATTATGTCCCCATCGGGAAGCAGGCGACGACACGCCAGGAATGTTGTAAAATATTACATTCCAGATGTTAGGTTGCGTTACGTTAGGATATACAATGTTATAGACGTATATTATGTCCCCATCGAGAAGCAGGCGACGACACGCCAGGAATATTACATCCCAGATGTTAGGTTGCGTTAGGTTAGGATACACAACGTTATAGACGTATATAATGTTCCCATCGAGAAGCAGGCGACGACACGCCAGGAATGATATAAAATATTACATTCGATATGTTAGGTCGCCTTAGGCTAGGATATATAACGTTATAGACGTATACAATGTTGCCACCGAGAAGTACGGGCCTACACGCCAGGAATGTTGTCAACTATTAAATCCGAGGTGTTAGGTTGCCTTAGGCTAGGACATATAACGTTATAGACGTATATAATATTCCCACCGAAGAATAGGGGTCGACGCGTCAGGAATGTTGTAAAATATTACACCCGAGATGTTAGGTTCCCTTAGGTTAGGATATACAACGCTATAGACGTATATAATCTCCCCATCCAGAAGTAGGCGACGACACGCCAGAATGTTGTAAAATATTACATCCGAGATGTTAGGTTGCCTTAGGCTAGGATATATCACGTTATAGACGTATATAATGTTCCCACCGAGAAGTACGGGTGGACACGCCAGGAATGTTGTCAACTATTACATCCGAGATGTTAGGTTTCCTTAGGTTAGGATATACAAGATTATAGATGTATATAATGTCCCCATCGAGAAGCAGGCGACGACACGCCAGAATGTTGTAAAATATTACATCCGAGATGTTAGGTTGCCTTAGGTTAGGATATATAACGTTATAGACGTATATAATGTCCCCATCCAGAAGTAGGCGACGACACGCCAGGAATGTTGTAAAATATTACATCCGAGATGTTAGGTTGCGTTAGGTTAGGATATATAACGTTATAGACGTATAAAATGTCCCCGTCCAGAAGTAGGCGACGACACGCCAGGAATATTACATCCCAGATGTTAGGTTGCGTTTGGTTAGGATACACAACGTTATAGACGTATATAATGTTCCCATCGAGAAGCAGGCGACGACACGCCAGGAATGTTGTAAAATACTACATCCGAGATGTTAGGCTGCCTTAGGTTAGGATATACAAGATTATAGATGTATATAATGTCCCCATCGAGAAGTAGGCGACAACACGCCAGGAATGTTGTAAAATATTACATTCGCCATGTTAGGTTGCCTTAGACTAGGATATATAACGTTATAGACGTATATAATTTTCCCACCGAAAAGTACGGGCGGACACGCCTGGAATGTTGTCAACTATTACATCCGAGATGTTAGGTTGCCTTAGGTTAGGATATATAACGTTATAGACGTATACAATGTTCCCACCGAGAAGTACGGGCCTACACGCCAGGATTGTTGTCAACTATTACATCCGAGGTGTTAGGTTGCCTTAGGTTAGGATATATATCGTTATAGACGTATATAATGTTCCCACCGAGACGTAGGCACCGACATGCAACGAATGTTGTAAAATATTACATCCCAAATGTTAGGTTGCGTTAGGTTAGGATATACAACGTTATAGACGTATATAATCTCCCCATCGAGAAGCAGGCGACGACACGCCAGAATGTTGTAAAATATTACATCCGAGATGTTAGTTTGCCTTAGGTTAGGATATATAACGTTATAGACGTATATAATGTCCCCATCCAGAAGTAGGCGACGACACGCCAGGAATGTTGTAAAATATTACATCCGAGATGTTAGGTTGCGTTAGGTTAGGATACACAACGTTATAGACGTATATAATGTTCCCATCGAGAAGTAGGCGACGACACGCCAGGAATGATATAAAATATTACATTCGATATGTTAGGTCGCCTTAGGCTAGGATATATAACGTTATAGACGTATACAATGTTCCCACCGAGAAGTACGGGCCTACACGCCAGGAATGTTGTCAACTATTAAATCCGAGGTGTTAGGTTGCATTAGGCTAGGATATATAACGTTATAGACGTATATAATATTCCCACCGAAGAATAGGGGTCGACGCGTCAGGAATGTTGTAAAATATTACACCCGAGATGTTAGGTTCCCTTAGGTTAGGATATACAACGCTATAGACGTATATAATCTCCCCATCCAGAAGTAGGCGACGACACGCCAGAATGTTGTAAAATATTACATCCGAGATGTTAGGTTGCCTTAGGCTAGGATATATCACGTTATAGACGTATATAATGTTCCCACCGAGAAGTACGGGTGGACACGCCAGGAATGTTGTCAACTATTACATCCGAGATGTTAGGTTGCCTTAGGTTAGGATATATAACGTTATAGACGTATAAAATGTCCCCGTCCAGAAGTAGGCGACGACACGCCAGGAATATTACATCCCAGATGTTAGGTTGCGTTAGGTTAGGATACACAACGTTATAGACGTATATAATGTTCCCATCGAGAAGCAGGCGACGACACGCCAGGAATGATGTAAAATATTACATTCGATATGTTAGGTCGCCTTAGGCTAGGATATATAACGTTATAGATGTATACAACGTTCCCACCGAGAAGTACGGGCCTACACGCCAGGAATGTTGTCAACTATTACATCCGAGGTGTTAGGTTGCCTTAGGCTAGGATATATAACGTTATAGACGTATATAATATTCCCACCGAAAAATAGGGACCGACGCGTCAGGAATGTTGTAAAATATTACACCCGAGATGTTAGGTTCTCTTAGGTTAGGATATACAACGTTATGGATGTATATAATGACCCCATCCAGAAGTAGGGGACGACACGCCAGGAATGTTGTAAAATACTGCATCCGAGATGTTAGGCTGCCTTAGGTTAGGATATACAAGATTATAGATGTATATAATGTCCCCATCGAGAAGTAGGCGACAACACGCCAGGAATGTTGTAAAATGTTACATTCGCCATGTTAGGTTGCCTTAGACTAGGATATATAACGTTATAGACGTATATAATGTCCCCATCCAGAAGTAGGCGACGACACGCCAGGAATGTTGTAAAATATTACATCCGAGATGTTAGGCTGCCTTAGGTTAGGATATACACGATTATAGACGTATATAATGTTCCCATCGAGAAGCAGGTGACGACACGCCAGGAATGATGTAAAATATTACATTCGACATGTTAGGTCGCCTTAGGCTAGGACATATAACGTTATAGACGTATACAATGTTCCCACCAAGAAGTACGGGCCTACACGCCAGGAATGTTGTCAACTATTAAATCCGAGGTGTTAGGTTGCCTTAGGCTAGGACATATAACGTTATAGACGTATATAATATTCCCACCGAAGAATAGGGGTCGACGCGTCAGGAATGTTGTAAAATATTACACCCGAGATGTTAGGTTCCCTTAGGTTAGGATATACAACGCTATAGACGTATATAATCTCCCCATCCAGAAGTAGGCGACGACACGCCAGAATGTTGTAAAATATTACATCCGAGATGTTAGGTTGCCTTAGGCTAGGATATATCACGTTATAGACGTATATAATGTTCCCACCGAGAAGTACGGGTGGACACGCCAGGAATGTTGTCAACTATTACATCCGAGATGTTAGGTTTCCTTAGGTTAGGATATATAACGTTATAGACGTATAAAATGTCCCCGTCCAGAAGTAGGCGACGACACGCCAGGAATATTACATCCCAGATGTTAGGTTGCGTTTGGTTAGGATACACAACGTTATAGACGTATATAATGTTCCCATCGAGAAGCAGGCGACGACACGCCAGGAATGTTGTAAAATACTACATCCGAGATGTTAGGCTGCCTTAGGTTAGGATATACAAGATTATAGATGTATATAATGTCCCCATCGAGAAGTAGGCGACAACACGCCAGGAATGTTGTAAAATATTACATTCGCCATGTTAGGTTGCCTTAGACTAGGATATATAACGTTATAGACGTATATAATTTTCCCACCGAAAAGTACGGGCGGACACGCCTGGAATGTTGTCAACTATTACATCCGAGATGTTAGGTTGCCTTAGGTTAGGATATATAACGTTATAGACGTATACAATGTTCCCACCGAGAAGTACGGGCCTACACGCCAGGATTGTTGTCAACTATTACATCCGAGGTGTTAGGTTGCCTTAGGTTAGGATATATATCGTTATAGACGTATATAATGTTCCCACCGAGACGTAGGCACCGACATGCAACGAATGTTGTAAAATATTACATCCCAAATGTTAGGTTGCGTTAGGTTAGGATATACAACGTTATAGACGTATATAATCTCCCCATCGAGAAGCAGGCGACGACACGCCAGAATGTTGTAAAATATTACATCCGAGATGTTAGGTTGCCTTAGGTTAGGATATATAACGTTATAGACGTATATAATGTCCCCATCCAGAAGTAGGCGACGACACGCCAGGAATGTTGTAAAATATTACATCCGAGATGTTAGGTTGCGTTAGGTTAGGATACACAACGTTATAGACGTATATAATGTTCCCATCGAGAAGCAGGCGACGACACGCCAGGAATGATATAAAATATTACATTCGATATGTTAGGTCGCCTTAGGCTAGGATATATAACGTTATAGACGTATACAATGTTCCCACCGAGAAGTACGGGCCTACACGCCAGGAATGTTGTCAACTATTAAATCCGAGGTGTTAGGTTGCATTAGGCTAGGATATATAACGTTATAGACGTATATAATATTCCCACCGAAGAATAGGGGTCGACGCGTCAGGAATGTTGTAAAATATTACACCCGAGATGTTAGGTTCCCTTAGGTTAGGATATACAACGCTATAGACGTATATAATCTCCCCATCCAGAAGTAGGCGACGACACGCCAGAATGTTGTAAAATATTACATCCGAGATGTTAGGTTGCCTTAGGCTAGGATATATCACGTTATAGACGTATATAATGTTCCCACCGAGAAGTACGGGTGGACACGCCAGGAATGTTGTCAACTATTACATCCGAGATGTTAGGTTGCCTTAGGTTAGGATATATAACGTTATAGACGTATAAAATGTCCCCGTCCAGAAGTAGGCGACGACACGCCAGGAATATTACATCCCAGATGTTAGGTTGCGTTAGGTTAGGATACACAACGTTATAGACGTATATAATGTTCCCAACGAGAAGCAGGCGACGACACGCCAGGAATGATGTAAAATATTACATTCGATATGTTAGGTCGCCTTAGGCTAGGATATATAACGTTATAGATGTATACAACGTTCCCACCGAGAAGTACGGGCCTACACGCCAGGAATGTTGTCAACTATTACATCCGAGGTGTTAGGTTGCCTTAGGCTAGGATATATAACGTTATAGACGTATATAATATTCCCACCGAAAAATAGGGACCGACGCGTCAGGAATGTTGTAAAATATTACACCCGAGATGTTAGGTTCTCTTAGGTTAGGATATACAACGTTATGGATGTATATAATGACCCCATCCAGAAGTAGGGGACGACACGCCAGGAATGTTGTAAAATACTGCATCCGAGATGTTAGGCTGCCTTAGGTTAGGATATACAAGATTATAGATGTATATAATGTCCCCATCGAGAAGTAGGCGACAACACGCCAGGAATGTTGTAAAATGTTACATTCGCCATGTTAGGTTGCCTTAGACTAGGATATATAACGTTATAGACGTATATAATTTTCCCACCGAAAAGTACGGGCGGACACGCCTGGAATGTTGTCAACTATTACATCCGAGATGTTATGTTGCCTTAGGTTAGGATATATAACGTTATAGACGTATACAATGTTCCCACCGAGAAGTACGGGCCTACACGCCAGGATTGTTGTCAACTATTACATCCGAGGTGTTAGGTTGCCTTAGGTTAGGATATATATCGTTATATACGTATATAATGTTCCCACCGAGACGTAGGCACCGACATGCAACGAATGTTGTAAAATATTACATCCCAAATGTTAGGTTGCGTTAGGTTAGGATATACAACGTTATAGACGTATATAATCTCCCCATCGAGAAGCAGGCGACGACACGCCAGAATGTTGTAAAATATTACATCCGAGATGTTAGGTTGCCTTAGGTTAGGATATATAACGTTATAGACGTATATAATGTCCCCATCCAGAAGTAGGCGACGACACGCCAGGAATATTACATCCCAGATGTTAGGTTGCGTTAGGTTAGGATACACAACGTTATAGACGTATATAATGTTCCCATCGAGAAGCAGGCGACGACACGCCAGGAATGATATAAAATATTACATTCGATATGTTAGGTCGCCTTAGGCTAGGATATATAACGTTATAGACGTATACAATGTTCCCACCGAGAAGTACGGGCCTACACGCCAGGAATGTTGTCAACTATTAAATCCGAGGTGTTAGGTTGCCTTAGGCTAGGATATATAACGTTATAGACGTATATAATATTCCCACCGAAGAATAGGGGTCGACGCGTCAGGAATGTTGTAAAATATTACACCCGAGATGTTAGGTTCCCTTAGGTTAGGATATACAACGCTATAGACGTATATAATCTCCCCATCCAGAAGTAGGCGACGACACGCCAGAATGTTGTAAAATATTACATCCGAGATGTTAGGTTGCCTTAGGCTAGGATATATCACGTTATAGACGTATATAATGTTCCCACCGAGAAGTACGGGTGGACACGCCTGGAATGTTGTCAACTATTACATCCGAGATGTTATGTTGCCTTAGGTTAGGATATATAACGTTATAGACGTATACAATGTTCCCACCGAGAAGTACGGGCCTACACGCCAGGAATGTTGTCAACTATTACGTCCGAGGTGTTAGGTTGCCTTAGGTTAGGATATATATCGTTATAGACGTATATAATGTTCCCACCGAGAAGTACGGTCGGGCACGCCAGGAATGTTGTCAACTATTACATCCGAGATGTTAGGTTGCCTTAGGTTAGGATATATAACGTTATAGACGTATATAATCTCCCCATCCAGAAGTAGGCGACGACACGCCAGGAATATTACATCCCAGATGTTAGGTTGCGTTAGGTTAGGATACACAACGTTATAGACGTATATAATGTTCCCATCGAGAAGCAGGCAACGACACGCCAGGAATGATGTAAAATATTACATTCGACATGTTAGGTTGCCTTAGGCTAGGATATATATCGTTATAGGCGTATGCAATGTTTCCACCGAGAAGTAGGGACCGATATGCCAGGAATGTTGTAAAATATTCCATCCGAGATGTTAGGTTGCCTTGGGTTAGGATATACAATGTTATAGATGTATATAATGTCCCCATCGAGAAGTAGGCGACGACACGCCAGGAATGTTGTAAAATATTACATTCGACATGTTAGGTTGCCTTAGGCTAGGATATATAACGTTATAGACGTATATAATGTCCCCATCGAGAAGTAGGCGACGACACGCCAGGAATGTTGTAAAATATTACATGCGAGATGTTAGGTTGCCTTAGGCTAGGATATATATCGTTATAGACGTATACAATGTTTCCACCGAGAAGTAGGGACCGATATGCCAGGAATGTTGTAAAATATTACATCCCAGATGTTCGGTTGCCTTAGGTTATGATATATAACGTTATAGACGTATATAATGTTCCCATCGAGAAGCAGGCGACGACACGCCAGGAATGATGTAAAATATTACATTCGACATGTTAGGTCGCCTTAGGCTAGGATATATAACGTTATAGGCGTATACAATGTTCCCACCGAGAAGTACGGGCCTACATGCCAGGAATGTGGTCAACTATTACATCCGAGGTGTTAGGTTGCCTTGGGTTAGGATATATATCGTTATAGACGTATATAATGTTCCCACCGAGACGTAGGCACCGACATGCAAGGAGTGTTGTAAAATATTACATCCCAAATGTTAGGTTGCGTTAGGTTAGGATATACAACGTTATAGACGTATATAATCTCCCCATCGAGAAGCAGGCGACGACACGACAGGAATGTTGCAAAATATTACATTCGACATGTTAGGTTGCCTTAGGCTAGGATATATAACGTTATAGCCGTATATAATGTTCCCACCGAAAAATAGGGCCCGACGCGTCAGGAATGTTGTAAAAGTTTGCACTCGAGATGTTAGGTTCCCTTAGGTTAGGATATACAACGTTATAGACGTATAGTATGTTCCCACCGAGATGTAGCGTCCAACATGCCAGGAATGTTGTAAAATATTACATCCGAGATGTTAGGTTGCCTTAGGTTAGGATATACAATGATATAGAAGTATAGAATGTTCCCACCGAGATGTAGGGGCCGACAAGCCAGGAATGTTGTAAAGTATTACATCCGAGATGATAGGTTGCTTTAGGTTAGGATATATATCGTTAATGACTTATATAATGTTCCTACCGAGACTTGAGGACCGACACGCCAGGAATGTTGTAAAATATTACATTCCAGATGTTAGGTTGCGTTAGGTTAGGATATACAACGTTATAGGCGCATATTATGTCCCCATCAAGAAGTAGGCGACGACACGCCAGGAATGTTGTAAAATATTACATCCGAGATGTTAGGTTCCCTTAGGTTTGGATATATATCGTTATAGACGTATATAATGTTCCTACCGAGACTTGGGGACCGACATGCCAGGAATCTTGTAAAATATTACATCCCAGATGTTAGGTTGCTTTAGGTTAGGATATACAACGTTATAGACGTATATAATATCCCCATCGAGAAGCAGGCGACGACACGCCAGGAATGTTGTAAAATATTACATTCGACATGTTAGGTCGCCTTAGGCTAGGATATATAACGTTATAGACGTATACAATGTTCCCACCAAGAAGTACGGGCCTATACGCCAGGAATGTTGACAACTATTACAGCCGAGGTGTTAGGTAGCCTTAGGTTAGGATATATATCGTTATAGACGTATATAATGTTCCCACCGAGTCGTAGGGACCGACATGCCAGGAATGTTGTAAAATATTACATCCCAAATGTTCGGTTGCGTTAGATTAGGATATACAACGTTATAGACGTATATAATGTCCCCATCGAGAAGCAGGCGACGACATGCCAGAATGTTGTAAAATATTACATCCGAGATGTTAGGTTGCCTTAGGCTAGGATATATGTCGTTATAGACGTATACAATGTTTACACCGAGACGTAGGGACCGATATGACAGGAATGTTGTAAAATATTACATCCGAGATTTTAGGCTGCCTTGGGTTAGGATATACAATGTTATAGATGTATATAATGTCTCCATCGAGAAGTAGGCGACGACACGCCAGGAATGTTGTAAAATATTACATTCGACATGTTAGGTCGCCTTAGGCTAGGATATATAACGTTATAGACGTATACAATGTTCCCACCGAGAAGTACGGGCGGACACGCCTGGAATGTTGTCAACTATTACATCCGAGATGTTAGGTTGCCTTAGGTTAGGATATATATCGTTATAGACGTATACAATGTTTCCACCGAGACATGTGGGCCAACATGCCAGGAATCTTGTAAAATATTACATCCCATATGTTAGGTTGCGTTAGGTAAGGATATACAACGTTATAGACGTATATTATGTCCCCATCGGGAAGCAGGCGACGACACGCCAGGAATGTTGTAAAATATTACATTCCAGATGTTAGGTTGCGTTACGTTAGGATATACAACGTTATAGACGTATATAATATTCCCACCGAGAAGTAGGGACCGACATGCCAGAAATGTTTTAAAATATTACATCCGAGATGTTAGGTTCCCTTAGGTTTGGATGTATATCGTTATAGACGTATATAATGTCCCCATCGAGAAGTAGGCGACGACACGCCAGGAATGTTGTAAAATATTACATCCGAGATGTTAGGTTGCCCTAGGCTAGGATATATATCGTTATAGACGTATATAATGTTCCCACCGAGACGTAGGCACTGACATGCAAGGAATGTTGTAAACTATTACATCCCAAATGTTAGGTTGCGTTAGGTTAGGATATACAACGTTATAGACGTAAATAATCTCCCCATCGAGAAGCAGGCGACGACACGACAGGAATGTTGTAAAATATTACATTCGACATGTTAGGTTGCCTTGGGCTAGGATATATAACGTTATAGCCGTATATAATGTTTCCACCGAAAAATAGGGCCCGACGCGTCAGGAATGTTGTAAAAGTTTACACTCGAGATGTTAGGTTCCCTTAGGTTAGGATATACAACGTTATAGACGTATAGTATGTTCCCACCGAGATGTAGGGACCGACATGCCAGGAATGTTGTAAAATATTACATCCGAGATGTTAGGTTGCCTTAGGTTAGGATATACAGCGTTATAGATGTATATAATGACCCCATCCAAACTAGGCGACGACACGCCAGGAATGTTGTAAAATATTACATCCCAGATGTTAGATTGCTTTAGGTTAGGATATACAACGTTATAGACGTATATAATGTCCCCATCGAGAAGCAGGCTGCGACACGCCAGGAATGTTGTAAAATATTACATACGACATGTTAGGGTCCCTTAGGTTAGGATATATAACGTTATAGACGTATAGAATGTTCCCACCGAAAAATAGGAGCCGACGCGCCAGGAATGTTGTAAAATATTACATCCGAGATGTTAGGTTGCCTTAGGCTAGGATATATATCGTTATAGACGTATACAATGTTTACACCGAGACGTAGGGACCGATATGACAGGAATGTTGTAAAATATTACATCCGAGATTTTAGGCTGCCTTAGGTTAGGATATACAATGTTATAGATGTATATAATGTTCCCATCGAGAAGCAGGCGACGACACGCCAGGAATGATGTAAAATATTGCATTCGATATGTTAGGTCGCCTTAGGCTAGGATATATAACGTTATAGATGTATACAACGTTCCCACCGAGAAGTACGGGCCTATACGCCAGGAATGTTGTCAACTATTACATCCGAGGTGTTAGGTTGCCTTAGGTTAGGATATATAACGTTATAGACGTATATAATATTCCCACCGAAAAATAGGGACCGACGCGTCAGGAATGTTGTAAAATATTACACCCGAGATGTTAGGTTCCCTTAGGTTAGGATATACAACGTTATGGATGTATATAATGACCCCATCCAGAAGTAGGCGACGACACGCCAGGAATGTTGTAAAATACTACATCCGAGATGTTAGGCTGCCTTAGGTTAGGATATAGAAGATTATAGATGTATATAATGTCCCCATCGAGAAGTAGGCGACAACACGCCAGGAATGTTGTAAAATATTACATTCGCTATGTTTGGTAGCCTTAAGTTAGGATATACAGTGTTATAGATGTATATAATGTCCCCATCGAGAAGCAGGCGACGACACGCCAGGAATGTTGTAAAATATTACGTTCGACATGTTAGGTGGCCTTAGGCTAGGATATATAACGTTATAGACGTATATAATGTTCCCACCGAGAAGTACGGGTGGACACGCCAGGAATGTTGTCAACTATTACATCCGAG
The DNA here is from genome assembly GCA_963969225.1 of Xylocopa violacea. Taxonomy (NCBI): domain Eukaryota; kingdom Metazoa; phylum Arthropoda; class Insecta; order Hymenoptera; family Apidae; genus Xylocopa; species Xylocopa violacea. Next base: position 4,517,258 of record CAXAJV010000857.1, read on the forward strand.
ATGTTAGGTTGCCTTAGGTTAGGATATATAACGTTATAGACGTATATAATGTCCCCATCCAGAAGTAGGCGACGACACGCCAGGAATATTACATCCCAGATGTTAGGTTGCGTTAGGTTAGGATACACAACGTTATAGACGTATATAATGTTCCCATCGAGAAGCAGGCGACGACACGCCAGGAATGATGTAAAATATTACATTCGATATGTTAGGTCGCCTTAGGCTAGGATATATAACGTTATAGATGTATACAACGTTCCCACCGAGAAGTACGGGCCTACACGCCAGGAATGTTGTCAACTATTACATCCGAGGTGTTAGGTTGCCTTAGGTTAGGATATATATCGTTATAGACGTATATAATGTTCCCACCGAGTCGTAGGGACCGACATGCCAGGAATGTTGTAAAATATTACATCCCAAATGTTCGGTTGCGTTAGATTAGGATATACAACGTTATAGACGTATATAATGTCCCCATCGAGAAGCAGGCGACGACATGCCAGAATGTTGTAAAATATTACATCCGAGATGTTAGGTTGCCTTAGGCTAGGATATATATCGTTATAGACGTATACAATGTTTACACCGAGACGTAGGGACCGATATGACAGGAATGTTGTAAAATATTACATCCGAGATTTTAGGCTGCCTTAGGATAGGATATACAATGTTATAGATGTATATAAGGTCCCCATCGAGAAGTAGGCGACGACACGCCAGGAATGTTGTAAAATATTACATTCGACATGTTAGGTCGCCTTAGGCTAGGATATATGACGTTATAGACGTATACAATGTTCCCACCGAGAAGTACGGGCCTACACGCCTGGAATGTTGTCAACTATTACATCCGAGATGTTAGGTTGCCTTGGGTTAGGATATATATCGTTATAGACGTATACAATGTTTCCACCGAGAAGTAGGGACCGGCATGCCAGGAATGTTGTAAAATATTACATCCGAGATGTTAGGTTGCCTTAGGTTAGGATATACAATATTATAGAAGTATAGAATGTTCCCACCGAGATGTAGGGACCGACATGCCAGGAATGTTGTAAAGTATTACATCCGAGATGTTAGGTTGCTTTACTTTAGGATATATATCGTTATAGACGTATATAATGTTCCTACCGAGACTTGAGGACCGACATGCCAGGAATCTTGTAAAATATTACATCCCAGATGTTAGGTTGCGTTAGGTAAGGATATACAACGTTATAGACGTATATTATGTCCCCATCGGGAAGCAGGCGACGACACGCCAGGAATGTTGTAAAATATTACATTCCAGATGTTAGGTTGCGTTACGTTAGGATATACAATGTTATAGACGTATATTATGTCCCCATCGAGAAGCAGGCGACGACACGCCAGGAATATTACATCCCAGATGTTAGGTTGCGTTAGGTTAGGATACACAACGTTATAGACGTATATAATGTTCCCATCGAGAAGCAGGCGACGACACGCCAGGAATGATATAAAATATTACATTCGATATGTTAGGTCGCCTTAGGCTAGGATATATAACGTTATAGACGTATACAATGTTCCCACCGAGAAGTACGGGCCTACACGCCAGGAATGTTGTCAACTATTAAATCCGAGGTGTTAGGTTGCCTTAGGCTAGGATATATAACGTTATAGACGTATATAATATTCCCACCGAAGAATAGGGGTCGACGCGTCAGGAATGTTGTAAAATATTACACCCGAGATGTTAGGTTCCCCTAGGTTAGGATATACAACGCTATAGACGTATATAATCTCCCCATCCAGAAGTAGGCGACGACACGCCAGAATGTTGTAAAATATTACATCCGAGATGTTAGGTTGCCTTAGGCTAGGATATATCACGTTATAGACGTATATAATGTTCCCACCGAGAAGTACGGGTGGACACGCCAGGAATGTTGTCAACTATTACATCCGAGATGTTAGGTTGCCTTAGGTTAGGATATATAACGTTATAGACGTATAAAATGTCCCCGTCCAGAAGTAGGCGACGACACGCCAGGAATATTACATCCCAGATGTTAGGTTGCGTTAGGTTAGGATACACAACGTTATAGACGTATATAATGTTCCCATCGAGAAGCAGGCGACGACACGCCAGGAATGATGTAAAATATTACATTCGATATGTTAGGTCGCCTTAGGCTAGGATATATAACGTTATAGACGTATACAATGTTCCCACCGAGAAGTACGGGCCTACACGCCTGGAATGTTGTCAACTATTACATCCGAGATGTTAGGTTGCCTTGGGTTAGGATATATATCGTTATAGACGTATACAATGTTTCCACCGAGAAGTAGGGACCGGCATGCCAGGAATGTTGTAAAATATTACATCCGAGATGTTAGGTTGCCTTAGGTTAGGATATACAATATTATAGAAGTATAGAATGTTCCCACCGAGATGTAGGGACCGACATGCCAGGAATGTTGTAAAGTATTACATCCGAGATGTTAGGTTGCTTTACTTTAGGATATATATCGTTATAGACGTATATAATGTTCCTACCGAGACTTGGGGACCGACATGCCAGGAATCTTGTAAAATATTACATCCCAGATGTTAGGTTGCTTTAGGTTAGGATATACAACGTTAAAGACGTATATAATGTCCCCATCGAGAAGCAGGCGACGACACGCCAGGAATGTTGTAAAATATTACATTCGACATGTTATGTGGCCTTAGGCTAGGATATATAACGTTATAGACGTATGTAATGTTACCACCGAGAAGTACGGGCCGACACGCCAGGAATGTTATCAACTATTAGATCCGACATGTTAGGTCGCCTTAGGCTAAGATATATAACGTTATAGACGTATGTAATGTTACCACCGGGAAGTACGGGCCTACACGCCAGGAATGTTGTCAACTATTACATCCGAGGTGTTAGGTTGCCTTAGGTTAGGATATCTATCGTTATAGACGTATATAATGTTCCCACCGAGACGTAGGCACCGACATGCCAGGAATGTTGTAAAATATTACATCCCAAATGTTAGGTTGCGTTAGGTTAGGATATACAACGTTATAGACGTATATAATGTCCCCATCGAGAAGCAGGCGACGACACGCCAGAATGTTGTAAAACATGACATCCGAGATGTTAGGTTGCCTTAGGTTAGGATATACAAGGTTATAGATGTATATAATGTCCCCATCGAGAAGTAGGCGACGACACGCCAGGAATGTTGTAAAATATTACGTTCGACATGTTAGGTTGCCTTGGACTAGGATATACAACGTTATAGACGTATATAATGTTCCCATCGAAAAGTAGGAACAGACATGCCAGGAATGTTGTAAAATATTGCATCCCAAATGTTAGGTTGCGTTAGGTTAGGATATACAACGTTATAGACGTATAGTGTGTTCCCGCCGAGATGTAGGGACCGACATGCCAGGAATGTTGTAAAATATTACATACGAGATGTTAGGTTGCGTTAGGTTAGGATATACAACGTTATAGACGTATATAATGTCCCCATCGAGAAGTAGGCGACGACACGCCAGGAATGTTGTAAAATATTACATTCGGCATGTTAGGTTGCCTTAGGCTAGGATACATAACGTTATAGACGAATATATTGTTACCACCGAGAACTACGGGCCGACACGCCAGGAATGATGTAAAATATTACATTCGACATGTTAGGCCGCCTTAGGCTAGGATACATAACGTGATAGACGTATGTAATGTTACCACCGATACGTAGGGACTGACATGCCAGGAATGTTGTAAAATATTACATCCCAGAAGTCAGGTTGCGTTAGGTTAGGATATACAACGATATAGACGTATATAATGTCCCCATCGAGAAGCAGGCGACGACACGCCAGGAATGTTGTAAAATATTACATCCGACATGTTATGTGGCCTTAGGCTAGGATATATAACGTTATAGACGTATATAATGTTCCCACCGAGAAGTACGGGCGGACACGACAGAAATGTTGTCAACTATTACGTCCGAGATGTTAGGTTGCCTTAGGTTAGGATATATAACGTTATAGGCGTATATAATCTCCCCATCCAGAAGTAGGCGACGACACGCCACGAATATTACATCCCAGATGTTAGGTTGCTTTAGGTTAGGATACACAACGTTATAGACGTATATAATGTTCCCATCGAGAAGCAGGCGACGACACGCCAGGAATGATGTAAAATATTACATTCGACATGTTAGGTCGCCTTAGGCTAGGATATATAACGTTATAGACGTATACAATGTTCCCACCGAGAAGTACGGGCCTAGACGCCAGGAATGTTGTCAACTATTACATCCGAGGTGTTAGGTTGCCTTAGGTTGGGACATATATCGTTATAGACGTATATAATGTTCCCACCGAGACGTAGGCACCGACATGCCAGGAATGTTGTAAAATATTGCATCCCAAATGTTAGGTTGCGTTAGGTTAGGATATACAACGTTATAGACGTATATAATCTCCCCATCGAGAAGCAGGCGACGACACGCCAGAATGTTGTAAAATATTACATCCGAGATGTTAGGTTGCCTTAGGTTAGGATATACAATGTTATAGACGTATATAATGTTCCCACCGAGAAGTACGGGCGGACACGCCAGGAATGTTGTCAACTATTACATCCGAGATGTTAGGTTGCCTTAGGTTAGGATATATAACGTTATAGACGTATATAATCTCCCCATCCAGAAGTAGGCGACGACACGCCAGGAATATTACATCCCAGATGTTAGGTTGCCTTAGGTTGGGATATACAAGGTTATAGATGTATATAATGTCCCCATCGAGAAGTAGGCGACGACACGCCAGAAATGTTGTAAAATATTACATTCGACATGTTAGGTTGCCTTGGACTAGGATATACAACGTTATAGACGTATATAATGTTCCCACCGAAAAGTAGGAACAAACATGCCAGGAATGTTGTAAAATATTGCATCCCAAATGTTAGGTTGCGTTAGGTTAGGATATACAACGTTATAGACGTATAGTGTGTTCCCGCCGAGATGTAGGGACCGACATGCCAGGAATGTTGTAAAATATTACATACGAGATGTTAGGTTGCGTTAGGTTAGGATATACAACGTTATAGACGTATATAATGTCCCCATCGAGAAGTAGGCGACGACACGCCAGAAATGTTGTAAAATATTACATTCGGCATGTTAGGTTGCCTTAGGCTAGGATACATAACGTTATAGACGAATATATTGTTACCACCGAGAACTACGGGCCGACACGCCAGGAATGATGTAAAATATTACATCCCAGATGTTAGGTTGCGTTAGGTTAGGATATACAACGATATAGACTTATATAATGTCCCCATCGAGAAGCAGGCGACGACATGCCAGGAATGTTGTAAAATATTACATCCGAGATGTTAGGTTGCGTTAGGTTAGGATATACAACGCTATAGACGTATATAATGTCCCCATCGAGAAGCAGGCGACGACACGCCAGGAATGTTGTAAAATATTACATCCGAGATGTTATGTTGCCTTACGTTAGGATATGTAACGTTATAGACGTATATAATGTTCCCACCGAAAAGTAGTAGCCGAATCGCCACGAATGTTGTAAAATATTACATCCGAGATGTTAGTTTCCCTTAAGTTTGGATATATGTCGTTATAGACGTATATAACGTTCCCACCGAGACGTAGGAACCGACATGCCAGGAATGTTGTAAAATATTACATCCCAGATGTTAGGTTGCGTTTGGTTAGGATATACAACGTTATAGACGTATATAATGTCCCCATCGAGAAGCAGGCGACGACTCGCCAGGAATGTTGTAAAATATTATATCCGAGATGGTATGTTGCCTTACGTTAGGATATATAACGTTATAGACGTATATAATGTTCCCACCGAAAAGTAGTAGCCGAATCGCCACGAATGTTGTAAAATATTACATCCGAGATGTTAGTTTCCCTTAAGTTTGGATATATGTCGTTATAGACGTATATAACGTTCCCACCGAGACGTAGGAACCGACATGCCAGGAATGTTGTAAAATATTACATCCCAGATGTTAGGTTGCGTTTGGTTAGGATATACAACGTTATAGACGTATATAATGTCCCCATCGAGAAGCAGGCGACGACTCGCCAGGAATGTTGTAAAATATTATATCCGAGATGGTATGTTGCCTTACGTTAGGATATATAACGTTATAGACGTATATAATGTTCGCACCGAGAAGTACGAGCCGACACGCCAGGAATGTTGTAAACTATTACGGTAGAGATTTTAGGTTGCCTTAGGTTATGATATATAACGTTATAGACGTATATAATGTTACCACCGAGAAATAGGGGCCGAAGCGCCAGGAATGTTGTAAAATATTAAACCCGAGATGTTAGGTTGCCTTAGGCTAGGATATATAACGTTATAGACGTATATAATTTTCCCACCGAGAAATAGGCGCCGACATGCCAGGAATGTTGTAGAATATTACATCCCAGATGTTAGGTTGCGTTAGGTTAGGATATACAACGTTATAGACGTATATAATGTCCCCATCGAGAAGCAGGCGACGACACGCCAGGAATGTTGTAAAATATTACATCCGAGATGTTAGATTGCTTAGGCTAGGATATACAACGTTATAGACGTATATAATGTCCCCATCGAGAAGCAGGCGACGACACGCCAGGAATGTTGTAAAATATAACATCTGAGATGTTATGTTGCCTTACGTTAGGATATGTAACGTTATAGACGTATATAATGTTCCCACCGAAAAGTACGAGCCGAAGCGCCAGGAATGTTGTAAAATATTACATCCGAGATGTTAGTTTCCCTTAAGTTTGGATATATATCGTTATAGACGTATATAATGTCCAGATCGAGACGTGGGGACCGACAAGCCAGAATGTTGTAAAATATTACATCCGAGATGTTAGGTTGCGTTAGGTTAGGATATACAACGTCATAGACGTATATAATGACCCCATCGAGGAGCAGGCGACGACACGCCAGGAATGTTGTAAAATATAACATCCGAGATGTTATGTTGCCTTACGTTATGATATGTAACGTTATAGACGTATATAATGTTTCCACCGAAAAGTAGGAGCCGAAGAGCCAGGAATGTTGTAAAATATTACATCCGAGATGTTAGTTTCCCTTAAGTTTGGATATATGTCGTTATAGACGTATATAACGTCCCCACCGAGACGTAGGGACCGACATGCCAGGAATGTTGTAAAATATTGCATCCCAGATGTTAGGTTGCGTTTGGTTAGGATATACAACGTTATAGACGTATATAATGTCCCCATCGAGAAGCAGGCGACGACTCGCCAGGAATGTTGTAAAATATTATATCCGAGATGGTATGTTGCCTTACGTTAGGATATATAACGTTATAGACGTATATAATGTTCGCACCGAGAAGTACGAGCCGACACGCCAGGAATGTTGTAAACTATTACGGTAGAGATTTTAGGTTGCTTTAGGTTATGATATATAACGTTATAGACGTATATAATGTTACCACCCAGAAATAGGGGCCGAAGCGCCAGGAATGTTGTAAAATATTAAACCCGAGATGTTAGGTTGCCTTAGGCTAGGATATATAACGTTATAGACGTATATAATTTTCCCACCGAGAAATAGGCGCCGACATGCCAGGAATGTTGTAGAATATTACATCCCAGATGTTAGGTTGCGTTAGGTTAGGATATACAACGTTATAGACGTATATAATGTCCCCATCGAGAAGCAGGCGACGACACGCCAGGAATGTTGTAAAATATTACATCCGAGATGTTAGATTGCTTAGGCTAGGATATACAACGTTATAGACGTATATAATGTCCCCATCGAGAAGCAGGCGACGACACGCCAGGAATGTTGTAAAATATAACATCTGAGATGTTATGTTGCCTTACGTTAGGATATGTAACGTTATAGACGTATATAATGTTCCCACCGAAAAGTACGAGCCGAAGCGCCAGGAATGTTGTAAAATATTACATCCGAGATGTTAGTTTCCCTTAAGTTTGGATATATATCGTTATAGACGTATATAATGTCCAGATCGAGACGTGGGGACCGACAAGCCAGAATGTTGTAAAATATTACATCCGAGATGTTAGGTTGCGTTAGGTTAGGATATACAACGTCATAGACGTATATAATGACCCCATCGAGGAGCAGGCGACGACACGCCAGGAATGTTGTAAAATATAACATCCGAGATGTTATGTTGCCTTACGTTATGATATGTAACGTTATAGACGTATATAATGTTTCCACCGAAAAGTAGGAGCCGAAGAGCCAGGAATGTTGTAAAATATTACATCCGAGATGTTAGTTTCCCTTAAGTTTGGATATATGTCGTTATAGACGTATATAACGTCCCCACCGAGACGTAGGGACCGACATGCCAGGAATGTTGTAAAATATTGCATCCCAGATGTTAGGTTGCGTTTGGTTAGGATATACAACGTTATAGACGTATATAACGTCCCCACCGAGACGTAGGGACCGACATGCCAGGAATGTTGTAAAATATTACATCCCAGATGTTAGGTTGCGTTAGGTTAGGATATACAACGTTATAGACGTATATAATGTCCCCATCGAGAAGCAGGCGACGACTCGCCAGGAATGTTGTAAAATATTATATCCGAGATGTTATGTTGCCTTACGTTAGGATATATAACGTTATAGACGTATATAATGTTCGCACCGAGAAGTACGAGCCGACACGCCAGGAATGTTGTAAACTGTTACGGTAGAGATTTTAGGTTGCCTTAGGTTATGATATATAACGTTATAGACGTATATAATGTTCCCACCGAGAAATAGGGGCCGACGCGTCAGGAATGTCGTAAAATATTAAACTCGAGACGTTAGGTTGCCTTAGGCTAGGATATATAACGTTATAGACGTATATAATATTCCCACCGAGAAATAGGGGCCGACATGCCAGGAATGTTGTAAAATATTACATCCCAGATGTTAGGTTGCGTTAGGTTAGGATATACAACGTTATAGACGTATATAATGTTCCCACCGAAAAGTAGGAGCCGAAGCGCCAGGAATGTTATAAAATATTACATCCGAGATGTTAGTTTCCCTTAAGTTTGGATATATATCGTTATAGACGTATAAAATGTTCGCACCGAGAAGTACGAGCCGACACGCCAGGAATGTTGTAAACTGTTACGGTAGAGATTTTAGGTTGCCTTAGGTTATGATATATAACGTTATGTACGTATATAATGTTCCCACCGAAAAGTAGGGGCCGACGCGTCAGGAATGTTGTAAAATATTAAACTCGAGATGTTAGGTTGCCTTAGGCTAGGATATATAACGTTATAGACGTATATAATATTCCCACCGAGAAATAGGGGCCGACATGCCAGGAATGTTGTAAAATATTACATCCCAGATGTTAGGTTGCGTTAGGTTAGGTTATACAACGTTATAGACGTATATAATGACCCCATCGAGGAGCAGGCGACGACACGCCAGGAATGTTGTAAAATATAACATCCGAGATGTTATGTTGCCTTACGTTAGGATATGTAACGTTATAGACGTATATAATGTTCCCACCGAAAAGTAGGGGCCGACGCGTCAGGAATGTTGTAAAATATTACACCCGAGATGTTAGGTTCTCTTAGGTTAGGATATACAACGTTATGGATGTATATAATGACCCCATCCAGAAGTAGGAGACGACACGCCAGGAATGTTGTAAAATACTGCATCCGAGATGTTAGGCTGCCTTAGGTTAGGATATACAAGATTATAGATGTATATAATGTCCCCATCGAGAAGTAGGCGACAACACGCCAGGAATGTTGTAAAATGTTACATTCGCCATGTTAGGTTGCCTTAGACTAGGATATATAACGTTATAGGCGTATATAATTTTCCCACCGAAAAGTACGGGCGGACACGCCTGGAATGTTGTCAACTATTACATCCGAGATGTTATGTTGCCTTAGGTTAGGATATATAACGTTATAGACGTATACAATGTTCCCACCGAGAAGTACGGGCCTACACGCCAGGAATGTTGTCAACTATTACATCCGAGGTGTTAGGTTGCCTTAGGTTAGGATATATATCGTTATAGACGTATATAATGTTCCCACCGAGACGTAGGCACCGACATGCAACGAATGTTGTAAAATATTACATCCCAAATGTTAGGTTGCGTTAGGTTAGGATATACAACGTTATAGACGTATATAATCTCCCTATCGAGAAGCAGGCGACGACACGCCAGAATGTTGTAAGATATTACATCCGAGATGTTAGGTTGCCTTAGGTTAGGATATATAACGTTATAGACGTATATAATGTCCCCATCCAGAAGTAGGCGACGACACGCCAGGAATGTTGTAAAATATTACATTCGACATGTTATGTGGCCTTAGGCTAGGATATATAACGTTATAGACGTATATAATGTTCCCACCGAGAAGTACGGTCGGACACGCCAGGAATGTTGTCAACTATTACATCCGAGATGTTAGGTTGCCTTAGGTTAGGATATATAACGTTATAGACGTATATAATCTCCCCATCCAGAAGTAGGCGACGACACGCCAGGAATATTACATCCCAGATGTTAGGTTGCGTTAGGTTAGGATACACAACGTTATAGACGTATATAATGTTCCCATCTAGAAGCAGGCGACGACACGCCAGAATGTTGTAAAACATTACATCCGAGATGTTAGGTTGCCTTAGGTTAGGATATACAATGTTACAGATGTATATAATGTCCCCATCGTGAAGTAGGCGACGACACGCCAGGAATGTTGTAAAATATTACATTCGACATCTTAGGTTGCCTTAGGCTAGGATATATAACGTTATAGACGTATGTAATGTTCCCACCGAAAAATAGGGGCCTACGCGTCAGGAATGTTGTAAAATATTACATTCGACATGTTAGGTGGCCTTAGGCTAGGATATATAACGTTATAGACGTATATAATGTTCCCACCGAGACGTAGGCACCGACATGCAAGGAATTTTGTAAAATATTACATCCCAAATCTTAGGTTGCGTTAGGTTAGGATATACAAAGTTATAGACGTATATAATCTCCCCATCGAGAAGCAGGCGACGACACGCCAGAATGTTGTAAAATATTACATTCGAAATCTTAGGTTGCCTTAGGCTAGGATATATAGCGTTATAGACGTATATAATGTTCCCACCTAAAAATAGGGGCCGGCGAGTCAGGAATGTTGTAAAATATTACACCCGAGATGTTAGGTTCCCTTAGGTTAGGATATACAACTTTATAGACGTATAGTCAGTTCCCACCGAGATGTAGGGACCGACATGCCAGGAATTTTGTAAAATAGTACATCCGAGATGTTAGGTTGCGTTAGGTTAGGATATACAACGTTATAGACGTATATAATGTCTCCATCGAGAAGCAGGCGACGACACGCCAGGAATGTTGTAAAATATTACATTCGACATGTTATGTGGCCTTAGGCTAGGATATATAACGTTATAGACGTATACAATGTTCCCACCGAGAAGTACGGGCCTAGACGCCAGGAATGTTGTAAAATATTGCATCCCAAATGTTAGGTTGCGTTAGGTTAGGATATACAACGTTATAGACGTATAGTGTGTTCCCGCCGAGATGTAGGGACCAACATGCCAGGAATGTTGTAAAATATTACATACGAGATGTTAGGTTGCGTTAGGTTAGGATATACAATGTTATAGACGTATATAATGTCCCCATCGAGAAGTAGGCGACGACACGCCAGGAATGTTGTAAAATATTACATTCGACATGTTAGGTTGCCTTAGACTAGGATATATAACGTTGTAGACGTATATAATGTTCCCACCGAAAAATAGGGGCCGACGCGTCAGGAATGTTGTAAAATATTACATTCGACATGTTAGGTGGCCTTAGGCTAGGATATATAACGTTATAGACGTATGTAATGTTACCACCGGGAAGTACGGGCCTACACGCCAGGAATGTTGTCGACTATTACATCCGAGGTGTTAGGTTGCCTTAGGTTAGGATATCTATCGTTATAGACGTATATAATGTTCCCACCGAGACGTAGGCACCGACATGCCAGGAATGTTGTAAAATATTACATCCCAAATGTTAGGTTGCGTTAGGTTAGGATATACAACGTTATAGACGTATATAATGTCCCCATCGAGAAGCAGGCGACGACACGCCAGAATGTTGTAAAACATTACATCCGAGATGTTAGGTTGCCTTAGGTTAGGATATACAAGGTTATAGATGTATATAATGTTCCCATCGAGAAGTAGGCGACGACACGCCAGGAATGTTGTAAAATATTACATTCGGCATGTTAGGTTGCCTTAGGCTAGGATACATAACGTTATAGACGAATATATTGTTACCACCGAGAACTACGGGCCGACACGCCAGGAATGATGTAAAATATTACATTCGACATGTTAGGCCGCCTTAGGCTAGGATATATAACGTTATAGACGTATGTAATGTTACCACCGATACGTAGGGACCGACATGCCAGGAATGTTGTAAAATATTACATCCCAGAAGTTAGGTTGCGTTAGGTTAGGATATACAACGATATAGACGTATATAATGTCCCCATCGAGAAGCAGGCGACGACACGCCAGGAATGTTGTAAAATATTACATCCGACATGTTATGTGGCCTTAGGCTAGGATATATAACGTTATAGACGTATACAATGTTCCCACCGAAAAGTAGGAGCCGAAGAGCCAGGAATGCTGTAAAATATTACATCCGAGATGTTAGTTTCCCTTAAGTTTATATATATGTCGTTATAGACGTATATAACGTTCCCACCGAGACGTAGGGACTGACATGCCAGGAATGTTGTAAAATATTACATCCCAGATGTTAGGTTGCGTTAGGTTAGGATATACAACGTTATAGACGTATATAATGACCCCATCGAGGAGCAGGCGACGACGTGTCATGAATGTTGTAAAATATTACACCCGAGATGTTAGATTCCCTTAGGTTAGGATATATAACGTTATAGACGTATATAATGTTCCCACCGAAAAATAGGAGCCGACGCGCCAGGAATGTTGTAAAATATTACATCCGAGATGTTAGGTTGCCTTAGGCTATGATATATATCGCTATAGACGTATATGATGTTCCCACAGAGAAGTACGGGCTAACACGCCGGGAATGTTTTCAAATATTACACCCGAGATGTTAGGTTCCCTTAGGTTAGGATATATAACGTTATAGACGTATATAATGTCCCCATCGAGAAGTAGGCGACGACACGCCAGGAATATTACATCCCAGATGTTAGGTTGCGTTAGGTTAGGATATACAACGTTATAGACGTATATAATGTTCACATTGAGAAGCAGGCGATGAGAGGCCAGGAATGATGTAAAATATTACATTCGATATATTAGGTCGCCTTAGGCTAGGATATACAACGTTATAGACGTATAGAATGTTCTCAACGAGAAGTACGGGCCTACACGCCAGGAATGTTGTCAACTATTACATCCGAGATGTTAGGTTGCTTTAGGTTAGGATATACAACGTTATAGACGTATGTAATGTCCCCATCGTGGAGCAGGAGACGACAGGCCAGGAATGTTGTAAAATATTACATTCGACATGTTAGATCGCCTTAGGCTAGGATATATAGCGTTATAGACGTATATAATGTTCCCACCGAGAAGTACGGGCTGACACGCCTGGAATGTTGTCAACTATTACACCCGAGATGTTAGGTTCCCTTAGGTTAGGATATACAACGTTATAGACGTATAGTATGTTTCCACCGAGATGTAGGGACCGACATGCCAGGAATGTTGTAAAATATTACATTCGACATGTTAGGTTGCCTTAGACTAGGATATATAACGTTATAGACGTATATAATGTTCCCACCGAAAAATAGGGGCCGACGCGTCAGGAATGCTGTAAAATTTTACATTCGACACGTTAGGTGGCCTTAGGCTAGGATATATAACGTTATAGACGTATATAATGTTCCCACCGAAAAATAGGGGCCGACGCGTCAGGAATGCTGCAAAATTTTACATTCGACACGTTAGGTGGCCTTAGGCTAGGATATATAACGTTATAGACGTATATAATGTTCCCACCGAGAAGTACGGGCGGACACGCCAGGAATGTTGTCAACTATTACATCCGAGATGTTAGGTTGCCTTAGGTTAGGATATATAACGTTATAGACGTATATAATGTCCCCATCCAGAAGTAGGCGACGACACGCCAGGAATATTACATCCCAGATGTTAGGTTGCGTTAGATTAGGATACACAACGTTATAGACGTATATAATCTCCCAATCGAGAAGCAGGCGACGACACGCCAGGAATGTTGTAAAATATTACATCCGAGATGTTAGGTTGCCTTAGGCTAGGATATATATCGTTATAGACGTATACAATGTTTCCAACGAGAAGTAGGGACCCATATGCCAGGAATGTTGTAAAATATTACATCCGAGATGTTAGGTTGCCTTAGGTTATGATATATAACGTTATAGACGTATATAATATTCCCACCGAGAAGTAGGGACCGACATGCCAGGAATGTTGTAAAATATTACATCCGAGATGTTAGGTTCCCTTAGGTTTGGATATATATCGTTATAGACGTATATAATGTTCCTACCGAGACTTGGGGACCGACATGCCAGGAATCTTGTAAAATATTACATCCCAGATGTTAGGTTGCTTTAGGTTAGGATATACAACGTTATAGACGTATATAATGTCCCCATCGAGAAGCAGTAGACGACACGCCAGGAATGTTGTAAAATATTACATTCGACATGTTAGGTCGCCTTAGGCTAGGATATATAACGTTATAGACGTATATAATGTTCCCACCGAAAAATAGGGGCCGACGCGTTAGGAATGTTGTAAAATATTACACCCGAGATGTTATGTTCCCTTAGGATAGGATATACAACGTTATAGACGTATAGTATGTTCCCACCGAGATGTAGGGACCGACATGCCAGGAATGTTGTAAAATATTACATCCGAGATGTTAGGTTGCCTTAGGTTAGGATATATAATGTTATAGACGTATATAATGTCCCCATCCAGGTGTAGGCGACGACACGCCAGGAATATTACATCCCAGATGTTAGGTTGCGTTAGGTTAGGATACACAACGTTATAGACGTATATAATGTTCCCATCGAGAAGCAGGCGACGACACGCCAGGAATGTTGTAAAATATTACATTCGGCATGTTATCTTGCCTTAGGATAGGATATATAACGTTATAGACGTATATAATGTTACCACCGAGAACTACGGGCAGACAGGCCAGGAATGATGTAAAATATTACATTCGACATGTTAGGTCGCCTTACGCTATGATATATAACGTTATAGACGTATCTAATGTTCCCAACGAGAAATAGGGGCCGACGCGTCAGAAATTTGTAAAATATTACACCCGAGATGTTAGGTTCCCTTAGGTTAGTATATACAACGCTATAGACGTATAGAATGTTCCCATCAAGACGTAGGGCCCGTCATGCCAGGAATGTTGTAAAATATTACATCCCAGATGTTAGGTTGCGTTAGGTTAGGATATACAACGTAATAGATGTATATAATGTCCCCTTCAAGAAGCAGGCGACGACACTCCAGGAATGTTGTAAAATATTACATTCGATATGTTAGGACGCATTAGGCTAGGATATATATCGTTATAGACGTATACAATGTTTCCAGCGAGACGTAGGGACCGATATGCCAGGAATGTTGTAAAATATTACATCCGAGATGTTAGGTTGCCTTAGCTTAGGATATACAATGTTATAGATGTATGTAATGTCCCCATCGAGAAGTAGGCGACGACACGCCAGGAATGTTGTAAAATATTACATTCGACATGTTAGGTTGCCTTAGGCTGGTATATATATCGTTATAGAGGTATACAATGTTCCCACCGAGAAGTACGGGCCGACACGCCAGGAATGTTGTAGAATATTACATCCGAGATGTTGTGTTGCCTTACGTTAGGATATATACCGTTATAGACGTATATAATGTTCCCACCGAAAAGTAGGAGCCGACGCGCCAGGAATGTTGTAAAATATTACGGTATTGAGGTTAGTTTGCCTTAGGTTAGGATATACAACATTATAGACGTATATAATTTCCCCGCCGAGAAGTACGGGCCGACACGCCAGGAATGTTATCAACTATTACATCCGACATGTTAGGGCGCCTTAGGCTAGGATGTATAACATTATAGACGAATATAACATTCCCACCGAGAAATAGTCCCGACGCGTCAGGAATGTTGTAAAATAATACACCCGAGATGTTAGGTTCCCTTAGGTTAGGATATGCAACGTTATAGACGTATAGGATGTTCCCACCGAGACGTAGAGACCGACATGACAGGAATGTTGTAAAATATTACATCCGAGATGTTAGGTTGCCTTCGGTTAGGATATATATCGCTATAGACGCATATGATGTTCCCACCGAGAAGTACGGGCCGACACGTCAGGAATGTTGTCAAATATTACATCCGAGATATTAGGTTGCCTTAGGTTAGGATATACAACGTTATAGATTTATATAATGTCCCCATCCAGAGGTAGGCGACGACACGCCAGGAATGATGTAGAATATTACATTCGACATGTTAGGTCGCCTTAGGCTAGGATATATAACGTTATAGACGTATACAATGTTTCCACCGAGAAGTACGGGCCTACATGCCAGGAATGTTGTCAACTATTACATCCGAGATGTTAGGTTGCGGTAGGTTAGGATATGCAACGTTATAGACGTATATAATGTCCCCATCGAGAAGCAGGCGAAGACACGCCAGGAATGTTATAAAATATTACATTCGAGATGTTAGGTTGCCTTAGGCTAGGATATATATCGTTATAGACGTATACAATGTTTCCACCGATAAGTAGGGACCGATATGCCAGGAATGTTGTAAAATATTCCATCCGAGATGTTAGGTTGCCTTGGGATAGGATATACAATGTTATAGATGTATATAATGTCCCCACCGAGATGTAGGGACCGATATGCCAGGAATGTTGTAAAATATTACATCCGAGAAGTTAGGTTGCCTTAGTTTATGATATATAACGTTATAGACGTATATAATTTTCCCACCGAGAAGTAGGGACCGACATGCCAGGAATGTTGTAAAATATTACATCCGAGATGTTAGGTTCCCTTAGGTTTGGATATATATCGTTATAGACGTATATAATGTTCCTACCGAGACTTGCGGACCGACATGCCAGGAATCTTGTAAAATATTACATCCCAGATGTTAGGTTGCTTTAGGTTAGGATATACAACGTTATAGACGTATATAATGTCCCCATCGAGAAGCAGGCGACGACACGCCTGGAATGTTGTAAAATATTACATTCGACATGTTATGTGGCCTTAGGCTAGGATATATAACGTTATAGACGTATATAATGTTCCCACCGAGAAGTACGGGCGGGCACGCCAGGAATGTTGTCAACTATTACATCCGAGATGTTAGGTTGCCTTAGGTTAGGATATATAACGTTATAGACGTATATAATGTCCCCATCCAGAAGTAGGCGACGACACGCCAGGAATATTACATCCCAGATGTTAGGTTGCGTTAGGTTAGGATACACAACGTTATAGACGTATATAATGTTCCCATCGAGAAGCAGGCGACGACACGCCAGGAATGATGTAAAATATTACATTCGATATGTTAGGTCGCCTTAGGCTAGGATATAAAACGTTATAGACGTATACAATGTTCCCACCGAGAAGTAGGGACCGATATGCCAGGAATGTTGTAAAATATTCCATCCGAGATGTTAGGTTGCCTTGGGTTAGGATATACAATGTTATAGATGTATATAATGTCCCCATCGAGAAGTAGGCGACGACACGCCAGGAATGTTGTAAAATATTACATCCGAGATGTTAGGTTCCCTTAGGTTTGGATATATATCGTTATAGACGTATATAATGTTCCTACCGAGACTTGGGGACCGACATGCCAGGAATCTTGTAAAATATTACATCCAAGATGTTAGGTTGCTTTAGGTTAGGATATACAACGTTATAGACGTATGTAATGTTCCCATCCAGAAGCAGGCGACGACACGCCAGGAATGTTGTAAAATATTACATTCGACATGTTATGTAGCCTTAGGCTAGGATATATCACGTTATAGACGTATATAATGTTCCCACCGAGAAGTACGGGCGGACACGGCAGGAATGTTGTCAACTATTACATCCGAGATGTTAGGTTGCCTTAGGCTAGGATATATACCGTTATAAATGTATATAATGTTCTCACCGAAAAATAGGGGCCGACGTGTCGGGAATGTTGTAAAATATTACACCCGAGGTGTTAGGTTCCCTTAGGTTAGGATATACAACGTTATAGATGTATATAATGACCCCATCCAGAAGTAGGCGACGACACACCACGAATGCTGTAAAATATTACATCCCAGATGTTAAGTTGCGTTAGGTTAAGATATACAACATTATAGACGTATATAATGTCCCCATCGAGAAGCAGGCTACGACACGCCAGGAATGATGTAAAATATTACATTCGATATGTTAGGTCGCCTTAGGCTAGGATATATAACGTTATAGACGTATACAATGTTCCCACCGAGAAGTACGGACCTACACGCCAGGAATGTTGTCAACTATAACATCCGAGGTGTTAGGTTGCCTTAGGTTAGGATATATATCGTTATAGACGTATATAATGTTCCCACCGAGACGTAGGGACCGACATGCCAGGAATGTTGTAAAATATTACATCCGAGATGTTAGGTTGCGTTAGGTTAGGATATACAACGTTATAGACGTATATAATATCCCCATCGAGAAGCAGGCGGCGACACGCCAGGAATGTTATAAAATATTACATTCGAGATGTTATGTTGCCTTAGGTTAGGATATACAACGTTATAGATGTATATTATGACCCTAGCCAGAAGTAGGCGACGACACTCCAGGAATGTTGTAAAATATTACATCCCAGATGTTAGGTTGCCTTAGGTTATGATATATAACGTTATAGACGTATATAATATTCCCACCGAGAAGTAGGGACCGACATGCCAGGAATGTTGTAAAATATTACATCCGAGAAGTTAGGTTGCCTTAGGTTATGATATATAACGTTATAGACGTATATAATTTTCCCACCGAGAAGTAGGGACCGACATGCCAGGAATGTTGTAAAACATTACATCCGAGATGTTAGGTTCCCTTAGGTTTGGATATATATCGTTATAGACGTATATAATGTTCCTACCGAGACTTGCGGACCTACATGCCAGGAATCTTGTAAAATATTACATCCCAGATGTTAGGTTGCTTTAGGTTAGGATATACAACGTTATAGACGTATATAATGTCCCCATCGAGAAGCAGGCGACGACACGCCTGGAATGTTGTAAAATATTACATTCGACATGTTATGTGGCCTTAGGCTAGGATATATAACGTTATAGACGTATATAATGTTCCCACCGAGAAGTACGGGCGGGCACGCCAGGAATGTTGTCAACTATTACATCCGAGATGTTAGGTTGCCTTAGGTTAGGATATATAACGTTATAGACGTATATAATGTCCCCATCCAGAAGTAGGCGACGACACGCCAGGAATATTACATCCCAGATGTTAGGTTGCGTTAGGTTAGGATACACAACGTTATAGACGTATATAATGTTCCCATCGAGAAGCAGGCGACGACACGCCAGGAATGATGTAAAATATTACATTCGATATGTTAGGTCGCCTTAGGCTAGGATATATACCGTTATAGACGTATACAATGTTCCCACCGAGAAGTAGGGACCGATATGCCAGGAATGTTGTAAAATATTCCATCCGAGATGTTAGGTTGCCTTGGGTTAGGATATACAATGTTATAGATGTATATAATGTCCCCATCGAGAAGTAGGCGACGACACGCCAGGAATGTTGTAAAATATTACATTCGACATGTTAGGTTGCCTTAGGCTAGGATATATAACGTTATAGACGTATATAATGTCCCCATCGAGAAGTAGGCGACGACACGCCAGGAATGTTGTAAAATATTACATGCGAGATGTTAGGTTGCCTTAGGCTAGGATATATATCGTTATAGACGTATACAATGTTTCCACCGAGATGTAGGGACCGATATGCCAGGAATGTTGTAAAATATTACATCCGAGATGTTATGTTGCCTTACGTTAGGATATATACCGTTATAGACGTATATAATGTTCCCACCGAAAAGTAGGAGCCGACGCGCCAGGAATGTTGTAAAATATTACGGTATTGAGGTTAGTTTGCCTTAGGTTAGGATATACAACATTATAGACGTATATAATTTCCCCGCCGAGAAGTACGGGCCGACACGCCAGGAATGTTATCAACTATTACATCCGACATGTCAGGGCGCCTTAGGCTAGGATGTATAACATTATAGACGAATATAACATTCCCACCGAGAAATAGTCCCGACGCGTCAGGAATGTTGTAAAATATTACACCCGAGATGTTAGGTTCCCTTAGGTTAGGATATGCAACGGTATAGACGTATAGGATGTTCCCACCGAGACGTAGAGACCGACATGACAGGAATGTTGTAAAATATTACATCCGAGATGTTAGGTTGCCTTCGGTTAGAATATATATCGCTATAGACGCATATGATGTTCCCACCGAGAAGTACGGGCCGACACGTCAGGAATGTTGTCAAATATTACATCCGAGATGTTAGGTTGCCTTAGGTTAGGATATACAACGTTATAGATTTATATAATGTCCCCATCCAGAGGTAGGCGACGACACGCCAGGAATGATGTAAAATATTACATTCGACATGTTAGGTCGCCTTAGGCTAGGATATATAACGTTATAGACGTATACAATGTTTCCACCGAGAAGTACGGGCCTACATGCCAGGAATGTTGTCAACTATTACATCCGAGATGTTAGGTTGCGGTAGGTTAGGATATGCAACGTTATAGACGTATATAATGTCCCCATCGAGAAGCAGGCGAAGACACGCCAGGAATGTTATAAAATATTACATTCGAGATGTTAGGTTGCCTTAGGCTAGGATATATATCGTTATAGACGTATACAATGTTTCCACCGATAAGTAGGGACCGATATGCCAGGAATGTTGTAAAATATTCCATCCGAGATGTTAGGTTGCCTTGGGATAGGATATACAATGTTATAGATGTATATAATGTCCCCACCGAGATGTAGGGACCGATATGCCAGGAATGATGTAAAATATTACATCCGAGAAGTTAGGTTGCCTTAGTTTATGATATATAACGTTATAGACGTATATAATTTTCCCACCGAGAAGTAGGAACCGACATGCCAGGAATGTTGTAAAATATTACATCCGAGATGTTAGGTTCCCTTAGGTTTGGATATATATCGTTATAGACGTATATAATGTTCCTACCGAGACTTGCGGACCGACATGCCAGGAATCTTGTAAAATATTACATCCCAGATGTTAGGTTGCTTTAGGTTAGGATATACAACGTTATAGACGTATATAATGTCCCCATCGAGAAGCAGGCGACGACACGCCTGGAATGTTGTAAAATATTACATTCGACATGTTATGTGGCCTTAGGCTAGGATATATAACGTTATAGACGTATATAATGTTCCCACCGAGAAGTACGGGCGGGCACGCCAGGAATGTTGTCAACTATTACATCCGAGATGTTAGGTTGCCTTAGGTTAGGATATATAACGTTATAGACGTATATAATGTCCCCATCCAGAAGTAGGCGACGACACGCCAGGAATATTACATCCCAGATGTTAGGTTGCGTTAGGTTAGGATACACAACGTTATAGACGTATATAATGTTCCCATCGAGAAGCAGGCGACGACACGCCAGGAATGATGTAAAATATTACATTCGATATGTTAGGTCGCCTTAGGCTAGGATATAAAACGTTATAGACGTATACAATGTTCCCACCGAGAAGTAGGGACCGATATGCCAGGAATGTTGTAAAATATTCCATCCGAGATGTTAGGTTGCCTTGGGTTAGGATATACAATGTTATAGATGTATATAATGTCCCCATCGAGAAGTAGGCGACGACACGCCAGGAATGTTGTAAAATATTACATCCGAGATGTTAGGTTCCCTTAGGTTTGGATATATATCGTTATAGACGTATATAATGTTCCTACCGAGACTTGGGGACCGACATGCCAGGAATCTTGTAAAATATTACATCCAAGATGTTAGGTTGCTTTAGGTTAGGATATACAACGTTATAGACGTATGTAATGTTCCCATCCAGAAGCAGGCGACGACACGCCAGGAATGTTGTAAAATATTACATTCGACATGTTATGTAGCCTTAGGCTAGGATATATCACGTTATAGACGTATATAATGTTCCCACCGAGAAGTACGGGCGGACACGGCAGGAATGTTGTCAACTATTACATCCGAGATGTTAGGTTGCCTTAGGCTAGGATATATACCGTTATAAATGTATATAATGTTCTCACCGAAAAATAGGGGCCGACGTGTCGGGAATGTTGTAAAATATTACACCCGAGGTGTTAGGTTCCCTTAGGTTAGGATATACAACGTTATAGATGTATATAATGACCCCATCCAGAAGTAGGCGACGACACACCACGAATGCTGTAAAATATTACATCCCAGATGTTAAGTTGCGTTAGGTTAAGATATACAACATTATAGACGTATATAATGTCCCCATCGAGAAGCAGGCTACGACACGCCAGGAATGATGTAAAATATTACATTCGATATGTTAGGTCGCCTTAGGCTAGGATATATAACGTTATAGACGTATACAATGTTCCCACCGAGAAGTACGGACCTACACGCCAGGAATGTTGTCAACTATAACATCCGAGGTGTTAGGTTGCCTTAGGTTAGGATATATATCGTTATAGACGTATATAATGTTCCCACCGAGACGTAGGGACCGACATGCCAGGAATGTTGTAAAATATTACATCCGAGATGTTAGGTTGCGTTAGGTTAGGATATACAACGTTATAGACGTATATAATATCCCCATCGAGAAGCAGGCGGCGACACGCCAGGAATGTTATAAAATATTACATTCGAGATGTTATGTTGCCTTAGGTTAGGATATACAACGTTATAGATGTATATTATGACCCTAGCCAGAAGTAGGCGACGACACTCCAGGAATGTTGTAAAATATTACATCCCAGATGTTAGGTTGCCTTAGGTTATGATATATAACGTTATAGACGTATATAATATTCCCACCGAGAAGTAGGGACCGACATGCCAGGAATGTTGTAAAATATTACATCCGAGAAGTTAGGTTGCCTTAGGTTATGATATATAACGTTATAGACGTATATAATTTTCCCACCGAGAAGTAGGGACCGACATGCCAGGAATGTTGTAAAATATTACATCCGAGATGTTAGGTTCCCTTAGGTTTGGATATATATCGTTATAGACGTATATAATGTTCCTACCGAGACTTGCGGACCTACATGCCAGGAATCTTGTAAAATATTACATCCCAGATGTTAGGTTGCTTTAGGTTAGGATATACAACGTTATAGACGTATATAATGTCCCCATCGAGAAGCAGGCGACGACACGCCTGGAATGTTGTAAAATATTACATTCGACATGTTATGTGGCCTTAGGCTAGGATATAAAACGTTATAGACGTATATAATATTCCCACCGAGAAGTACGGGCGGGCACGCCAGGAATGTTGTCAACTATTACATCCGTGATGTTAGGTTGCCTTAGGTTAGGATATATAACGTTATAGACGTATATAATGTCCCCATCCAGAAGTAGGCGACGACACGCCAGGAATATTACATCCCAGATGTTAGGTTGCGTTAGGTTAGGATACACAACGTTATAGACGTATATAATGTTCCCATCGAGAAGCAGGCGACGACACGCCAGGAATGATGTAAAATATTACATTCGATATGTTAGGTCGCCTTAGGCTAGGATATATACCGTTATAGACGTATACAATGTTCCCACCGAGAAGTAGGGACCGATATGCCAGGAATGTTGTAAAATATTCCATCCGAGATGTTAGGTTGCCTTGGGTTAGGATATACAATGTTATAGATGTATATAATGTCCCCATCGAGAAGTAGGCGACGACACGCCAGGAATGTTGTAAAATATTACATTCGACATGTTAGGTTGCCTTAGGCTAGGATATATAACGTTATAGACGTATATAATGTCCCCATCGAGAAGTAGGCGACGACACGCCAGGAATGTTGTAAAATATTACATGCGAGATGTTAGGTTGCCTTAGGCTAGGATATATATCGTTATAGACGTATACAATGTTTCCACCGAGAAGTAGGGACCGATATGCCAGGAATGTTGTAAAATATTACATCCCAGATGTTCGGTTGCCTTAGGTTATGATATATAACGTTATAGACGTATATAATGTTCCCATCGAGAAGCAGGTGACGACACGCCAGGAATGATGTAAAATATTACATTCGACATGTTAGGTCGCCTTAGGCTAGGATATATAACGTTATAGGCGTATACAATGTTCCCACCGAGAAGTACGGGCCTACATGCCAGGAATGTGGTCAACTATTACATCCGAGGTGTTAGGTTGCCTTGGGTTAGGATATATATCGTTATAGACGTATATAATGTTCCCACCGAGACGTAGGCACCGACATGCAAGGAGTGTTGTAAAATATTACATCCCAAATGTTAGGTTGCGTTAGGTTAGGATATACAACGTTATAGACGTATATAATCTCCCCATCGAGAAGCCGGCGACGACACGCCAGAATGTTGTAAAATATTACATCCGAGATGTTAGGTTGCCTTAGGTTAGGATATACAATGTTATAGATGTATATTATGTCCCCATCGAGAAGCAGGCGACGACACGTCAGGAATGTTGTAAAATATTACAGTCGACATGTTAGGTTGCCTTAGACTAGGATATATAACGTTATAGACGTATATAATGTTCCCACCGAAAAATAGGGGCCGACGCGTCAGGAATGTTGTAAAATATTACATTCGACATGTTAGCTGGCCTTAGGCTAGGATATACAACGTTATAGACGTATATAATGTTCCCACCGAGAAGTACGGGCGGACACGCCAGGAAATTTGCCAACTATTACATCCGTGATGTTAGGTTGCCTTAGGTTAGGATGTATAACGTTATAGACGTATATAATGTCCCCATCCAGAAGTAGGCGACGACACGCCAGGAATGTTATAAAATATTACACTCGAGATGTTAGGTTTCCTTAGGTTAGGATATATATCGTTATAGACGTATACAATGTTCCCACCGAGAAGTACGGGCCTACACGCCAGGAATGTTGTCAACTATTACATCCGGGGTGTTAGGTTGCCTTAGGTTAGGATATATATCGTTATAGACGTATATAATGTTCCCACCGAGACGTAGGCACCGACATGCAAGGAATGTTGTAAAATATTACATCCCAAATGTTAGGTTGCGTTAGGTTAGGATATACAACGTTATAGACGTATATAATCTCCCCATCGAGAAGCAGGCGACGACACGACAGGAATGTTGTAAAATATTACATTCGACATGTTAGGTTGCCTTAGGCTAGCATATATAACGTTATAGCCGTATATAATGTTCCCACCGAAAAATAGGGCCCGACGCGTCAGGAATGTTGTAAAAGTTTACACCCGAGTTGTTAGGATCCCTTAGGTTAGGATATACAACGTTATAGACGTATAGTATGTTCCCACAGAGATGTAGGGACCGACATGCCAGGAATGTTGTAAAATATTACATCCGAGATGTTAGGTTGCCTTAGGTTAGGATATACAACGTTATAGACGTATAGTATGTTCCCACAGAGATGTAGGGACCGACATGCCAGGAATGTTGTAAAATATTACATCCGAGCTGTTAGGTTGCCTTAGGCTAGGATATATATCGTTATAGACGTATACAATGATTCCACCGAGAAGTAGGGACCGATATGCCAGAAATGTTGTAAAATATTACATCCGAGATGTTAGGTTGCCTTAGGTTATGATATATAAAGTTATAGACGTATATAATATTCCCAACGAGAAGTAGGGACCGACATGCCAGGAATGTTGTAAAATATTACATCCGAGATGTTTGGTTGCTGTAGGTTAGGATATACAACGTTATAGACGTATATAATGTCCCCATCGAGAAGCAGGCAACGACACGCCAGGAATGTTGTAAAATATTCAATCCGAGATGTTAGGTTGCCTTGGGTTAGGATATACAATGTTATAGATGTATATAATGTCCCCATCGAGAAGTAGGCGACGACAAGCCAGGAATGTTGTAAAATATTACATTCGACATGTTAGGTTGCCTTAGGCTAGGATATATAACGTTATCGACGTATATAATGTCCCCATCGAGAAGTAGGCGACGACACGCCAGGAATGTTGTAAAATATTACATGCGAGATGTTAGGTTGCCTTAGGCTAGGATATATATCGTTATAGACGTATACAATGTTTCCACCGAGAAGTAGGGACCGATATGCCAGGAATGTTGTAAAATATTACATCCCAGATGTTCGGTTGCCTTAGGTTATGATATATAACGTTATAGACGTATATAATGTTCCCATCGAGAAGCAGGCGACGACACGCCAGAATGTTGTAAAATATTACATCCGAGATGTTAGGTTGCCTTAGGTTAGGATATATAACGTTATAGACGTATATAATGTCCCCATCCAGAAGTAGGCGACGACACGCCAGGAATATTACATCCCAGATGTTAGGTTGCGTTAGGTTAGGATACACAACGTTATAGACGTATATAATGTTCCCATCGAGAAGCAGGCGACGACACGCCAGGAATGATGTAAAATATTACGTTTGATATGTTAGGTTGCCTTAGGCAAGGATATATATCGTTATAGACGTATACAATGTTTCCACCGAGAAGTACGGGCGGACGCGCCAGGAATGTTGTCAACTATTACATCCGAGATGTTAGGTTGCCCTAGGTTAGGATATATATCGTTATAGACGTATACAATGTTTCCACCGAGAAGTAGGGACCAACATGCCAGGAATGTTGTAAAATATTACATCCGAGTTGTTAGGTTGCCTTAGGTTAGGATATACAATGTAATAGATGTATATAATGTCCCCATCGCGAAGTAGGCGACGACACGCCAGGAATGTTGTAAAATATTACATTCGACATGTTAGGTTGCCTTAGGCTAGGATATATAACGTTATAGACGTATATAATGTTCCCACCGAAAAATAGGGGCCGACGCGTCAGGAATGTTGTAAAATATTACACCCCAGATGTTAGGTTCCCTTAGGTTAGGATATACAACGTTATAGACGTATAGTATGTTCCCACGGAGATGTAGGGACCGACATGCCAGGAATGTTGTAAAATATTACATCCGAGATGTTAGGTTGCGTTAGGTTAGGATATACAACGTTATAGACGTATATAATGTCCCCATCGAGAAGCAGGCGACGACACGCCAGGAATGTTATAAAATATTACATTCGAGATGTTAGGTTTCCTTAGGTTAGGATATACAACGTTATAGATGTATATAATGACCCTATCGAGAAGTAGGCGACGACACGCCAGGAATGTTGTAAAATATTACTTTCGACATGTTAGGTTGCCTTACGCTAGGATATATAACGTTATAGACGTATATAATGTTCACACCGAAAAATAGGGGCCGACGCGTCAGGAATGTTGTAAAATCTTACACCCGAGATGTTAGGTTCCCTTAGGTTAGGATACACAACGTTATAGACGTATATAATGTTCCCATCGAGAAGCAGGCGACGACACGCCAGGAATGATGTAAAATATTACATCCCAGATGCTAGGTTGCGTTAGGTCAGGATATACAACATTGTAGACGTATATAATGTCCCCATCGAGAAGCAGGAGACGACACGCCAGGAATGTTGTAAAATATTACATCCGAGATGTTAGGTTGCCCTAGGTTAGGATATATACCGTTATAGACGTATACAATGTTTCCACCGAGAAGTAGGGACCGACATGCCAGGAATGTTGTAAAACATTACATCCGAGTTGTTAGGTTGCCTTAGGTTAGGATATACAATGTAATAGATGTATATAATGTCTCCATCGAGAAGCAGGCGACGACACGCCAGGAATGTTATAAAATATTACACTCGAGATGTTAGGTTTCCTTAGGTTAGGATATACAACGTTATAGATGTATATAATGACCCTATCGAGATGTAGGCGACGACAATCCAGGAATGTTGTAAAATATTACATCCCAGATATTAGGTTGCCTTAGGTTAGGATATACAACGTTATAGACGTATATAATGTCCCCATCGAGAAGCAGGCGACGACACGCCTGGAATGTTGTAAAATATTACATTCGACATGTTATGTGGCCTTAGGCTAGGATATATAACGTTATAGACGTATATAATGTTCCCATCGAGAAGCAGGCGACGACACGTCAGGAATGTTGTAAAATATTACAGTCGACATGTTAGGTTGCCTTAGACTAGGATATATAACGTTATAGACGTATATAATGTTCCCACCGAAAAATAGGGGCCGACGCGTCAGGAATGTTGTAAAATATTACATTCGACATGTTAGCTGGCCTTAGGCTAGGATATACAGCGTTATAGACGTATATAATGTTCCCACCGAGAAGTACGGGCGGACACGCCAGGAATTTTGCCAACTATTACTTCCGAGATGTTAGGTTGCCTTAGGTTGGGATATATAACGTTATAGACGTATATAATGTCCCCATCCAGAAGTAGGCGACGACACGCCAGGAATATTACATCCCAGATGTTAGGTTGCGTTAGGTTAGGATACACAACGTTATAGACGTATATAATGTTCCCATCGAGAAGCAGGCGACGACACGCCAGGAATGATGTAAAATATTACATTCGATATGTTAGGTCGCCTTAGGCTAGGATATATAACGTTATAGACGTATACAATGTTCCCACCGAGAAGTACGGGCCTACACGCCAGGAATGTTGTCAACTATTACATCCGAGGTGTTAGGTTGCCTTGCGTCAGGATATATATCGTTATAGACGTATATAATGTTCCTACCGAGACGTAGGCACCGACATGCAAGGAATGTTGTAAAATATTACATCCCAAATGTTAGGTTGCGTTAGGTTAGGATATACAACGTTATAGACGTTTATAATCTCCCCATCGAGAAGCCGGCGACGACACGCCAGAATGTTGTAAAATATTACATCCGAGATGTTAGGTTGCCCTAGGCTAGGATATATATCGTTATAGACGTATACAATGTTTCCACCGAGAAGGAGGGACTAATATGCCAGGAATGTTGTAAAATATTACATTCCAGATGTTCGGTTGCCTTAGGTTATAATATATAACGTTATAGACGTATGTAATGTTCCCATCGAGAAGCAGGAGACGACACGCCAGGAATGATGTAAAATATTACATTCGACATGTTAGGTCGCCTTAGGCTAGGATATATATCGTTATAGACGTATACAATGTTCCCACCGAGAAGTACGGGCCTACACGCCAGGAATGTTGTCAACTATTACATCCGAGGTGTTAGGTTGCCTTAGGTTAGGATATATATCGTTATAGACGTATATAATGTTCCCACCGAGACGTAGGCACCGACATGCAAGGAATGTTGTAAAATACTACATCCCAAATGTTAGGTTGCGTTAGGTTAGGATATATAACGTTATAGCCGTATATAATGTTCCCACCGAAAAATAGGGCCCGACGCGTCAGGAATGTTGTAAAAGTTTACACCCGAGATGTTAGGTTCCCTTAGGTTAGGATATACAACGTTATAGACGTATAGTATGTTCCCACAGAGATGTAGGGACCGACATGCCAGGAATGTTGTAAAATATTACATCCGAGATGTTAGGTTGCCTTAGGTTAGGATATACAGCGTTATAGATGTATATAATGACCCCATCCAAACTAGGCGACGACACGCCAGGAATGTTGTAAAATATTACATCCGAGATGTTAGGTTGCCTTGGGTTAGGATATACAATGTTATAGACGAATATAATGTTCCCACCGAAAAATAGGGGCCGACGCGTCGGGAATGTTGTAAAATATTACACCCGAGAAGTTAGGCTCCCTTAGGTTAGGATATACAACGTTATAGATGTATATAATGACACCATCCAGAAGTAGGCGACGACACGCCACGAACATTACATCCCAGATGTTAGGTTGCGTTAGGTTAGGAAACACAATGCTATAGACGTATATAATGTTCCCATCGAGAAGCAGGCGACGAAACGCCAGAATGTTGTAAAATATTACATTCGACATGTTAGGTCGCCTTAGGCTAGGATATATAACGTTGTAGACGTATATAATGTTCCCACCGAGAAGTACGGGCGGACGCGCCAGGAATGTTGTAAAATATTACATTCGACATGTTAGGTGGCCTTAGGCTAGGATATACAACGTTATAGACGTATATAATGTTCCCACCGAGAAGTACGGGCGGACACGCCAGGAATTTTGTCAACTATTACATCCGAGATGTTAGGTTGCCTTAGGTTAGGATATATAACGTTATAGACGTATATAATGTCCCCATCCAGAAGTAGGCGACGACACGCCAGGAATGATGTAAAATATTACATGCCAGATGTTAGGTTGCGTTAGGTCAGGATATACAACATTGTAGACGTATATAATGTCCCCATCGAGAAGCAGGAGACGACACGCCAGGAATGATGTAAAATATTACATTCGACATGTTAGGTCGCCTTGGGCTAGGATATATAACGTTATAGACGTATATAATGTTCCCACCCAGAAGTACGGGCGGACGCGCCAGGAATGTTGTCAACTATTACATCCGAGATGTTAGGTTGCCCTAGGTTAGGATATATATCGTTATAAACGTATAGCATGTTCCCACCGAGATGTAGGGACCGACATGCCAGGAATGTTGTTAAATATTACATCCGAGATGTTAGGTTGCGTTAGGTTAGGATATACAACGTTATAGACGTATATAATGTCCCCATCGAGAAGCAAGCGACGAAACGCCAGGAATGTTATAAAATATTACATTCGAGATGTTAGGTTTCCTTAGGTTAGGATATACAACGTTATAGATGTATATAATGACCCTATCGAGAAGTAGGCGACGACACTCCAGGAATGTTGTAAAATATTACATCCCAGATATTAGGTTGCGTTTGGTAAGGATATACAACGTTATAGACGTATATAATGTCCCCATCGAGAAGCAGGCGACGACACGCCAGAATGTTGTAGAATATTACATCCGAGATGTTAGGTTGCCTTAGGCTAGGATATATAACGTTATAGACGTATATAATGTTCCCACCGAAAAATAGGGGCGACGCGTCAGGAATGTTGTAAAATATTACACCCGAGATGTTAGGTTCCCTTAGGTTAGGATATACAACGTTATAGACGTATAGTATCTCCCCACCGAGATGTAGGGACCGACATGCCAGGAATGTTGTAAAATATTACATCCGAGATGTTAGGTTGCGTTAGGTTAGGATATACAACGTTATAGACGTATATAATGTCCCCATCGAGAAGCAGGCGACGACACGCCAGGAATGTTATAAAATATTACATTCGAGATGTTGGGTTGCCTTAGGTTAGGATATACAACGTTATAGATGTGTATAATGACCCTATCCAGAAGTAGGCGACGACACTCCAGGAATGTTGTAAAATATTACATCCCAGATATTAGGTTGTGTTAGGTTAGGACATACAACGTTATAGACGTATTTAATGTCCCCATCGAGAAGCAGGCGACGACACGCCTGGAATGTTGTAAAATATTACATTCGACTTGTTATGTGGCCTTAGGCTAGGATATATAACGTTATAGACGTATATAATGTTCCCACCGAGAAGTACGGGCGGACACGCCAGGAATGTTGTCAACTATTACATCCGAGGCGTTAGGTTGCCTTAGGTTAGGATATATATCGTTATAGACGTATATAATGTTCCCACCGAGACGTAGGCACCGACATGGAAGGAATGTTGTAAAATATTACATCCCAAATGTTAGGTTCCCTTAGGTTAGGATATACAATGTTATAGATGTATATAATGTCCCCATCGAGAAGCAGGAGACGACACGCCAGAATGTTGTAAAATATTACATCCGAGATGTTAGGTTGCCCTAGGCTAGGATATATATCGTTATAGACGTATACAATGTTTCCACCGAGAAGTAGGGACCGATATGCCAGGCATGTTGTAAAATATTACATCCGAGGTGTTAGGTTGCCTTAGGTTAGGATATATATCGTTATAGACGTATATAATGTTCTGACCGAGACGTAGGCACCGACATGCAAGGAATGTTGTAAAATATTACATCCCAAATGTTAGCTTGCGTTAGGTTAGGATATACAACGTTATAGACGTATATAATCTCCCCATCGAGGAGCAGGCGACGACACGCCAGAATGTTGTAAAATATTACATCCGAGATGTTAGGTTGCCTTAGGTTAGGATATACAATGTTATAGATGTATAGAATGTCCCCATCGAGAAGAAGGCGACGACACGCCAGGAATGTTGTAAAATATTACATCCGAGATGTTAGGTTGCCTTAGGCTAGGATATATATCGTTATAGACGTATACAATGTTTGCACCGAGAAGTAGGGACCGATATGCCAGGAATGTTGTAAAATATTACATCCGAGATGTTAGGTTGCCTTAGGTTAGGATATACAATATTATAGATGTATATAATGTCCCCATCGAGAAGTAGGCGACGACACGCCAGGAATGTTGTAAAATATTACATTCGACATGTTAGGTTGCCTTAGGTTAGGATATATAACGTTATAGACGTATATAATGTCCCCATCCAGAAGTAGGCGACGAC
This sequence comes from Xylocopa violacea, assembly GCA_963969225.1. NCBI lineage: Eukaryota > Metazoa > Arthropoda > Insecta > Hymenoptera > Apidae > Xylocopa > Xylocopa violacea. The sequence goes on from CAXAJV010000857.1 coordinate 4,550,286, forward strand.
ACGCCAGGAATATTACATCCCAGATGTTAGGTTGCGTTAGGTTAGGATACACAACGTTATAGACGTATATAATGTTCCCATCGAGAAGCAGGCGACGACACGCCAGGAATGTTGTAAAATATTACATTCGACATGTTAGGTTGCCTTAGGCTAGGATATATAACGTTATAGACGTATATAATGTTCCCACCGAAAAATAGGGGCCGACGCGTCAGGAATGTTGTAAAATATTACACCCGAGATGTTAGGTTCCCTTAGGTTAGGATATACAACGTTATAGACGTATAGTATGTTCCCACCGAGATGTAGGGACCGTCATGCCAGGAATGTTGTTAAATATTACATCCGAGATGTTAGGTTGCGTTAGGTTAGGATATACAACGTTATAGACGTATATAATGTCCCCATCGAGAAGCAGGCGACGACACGCCAGGAATGTTATAAAATATTACATTCGAGATGTTAGGTTGCCTTAGGTAAGGATATACAACGTTATAGATGTATATAATGACCCTATCCAGAAGTAGGCGACGACACTCCAGGAATGTTGTAAAATATTACATCCCAGATATTAGGTTGTGTTAGGTTAGGATATACAACGTTATAGACGTATATAATGTCCCCATCGAGAAGCAGGCGACGACACGCCTGGAATGTTGTAAAATATTACATTCGACATGTTATGTGGCCTTAGGCTAGGATATATAACGTTATAGACGTATATAATGTTCCCACCGAGAAGTACGGGCGGACACGCCAGGAATGTTGTCAATTATTACATCCGAGGCGTTAGGTTGCCTTAGGTTAGGATATATATCGTTATAGACGTATATAATGTTCCCACCGAGACGTAGGCACCGACATGGAAGGAATGTTGTAAAATATTACATCCCAAATGTTAGCTTGCGTTAGGTTAGGATATACAACGTTATAGACGTATATAATCTCCCCATCGAGAAGCAGGCGACGACACGCCAGAATGTTGTAAAATATTACATCCGAGATGTTAGGTTGCCTTAGGTTAGGATATACAATGTTATAGATGTATATAATGTCCCCATCGAGAAGTAGGCGACGACACGCCAGGAATGTTGTAAAATATTACATTCGACATGTTAGGTTGCCTTAGGTTAGGATATATAACGTTATAGACGTATATAATGTCCCCATCCAGAAGTAGGCGACGACACGCCAGGAATATTACATCCCAGATGTTAGGTTGCGTTAGGTTAGGATACACAACGTTATAGACGTATATAATGTTCCCATCGAGAAGCAGGCGACGAAACGCCAGGAATGTTATAAAATATTACATTCGAGATGTTAGGTTTCCTTAGGTTAGGATATATAACGTTATAGACGTATATAATGTCCCCATCGAGAAGCAGGCGACGACACGCCAGGAATGTTATAAAATATTACATTCGAGATGTTAGGTTGCCTTAGGTTAGGATATACAACGTTATAGATGTATATAATGACCCTATCCAGAAGTAGGCGACGACACGCCTGGAATGTTGTAAAATATTACATTCGACACGTTATGTGGCCTTAGGCTAGGATATATAACGTTATAGACGTATATAATGTTCCCACCGAGAAGTACGGGCGGACAGGCCAGGAATGTTGTCAACTATTACATCCGAGGCGTTAGGTTGCCTTAGGTTAGGATATATATCGTTATAGACGTATACAATGTTTCCACCGAGAAGTAGGGACCGATATGCCAGGCATGTTGTAAAATATTACATCCGAGGTGTTAGGTTGCCTTAGGTTAGGATATATATCGTTATAGACGTATATAATGTTCTGACCGAGACGTAGGCACCGACATGCAAGGAATGTTGTAAAATATTACATCCCAAATGTTAGCTTGCGTTAGGTTAGGATATACAACGTTATAGACGTATATAATCTCCCCATCGAGAAGCAGGCGACGACACGCCAGAATGTTGTAAAATATTACATCCGAGATGTTAGGTTGCCTTAGGTTAGGATATACAATGTTATAGATGTATAGAATGTCCCCATCGAGAAGAAGGCGACGACACGCCAGGAATGTTGTAAAATATTACATTCGACATGTTAGGTTGCCTTAGGCTAGGATATACAACGTTATAGATGTACATAATGACCCTATCCAGAAGTAGGCGACGACACTCCAGGAATGTTTTAAAATATTACATCCCAGATATTAGGTTGTGTTAGGTAAGGATATACAACGTTATTGACGTATATTATATCCCCATCGAGAAGCAGGCGACGACACGCCAGGAATGTTGTAAAATATTACATTCGACATGTTAGGTTGCCTTAGACTAGGATATATAACGTTATAGACGTATATAATGTTCCCACCGAAAAATAGGGGCCGACGCGTCAGGAATGTTGTAAAATATTACATTCGACATGTTAGGTGGCCTTAGGCTAGGATATACAACGTTATAGACGTATATAATGTTCCCACCGAGAAGTACGGGCGGACACGCCCGGAATTTTGTCAACTATTACATCCGAGATGTTAGGTTGCCTTAGGTTAGGATATATAACGTTATAGACGTATATAATGCCCCATCCAGAAGTAGGCGACGACACGCCAGGAATATTACATCCCAGATGTTAGGTTGCGTTAGGTTAGGATACACAACGTTATAGACGTATATAATGTTCCCATCGAGAAGCAGGCGACGACACGCCAGGAATGTAGTAAAATATTACATTCGACATGTTAGGTTGCCTTAGGCTAGGATATATAACGTTATAGACGTATATAATGTTCCCACCGAAAAATAGGGTTCGACGCGTCAGGAATGTTGTAAAATATTACACCCGAGATGTTAGGTTCCCTTAGGTTAGGATACACAACGTTATAGACGTATAGTATGTTCCCACGGAGATGTAGGGACCGACATGCCAGGAATGTTGTAAAATATTACATCCGAGATGTTAGGTTGCGTTAGGTTAGGATATACAACGTTATAGACGTATATAATGTCCCCATCGAGAAGCAGGCGACGACACGCCAGGAATGTTATAAAATATTACATTCGAGATGTTAGGTTGCCTTAGGTTAGGATATACAACGTTATAGATGTACATAATGACCCTATCCAGAAGTAGGCGACGACACTCCAGGAATGTTTTAAAATATTACATCCCAGATATTAGGTTGTGTTAGGTAAGGATATACAACGTTATTGACGTATATTATATCCCCATCGAGAAGCAGGCGACGACACGCCAGGAATGTTGTAAAATATTACATTCGACATGTTAGGTTGCCTTAGACTAGGATATATAACGTTATAGACGTATATAATGTTTCCACCGAGAAGTAGGGACAGACATGCCAGGAATGTTGTAAAATATTACATCCGAGTTGTTAGGTTGCCTTAGGTTAGGATATACAATGTAATAGATGTATATAATGTCTCCATCGAGAAGCAGGCGACGACACGCCAGGAATGTTATAAAATATTACACTCGAGATGTTAGGTTTCCTTAGGTTAGGATATACAACATTATAGATGTATATAATGACCCTATCGAGATGTAGGCGACGACACTCCAGGAATGTTGTAAAATATTACATCCCAGATATTAGGTTGCCTTAGGTTAGGATATACAACGTTATAGACGTATATAATGTCTCCATCGAGAAGCAGGCGACGACACGCCAGGAATGTTATAAAATATTACACTCGAGATGTTAGGTTTCCTTAGGTTAGGATATACAACGTTATAGATGTATATAATGACCCTATCGAGATGTAGGCGACGACACTCCAGGAATGTTGTAAAATATTACATCCCAGATATTAGGTTGCCTTAGGTTAGGATATACAACGTTATAGACGTATATAATGTCCCCATCGAGAAGCAGGCGACGACACGCCAGGAATGTTATAAAATATTACATTCGAGATGTTAGGTTGCCTTAGGTTAGGACATACAACGTTATAGATGTATATAATGACCCTATCCAGAAGTAGGCGACGACACGCCTGGAATGTTGTAAAATATTACATTCGACATGTTATGTGGCCTTAGGCTAGGATATATAACGTTATAGACGTATATAATGTTCCCACCGAGAAGTACGGGCGGACACGCCAGGAATGTTGTCAACTATTACATCCGAGGCGTTAGGTTGCCTTAGGTTAGGATGTATATCGTTATAGACGTATATAATGTTCCCACCGAGACGTAGGCACCGACATGGAAGGAATGTTGTAAAATATTACATCCCAAATGTTAGGTTCCCTTAGGTTAGGATATACAATGTTATAGATGTATATAATGTCCCCATCGAGAAGCAGGAGACGACACGCCAGAATGTTGTAAAATATTACATCCGAGATGTTAGGTTGCCTTAGGCTAGGATATATAACGTTATAGACGTATATAATGTTCCCACCGAGAAGTACGGGCGGACACGCCAGGAATGTTGTCAACTATTACATCCGAGATGTTAGGTTGCCCTAGGTTAGGATATATACCGTTATAGACGTATACAATGTTTCCACCGAGAAGTAGGGACCGACATGCCAGGAATGTTGTAAAATATTACATCCGAGTTGTTAGGTTGCCTTAGGTTAGGATATACAATGTAATAGATGTATATAATGTCTCCATCGAGAAGCCGGCGACGACACGCCAGGAATGTTATAAAATATTACACTCGAGATGTTAGGTTTCCTTAGGTTAGGATATACAACGTTATAGATGTATATAATGACCCTATCGAGATGTAGGCGACGACACTCCAGGAATGTTGTAAAATATTACATCCCAGATATTAGGTTGCCTTAGGTTAGGATATACAACGTTATAGACGTATATAATGTCCCCATCGAGAAGCAGGCGACGACACGCCAGAATGTTGTAAAATATTACATCCGAGATGTTAGGTTGCCTTAGGCTAGGATATATAACGTTATAGACGTATATAATGTTCCCCCCGAAAAATAGGGGCCGACGCGTCAGGAATGTTGTAAAATATTACACCCGAGATGTTAGGTTCCCTTAGGTTAGGATATACAACGTTATAGACGTATAGTATCTCCCCACCGAGATGTAGGGACCGACATGCCAGGAATGTTGTAAAATATTACATCCGAGATGTTAGGTTGCGTTAGGTTAGGATATACAACGTTATAGACGTATATAATGTCCCCATCGAGAAGCAGGCGACGACACGCCAGGAATGTTATAAAATATTACATTCGAGATGTTAGGTTGCCTCAGGTTAGGATATACAACGTTATAGATGTATATAATGACCCTATCCAGAAGTAGGCGACGACACGCCTGGAATGTTGTAAAATATTACATTCGACATGTTATGTGGCCTTAGGCTAGGATATATAACGTTATAGACGTATATAATGTTCCCACCGAGAAGTACGGGCGGACACGCCAGGAATGTTGTCAACTATTACATCCGAGGCGTTAGGTTGCCTTAGGTTAGGATATATATCGTTATAGACGTATACAATGTTCGCACCGAGACGTAGGCACCGACATGGAAGGAATGTTGTAAAATATTACATCCCAAATGTTAGGTTCCCTTAGGTTAGGATATACAATGTTATAGATGTATATAATGTCCCCATCAAGAAGCAGGAGACGACACGCCAGAATGTTGTAAAATATTACATCCGAGATGTTAGGTTGCCCTAGGCTAGGATATATATCGTTATAGACGTATACAATGTGTCCACCGAGAAGTAGGGACCGATATGCCAGGCATGTTGTAAAATATTACATCCGAGGTGTTAGGTTGCCTTAGGTTAGGATATATAGCGTTATAGACGTATATAATGTTCTGACCGAGACGTAGGCACCGACATGCAAGGAATGTTGTAAAATATTACATCCCAAATGTTAGCTTGCGTTAGGTTAGGATATACAACGTTATTGACGTATATTATATCCCCATCGAGAAGCAGGCGACGACACGCCAGGAATGTTGTAAAATATTACATTCGACATGTTAGGTTGCCTTAGACTAGGATATATAACGTTATAGACGTATATAATGTTCCCACCGAAAAATAGGGGCCGACGCGTCAGGAATGTTGTAAAATATTACATTCGACATGTTAGGTGGCCTTAGGCTAGGATATACAACGTTATAGACGTATATAATGTTCCCACCGAGAAGTACGGGCGGACACGCCCGGAATTTTGTCAACTATTACATCCGAGATGTTAGGTTGCCTTAGGTTAGGATATATAACGTTATAGACGTATATAATGTCCCCATCCAGAAGTAGGCGACGACACGCCAGGAATATTACATCCCAGATGTTAGGTTGCGTTAGGTTAGGATATACAACGTTATAGACGTATATAATGTCCCCATCGAGAAGCAGGCGACGACACGCCAGGAATGTTATAAAATATTACATTCGAGATGTTAGGTTTCCTTAGGTTAGGATATACAACGTTATAGATGCATGTAATGACCCTATCGAGAAGTAGGCGACGACACGCCAGGAATGTAGTAAAATATTACATTCGACATGTTAGGTTGCCTTAGGCTAGGATATATAACGTTATAGACGTATATAATGTTCCCACCGAAAAATAGGGGCCGACGCGTCAGGAATGTTGTAAAATATTACACCCGAGATGTTAGGTTCCCTTAGGTTAGGATACACAACGTTATAGACGTATATAATGTTCCCATCGAGAAGCAGGCGACGACACGCCAGGAATGATGTAAAATATTACATCCCAGATGTTAGGTTGCGTTAGGTCAGGATATACAACATTGTAGACGTATATAATGTCCCCATCGAGAAGCAGGAGACGACACGACAGGAATGTTGTAAAATATTACATTCGACATGTTAGGTCGCCTTAGGCTAGGATATATAACGTTATAGACGTATATAATGTTCCCACCGAGAAGTACGGGCGGACACGCCAGGAATGTTGTCAACTATTACACCCGAGATGTTAGGTTCCCTTAGGTTAGGATATATAACGTTATAGACGTATATAATGTCCCCATCCAGAAGCAGGCGACGACACGCCAGGAATATTACATCCCAGATGTTAGGTTGCGTTAGGTTAGGATATACAACGTTATAGACGTATATAATGTTCCCATTGAGAAGCAGGCGAAGACACGCCAGGAATTATGTAAAATATTACATTCGGCATGTTAGGTTGCCTTAGGCTAGAATACATAACGTTATAGACGTATATAATGTTACCACCGAGATCTACGGGCGGACACGCCAGGAATAATGTAAAATATTACATTCGACATGTCAGGTCGACTTAGGCTAGGATATATATAACGCTATAGACGTATATAATGGTCCCACCGAGAAATAGGGGCCGACGCGTCAGGAATGTTGTAAAATACTACACCCGAGATGTTAGGTTCCCTTAGGTTAGGATATGCAACGTTATAGACGTATAGAATGTTCCCACCGAGACGTAGGGACCGACATGCCAGGAATGTAGTAAAATATTACATCCCAGATTTTAGGTTGCGTTAGGTTAGGATATACAACGTTATAGACGTATATAATGACCCCATCGAGAAGCAGGCGACGACACGCCAGGAATGATGTAAAATATTAAATCCCAGATGTTAGGTTGTGTTAGGTTAGGATATACAACGTTATAGACGTATATAATGTCCCCATCGAGAAGCAGGCGACGACACGCCAGGAATGTTGTAATATATTACATCCGAGATGTTAGATTGCTTAGGCTAGGGTATACAACATTACAGACATATATAATGTCCCCATCGAGAAGCAGGCGACAACACGCCAGGAATGTTGTAAAATATTACACCTGAGATGTTAGGTTCCCTTAGGTTAGGATATACAACGCTATAGACGCATAGAGTGTTCCCAACGAGACGTAGGGACCGACATGACAGGAATGATGTTCAATATTACATCCGAGATGTTGGGTTGCCTTAGGTTAGGATATACAACGTTATAGACGTATATAATGTTCCCACCGAAAAGTAGGAGCCGAATCGCCAGGAATGTTGTAAAATATTACATCCGAGATGTTAGTTTCCCTTAAGTTTGGATATATGTCGTTATGGACGTATATAACGTTCCCAGCGAGACGTAGGGACTGACATGCCAGGAATGTTGTAAAATATTACATCCTAGATGTTAGGTTGCATTAGGTTAGGATATACAACGTTATAGACGTATATAATGTCCCCATCGAGAAGCAGGCGACGACACGCTAGGAACGTTGTAAAATATTACATTCGACATGTCAGGTCGCCTTAGGCTACGATATGTAACGTTATAGACGCATATAATGTTACCACCGAGAAATACGGGTCGACACGACAGGAATGATGTAAAATATTACATTCGACATGCTAAGTCGCCTTGGGCTAGGATATATAACGTTAAAGACGTATATAAAGTTCCCACCGAGAAGTAGGTGCCGACGCGTTTGGAATGTTGTAAAATATTACATCCCAGATGTTAGGTTGCGTTAGGTTAGGATATACAACGTTATAGACGTATATAATGTCCCCATCAAGAAGCAGGCGACGACACGCCAGGAATGTTGTAAAATATTACATCCCAGATGTTAGGTTTCGTCAGGTTAGGATATACAACGTTATAGACATATATAATGTCCCCACCGAGAAGCAGGCGACAACACGCCAGGAATGTTCTAAAATATTACAGTCGGCATGTTAGGTTGCCTTAGGCTAGAATACATAACGTTATAGACGTATATAATGTTACCACCGAGATCTACGGGCGGACACGCCAGGAATGATGTAAAATATTACATTCGACATGTCAGGTCGCCTTAGGCTAGGATATATAACGCTATAGACGTATATAATGGTCCCACCGAGAAATAGGGGCCGACGCGTCAGGAATGTTGTAAAATACTACACCCGAGATGTTAGGTTCCCTTAGGTTAGGATATGCAACGTTATAGACGTATAGAATGTTCCCACCGAGACGTAGGGACCGACATGCCAGGAATGTTGTAAAATATTACATCCCAGATTTTAGGTTGCGTTAGGTTAGGATATACAACGTTATAGACGTATATAATGACCCCATCGAGAAGCAGGCGACGACACGCCAGGACTGATGTAAAATATTAAATCCCAGATGTTAGGTTGTGTTAGGTTAGGATATACAACGTTATAGACGTATATAATGTCCCCATCGAGAAGCAGGCGGCGACACGCCAGGAATGTTGTAATATATTACATCCGAGATGTTAGATTGCTTAGGCTAGGATATACAACGTTATAGACATATATAATGTCCCCATCGAGAAGCAGGCGACAACACGCCAGGAATGTTGTAAAATATTACACCTGAGATGTTAGGTTCCCTTAGGTTAGGATATACAACGCTATAGACGCATAGAGTGTTCCCAACGAGACGTAGGGACCGACATGACAGGAATGATGTAAAATATTACATCCGAGATGTTGGGTTGCCTTAGGTTAGGATATACAACGTTATAGATGTATTTAATGTCCCCATCGAGAAGTAGGCGACGACACGCCAGGAATGATGTAAAATATTAAATCCTAGATGTGAGGTTGCATTAGGTTAGGATATACAACGTTATAGACGTATATAATGTCCCCATCGAGAAGCAGGCGACGACACGCTAGGAACGTTGTAAAATATTACATTCGACATGTCAGGTCGCCTTAGGCTACGATATGTAACGTTATAGACGCATATAATGTTACCACCGAGAAATACGGGTCGACACGACAGGAATGATGTAAAATATTACATTCGACATGCTAAGTCGCCTTGGACTAGGATATATAACGTTAAAGACGTATATAAAGTTCCCACCGAGAAGTAGGTGCCGACGCGTCAGGAATGTTGTAAAATATTACATCCCAGATGTTAGGTTGCGTTAGGTTAGGATATACAACGTTATAGACGTATATAATGTCCCCATCAAGAAGCAGGCGACGACACGCCAGGAATGTTGTAAAATATTACATCCCAGATGTTAGGTTTCGTCAGGTTAGGATATACAACGTTATAGACATATATAATGTCCCCACCGAGAAGCAGGCGACAACACGCCAGGAATGTTGTAAAATATTACATTCGGCATGTTAGGTTGCCTTAGGCTAGAATACATAACGTTATAGACGTATATAATGTTACCACCGAGATCTACGGGCGGACACGCCAGGAATAATGTAAAATATTACATTCGACATGTCAGGTCGACTTAGGCTAGGATATATAACGCTATAGACGTATATAATGGTCCCACCGAGAAATAGGGGCCGACGCGTCAGGAATGTTGTAAAATACTACACCCGAGATGTTAGGTTCCCTTAGGTTAGGATATGCAACGTTATAGACGTATAGAATGTTCCCACCGAGACGTAGGGACCGACATGCCAGGAATGTTGTAAAATATTACATCCCAGATTTTAGGTTGCGTTAGGTTAGGATATACAACGTTATAGACGTATATAATGACCCCATCGAGAAGCAGGCGACGACACGCCAGGAATGATGTAAAATATTAAATCCCAGATGTTAGGTTGTGTTAGGTTAGGATATACAACGTTATAGACGTATATAATGTCCCCATCGAGAAGCAGGCGACGACACGCCAGGAATGTTGTAATATATTACATCCGAGATGTTAGATTGCTTAGGCTAGGGTATACAACGTTATAGACATATATAATGTCCCCATCGAGAAGCAGGCGACAACACGCCAGGAATGTTGTAAAATATTACACCTGAGATGTTAGGTTCCCTTAGGTTAGGATATACAACGCTATAGACGCATAGAGTGTTCCCAACGAGACGTAGGGACCGACATGACAGGAATGATGTTCAATATTACATCCGAGATGTTGGGTTGCCTTAGGTTAGGATATACAACGTTATAGACGTATATAATGTTCCCACCGAAAAGTAGGAGCCGAATCGCCAGGAATGTTGTAAAATATTACATCCGAGATGTTAGTTTCCCTTAAGTTTGGATATATGTCGTTATGGACGTATATAACGTTCCCAGCGAGACGTAGGGACTGACATGCCAGGAATGTTGTAAAATATTACATCCTAGATGTTAGGTTGCATTAGGTTAGGATATACAACGTTATAGACGTATATAATGTCCCCATCGAGAAGCAGGCGACGACACGCTAGGAACGTTGTAAAATATTACATTCGACATGTCAGGTCGCCTTAGGCTACGATATGTAACGTTATAGACGCATATAATGTTACCACCGAGAAATACGGGTCGACACGACAGGAATGATGTAAAATATTACATTCGACATGCTAAGTCGCCTTGGGCTAGGATATATAACGTTAAAGACGTATATAAAGTTCCCACCGAGAAGTAGGTGCCGACGCGTCAGGAATGTTGTAAAATATTACATCCCAGATGTTAGGTTGCGTTAGGTTAGGATATACAACGTTATAGACGTATATAATGTCCCCATCAAGAAGCAGGCGACGACACGCCAGGAATGTTGTAAAATATTACATCCCAGATGTTAGGTTTCGTCAGGTTAGGATATACAACGTTATAGACATATATAATGTCCCCACCGAGAAGCAGGCGACAACACGCCAGGAATGTTCTAAAATATTACATTCGGCATGTTAGGTTGCCTTAGGCTAGAATACATAACGTTATAGACGTATATAATGTTACCACCGAGATCTACGGGCGGACACGCCAGGAATGATGTAAAATATTACATTCGACATGTCAGGTCGCCTTAGGCTAGGATATATAACGCTATAGACGTATATAATGGTCCCACCGAGAAATAGGGGCCGACGCGTCAGGAATGTTGTAAAATACTACACCCGAGATGTTAGGTTCCCTTAGGTTAGGATATGCAACGTTATAGACGTATAGAATGTTCCCACCGAGACGTAGGGACCGACATGCCAGGAATGTTGTAAAATATTACATCCCAGATTTTAGGTTGCGTTAGGTTAGGATATACAACGTTATAGACGTATATAATGACCCCATCGAGAAGCAGGCGACGACACGCCAGGACTGATGTAAAATATTAAATCCCAGATGTTAGATTGTGTTAGGTTAGGATATACAACGTTATAGACGTATATAATGTCCCCATCGAGAAGCAGGCGGCGACACGCCAGGAATGTTGTAATATATTACATCCGAGATGTTAGATTGCTTAGGCTAGGATATACAACGTTATAGACATATATAATGTCCCCATCGAGAAGCAGGCGACAACACGCCAGGAATGTTGTAAAATATTACACCTGAGATGTTAGGTTCCCTTAGGTTAGGATATACAACGCTATAGACGCATAGAGTGTTCCGAACGAGACGTAGGGACCGACATGACAGGAATGATGTAAAATATTACATCCGAGATGTTGGGTTGCCTTAGGTTAGGATATACAACGTTATAGATGTATTTAATGTCCCCATCGAGAAGTAGGCGACGACACGCCAGGAATGATGTAAAATATTAAATCCTAGATGTGAGGTTGCATTAGGTTAGGATATACAACGTTATAGACGTATATAATGTCCCCATCGAGAAGCAGGCGACGACACGCTAGGAACGTTGTAAAATATTACATTCGACATGTCAGGTCGCCTTAGGCTACGATATGTAACGTTATAGACGCATATAATGTTACCACCGAGAAATACGGGTCGACACGACAGGAATGATGTAAAATATTACATTCGACATGCTAAGTCGCCTTGGGCTAGGATATATAACGTTAAAGACGTATATAAAGTTCCCACCGAGAAGTAGGTGCCGACGCGTCAGGAATGTTGTAAAATACTACATCCCAGATGTTAGGTTGCGTTAGGTTAGGATATACAACGTTATAGACGTATATAATGTCCCCATCAAGAAGCAGGCGACGACACGCCAGGAATGTTGTAAAATATTACATCCCAGATGTTAGGTTTCGTCAGGTTAGGATATACAACGTTATAGACATATATAATGTCCCCACCGAGAAGCAGGCGACAACACGCCAGGAATGTTCTAAAATATTACATTCGGCATGTTAGGTTGCCTTAGGCTAGAATACATAACGTTATAGACGTATATAATGTTACCACCGAGATCTACGGGCGGACACGCCAGGAATGATGTAAAATATTACATTCGACATGTCAGGTCGCCTTAGGCTAGGATATATAACGCTATAGACGTATATAATGGTCCCACCGAGAGATAGGGGCCGACGCGTCAGGAATGTTGTAAAATACTACACCCGAGATGTTAGGTTCCCTTAGGTTAGGATATGCAACGTTATAGACGTATAGAATGTTCCCACCGAGACGTAGGGACCGACATGCCAGGAATGTTGTAAAATATTACATCCCAGATTTTAGGTTGCGTTAGGTTAGTATATACAACGTTATAGACGTATATAATGAACCCATCGAGAAGCAGGCGACGACACGCCAGGACTGATGTAAAATATTAAATCCCAGATGTTAGGTTGTGTTAGGTTAGGATATACAACGTTATAGACGTATATAATGTCCCCATCGAGAAGCAGGCGGCGACACGCCAGGAATGTTGTAATATATTACATCCGAGATGTTAGATTGCTTAGGCTAGGATATACAACGTTATAGACATATATAATGTCCCCATCGAGAAGCAGGCGACAACACGCCAGGAATGTTGTAAAATATTACACCTGAGATGTTAGGTTCCCTTAGGTTAGGATATATAACGCTATAGACGCATAGAGTGTTCCCAACGAGACGTAGGGACCGACATGACAGGAATGATGTAAAATATTACATCCGAGATGTTGGGTTGCCTTAGGTTAGGATATACAACGTTATAGATGTATTTAATGTCCCCATCGAGAAGTAGGCGACGACACGCCAGGAATGATGTAAAATATTAAATCCCAGATGTTAGGTTGCATTAGGTTAGGATATACAACGTTATAGACGTATATAATGTCCCCATCGAGAAGCAGGCGACGACACGCTAGGAACGTTGTAAAATATTACATTCGACATGTCAGGTCGCCTTAGGCTACGATATGTAACGTTATAGACGCATATAATGTTACCACCGAGAAATACGGGTCGACACGACAGGAATGATGTAAAATATTACATTCGACATGCTAGGTCGCCTTGGGCTAGGATATATAACGTTAAAGACGTATATAAAGTTCCCACCGAGAAATAGGTGCCGACGCGTCAGGAATGTTGTGAAATTTTACATCCCAGATGATAGGTTGCGTTAGGTTAGGATATACAACGTTATAGACGTATATAATGTCCCCATCAAGAAGCAGGCGACGACACGCCAGGAATGTTGTAAAATATTACATCCCAGATGTTAGGTTTCGTCAGGTTAGGATATACAACGTTATAGACATATATAATGTCTCCACCGAGAAGCAGGCGACAACACGCCAGGAATGTTCTAAAATATTACATTCGGCATGTTAGGTTGCCTTAGGCTAGAATACATAACGTTATAGACGTATATAATGTTACCACCGAGATCTACGGGCGGACACGCCAGGAATGATGTAAAATATTACATTCGACATGTCAGGTCGCCTTAGGCTAGGATATGTAACGCTATAGACGTATAGAATGTTCCCACCGAGACGTAGGGACCGACATGCCAGGAATGTTGTAAAATATTACATCCCAGATTTTAGGTTGCGTTAGGTTAGGATATACAACGTTATAGACGTATATAATGACCCCATCGAGAAGCAGGCGACGACACGCCAGGAATGATGTAAAATATTAAATCCCAGATGTTAGGTTGCGTTAGGTTAGGATATACAACGTTATAGACGTATATAATGTCCCCATCGAGAAGCAGGCGACGACACACCAGGAATGTTGTAATATATTACATCCGAGATGTTAGATTGCTTAGACTAGGATATACAACGTTATAGACATGTATAATGTCCCCATCGATAAGCAGGCGAAAACACGCCAGGAATGTTGTAAAATATTACACCTGAGATGTTAGGTTCCCTTAGGTTAGTATATACAACGCTATAGACGCATAGAGTGTTCCCAACGAGACGTAGGGACCAACAAGACAGGAATGATGTAATATATTACATCCGAGATGTTGGGTTGCCTTAGGTTAGGATATACAACGTTATAGACGTATGTAATGTTCCCACCGAAAAGTAGGAGCCGAAGCGCCAGGAATGTTGTAAAATATTACATCCGAGATGTTAGTTTCCCTTAAGTTTGGATATATATCGTTATAGACGTATATAACGTTCCCACCGAGACGTAGGGACCGACATGCCAGGAATGTTGTAAAATATTACATCCCAGATGTTAGGTTGCGTTAGGTTAGGATATACAACGCTATAGACGTATATAATGTATCATCGAAAAGCAGGCGACGACACGCCAGGAACGTTGCAAAATATTACACTCGACATGTCAGGTCGCCTTAGGCTACGATATGTAACGTTATAGACGCATATAATGTTACCACCGAGAAATACGGGTCGACACGACAGGAATGATGTAAAATATTACATTCGACATGCTAGGTCGCCTTAGGCTAGGATATATAACGTTAAAGACGTATATAAAGTTCCCACCGAGAAATAGGTGCCGACGCGTCAGGAATGTTGTAAAATATTACATCCCAGATGTTAGGTTGCGTTAGGTTAGGATATACAACGTTATAGACGTATATAATGTCCCCATCAAGAAGCAGGCGACGACACGCCAGGAATGTTGTAAAATATTACATCCCAGATGTTAGGTTTCGTCAGGTTAGGATATACAACGTTATAGACATATATAATGTCCCCACCGAGAAGCAGGCGACAACACGCCAGGAATGTTGTAAAATATTACATTCGGCACGTTAGGTTGCCTTAGGCTAGAATACATAACGTTATAGACGTATATAATGTTACCACCGAGATCTACGGGCGGACACGCCAGGAATGATGTAAAATATTACATTCGACATGTCAGGTCGCCTTAGGCTAGGATATATAACGCTATAGACGTATATAATGGTCCCACCGAGAAATAGGGGCCGACGCGTCAGGAATGTTGTAAAATACTACACCCGAGATGTTAGGTTCCCTTAGGTTAGGATATGCAACGTTATAGACGTATAGAATGTTCCCACCGAGACGTAGGGACTGACATGCCAGGAATGTTGTAAAATATTACATCCTAGATGTTAGGTTGCATTAGGTTAGGATATACAACGCTATAGACGTATATAATGTCCCCATCGAGAAGCAGGCGACGACACGCCAGGAACGTTGCAAAATATTACATTCGACATGTCAGGTCGCCTTAGGCTACGATATGTAACGTTATAGACGCATATAATGTTACCACCGAGAAATACGGGTCGACACGACAGGAATGATGTAAAATATTACATTCGACATGCTAGGTCGCCTTAGGCTAGGATATATAACGTTAAAGACGTATATAAAGTTCCCACCGAGAAATAGGTGCCGACGCGTCAGGAATGTTGTAAAATATTACATCCCAGATGTTAGGTTGCGTTAGGTTAGGATATACAACGTTATAGACGTATATAATGTCCCCATCAAGAAGCAGGCGACGACACGCCAGGAATGTTGTAAAATATTACATCCCAGATGTTAGGTTTCGTTAGGTTAGGATATACAACGTTATAGACATATATAATGTCCCCACCGAGAAGCAGGCGACGACACGCCAGGAATGTTGTAAAATATTACATCCGAGATATTAGGTTGCGTTAGGTTAGGATATATATCGTTATAAACGTATATAATGTTCCCAGCGAGACGTAGGAACTGACATGCCAGGAATGATGTAAAATATTACATTCGACATGTCAGGTCGCCTTAGGCTAGGATATATAACGCTATAGACGTATATAATGGTCCCACCGAGAAATAGGGGCCGACGCGTCAGGAATGTTGTAAAATACTACACCCGAGATGTTAGGTTCCCTTAGGTTAGGATATGCAACGTTATAGACGTATAGAATGTTCCCACCGAGACGTAGGGACTGACATGCCAGGAATGTTGTAAAATATTACATCCTAGATGTTAGGTTGCATTAGGTTAGGATATACAACGCTATAGACGTATATAATGTCCCCATCGAGAAGCAGGCGACGACACGCCAGGAACGTTGCAAAATATTACATTCGACATGTCAGGTCGCCTTAGGCTACGATATGTAACGTTATAGACGCATATAATGTTACCACCGAGAAATACGGGTCGACACGACAGGAATGATGTAAAATATTACATTCGACATGCTAGGTCGCCTTAGGCTAGGATATATAACGTTAAAGACGTATATAAAGTTCCCACCGAGAAATAGGTGCCGACGCGTCAGGAATGTTGTAAAATATTACATCCCAGATGTTAGGTTGCGTTAGGTTAGGATATACAACGTTATAGACGTATATAATGTCCCCATCAAGAAGCAGGCGACGACACGCCAGGAATGTTGTAAAATATTACATCCCAGATGTTAGGTTTCGTTAGGTTAGGATATACAACGTTATAGACATATATAATGTCCCCACCGAGAAGCAGGCGACGACACGCCAGGAATGTTGTAAAATATTACATCCGAGATATTAGGTTGCGTTAGGTTAGGATATATATCGTTATAAACGTATATAATGTTCCCAGCGAGACGTAGGAACTGACATGCCAGGAATGATGTAAAATATTACATTCGACATGTCAGGTCGCCTTAGGCTAGGATATATAACGCTATAGACGTATATAATGGTCCCACCGAGAAATAGGGGCCGACGCGTCAGGAATGTTGTAAAGTACTACACCCGAGATGTTAGGTTCCCTTAGGTTAGGATATGCAACGTTATAGACGTATAGAATGTTCCCACCGAGACGTAGGGACCGACATGCCAGGAATGTTGTAAAATATTACATCCCAGATTTTAGGTTGCGTTAGGTTAGGATATACAACGTTATAGACGTATATAATGACCCCATCGAGAAGCAGGCGACGACACGCCAGGAATGATGTAAAATATTAAATCCCAGATGTTAGGTTGTGTTAGGTTAGGATATACAACGTTATAGACATATATAATGTCCCCATCGAGAAGCAGGCGACGACACGCCAGGAATGTTGTAATATATTACATCCGAGATGTTAGATTGCTTAAGCTAGGATATACAACGTTATAGACATATATAATGTCCCCATCGAGAAGCAGGCGACAACACGCCAGGAATGTTGTAAAATATTACACCTGAGATGTTAGGTTCCCTTAGGTTAGGATATACAACGCTATAGACGCATAGAGTGTTCCCAACGAGACGTAGGGACCGACATGACAGGAATGATGTAAAATATTACATCCGAGATGTTGGGTTGCCTTAGGTTAGGATATACAACGTTATAGATGTATTTAATGTCCCCATCGAGAAGTAGGCGACGACACGCCAGGAATGTTGTAAAATATTACATCCGAGATATTAGGTTGCGTTAGGTTAGGATATATATCGTTATAAACGTATATAATGTTCCCAGCGAGGCGTAGGAACTGACATGCCAGGAATGTTGTAAAATATTACATCCGAGATGTTATGTTGCCTTACGTTAGGATATGTAACGTTATAGACGTATATAATATTCCCACCGAAAAGTAGGAGCCGAAGCGCCAGGAATGTTGTAAAATATTACATCCGAGATGTTAGTTTCCCTTAAGTTTGGATATATATCGTTATAGACGTATATAACGTTCCCACCGAGACGTAGGGACCGACATGCCAGGAATGTTGTAAAATATTACATCCCAGATGTTAGGTTGCGTTAGGTTAGGATATACAACGCTATAGACGTATATAATGTCCCCATCGAGAAGCAGGCGACGACACGCCAGGAACGTTGCAAAATATTACATTCGACATGTCAGGTCGCCTTAGGCTACGATATGTAACGTTATAGACGCATATAATGTTACCACCGAGAAATACGGGTCGACACGACAGGAATGATGTAAAATATTACATTCGACATGCTAGGTCGCCTTAGGCTAGGATATATAACGTTAAAGACGTATATAAAGTTCCCACCGAGAAATAGGTGCCGACGCGTCAGGAATGTTGTGAAATATTACATCCCAGATGTTAGGTTCCCTTAGGTTAGGATATGCAACGTTATAGACGTATAGAATGTTCCCACCGAGACGTAGGGACCGACATGCCAGGAATGTTGTAAAATATTACATCCCAGATTTTAGGTTGCGTTAGATAAGGATATACAACGTTATAGACGTATATAATGACCCCATCGAGAAGCAGGCGACGACACGCCAGGAATGATGTAAAATATTAAATCCCAGATGTTAGGTTGTGTTAGGTTAGGATATACAACGTTATAGACGTATATAATGTCCCCATCGAGAAGCAGGCGACGACACCCCAGGAATGTTGTAATATATTACATCCGAGATGTTAGATTGCTTAGGCTAGGATATACAACGTTATAGACATATATAATGTCCCCATCGAGAAGCAGGCGACAACACGCCAGGAATGTTGTAATATATTACATCCGAGATGTTAGATTGCTTAGGCTAGGATATACAACGTTATAGACATATATAATGTCCCCATCGAGAAGCAGGCGACAACACGCCAGGAATGTTGTAAAATATTACCCCTGAGGTGTTAGGTTCCCTTAGGTTAGGATATACAACGCTATAGACGCATAGAGTGTTCCCAACGAGACGTAGGGACCGACATGACAGGAATGATGTAAGATATTACATCCGAGATGTTGGGTTGCCTTAGGTTAGGATATACAACGTTATAGATGTATTTAATGTCCCCATCGAGAAGTAGGCGACGACACGCCAGGAATGTTGTAAAATATTACATCCGAGATATTAGGTTGCGTTAGGTTAGGATATATATCGTTATAAACGTATATAATGTTCCCAGCGAGACGTAGGAACTGACATGCCAGGAATGTTGTAAAATATTACATCCGAGATGTTATGTTGCCTTACGTTAGGATATGTAACGTTATAGACGTATATAATGTTCCCACCGAAAAGTAGGAGCCGAAGCGCCAGGAATGTTGTAAAATATTACATCCGAGATGTTAGTTTCCCTTAAGTTTGGATATATATCGTTATAGACGTATATAGCGTTCCCACCGAGACGTAGGGACCGACATGCCAGGAATGTTGTAAAATATTACATCCCAGATGTTAGGTTGCGTTAGGTTAGGATATACAACTTTATAGACGTATATAATGTCCCCATCGGGAAGCAGGCGACGACACGCCAGGAATGTTGTAAAATATTACATCCTAGATATTAGGTTGCGTTAGGTTAGGATATACATCGTTATAGACGTATATAATGTCCCCATCAAGAAGCAGGCGACGACACGCCAGGAATGTTGTAAAATATTACATCCCAGATATTAGGTTTCGTTAGGTTAGAATATACAACGTTATAGACATATATAACGTCCCCACCGAGAAGCAGGCGACAACACGCCAGGAATGTTGTAAAATATTACATTCGGCATGTTAGGTTGCCTTAGGCTAGAATACATAACGTTATAGACGTATATAATGTTACCACCGAGATCTACGGGCGGACACGCCAGGAATGATGTAAAATATTACATTCGACATGTCAGGTCGCCTTAGGCTAGGATATATAACGCTATAGACGTATATAATGGTCCCACCGAGAAATAGGGGCCGACGCGTCAGGAATGTTGTAAAATACTACACCCGAGATGTTAGGTTCCCTTAGGTTAGGATATGCAACGTTATAGACGTATAGAATGTTCCCACCGAGACGTAGGGACCGACATGCCAGGAACGTTGTAAAATATTACATCCCAGATTTTAGGTTGCGTTAGGTTAGGATATACAACGTTATAGACGTATATAATGACCCCATCGAGAAGCAGGCGACGACACGCCAGGAATGATGTAAAATATTAAATCCCAGATGTTAGGTTGTGTTAGGTTAGGATATACAACGTTATAGACGTATATAATGTCCCCATCGAGAAGCAGGCGACAACACGCCAGGAATGTTGTAAAATATTACACCTGAGATGTTAGGTTCCCTTAGGTTAGGATATACAACGCTATAGACGCATAGAGTGTTCCCAACGAGACGTAGGGACCGACATGACAGGAATGATGTAAAATATTACATCCGAGATGTTGGGTTGCCTTAGGTTAGGATATACAACGTTATAGATGTATGTAATGTCCCCATCGAGAAGTAGGCGACGACACGCCAGGAATGTTGTAAAATATTACATCCGAGATGTTAGTTTCCCTTAAGTTTGGATATATATCGTTATAAACGTATATAACGTTCCCACCGAGACGTAGGGACCGACATGCCAGGAATGTTGTAAGATATTACATCCCAGATGTTAGGTTGCGTTAGGTTCGGATATACAACGCTATAGACGTATATAATGTCCCCATCGAGAAGCAGGCGACAACACGCCAGGAATGATCTAAAATATTACATTCGGCATGTTAGGTTGCCTTAGGCTAGAATACATAACGTTATAGACGTATATAATGTTACCACCGAGATCTACGGGCGGACACGCCAGGAATGATGTAAAATATTACATTCGATATGTCAGGTCGCCTTAGGCTAGGATATATAACGCTATAGACGTATATAATGGTCCCACCGAGAAATAGGGGCCGACGCGTCAGGAATGTTGTAAAATACTACACCCGAGATGTTAGTTTCCCTTAGGTTAGGATATGCAACGTTATAGACGTATAGAATGTTCCC
The DNA here is from genome assembly GCA_963969225.1 of Xylocopa violacea. Classification (NCBI taxonomy): domain Eukaryota; kingdom Metazoa; phylum Arthropoda; class Insecta; order Hymenoptera; family Apidae; genus Xylocopa; species Xylocopa violacea. The sequence goes on from CAXAJV010000857.1 coordinate 4,572,111, forward strand.
ACCGAGACGTAGGGACCGACATGCCAGGAATGTTGTAAAATATTACATCCCAGATTTTAGGTTGCGATAGGTTAGGATATACAACGTTATAGACGTATATAATGACCCCATCGAGAAGCAGGCGACGACACGCCAGGAATGATGTAAAATATTAAATCCCAGATGTTAGGTTGTGTTAGGTTAGGATATACAACGTTATAGACGTATATAATGTCCCCATCGAGAAGCAGGCGACGACACGCCAGGAATGTTGTAATATATTACATCCGAGATGTTAGATTGCTTAGGCTAGGATATACAACGTTATAGACATATATAATGTCCCCATCGAGAAGCAGGCGACAACACGCCAGGAATGTTGTAAAATACTACACCTGAGATGTTAGGTTCCCTTACGTTAGGATATGTAACGTTATAGACGCATAGAGTGTTCCCAACGAGACGTAGGGACCGACATGACAGGAATGATGTAAAATATTACATCCGAGATGTTGGGTTGCCTTAGGTTAGGATATGTAACGTTATAGACGCATATAATGTTACCACCGAGAAATACGGGTCGACACGACAGGAATGATGTAAAATATTACATTCGACATGCTAGGTCGCCTTAGGCTAGGATATATAACGTTAAAGACGTATATAAAGATCCCACCGAGAAATAGGTGCCGACGCGTTAGGAATGTTGTAAAATATTACATCCCAGATGTTAGGTTTCGTTAGGTTAGGATATACAACGTTATAGACATATATAAAGTCCCCACCGAGAAGCAGGCGACAACACGCCAGGAATGTTGTAAAATATTACATTCGGCATGTTAGGTTGCCTTAGGCTAGAATACATAACGTTATAGACGTATATAATGTTACCACCGAGATCTACGGGCGGACACGCCAGGAATGATGTAAAATATTACATTCGACATGTCAGCTCGCCTTAGGCTAGGATATATAACGCTATAGACGTATATAATGGTCCCACCGAGAAATAGGGGCCGACGCGTCAGGAATGTTGTAAAATACTACACCCGAGATGTTAGGTTCCCTTAGGTTAGGATATGCAACGTTATAGACGTATAGAATGTTCCCACCGAGACGTAGGGACTGACATGCCAGGAATGTTGTAAAATATTACATCCTAGATGTTAGGTTGCATTAGGTTAGGATATACAACGCTATAGACGTATATAATGTCCCCATCGAGAAGCAGGCGACGACACGCCAGGAACGTTGCAAAATATTACATTCGACATGTCAGGTCGCCTTAGGTTAGGATATGTAACGTTATAGACGCATATAATGTTACCACCGAGAAATACGGGTCGACACGACAGGAATGATGTAAAATATTACATTCGACATGCTAGGTCGCCTTAGGCTAGGATATATAACGTTAAAGACGTATATAAAGTTCCCACCGAGATATAGGTGCCGACGCGTCAGGAATGTTGTAAAATATTACATCCCAGATGTTAGGTTTCGTTAGGTTAGGATATACAACGTTATAGACATATATAATGTCCCCACCGAGAAGCAGGCGACAACACGCCAGGAATGTTGTAAAATATTACATTCGGCATGTTAGGTTGCCTTAGGCTAGAATACATAACGTTATAGACGTATATAATGTTACCACCGAGATCTACGGGCGGACACGCCAGGAATGATGTAAAATATTACATTCGACATGTCAGGTCGCCTTAGGCTAGGATATATAACGCTATAGACGTATATAATGGTCCCACCGAGAAATAGGGGCCGACGCGTCAGGAATGTTGTAAAATACTACACCCGAGATGTTAGGTTCCCTTAGGTTAGGATATACAACGCTATAGACGCATAGAGTGTTCCCAGCGAGACGTAGGGACCGACATGACAGGAATGATGTAAAATATTACATCCGAGATGTTGGGTTGCCTTAGGTTAGGATATACAACGTTATAGATGTATTTAATGTCCCCATCGAGAAGTAGGCGACGACACGCCAGGAATGTTGTAATATATTACATCCGAGATGTTAGATTGCTTAGGTTAGGATATACAACGTTATAGACATATATAATGTCCCCATCGAGAAGCAGGCGACAACACGCCAGGAATGTTGTAAAATATTACACCTGAGATGTTAGGTTCCCTTAGGTTAGGATATACAACGCTATAGACGCATAGAGTGTTCCCAGCGAGACGTAGGGACCGACATGACAGGAATGATGTAAAATATTACATCCGAGATGTTGGGTTGCCTTAGGTTAGGATATACAACGTTATAGATGTATTTAATGTCCCCATCGAGAAGTAGGCGACGTTGTAATGAATGTTGTAAAATATTACATCCGAGATGTTAGATTGCTTAGGCTAGGATATACAACGTTATAGACGTATATAATGTCCCCAGCGAGACGTAGGAACTGACATGCCAGGAATGTTGTAAAATATTACATCCGAGATGTTATGTTGCCTTACGTTAGGATATGTAACGTTATAGACGCATAGAGTGTTCCCAACGAGACGTAGGGACCGACATGACAGGAATGATGTAAAATATTACATCCGAGATGTTGGGTTGCCTTAGGTTAGGATATGTAACGTTATAGACGCATATAATGTTACCACCGAGAAATACGGGTCGACACGACAGGAATGATGTAAAATATAACATTCGACATGCTAGGTCGCCTTAGGCTAGGATATATAACGTTAAAGACGTATATAAAGTTCCCACCGAGAAATAGGTGCCGACGCGTCAGGAATGTTGTAAAATATTACATCCCAGATGTTAGGTTTCGTTAGGTTAGGATATACAACGTTATAGACATATATAATGTCCCCACCGAGAAGCAGGCGACAACGCCAGGAATGTTGTAAAATATTACATTCGGCATGTTAGGTTGCCTTAGGCTAGAATACATAACGTTATAGACGTATATAATGTTACCACCGAGATCTACGGGCGGACACGCCAGGAATGATGTAAAATATTACATTCGACATGTCAGCTCGCCTTAGGCTAGGATATATAACGCTATAGACGTATATAATGGTCCCACCGAGAAATAGGGGCCGACGCGTCAGGAATGTTGTAAAATACTACACCCGAGATGTTAGGTTCCCTTAGGTTAGGAAATGCAACGTTATAGACGTATAGAATGTTCCCACCGAGACGTAGGGACCGACATGCCAGGTATGTTGTAAAATATTACATCCCAGATTTTAGGTTGCGTTAGGTTAGGATATACAACTTTATAGACGTATATAATGACCCCATCGAGAAGCAGGCGACGACACGCCAGGAATGATGTAGAATATTAAATCCCAGATGTTAGGTTGTGTTAGGTTAGGATATACAACGTTATAGACGTATATAATGTCCCCATCGAGAAGCAGGCGACGACACGCCAGGAATGTTGTAATATATTACATCCGAGATGTTAGATTGCTTAGGCTAGGATATACAACGTTATAGACATATATAATGTCCCCATCGAGAAGCAGGCGACAACACGCCAGGAATGTTGTAAAATATTACACCTGAGATGTTAGGTTCCCTTACGTTAGGATATACAACGCTATAGACGCATAGAGTGTTCCCAACGAGACGTAGGGACCGACATGACAGGAATGATGTAAAATATTACATCCGAGATGTTGTGTTGCCTTAGGTTAGGATATACAACGTTATAGACGTATATAATGTCCCCAGCGAGACGTAGGAACTGACATGCCAGGAATGTTGTAAAATATTACATCCGAGATGTTATGTTGCCTTACGTTAGGATATGTAACGTTATAGACGCATAGAGTGTTCCCAACAAGACGTAGGGACCGACATGACAGGAATGATGTAAAATATTACATCCGAGATGTTGGGTTGCCTTAGGTTAGGATATGTAACGTTACAGACGCATATAATGTTACCACCGAGAAATACGGGTCGACACGACAGGAATGATGTAAAATATAACATTCGACATGCTAGGTCGCCTTAGGCTAGGATATATAACGTTAAAGACGCATATAAAGTTCCCACCGAGAAATAGGTGCCGACGCGTCAGGAATGTTGTAAAATATTACATCCCAGATGTTAGGTTTCGTTAGGTTAGGATATACAACGTTATAGACATATATAATGTCCCCACCGAGAAGCAGGCGACAACGCCAGGAATGTTGTAAAATATTACATTCGGCATGTTAGGTTGCCTTAGGCTAGAATACATAACGTTATAGACGTATATAATGTTACCACCGAGATCTACGGGCGGACACGCCAGGAATGATGTAAAATATTACATTCGACATGTCAGGTCGCCTTAGGCTAGGATATATAACGCTATAGACGTATATAATGGTCCCACCGAGAAATAGGGGCCGACGCGTCAGGAATGTTGTAAAATACTACACCCGAGATGTTAGGTTCCCTTAGGTTAGGAAATGCAACGTTATAGACGTATAGAATGTTCCCACCGAGACGTAGGGACCGACATGCCAGGTATGTTGTAAAATATTACATCCCAGATTTTAGGTTGCGTTAGGTTAGGATATACAACTTTATAGACGTATATAATGACCCCATCGAGAAGCAGGCGACGACACGCCAGGAATGATGTAGAATATTAAATCCCAGATGTTAGGTTGTGTTAGGTTAGGATATACAACGTTATAGACGTATATAATGTCCCCATCGAGAAGCAGGCGACGACACGCCAGGAATGTTGTAATATATTACATCCGAGATGTTAGATTGCTTAGGCTAGGATATACAACGTTATAGACATATATAATGTCCCCATCGAGAAGCAGGCGACAACACGCCAGGAATGTTGTAAAATATTACACCTGAGATGTTAGGTTCCCTTACGTTAGGATATACAACGCTATAGACGCATAGAGTGTTCCCAACGAGACGTAGGGACCGACATGACAGGAATGATGTAAAATATTACATCCGAGATGTTGTGTTGCCTTAGGTTAGGATATACAACGTTATAGACGTATATAATGTTCCCACCGAAAAGTAGGAGCCGAATCGCCAGGAGTGTTGTAAAATATTACATCCGAGATGTTAGTTTCCCTTAAGTTTGGATATATGTCGTTATAGACGTATATAACGTTCCCAGCGAGACGTAGGGACTGACATGCCAGGAATGTTGTAAAATATTACATCCTAGATGTTAGATTGCGTTAGGTTAGGATATGCAACGTTATAGACGTATATAATGTCCCCATCAAGAAGCAGGCGACGACACGCCAGGAATGTTGTAAAATATTACATCCCAGATGTTAGGTTTCGTTAGGTTAGGATATACAACGTTATAGACATATATAATGTCCCCATCGAGAAGCAGGCGACAACACGCCAGGAATGTTGTAAAATGTTACACCTGAGATGTTAGGTTCCCTTAGGTTTGGATATACAACGCTATAGACGCATAGAGTGTTCCCAACGAGACGTAGGGACCGACATGACAGGAATGATGTAAAATATTACATCCGAGATGTTGGGTTGCCTTATGTTAGGATATACAACGTGATAGATGTATTTAATGTCCCCATCGAGAAGTAGGCGACGACACGCCAGGAATGTTGTAAAATATTACATCCGAGATATTAGGTTGCGTTAGGTTAGGATATATATCGTTATAAACGTATATAATGTTCCCAGCGAGACGTAGGAACTGACATGCCAGGAATGTTGTAAAATATTACATCCGAGATGTTATGTTGCCTTACGTTAGGATATGTAACGTTATAGACGTATATAATGTTCCCACCGAAAAGTAGGAGCGGAAGCGCCAGGAATGTTGTAAAATATTACATCCGAGATGTTAGTTTCCCTTAAGTTTGGATATATATCGTTATAGACGTATATAACGTTCCCACCGAGACGTAGGGACCGACATGCCAGGAATGTTGTAAAATATTACATCCCAGATGTTAGGTTGCGTTAGGTTAGGATATACAACGTTATAGACGTATATAATGTCCCCATCGAGAAGCAGGCGACGACACGCCAGGAATGTTGTAAAATATTACATCCGAGAAGTTAGATTGCTTAGGCTAGGATATACAACGTTATAGACGTATATAATGTCCCCATCGAGAAGCAGGCGACGACACGCCAGGAATGTTGTAAAATAAAACATCCGAGATGTTATGTTGCCTTACGTTGGGATATGTAACGTTATAGACGCATGGAGTGTTCCCAACGAGACGTAGGGACCGACATGACAGGAATGATGTAAAATATTACATCCGAGATGTTGGGTTGCCTTAGGTTAGGATATAAAACGTTATAGACGTATATAATGTCCCCATCGAGAAGCAGGCGACGACACGCCAGGAATGTTGTAAAATATTACATCCCAGATATTAGGTTTCGTTAGGTTAGGATATACAACGTTATAGACATATATAATGTCCCCACCGAGAAGCAGGCGACAACACGCCAGGAATGTTGTAAAATATTACACCTGAGATGTTAGGTTCCCTTACGTTAGGATATACAACGCTATAGACGCATAGAGTGTTCCCAACGAGACGTAGGGACCGACATGACAGGAATGATGTAAAATATTACATCCGAGATGTTGTGTTGCCTTAGGTTAGGATATACAACGTTATAGACGTATATAATGTTCCCACCGAAAAGTAGGAGCCGAATCGCCAGGAATGTTGTAAAATATTACATCCGAGATGTTAGTTTCCCTTAAGTTTGGATATATGTCGTTATAGACGTATATAACGTTCCCAGCGAGACGTAGGGACTGACATGCCAGGAATGTTGTAAAATATTACATCCTAGATGTTAGGTTGCGTTAGGTTAGGATATACAACGTTATAGACGTATATAATGTCCCCATCAAGAAGCAGGCGACGACACGCCAGGAATGTTGTAAAATGTTACACCTGAGATGTTAGGTTCCCTTAGGTTTGGATATACAACGCTATAGACGCATAGAGTGTTCCCAACGAGACGTAGGGACCGACATGACAGGAATGATGTAAAATATTACATCCCAGATGTTAGGTTGCGTTAGGTTAGGATATACAACGTTATAGACGTATATAATGTCCCCATCGAGAAGCAGGCGACGACACGCCAGGAATGTTGTAAAATATTACATCCGAGATGTTAGATTGCTTAGGCTAGGATATACAACGTTATAGACGTATATAATGTCCCCATCGAGAAGCAGGCGAAGACACGCCAGGAATGTTGTAAAATATAACATCCGAGATGTTATGTTGCCTTACGTTAGGATATGTAACGTTATAGACGCATAGAGTGTTCCCAACGAGACGTAGGGACCGACATGACAGGAATGATGTAAAATATTACATCCGAGATGTTTGGGTTGCCTTAGGGTAGGATATACAACGTTATAGACGTAAATAATGTCCCCATCGAGAAGCAGGCGACGACACGCCAGGAATGTTGTAAAATATTACATCCGAGATGTTAGTTTCCCTTAAGTTTGGATATATGTCGTTATAGACGTATATAACGTTCCCAGCGAGACGTAGGGACTGACATGCCAGGAATGTTGTAAAATATTACATCCTAGATGTTAGGTTGCATTAGGTTAGGATATACAACGTTATAGACGTATATAATGTCCCCATCGAGAAGCAGGCGACGACACGCCAGGAACTTTGTAAAATATTACATTCGACATGTCAGGTCGCCTTAGGCTACGATATGTAACGTTATAGACGCATATAATGTTACCACCGAGAAATACGGGTCGACACGACAGGAATGATGTAAAATATTACATTCGACATGCTAGGTCGCCTTAGGCTAGGATATATAACGTTAAAGACGTATATAAAGTTCCCACCGAGAAATAGGTGCCGACGCGTCAGGAATGTTGTAAAATATTACATCCCAGATGTTAGGTTTCGTTAGGTTAGGATATACAACGTTATAGACATATATAATGTCCCCACCGAGAAGCAGGCGACAACACGCCAGGAATGTTGTAAAATATTACATTCGGCATGTTAGGTTGCCTTAGGCTAGAATATATAACGTTATAGACGTATCTCATGTTACCACCGAGATCTACGGGCGGACACGCCAGGAATGATGTAAAATATTACATTCGACATGTCAGGTCGCCTTAGGCTAGGATATATAACGCTATAGACGTATATAATGGTCCCACCGAGAAATAGGGGCCGACGCGTCAGGTATGTTGTAAAATACTACACCCGAGATGTTAGGTTCCCTTAGGTTAGGATATACAACGTTATAGACGTATAGAATGTTCCCACCGAGACGTAGGGACCGACATGCCAGGAATGTTGTAAAATATTACATCCCAGATTTTAGGTTGCGTTAGGTTAGGATATGCAACGTTATAGACGTATATAATGACCCCATCGAGAAGCAGGCGACGACACGCCAGGAATGATGTAAAATATTAAATCCCAGATGTTAGGTTGTGTTAGGTTAGGATATACAACGTTATAGACGTATATAATCTCCCCATCAAGAAGCAGGCGACGACACGCCAGGAATGTTGTAATATATTACATCCGAGATGTTAGATTGCTTAGGCTAGGATATACAACGTTATAGACATATATAATGTCCCCATCGAGAAGCAGGCGACAACACGCCAGGAATGTTGTAAAATATTACACCTGAGATGTTAGGTTCCCTTACGTTAGGATATACAACGCTATATACGCATAGAGTGTTCCCAACGAGACGTAGGGACCGACATGACAGGAATGATGTAAAATATTACATCCGAGATGTTGGGTTGCCTTAGGTTAGGATATACAACGTTATAGACGTATATAATGTTCCCACCGAAAAGTAGGAGCCGAAGCGCCAGGAATGTTGTAAAATATTACATCCGAGGTGTTAGTTTCCCTTAAGTTTGGATATATATCGTTATAGACGTATATAACGTTCCCACCGAGACGTAGGGACAGACATGCCAGGAATGTTGTAAAATATTACATCCCAGATGTTAGGTTGCGTTAGGTTAGGATATACAACGTTATAGACGTATATAATGTCCCCATCGAGAAGCAGGCGACGACACGCCAGGAATGTTGTAAAATATTACATCCCAGATGTTAGGTTTCGTTAGGTTAGGATATACAACGTTATAGACATATATAATGTCCCCACCGAGAAGCAGGCGACAACACGCCAGGAATGTTGTAAAATATTACATTCGGCATGTTAGGTTGCCTTAGGCTAGAATACATAACGTTATAGACGTATATAATGTTACCACCGAGATCTACGGGCGGACGCGCCAGGAATGATGTAAAATATTACATTCGACATGTCAGGTCGCCTTAGGCTAGGATATACAACGCTATAGACGTATATAATGGTCCCACCGAGAAATAGGGGCCGACGCGTCAGGAATGTTGTAAAATACTACACCCGAGATGTTAGGTTCCCTTAGGTTAGGATATACAACGTTATAGACGTATAGAATGTTCCCACCGAGACGTAGGGACCGACATGCCAGGAATGCTGTAAAATATAACATCCGAGATGTTATGTTGCCTTACGTTAGGATGTGTAACGTTATAGACGTATATAATGTTCCCACCGAAAAGTAGGAGCCGAAGCGCCAGGAATGTTGTAAAATATTACATCCGAGATGTTACTTTCCCTTAAGATTGGATATATATTGTTATAGACGTATATAATGTCCAGATCGAGACGTGGGGACCGACAAGCCAGTATGTTGTAAAATATTACATCCCAAATGTTAGGATGCGTTAGGTTAGGATATACAACGTTATAGACGTATGAAGTGTCCCCATCGAGAAGCAGCTGACGACACGCCAGGAATGATGTAAAATATTACATACCAGATGTTAGGTTGCGTTAGGTTAGGATATACAACGTTATAGACGTTTATAATGTCCCCATCGGGCAGCGGGCGACGACATGCCAGAAATGTTGTAAAATATTACATCCGAGATGTTATGTTGCCTTACGTTAGGATATATAACGTTATAGATGTATATAATGTCCCGATCGAGAAGTAGGCGACGGCACGCCAGGAATGTTGTAAAATATTACATTCGACATGTTAGGTCGCCTTAGGCTAGGATATATAACGTTATAGACGTATATAATGTTCCCACCGAGAAATAGGCGCCGACATGTCAGGAATGATGTAAAATATTACATCCCAGATGTTAGGTAGCGTTAGGTTAGGATATACAACGTTATAGACGTATATAATGTCCCCATCGAGAAGCAGGTGACGTCACGCCAGGAATATTGTAAAATATTACATCCGAGATGTTAGGTTACCTTAGGCTAGGATATATATCGTTATAGACGTATACAATGTTCCCACCGAGACGTAGGGACCGACATGCCAGGAATGATGTAAAATATTACATCCCAGATGTTAGGTAGCGTTAGGTTAGGATATACAACGTTATAGACGTATATAATGTCCCCATCGAGAAGTAGGGGCCGACGAGCCAGGAATGTTGTAAAATATTACGCTCGACATGTTAGGTTGCCTTACGTTATGATATATAGCGATATAGACGTATATAATGTTCCCACCGAGAAGTAGGGGCCGGCGCGCCAGGAATGTTGTAAAATATTACATCCGAGATGTTAGGATTGCCTTAGGCTAGGATATATAACGTTATAGACGTATATAATGTTCCCACCGAGAAGTAGGGGCCGAAGTGACGGGAATGTTGTAAAATATTACATCCGAGATATTAGGTTGCCTTAGGTTAGGATATATAACGTTATTGACTTATATAATGTTCCCACCGAGAAATAGGGGCCGAAGCCCCAGGAATGTTGTAAAATATTACGCTCGACAAGTTAGGTTGCCTTAGGCTAGGATATCTAGCGTGAAAGACGTATATAATGTTCCCACCGAGAAAAAGGGGCCGACACGCCAGGAATGTTGTAAAACATTACATCCGAGGTGTTAGGTTCCCTTAGGTTAGGATATATGACGTTATAGACGTATATAATGTTCCCACCGAGAAGTAGGGGCCGACGAGCCAGGAATGTTGTAAAATATTACGCTCGACATGTTAGGTTGCCTTACGTTATGATATATAGCGATATAGGCGTATATAATGTTCCCACCGAGAAGGAGGTGCCGACGCGCCAGGAATGTTGTAAAATATTACATCCGACATGTTAAGTTGCCTTAGGTTAGGATATATAACGTTATAGACGTATATACTGTTCCCACCGACAAGTATTTGCCGACGCGCCAGGAATGTTGTATAATATTACATCCGAGATGTTAGGATTGCCTTAGGCTAGGATATATAACGTTATAGACGTATATAATGTTCCCACCGAGAAGTAGGGGCCGAAGTGACGGGAATGTTGTAAAATATTACATCCGAGATATTAGGTTGCCTTAGGTTAGGATATATAACGTTATTGACTTATATAATGTTCCCACCGAGAAATAGGGGCCGACGCCCCAGGAATGTTGTAAAATATTACGCTCGACAAGTTAGGTTGCCTTAGGCTAGGATATATAACGTTAAAGACGTATATAATGTTCCCACCGAGAAATAGGGGCCGACACGCCAGGAATGTTGTAAAACATTACATCCGAGGTCTTAGGTTCCCTTAGGTTAGGACATATAACGTTATAGACGTACATAATGTTCCCACCGAGAAGGAGGTGCCGACGCGCCAGGAATGTTGTAAAATATTACATCCGACATGTTAAGTTGTCTTAGGTTAGGATATATAACGTTATAGACGTATATACTGTTCCCACCGAGACGTAGTTGCCGACGCGCCAGGAATATTTTAAAATATTACATTCGACATGTTAGGTTGTCTCAGGCTAGGACATATAGCGTTAAAGACGTATATAATGTTCCCACCGAGAAGTAGGGGCCAACGAGCCAGGAATGTGGTAAAATATTACATTCGACATGTTAAGTTGTCTTAGGTTAGGATATATAACGTTATAGTCGTATATACAGTTCCCACCGAGAAGTAGTTGCCGACGCGCCAGGAATATTGTAAAATATTATATTCGACATGTTAGGTTGTCTCAGGCAAGGGCATATAGCGTTATAGACATATACAATGTTCCCACCGAGAAAAAGGGGCCGACACGCCAGGAATGTTGTAAAACATTACATCCGAGGTGTTAGGTTCCCTTAGGTTAGAATATATGACGTTATAGACGTATATAATGTTCCCACCGAGAAGTAGGTCCCGACGAGCCAGGAATGATGTAAAATATTACGCTCGACATGTTAGGTTGCCTTACGTCATGATATATGGCGATATAGACGTATATAATGTTCCCACCGAGAAGTAGGGGCCGGCGCGCCAGGAATGTTGTAAAATATTACATCCGAGATGTTAGGATTGCCTTAGGCTAGGATATATGTCGTTATAGACGTACATACTGTTCCCACCGAGAAGTAGTTGCCGACGCGCCAGGAATATTGTAAAATATTACATTCGACATGTTAGGTTGTCGCAGGCTAGGACATATAGCGTTAAAGACGTATATAATATTCCCACCGAAAAATAGGGGCCGACACGCCAGGAATGTAGTAAAATATTACGCTCGACATTTTTGGTTGCCTTAAGTTAGGATATATGGCGTTCCACACGTATATAATGTTCCTACCGAGAAGTAGGGGCCAACGAGCCAGGAATGTGGTAAAATATTACATCCGAGATGTTAGGTTGCCCTAGGTTAGGATATATAACGTTATAGACGTATATAATGTTCCACCCGAGAAGTAGGGGCCGACGCGCCAGGAATGCTGTAAAATATTACATTCGACATGTTAGGATTGCCTTAGGCTAGGATATATAACGTTATAGACGTATATGATATTCCCACCGAGAACTACGGGCCTACACGCCAGGAATGTTATCAAATATTACTTCCGAGATGTTAGGTTCCCTTAGGTTAGGATATATAACGTTATAGACGTATATAATGTTCCCACCGAGAAGTAGGGGCGGACGAGCCAGGAATGTTGTAAAATATTACGCTCGACATGTTAGGTTGCCTTAGGCTAGGATATATAGCGTTAAAGACGTATATAATGTTCCCACCGAGAAATAGGGGCCGACATGTCAGGAATGTTGTAAAACATTTCACCTGAGATGTTAGGTTCCCTTAGGTTAGGATATACAACGCTGTAGACGTATAGAATGTTCCCACCGAGACGTAGGGACCGACATGCCAGGAATGTTGTAAAATATTACATCCGAGATGTTATGTTGCCTTACGTTAGGATATATAATGTTATAGATGTATATAATGTCCCGATCGAGAAGTAGGCGACGGCACGCCAGGAATGTTGTAAAATATTACATTCGACATGTTAGGTCGCCTTAGGCTAGGATATATAACGTTATAGACGTATATAATGTTCCCACCGAGAAATAGGCGCCGACATGTCAGGAATGTTGTAAAACATTTCACCTGAGATGTTAGGTTCCCTTAGGTTAGGATATACAACGCTGTAGACGTACAGAATGTTCCCACCGAGACGTAGGGACCGACATGCCAGGAATGTTGTAAAATATTACATCCCAGATGATAGGTTGCGTTAGGTTAGGATATACAACGTTATAGACGTATATAATGTCCCCATCGAGAAGCAGGTGACGTCACGCCAGGAATGTTGTAAAATATTACGCTCGACATGTTAGGTTGCCTTACGTTATGATATATAGCGATATAGACGTATATAATGTTCCCACCGAGAAGTAGGGGCCGGCGCGCCAGGAATGTTGTAAAATATTACATCCGAGATGTTAGGATTGCCTTAGGCTAGGATATATAACGTTATAGACGTATATAATGTTCCCACCGAGAAGTAGGGGCCGAAGTGACGGGAATGTTGTAAAATATTACATCCGAGATATTAGGTTGCCTTAGGTTAGGATATATAACGTTATTGACTTATATAATGTTCCCACCGAGAAATAGGGGCCGAAGCCCCAGGAATGTTGTAAAATATTACGCTCGACAAGTTAGGTTGCATTAGGCTAGGATATCTAGCGTGAAAGACGTATATAATGTTCCCACCGAGAAAAAGGGGCCGACACGCCAGGAATGTTGTAAAACATTACATCCGAGGTGTTAGGTTCCCTTAGGTTAGGATATATGACGTTATAGACGTATATAATGTTCCCACCGAGAAGTAGGGGCCGACGAGCCAGGAATGTTGCAAAATATTACGCTCGACATGTTAGGTTGCCTTACGTTATGATATATAGCGATATAGGCGTATATAATGTTCCCACCGAGAAGTAGGGGCCGGCGCGCCAGGAATGTTGTAAAATATTACATCCGAGATGTTAGGATTGCCTTAGACTAGGATATATAACGTTATAGACGTATATAATGTTCCCACCGAGAAGTAGGGGCCGAAGTGACGGGAATGTTGTAAAATATTACATCCGAATTGTTAGGTTGCCTTAGGTTAGGATATATAACGTTATTGACTTATATAATGTTCCCACCGAGAAATAGGGGCCGACGCCCCAGGAATGTTGTAAAATATTACGCTCGGCATGTTAGGTTGCCTTAGGCTAGGATATATAGCGTTAAAGACGTATATAATGTTCCCACCGAGAAATAGGGGCCGACACGCCAGGAATGTTGTAAAACATTACATCCGAGGTGTTAGGTTCCCTTAGGTTAGGACATATAACGTTATAGACGTACATAATGTTCCCACCGAGAAGGAGGTGCCGACGCGCCAGGAATGTTGTAAAATATTACATCCGACATGTTAAGTTGCCTTAGGTTAGGATATATAACGTTATAGACGTATATACTGTTCCCACCGACAAGTAGTTGCCGACGCGCCAGGAATATTGTAAAATATTACATTCGACATGTTAGGTTGTCTCAGGCTAGGACATACAGCGCTAAAGACGTATATAATATTCCCACCGAGAAATAGGGGCCGACGCGCCAGGAATGTAGTAAAATATTACGCTCGACATTTTTGGTTGCCATAGGTTAGGATATATAACGTTATAGTCGTATATACAGTTCCCACCGAGAAGTAGTTGCCGACGCGCCAGGAATATTGTAAAATATTATATTCGACATGTTAGGTTGTCTCAGGCTAGGACATATAGCGTTATAGACATATACAATGTTCCCACCGAGAAAAAGGGGCCGACACGCCAGGAATGTTGTAAAACATTACATCCGAGGTGTTAGGTTCCCTTAGGTTAGGATATATAACGTTATAGACGTATATAATGTTCCCACCGAGAAGTAGGGGCCGACGAGCCAGGAATGTTGTAAAATATTACGCTCGACATGTTAGGTTGCCTTACGTTATGATATATAGCGATATAGACGTATATAATGTTCCCACCGAGAAGTAGGGGCCGGCGCGCCAGGAATGTTGTAAAATATTACATCCGAGATGTTAGGATTGCCTTAGGCTAGGATATATAACGTTATAGACGTATATAATGTTCCCACCGAGAAATAGGGGCCGATGCCCCAGGAATGTTGTAAAATATTACGCTCGACAAGTTAGGTTGCCTTAGGCTAGGATATATAGCGTTAAAGACGTATATAATGTTCCCACCGAGAAATAGGGACCGACACGCCACGAATGTTGTAAAACATTACATCCGAGGTGTTAGGTTCCCTTAGGTTAGGACATATAACGTTATAGACGTACATAATGTTCCCACCGAGAAGGAGGTGCCGACGCGTCAGGAATGTTGTAAAATATTACGTCCGACATGTTAAGTTGCCTTAGGTTAGGATATATAACGTTATAGACGTATATACTGTTCCCACCGAGAAATAGGGGCCGACACGCCAGGAATGTAGTAAAATATTACGCTCGACATTTTTGGTTGCCTTAAGTTAGGATATATGGCGTTCCACACGTATATAATGTTCCTACCGAGAAGTAGGGGCCAACGAGCCAGGAATGTGGTAAAATATTACATCCGAGATGTTAGGTTGCCCTAGGTTAGGATATATAACGTTATAGACGTATATAATGTTCCACCCGAGAAGTAGGGGCCGACGCGCCAGGAATGCTGTAAAATATTACATTCGACATGTTAGGATTGCCTTAGGCTAGGATATATAACGTTATAGACGTATATGATATTCCCACCGAGAACTACGGGCCTACACGCCAGGAATGTTATCAAATATTACTTCCGAGATGTTAGGTTCCCTTAGGTTAGGATATATAACGTTATAGACGTATATAATGTTCCCACCGAGAAGTAGGGCGGACGAGCCAGGAATGTTGTAAAATATTACGCTCGACATGTTAGGTTGCCTTAGGCTATGATATATAGCGGTAAAGACGTATATAATGTTCCCACCGAGAAATAGGGGCCGACACGCCAGGAATGTTGTAAAATATTACATCCGAGATGTTAGGTTCCCTTAGGTTTGGATATATAACGTTATAGACGTATATAATGTTCCCACCGATAAGTAGGGGCCAACGAGCCTGGAATGTGGTAAAATATTACATTCGACATGTTAAGTTGTCTTAGGTTAGGATATATAACGTTATAGTCGTATATACAGTTCCCACCGAGAAGTAGTTGCCGACGCGCCAGGAATATTGTAAAATATTATATTCGACATGTTATGTTGTCTCAGGCTAGGACATATAGCGTTATGGACATATACAATGTTCCCACCGAGAAGTAGGGGCCGACCCGCCAGGAATTTTGGAAAATACTACATCCGAGATGTTAGGTTGCCTTAGGTTAGGATATATAGCGTTATAGACGCATACAATGTCCCCACCGTGACGTACGGGGCGTCACGAACGGGATTCTGCGAAACAATACCAGCGAGGGTCTAGATGGGTTAGGGTAGGTTATATTACGATATAGACTTATATAATGTCCCTAGGGAGAAGTGGGGCCGACCAGACAGGAATGTTGTGAAATACTACATTCGAGATGTTACGTTGCCTTCGGGTGGGAAATACAATGTTATAGACGTATATAATGTCCCCACCGAGAAGTATGAACCAAACCGAACAGGATTCTGTAAAACATTATCGCCGAGTGGCTAGATGGGTTATTTTAGGTTATGTTACGTCATGGACGTATATAATGTTCCCACCGAGAAGTAGGGGCCGACCCGCCAGTAATTTTGAAATTACTACATCCGAGATGTTAGATAGCATTAGGTTAGGATATATAACGTTATAGACGCATACAATGACCCTACCGAGACGTACGGGACGACACGAACTGGATTCCGTAAAACATTACCAGCGAGGGGCTAAATGGGTTAGGTTAGGTTATATTACGATATAGCCTTATATAATGTCCCCACCGAGAAGTAAGGGTCGACCCGCCAGGTATTTTGGAAAATACTATATCCGAGATGTTAGGTTGCCTTAGGTTAGCATATATAACGTTATAGACGTATATAATGTCCGCACAGTGACGTTCGGGGCGACACGAACGGGATTCTGTGAAACATTACCAGCGAGGGTCTAGATGGGTTAGGTTAGGTTATATTGCGATATAGACTTATATAATGTCCCTACCGAGAAGTGGGGCCGACCCGCCAGGAATGTTGTGAAATACTACATTCGAGATGTTAGGTTGCCTTCGGGTGGGATATACAATGTTATAGACGTATATAATGTCCCCACCGAGAAGTAGGTGCCGTCCCGCCTGGAATGTTGTAAAATACTATACTCGAGATATTAGGTTGCCTTAGGTTAGGATATATAACGTTATAGACGTATATAATGTTCGCACCGAGACGTACGGAACGACACGAACGGGATTCTGTAAAACATTACCACCGCGGGGCTAGATGGGTTAGGTTAGGTTATATTACGTTATGGACGTATATAATGTTCCCACCGAGAAGTAGGTGCCGACCCGCCAGGAATTTTGGAAAATACTACATCCGAGATGTTAGGTTGCCTTAGGTTTGGATATATAACGTTATTGACGCATATAATGTCCCCGCCGAGAGGTACGGGACGACACGAACGGGATTCTGGAAAACATTACCACCGATGGGCTAGATAGGTTAGGTTAGGATATATTACGTTATAGACGTATATAATGATCCCACCGAGAAGTAGGGGCCGACACGCCTGGAATGTTGCAAAATACTACATTCGAGATGTTAAGTTGCCTTAGGTTAGGATATATAACGTTATGGACTTATATAATATCCGCACCGCGACGCACGGTACGACACGAACGGGATTCTGTAAAACATTACCGCCGAGGGGCTAGATGGGTTAGGTTAGGTTATATTACGTTATCGACGTATATAAAGTTCCCACCAAGAAGTAGGGGCCGACCCGCCAGTAATTTCGGAAATTACTACATCCGAGATGTTAGATAGCCTTAGGTTAGGATATATAACATTATAGACGTATATAATGTTCCCAACGAAAAGTAGGAACCTACGCGCCAGGAATGTTGTAAAATATTACATTCGACATGTTGGGTCGCCTTAGGCTAGGATATATAACGTTATAGACGTATATAATGTTCCCACCGAGAAATAGGCGCCGACATGTCAGGAATGTTGTAAAACATTTCACCTGAGATGTTAGGTTCCCTTAGGTTAGGATATACAACGCTGTAGACGTACAGAATGTTCCCACCGAGACGTAGGGACCGACATGCCAGGAATGTTGTAAAATATTACATCCCAGATGATAGGTTGCGTTAGGTTAGGATATACAACGTTATAGACGTATATAATGTCCCCATCGAGAAGCAGGTGACGTCACGCCAGGAATGTTGTAAAATATTACGCTCGACATGTTAGGTTGCCTTAGGCTAGGATATATAGCGTTAAAGACGTATATAATGTTCCCACCGAGAAATAGGGGCCGACACGCCAGGAATGTTGTAAAACATTACATCCGAGGTCTTAGGTTCCCTTAGGTTAGGACATATAACGTTATAGACGTACATAATATTCCCACCGAGAAGGAGGTGCCGACGCGCCAGGAATGTTGTAAAATATTACATCCGACATGTTAAGTTGCCTTAGGTTAGGATATATAACGTTATAGACGTATATACTGTTCCCACCGAGAAGTAGTTGCCGACGCGCCAGGAATATTTTAAAATATTACAATCGACATGTTAGGTTGTCTCAGGCTAGGACATATAGCGTTAAAGACGTATATAATGTTCCCACCGAGAAGTAGGGGCCAACGAGCCAGGAATGTGGTAAAATATTACATTCGACATGTTAAGTTGTCTTAGGTTAGGATATATAAAGTTATAGTCGTATATACAGTTCCCACCGAGAAGTAGTTGCCGACGCGCCAGGAATATTGTAAAATATTATATTCGACATGTTACGTTGTCTCAGGCAAGGGCATATAGCGTTATAGACATATACAATGTTCCCACCGAGAAAAAGGGGCCGACACGCCAGGAATGTTGTAAAACATTACATCCGAGGTGTTAGGTTCCCTTAGGTTAGAATATATGACGTTATAGACGTATATAATGTTCCCACCGAGAAGTAGGTGCCGACGAGCAAGGAATGATGTAAAATATTACGCTCGACATGTTAGGTTGCCTTACGTTATGATATATGGCGATATAGACGTATATAATGCTCCCACCGAGAAGTAGGGGCCGGCGCGCCAGGAATGTTGTAAAATATTACATCCGAGATGTTAGGATTGCCTTAGGCTAGGATATATGTCGTTATAGACGTACATACTGTTCCCACCGAGAAGTAGTTGCCGACGCGCCAGGAATATTGTAAAATATTACATTCGACATGTTAGGTTGTCTCAGGCTAGGACATATAGCGTTAAAGACGTATATAATATTCCCACCGAGAAATAGGGGCCGACACGCCAGGAATGTAGTAAAATATTACGCTCGACATTTTTGGTTGCCTTAAGTTAGGATATATGGCGTTCCACACGTATATAATGTTCCTACCGAGAAGTAGGGGCCAACGAGCCAGGAATGTGGTAAAATATTACATCCGAGATGTAAGGTTGCCCTAGGTTAGGATATATAACGTTATAGACGTATATAATGTTCCACCCGAGAAGTAGGGGCCGACGCGCCAGGAATGCTGTAAAATATTACATTCGACATGTTAGGATTGCCTTAGGCTAGGATATATAACGTTATAGACGTATATGATATTCCCACCGAGAACTACGGGCCTACACGCCAGGAATGTTATCAAATATTACTTCCGAGATGTTAGGTTCCCTTAGGTTAGGATATATAACGTTATAGACGTATATAATGTTCCCACCGAGAAGTAGGGGCGGACGAGCCAGGAATGTTGTAAAATATTACGCTCGACATGTTAGGTTGCCTTAGGCTATGATATATAGCGTTAAAGACGTATATAATGTTCCCACCGAGAAATAGGGGCCGACACGCCAGGAATGTTGTAAAATATTACATCCGAGATGTTAGGTTCCCTTAGGTTTGGATATATAACGTTATAGACGTATATAATGTTCCCACCGATAAGTAGGGGCCAACGAGCCTGGAATGTGGTAAAATATTACATTCGACATGTTAAGTTGTCTTAGGTTAGGATATATAACGTTATAGTCGTATATACAGTTCCCACCGAGAAGTAGTTGCCGACGCGCCAGGAATATTGTAAAATATTATATTCGACATGTTATGTTGTCTCAGGCTAGGACATATAGCGTTATGGACATATACAATGTTCCCACCGAGAAGTAGGGGCCGACCCGCCAGGAATTTTGGAAAATACTACATCCGAGATGTTAGGTTGCCTTAGGTTAGGATATATAGCGTTATAGACGCATACAATGTCCCCACCGTGACGTACGGGGCGTCACGAACGGGATTCTGCGAAACAATACCAGCGAGGGTCTAGATGGGTTAGGGTAGGTTATATTACGATATAGACTTATATAATGTCCCTAGGGAGAAGTGAGGCCGACCAGACAGGAATGTTGTGAAATACTACATTCGAGATGTTAGGTTGCCTTCGGGTGGGAAATACAATGTTATAGACGTATATAATGTCCCCACCGAGAAGTATGAACCAAACCGAACAGGATTCTGTAAAACATTATCGCCGAGTGGCTAGATGGGTTATTTTAGGTTATGTTACGTCATGGACGTATATAATGTCCCCACCGAGAAGTAGGTGCCGTCCCGCCTGGAATGTTGTAAAATACTATACTCGAGATATTAGGTTGCCTTAGGTTAGGATATATAACGTTATAGACGTATATAATGTTCGCACCGAGACGTACGGAACGACACGAACGGGATTCTGTAAAACATTACCACCGCGGGGCTAGATTGGTTAGGTTAGGTTATATTACGTTATGGACGTATATAATGTTCCCACCGAGAAGTAGGTGCCGACCCGCCAGGAATTTTGGAAAATACTGCATCCGAGATGTTAGGTTGCCTTAGGTTTGGATATATAACGTTATTGACGCATATAATGTCCCCGCCGAGAGGTACGGGACGACACGAACGGGATTCTGGAAAACATTACCACCGATGGGCTAGATAGGTTAGGTTAGGTTATATTACGTTATAGACGTATATAATGATCCCACCGAGAAGTAGGGGCCGACACGCCTGGAATGTTGCAAAATACTACATTCGAGATGTTAAGTTGCCTTAGGTTAGGATATATAACGTTATGGACTTATATAATGTCCGCACCGCGACGCACGGTACGACACGAACGGGATTCTGTAAAACATTACCGCCGAGGGGCTAGATGGGTTAGGTTAGGTTATATTACGTTATCGACGTATATAAAGTTCCCACCAAGAAGTAGGGGCCGACCCGCCAGTAATTTCGGAAATTACTACATCCGAGATGTTAGATAGCCTTAGGTTAGGATATATAACATTATAGACGTATATAATGTTCCCAACGAAAAGTAGGAACCTACGCGCCAGGAATGTTGTAAAATATTACATTCGACATGTTGGGTCGCCTTAGGCTAGGATATATAACGTTATAGACGTATATAATGTTCCCACCGAGAAGTACGGGCGGACACGCCAGGAATGCTGTAAAATATTACATCAGAGATGTTAGGTTGCCTTAGGCTAGGATATATACCGTTATAGTCGTATGTAATCTTACCACCGAGACGTACGGTGCGACACGAACGGGATTCTGTGAAACAATACCAGCGAGGGTCTAGGTGGGTTAGGTTAGGTTATATTACGATATGGACTTATATAATGTTCCTACCGAGAAGTAGGGGCCGACCCGCCAGGTATTTTCGAAAATACTATATCCGAAATGTTAGGTTGCCTTAGGTTAGGATATATATCGTTATAGACGCATAAAATGTCCCCACCGAGAAGTATGAGCCAACACGAGCGGGATTCTGTAAAACATTATCACCGAGGGGCAAACTGTGTTAGGTTAGATTATATTACGATATGGACGTATATAATGTGCCCATCGAGAAGTAGGGGCCGACACGCCTGGAATGTTGTAAAATACTACATCCGAGATGTTAGGTTGCCTTAGGTTAGGATATATAACGTTATAGACGTATATAATGTCCGCACCGTGACGTACGGTGCGACACGAACGGGATTCAGTGGAACATTACCAGCGAGGGTCTAGATGGGTTAGGTTAGGTTATATTACGATATAGACTTATGTACTGTTCCCACCGTGAAGTAGGTTCCGCACCGCCAGGAATGTTGTAAAATACTACATCCGAGATGCTAGGTTGCCTTAGGTTAGGATATATATCGTTATAGACGCATACAATGTCCCCACCGGGAAGTATGAGCCAACACGACCGGGATTCTGTAAAACATTATCACCGAAGTGCAAAATGGGTTTAGGTTAGGTTATACTACGATATATACGTATATAATTTTCCCACCGAGAAGTAGGGGCCGACCCGCCTGGAATGTTGTAAAATACTACATTTGAGATGTTAGGTTGCCTTAGGTTAGGATATATAACGTTATGGACGTATATAATGTCCGCACCGTGACGTACGGGGCGACACGAACGGGATTCAGTGAAACATTAACAGCGAGGGTCTAGATGGGTTAGGTTAGGTTATTTTACGATATAGACTTATATAATGTCCCTACCAAGAAGTGGGGCCGACTCGCCAGGAATGTTGTGAAATACTACACTCGAGATGTTAGGTTGCCTTCGGGTGGGATATACAATGTTATAGACATATATAATGTCCCCACCGAGACGTAAGGGACGACACGAACTGGATTCTGTTAAACATTACCAGCGAGGGGTTAGATGGGTTAGGTTAGGTTATACTACGTTGTAGACGTACATAATGTCCCCACCGAGAAGTAGGGGCCGACCGGCCTGGAATGTTGTAAAATACTACATTCGAGATGTTGGGTTGCCTTAGGTTAGGATATATAACGTTCTAGACGCATATAATGTCCCCACCGAGAAGTACGGTCCGACACGACCGGGATTCTGTAAAACATTACGGCCGAGGCGCTAGATGGGTTAGGTTAGGTTATATTACGTTATAGACGTACATAATGTCCCCACCGAGAAGTAGGGGCCGACCGGCCTGGAATGTTGTAAAATACTACATTCGAGATGTTGGGTTGCCTTAGGTTAGGATATATAACGTTATGGACGTATATAATGTTCGCACCGAGACGTACGGAACGACACGAACGGGATTCTGTAAAACATTACCACCGAGGGGCTGGATGGGTTAGGTTAGGTTAGATTACGTTATGGACGTATATAATGTTCCCACCGAGAAGTAGGGGCCGACCCGCCAGGTATTTTCGAAAATACTATATCCGAGATGTTAGGTTGCCTTAGGTTAGGATATATATCGTTATAGACGCATACAATGTCCCCACCGAGAAGTATGAGCCAACACGACCGGGATTCTGTAAAACATTATCACGGAAGTGCAAAATGGGTTTGGGTTAGGTTATATTACGATATAGACGTATATAATGTTCCCACCGAGAAGTAGGGGCCGACACGCCTGGAATGTTGCAAAATACTACATTCGAGATGTTAATTTGCCTTAGGTTAGGATATATAACGTTATGGACTTATATAATGTCCGCACCGCGACGAACGGGACGACACGAACGGGATTCTGTAAAACATTACAGCCGAGGGGCTAGATGGGTTAGGTTAGGTTATATTACGTTATCGACGTATATAAAGTTCCCACCAAGAAGTAGGGGCCGACCCGTCAGTAATTTTGAAATTACTACATCCGAGATGTTAGATAGCCTTAGGTTAGGATATATAACGTTAAAGACGCATACAATGTACCCACCGAGACGCACGCGACGACACGAACTGGATTCTGTAAAACATTACCAGCGAGGGGCTAAATGGGTTAGGTTAGGTTATATTGCGATATAGACGTATATAATGTGCCCACCGAGAAGTAGGGGCCGACCCGTCTGGAGTGTTGTAGAATACTACATTCGAGATGTTAAGTTGCCTTAGGTTAGGATATATAACGTTATAGACTTATATAATGTCCGCACCGAGACATACGGGACGACACGAACGGGATTCTGTAAAACATTATCGCCGAGGGGCAAAATGGGTTAGGTTAGGTTATAATACGATATAGACGTATATAGTGTGCCCACCGAGAAGTAGGGGCCGACCCGCCTGGAATGTTGTAAAATACTACATCCGAGATGTTAGGTTGCCTTAGGTTAGGATATATAACGTTATAGACTTATATAATGTCCGCACCGAGACATACGGGACGACACGAACGGGATTCTGTAAAACATTATCGCCGAGGGGCAAAATGGGTTAGGTTAGGTTATAATACGATATAGACGTATATAGTGTGCCCACCGAGAAGTAGGGGTCGACCCGCCTGGAATGTTGTAAAATATTACATCCGAGATGTCAGGTTGCCTTAGGTTAGGATATACAACGTTATGGACGTATATAATGTCCCTATCGGGAAGTAGGCGCCGTCACGCTAGGAATATTGTAAAATGTACGGTAGAGAGGTTAGGTTGCCTTAGGTTATGATATATAACGTTATAGACGTATATAATGTTCCCACCGAGAAGTAGGGTCCGACATGCCAGGAATGTTGTAAAATATTACACCCGAGATGTTAGGTTCCCTTAGGTTAGGATATACAACGTTATAGACGTATATAATGTCCCCATCGAGAAGCAGGCGACGACACGCCAGGAATGTTGTAAAATATTACATCCCAGATGTTAGGTTGCGTTAGGTTAGTATATACAAGGTTATAGACGTATACAATGTACCCGCCGAGACGTAGGGACCGACATGCCAGTAATGTTGTAAAATATTACATCCCAGGTGTTAGGTTGCGTTAGGTTTGGATATATATCGTTATAGGCGTATATAGTGTACCCACCGGGACGTAGAGACCGACATGCCAGGAATGTTTTAAAATATTACATCAGAGGTGTTAGGTTCCCTTAGGTTAGGATATACAACGTTATAGACATATAGAATGTTCCCACCGACAAGTAGGGACCGTCATGCCAGGAATGTTGTAAAATATTACTTCCGAGATGTCAGGTTGCCTTAGGTTAGGATATACAACGTTATAGATGTATATAATTTCCCCATCGAGAAGTAGGCGACGACACGCCAGGAATGTTGTAAAATATTACATTCGACATGTTTGGTTGCCTTAGGCTAGGATGTATAACGTTATAGACGTGTATAATGTCCCCTTCGAGAAGCAGGCGACGACACGCCAGAATGTTGTAAAATATTACATGCGACATGTTAGGTTGCCTTAGGCTAGGATATATAACGTTATAGACGTATATAATATTCCCGCCGAGAAATAGGGGCCGACGCGTCAGGAATGTTGTAAAATATTACACCCGAGATGTTAAGTACCCTTAGGTTAGGATATATAACGTTATAGATGTATATAGTGTCCCCATCCAGAAGAAGGCGACGACACGCCAGGAATGTTGTAAAATATTACATCCCAGATGTTAGGTTGCGTTAGGTTAGGATATACAACGTCATAGACGTATATAATGTCCCCATCGAGAAGCAGGCGACGACACGCCGGGAATGTTGTAAAATATTACTTTCGACATGTTAGGTTGCCTTAGGCTAGGATATATATCGTTATAGGCGTATATAATGTTCCCACCGAGACGTGGGGACCGATATGCCAGGAATCTTCTAAAATATTTCATCGCAGATGTTAGGTTGCTTAAGTTTAGGATATAAAACGTTATAGACGTATATAATGTGCCCATCGAGAAGCAGGCGACGACAAGCCAGGAATGTTGTAAAATATTACATCCGAGATGTTATGTTGCGTTACGACAGGATATATAACGTTATAGACGTATATAATGTTCCCACCGAAAAGTAGGAGCCGACGCGCCAGGAATATTAAAATATTACATTCGAGATGATAGGTTGCCTTCGGTTAGGATATAGATCGCTATAGACGTATATGATGTTCCCACCGAGAAGTACGGACCGACATGCCAGGAATGTTGCAAAATATTACATCCCAGATGTTAGGTTGAATTAGGTTAGGATATAAAACGTTATAGATGTATATAATGTCCCCATCGAGAAGCAGGCGACGACACGTCAGGAAGGTTGCAAAATATTACATCCCAGATGTTAGGTTGCGTTAGGTTAGGATATACAACGTTGTAGACGTATATAATGTCCCCATCGAGAAGCAGGCGACGACACGCCAGGAGTGTTGCAAAATATTGCATCCGAGATGTTATGTTGCCTTACGTTAGGATATATAACGTTATAGACGTATATAATGTTCCCACCGAAAAGTAGGAGCCGACGCGCCAGGAATGTTATAAAATATTACATCCGAGATGTTATGTTGCCTTCGGTTAGGATATATATCGTTATAGACGTATATGATGTTCCCACCGAGCCGTATGGACCGACATGCCAGGAATGTTTTAAAATATTACATCCCAGATGTTAGGTTGCGTTAGGTTAGGATATACAACGTTATAGACGTATATAATGTCCCCATCGAGAAGTAGGCGACGACACGCCAGGAATGTTGTAAAATATTACATTTGACATGTTAGGTCGCCTTAGGCTAGGATATATAACGTTATAGACGTACATAATGTTCCCAACGAGAAGTACGGGCCGACATGCCAGGAATGTTGTCAACTATTACATCCGAGATGTTAGGTTGCCTTAGGTTAGAATATACAACGTTATAGACGTATATAATGTTCCCACCGAAAAGTAGGAGCCGACGCGCCAAGAATGTTGTAAAATATTACATCCCAGTTGTTAGGTTGCGTTAGGTTAGGATATACAACGTTATAGACGTATATAGTGTCCCCATCGGGAAGCAGGCGACGACACGCCAGGAATGTTGTAAAATATTACATCCGAGATGTTAGGTTGCCTTAGGCTAGGATATATACCGTTATAGACGTATGTAATATTACCACCGAGAACTACGGGCCGACACGCCAGGAATGATGTAAAATATTACATACGACATGTTAGGTCGCATTAGGCCAGGATATATAACGTTATAGCCGTATATAATGTTCCCACCGAGAAATAGGGGCCGACTCGTCAGGAATGTTGTAATATATTACATCCGAGATGTTATGTTGCCTTACGACAGGATATATAACGTTATAGACGTATATAATGTCCCCATCGAGAAGCAGCAGACGACACGCCAGGAATGTTGTAAAATATTACATTCGACATGTTAGGTCTCCCTAGGCTAGGATATATAACGTTATAGACGTATATAATGTTTCCACCGAGAAGTACGGGCCGACGCGTCAGGAATGTTGTAAAATATTACACCCGAAATGTTAGGTTCCCTTAGGTTAGGATATACAACGTTATAGACGTATAGAATGTTCCCACCGAGAAGTACGGACCGACATGCCAGGAATGTTGTTAAATATTACATCCGAGATGTTAGGTTCCCTTAGGTTAGGATATATATCGTTATAGACGTATCTAATGTTCCCACCGGGACGTAGAGACCGACATGCCAGGAATGTTGCAAAATATTACATCCGAGGTTTTAGGATTCCTTAGGTTAGGATATACAACGTTATAGACATATAGAATGTTCCCACCGACAAGTAGGGACCAACATTCCAGGAATGTTGTAAAATATTACATCCGAGATGTTAGGTTCCCTTAAGTTAGGATATATAACGTTATAGATGTATATAATGTCCCCATCGAGAAGCAGGCGACGACACGCCGGGAATGTTGTAAAATATTACTTTCGAAATGTTAGGTTGCCTTAGGCTAGGATATATATCGTTATAGACGTATACAATGTTCCCAACGAGAAGTAGGCACCGACGCGTCAGGAATGTTGTAAAATATTACATCCGAGATGTTAGGTTCCCTTAGGTTAGGATATATAACGTTATAGATGTATATAATGTCCCCATCGAGAAGCAGGCGACGACACGCCGGGAATGTTGTAAAATATTACTTTCGAAATGTTAGGTTGCCTTAGGCTAGGATATATATCGTTATAGACGTATACAATGTTCCCACCGAGAAGTAGGGACCGACGCGTCAGGAATGTTGTAAAATATTACATCCGAGATGTTAGGTTGCATTAGGCTGGTATATATATCGTTATAGACGTATACAATGTTCCCACCGAGAAGTAGGGACCGACGTGCCAGGAATGTTGTTAAATATTACATCCGAGTTGTTAGGTTCCCTTAGGTTAGGATATACAACGTTATAGACGTATATAGTGTCCCCATCGAGAAGCAGGCGACGACACGCCAGGAATGTTGTAAAATATTACATCCCAGATGTTAGGTTGCGTTAGGTTAGGATATACAACATTATAGACGTATATAATGTCCCCATCGAGAAGCAGCAGACGACACGCCAGGAATGTTGTAAAATATTACATTCGACATGTTAGGTCTCCCTAGGCTAGGATATATAACGTTATAGACGTATATAATGTTTCCACCGAGAAGTACGGGCCGACGCGTCAGGAATGTTGTAAAATATTACACCCGAAATGTTAGGTTCCCTTAGGTTAGGATATACAACGTTATAGACGTATAGAATGTTCCCACCGAGATGTAGGGAACGACATGCCAGGAATGTTGTAAAATACAACATTCGAGATGTTAGGTTGCCTTAGGCTAGGATATATAACGATATAGACGTATATAATGTCCGCACCGAGTCGTACGGGACGACACGAACGATATTCTGTAAAACATTACCAGCCAGTGTATGGATGGGTTAGGTTAGATTATATTAGGTTATAGACGTATATAATGTTCCCAACGAGATGTACAGGCCGACCCGCCAGGAATATTGGAAAATACTACATCCGAGATGTTAGGTTACCTCACGTTAGGATATATAACGTGATAGATGTATATAATGTTCCCACCGAGAAGTACGGGCGCACACGCCAGGAAAGTTGTCAACTATTACTTCCGAGATGTTAGGTTGCCTTAGGTTAGGATATACAACGTTATAGACGTATAGAATCTTCCCACCGAGAAATAGGGGCCGACGCGTCAGGAATGTTGTAAAATATTACACCCGAGATGTTACGTTCCCTTAGGTTAGGATATTCAACGTTATAGACGTATATAATGTTCCCACCGAGAAGTACGGGCCGACACGACAGGAATGTTATCAACTATTACATCCGAAATGTTAGGTTGCCTTAGGTTAGGGTATACAACGTTATAGACGTATATAGTGTCCCCATCGAGAAGCAGGCGACGACACGCCAGGAATGTTGTAAAATATTACACCCGAAATGTTAGGTTCCCTTAGGTTAGGATATACAACGTTATAGACGTATATAGTGTCCCCATCGAGAAGCAGGCGACGACACGCCAGGAATGTTGTAAAATATTACATCCCAGATGTTAGGTTGCGTTAGGTTAGGATATACAACATTATAGACGTATATAATGTCCCCATCGAGAAGCAGCAGACGACACGCCAGGAATGTTGTAAAATATTACATTCGACATGTTAGGTCTCCCTAGGCTAGGATATATAACGTTATAGACGTATATAATGTTTCCACCGAGAAGTACGGGCCGACGCGTCAGGAATGTTGTAAAATATTACACACGAAATGTTAGGTTCCCTTAGGTTAGGATATACAACGTTATGGACGTATAGAATGTTCCCACCGAGATGTAGGGAACGACATGCCAGGAATGTTGTAAAATACAACATTCGAGATGTTAGGTTGCCTTAGGCTAGGATATATAACGATATAGACGTATATAATGTCCGCACCGAGTCGTACGGGACGACACGAACGATATTCTGTAAAACATTACCAGCCAGTGTATGGATGGGTTAGGTTAGATTATATTAGGTTATAGACGTATATAATGTTCCCAACGAGATGTACAGGCCGACCCGCCAGGAATATTGGAAAATACTACATCCGAGATGTTAGGTTACCTCACGTTAGGATATATAACGTGATAGATGTATATAATGTTCCCACCGAGAAGTACGGGCGCACACGCCAGGAAAGTTGTCAACTATTACTTCCGAGATGTTAAGTTGCCTTAGGTTAGGATATACAACGTTATAGACGTATAGAATCTTCCCACCGAGAAATAGGGGCCGACGCGTCAGGAATGTTGTAAAATATTACACCCGAGATGTTACGTTCCCTTAGGTTAGGATATTCAACGTTATAGACGTATATAATGTTCCCACCGAGAAGTACGGGCCGACACGACAGGAATGTTATCAACTATTACATCCGAAATGTTAGGTTGCCTTAGGTTAGGGTATACAACGTTATAGACGTATATAGTGTCCCCATCGAGAAGCAGGCGACGACACGCCAGGAATGTTGTAAAATATTACATTCGAAATGTTAGGTCGCCTTACGGTAGGATATACAACGTTATAGACGTATATAATTTTCCCACCGAGACGTAGGGACCGACATGCCAGGAATGTTGCAAAATATTACATCCCAGATGTTAGGTGGAATTAGGTTAGGATATATAACGTTATGGACGTATATAATGTCCCTGTCGGGAAGTAGGCGCCGTCACGCTAGGAATATTGTAAAATGCACGGTAGAGAGGTTAGCTTGCCTTAGGTTAGGATATACAACGTTATAGACGAATAGAATGGACCCACCGAAAAGTAGGAGCCGACGCGGCAGGAATGTTGTAAAATATTACGTCCCAGATGTTAGGTTGCGTTAGGTTAGGATATATACCGTTATAGACGTATATAATGTTCCGACCGAAAAGTACGGGCGGTCATGCCAGGAATGTTGTAAAAACTACATCTCAGAAGTAAGGTTGCGTTAGGTTAGGATATACAATGTTATAGACGTATATAGTGTCCCCATCGAGAAGCAGGCGACGACACGCCAGGAATGTTGTAAAATATTACATCCCAGATGTTAGGTTGCGTTAGGTTAGGATATACAACATTATAGACGTATATAATGTCCCCATCGAGAAGCAGCAGACGACACGCCAGGAATGTTGTAAAATATTACATTCGACATGTTAGGTCTCCCTAGGCTAGAATATATAACGTTATAGACGTATATAATGTTTCCACCGAGAAGTACGGGCCGACGCGTCAGGAATGTTGTAAAATATTACACCCGAAATGTTAGGTTCCCTTAGGTTAGGATATACAACGTTATAGACGTATAGAATGTTCCCACCGAGAAGTAGGGACCGACATGCTAGGAATGCTGTAAAATATTACATCCGAGATGTTAGGTTCCCTTAGGTTAGGATATATATCGTTATAGACGTATATAATGTCCCCATCGAGACGTAGGGACCGACATGCCACGAATGTTGTAAAAGATTACATCACCAGATGTTAGGTTGCGTTAGGTTAGGATATACAACGTTATAGTCGTATATAATATCCCCATCGAGAAGCAGGCGACGACACGATAGGAATGTTGTAAAATATTACATCCGAGATGTTAGGTTGCCTTCGGTTAGGATATATAACGTTATAGACGTATTTAATGTTCCCACCGAGAACTACGGGCCGACACGCCAGGAATGATGTAAAATATTACATTCGACATGTTAGGTCGCCTTAGGCTAGGATATATAACGTTATAGACGTATATAATTTTCCCACCGAAAAGTAGGAGCCGACGCGCCAGGAATGACGTAAAATATTACATTCGACAAGTTTGGTCGCCTTAGGCTAGGACATATAACGTTATAGACGTATATAATGTTCCCACCGAGAAATAGGGGCCGACGCGTCAGGAATGTTGTAAAATATTACACCCGAGATGTTACGTTCCCTTAGGTTAGGATATTCAACGTTATAGACGTATATAATGTTCCCACAGAGACGTAGGGACCGACATGCCAGGAATGTTGTAAAATATTACATCCCAGATGTTAGGTTGCGTTAGGATAGAATATACACCGTTATAGACGTATATAATGTACCCTTCGAGAAGCAGGCGACGACACGCCAGGAATGTTGAATAATATTACATTCGACATGTTAGGCCGCCTTAGGCTAGGATATATAACGTTATAGACGTATATAATGTTCCGACCGAGAAGTATGGGCTGACATGCCAGGAATGTTGTAAAATATTACATCTCAGAAGTTAGGTTGCGTTAGGTTAGGATATACAACGTTATAGACGTACATAGTGTCCCCATCGAGAAGCAGGCGACGACACGCCAGGAATGTTGTAAAATATTACATCCGAGATGTTAGGTTCCCTTAGGTTAGGATATATATCGTTATAGACGTATATAGTGTCCCCATCGAGAAGCAGGCGACGACACGCCCGGAATTTTGTAAAATATTACACCCGAGATGTTAGGTTGCGTTGGGTTAGGATATACAACGTTATAGACGTATATTATGTCCCCATCGAGAAGCAGGCGACGACACGCCAGGAATGTTGTAAAATATTACATCCAAGATGTTAGGTTGCGTTAGGTTAGGATATACAACATTATAGACGTATATAATGTCCCCATCGAGAAGCAGCAGACGACACGCCAGGAATGTTGTAAAATATTACATTCGACATGTTAGGTCTCCCTAGGCTAGGATATATAACGTTATAGACGTATATAATGTTTCCACCGAGAAGTACGGGCCGACGCGTCAGGAATGTTGTAAAATATTACACCCGAAATGTTAGGTTCCCTTAGGTTAGGATATACAACGTTATAGACGTATAGAATGTTCCCACCGAGAAGTAGGGACCGACATGCTAGGAATGCTGTAAAATATTACATCCGAGTTGTTAGGTTCCCTTAGGTTAGGATATATATCGTTATAGACGTATATAATGTACCCATCGAGAAGCAGGCGACGACACGCCAGGAATGTTGTAAAATATTACATCCGAGATGTTATGTTGCCTTACGACAGGATATATAACGTTATAGACGTATATAATGTTCCCACCGAAAAGTAGGAGCCGACGCGCCAGGAATGTTGTAAAATATTACATCCCAGATGTTAGGTTGCGTTAGGATAGAATATACACCGTTATAGACGTATATAATGTACCCTTCGAGAAGCAGGCGACGACACGCCAGGAATGTTGAATAATATTACATTCGACATTTTAGGCTGCCTTAGGCTAGGATATATAACTTTATAGACGTATGTAATGTTACCACCGAGAACTACGGGCCGACACGCCAGGAATGATGTAAAATATTACATTCGACATGTTAGGTCCCCTTAGGCTAGGATATATAACGTTATAGACGTATATAATTTTCCCACCGAAAAGTAGGAGCCGACGCGCCAGGAATGACGTAAAATATTACATTCGACAAGTTTGGTCGCCTTAGGCTAGGACATATAACGTTATAGACGTATATAATGTTCCCACCGAGAAATAGGGGCCGACGCTCCAGGAATGTTCTAAAATATTACATCCGAGATGTTAGGTTGCCTTAGGCTGGTATATATATCGTTATAGACGTATACAATGTTCCCACCGAGAAGTAGGGACCGACATGCCAGGAATGTTGTTAAATATTACATCCGAGATGTTAGGTTCCCTTAGGTTAGGATATATATCGTTATAGACGTATATAATATTCCCACCGAGAAATAGGGGCCGACGCGTCAGGAATGTTGTAAAATATTACACCCGAAATGTTAGTTTCCCTTAGGTTAGGATATACAACGTTATAGACGTATAGTATGTTCCCACCGAGATGTAGGGACCGACATGCCAGGAATGTTGTAAAATATTACATCCGAGATGTTAGGTTGCGTTAGGTTAGGATATATATCGTTATAGACGTATATAATGTTCCCACCGAGACGTGGGGATCGACGTGCCAGGAATCTTGTAAAATATTACATCCCAGATGTTAGGTTGCCTTAGGTGAGAATATACAGCGATATAGACGTATATAATGTCCCCATCGAGAAGCAGGCGACGACACGCCGGGAATGTTGTAAAATATTAGATCCGAGATGTTAGGTTGCCTTAGGCTAGGATATATAACGTTATAGACGTATATGATGTTACCACCGAGACGTAGTGACCGACATGCCAGAATGTTGTAATATATTACATCCCAGATGTTAGGTTGCGTTAGGATAGAATATACACCGTTATAGACGTATATACTGTCCCCATCGAGAAGCAGGCCACGACACACCAGGAATGTTGTAAAATATTACATTCGACATGTTAGGTCGCCTTACGCTAGGATATATAACGTTATAGACGTATATAATGATCCCACCGAGAAATAGGAGCCGACGCGTCAGGAATGTTGTAAAATATTACACCCGTGATATTAGGTTCCCTTAGGCTAGGATATACAACGTTATAGACGTATAGAATGTTCCTACCAAGACGTAGGGACCGAGATGCCAGGAATGTTGTAAAAAATTACATCACCAGATGTTAGGTTGCGTTAGGTTAGGATATACAACGTTATAGTCGTATATAATATCCCCATCGAGAAGCAGGCGACGACACGATAGGAATGTTGTAAAATATTACATCCGAGATGACAGGTTGCCTTCGGTTAGGATATATAACGTTATAGACGTATTTAATGTTCCCACCGAGAAATAGGGGCCCATCGCGTCAGGAATGATGTAAAATATTACACCCGAGATGTTACGTTCCCTTAGGTTAGGATATACAACGTTATAGACGTATGGAATGTTCCCACCGAGATGTAGGGAACGACATGCCAGGAATGTTGTAAAATACAACATTCGAGATGTTAGGCTGCCTTAGGCTAGGATATATAACGATATAGACGTATATAATGTCCGCACCGAGTCGTACGGGACGACACGAACGATATTCTGTAAAACATTACCAGCCAGTGTATGGATGGGTTAGGTTAGATTATATTAGGTTATAGACGTATATAATTTTCCCAACGAGATGTACAGGCCGACCCGCCAGGAATATTGGAAAATACTACATCCGAGATGTTAGGTTACCTCCCGTTAGGATATATAACGTGATAGATGTATATAATGTTCCCACCGAGAAGTACGGGCGCACACGCCAGGAAAGTTGTCAACTATTACTTCCGAGATGTTAGGTTGCCTTAGGTTAGGATATACAACGTTATAGACGTATAGAATGTTCCCACCGAGAAATAGGGGCCGACGCGTCAGGAATGTTGTAAAATATTACACCCGAGATGTTACGTTCCCTTAGGTTAGGATATTCAACGTTATAGACGTATATAATGTTCCCACCGAGACGTAGGGACCGACATGCCAGGAATGTTGTAAAATATTACATCCCAGATGTTAGGTTGCGTTAGGATAGAATATACACCGTTATAGACGTATATAATGTACCCTTCGAGAAGCAGGCGACGACACGCCAGGAATGTTGAATAATATTACATTCGACATGTTAGGCCGCCTTAGGCTAGGATATATAACGTTATAGACGTATATAATGTTCCGACCGAGAAGTATCGGCGGACAGGCCAGGAATGTTGTAAAATATTACATCTCAGAAGTTAGGTTGCGTTAGGTTAGGATATACAACGTTATAGACGTATATAGTGTCCCCATCGAGAAGCAGGCGACGACACGCCAGGAATGTTGTAAAATATTACATTCGACATGTTAGGTCGCCTTAAGGTAGGATATATAACGTTATAGACGTATATAATGTTCCCACCCAGAAGTAAGGGCCCACGCGTCAGGAATGTTGTAAAATATTACACCCGAAATGTTAGGTTCCCTTAGGTTAGGATATACAACGTTATAGACGTATAGAATGGTCCCACCGAGAAGTAGGGACCGACATGCTAGGAATGTTGTAAAATATTACATCCGAGATGTTAGGTTCCCTTAGGTTAGGATATATATCGTTATAGACGTATATAGTGTCCCCATCGAGAAGCAGGCGACGACACGCCCGGAATTTTGTAAAATATTACATCCGAGATGTTAGGTTGCGTTGGGTTAGGATATACAACGTTATAGACGTATATTATGTCCCCATCGAGAAGCAGGCGACGACACGCCAGGAATGTTGTAAAATATTACATCCCAGATGTTAGGTTGCGTTAGGTTAGGATATACAACATTATAGACGTATATAATGTCCCCATCGAGAAGCAGCAGATGACACGCCAGGAATGTTGTAAAGTATTACATTCGACATGTTAGGTCTCCATAGGCTAGGATATATAACGTTATAGACGTATATAATGTTTCCAGCGAGAAGTACGGGCGGACACGCCAGGAATGTTGTCAACTATTACATCCGAGATGTTAGGTTGCCTTAGGTTAGGATATATATCGCTATGGACGTATATGATGTTCCCACCGAGAAGTAAGGACCGACATGCCAGGAATGTTGTAAAATATTACATCCGAGATGTTAAGTTGTGTTAGGTTAGGGTATATAACGTTATAGACGTATATAATGTTCCCACCGAGACGTAGGGACCGACATGCCACGAATGTTGTAAAAGATTACATCACCAGATGTTAGGTTGCGTTAGGTTAGGATATACAACGTTATAGTCGTATATAATATCCCCATCGAGAAGCAGGCGACGACACGATAGGAATGTTGTAAAATATTACATCCGAGATGTTAGGTTGCCTTCAGTTAGGATATATAACGTTATAGACGTATTTAATGTTCCCACCGAGAAATAGGGTCCATCGCGTCAGGAATGATGTAAAATATTACACCCGAGATGTTAGGTTCCCTTAGGTTAGGATATACAACGTTATAGACGTATATAATGTTCCCACCGAGACGTAAGGACCGACATGCCAGGAATGTTGTAAAATATTACATCCCAGATGTTAGGTTGCGTTAGGATAGAATATACACCGTTATAGACGTATATAATGTACCCTTCGAGAAGCAGGCGACGACACGCCAGGAATGTTGAATAATATTACATTCGACATGTTAGGCTGCCTTAGGCTAGGATATATAACTTTATAGACGTATGTAATGTTACCACCGAGAACTACGGGCCGACACGCCAGGAATGATGTAAAATATTACATTCGACATGTTAGGTCGCCTTAGGCTAGGATATATAACGTTATAGACGTATATAATTTTCCCACCGAAAAGTAGGAGCCGACGCGCCAGGAATGACGTAAAATATTACATTCGACAAGTTTGGTCGCCTTAGGCTAGGACATATAACGTTATAGACGTATATAATGTTCCCACCGAGAAATCGGGGCCGACGCTCCAGGAATGTTCTAAAATATTACATCCGAGATGTTAGGTTGCCTTAGGCTGGTATATATATCGTCATAGACGTATACAATGTTCCCACCGAGAAGTAGGGACCGACATGCCAGGAATGTTGTTAAATATTACATCCGAGATGGTAGGTTGCGTTAGGTTAGGATATATATCGTTATAGACGTATATAATGTTCCCACCGAGACGTGGGGATCGACGTGCCAGGAATCTTGTAAAATATTACATCCCAGATGTTAGGTTGCCTTAGGTGAGTATATACAGCGATATAGACGTATATAATGTCCCCATCGAGAAGCAGGCGACGACACGCCGGGAATGTTGTAAAATATTAGATCCGAGATGTTAGGTTGCCTTAGGCTAGGATATATAACGTTATAGACGTATATGATGTTACCACCGAGACGTAGTGACCGACATGCCAGAATATTGTAATATATTACATCCCAGATGTTAGGTTGCGTTAGGATAGAATATACACCGTTATAGACGTATATACTTTCCCCATCGAGAAGCAGGCCACGACACGCCAGGAATGTTGTAAAATATTACATTCGACATGTTAGGTCGCCTTACGCTAGGATATATAACGTTATAGACGTATATAATGATCCCACCGAGAAATAGGAGCCGACGCGTCAGGAATGTTGTAAAATATTACACCCGTGATATTTGGTTCCCTTAGGCTAGGATATACAACGTTATAGACGTATAGAATGTTCCTACCAAGACGTAGGGACCGAGGTGCCAGGAATGTTGTAAAAGATTACATCACCAGATGTTAGGTTGCGTTAGGTTAGGATATACAACGTTATAGTCGTATATAATATCCCCATCGAGAAGCAGGCGACGACACGATAGGAATGTTGTAAAATATTACATCCGAGATGACAGGTTGCCTTCGGTTAGGATATATAACGTTATAGACGTATTTAATGTTCCCACCGAGAAATAGGGGCCCATCGCGTCAGGAATGATGTAAAATATTACACCCGAGATGTTAGTTTCCCTTAGGTTAGGATATACAACGTTATAGACGTATGGAATGTTCCCACCGAGATGTAGGGAACGACACGCCAGGAATGATGTAAAATATTACATTCGACATGTTAGGTCGCCTTAAGGTAGGATATATAACGTTATAGACGTATATAATGTTCCCACCCAGAAGTAAGGGCCCACGCGTCAGGAATGTTGTAAAATATTACACCCGAAATGTTAGGTTCCCTTAGGTTGGGATATACAACGTTATAGACGTATAGAATGGTCCCACCGAGAAGTAGGGACCGACATGCTAGGAATGTTGTAAAATATTACATCCGAGATGTTAGGTTCCCTTAGGTTAGGATATATATCGTTATAGACGTATATAGTGTCCCCATCGAGAAGCAGGCGACGACACGCCCGGAATTTTGTAAAATATTACATCCGAGATGTTAGGTTGCGTTGGGTTAGGATATACAACGTTATAGACGTATATTATGTCCCCATCGAGAAGCAGGCGACGACACGCCAGGAATGTTGTAAAATATTACATCCAAGATGTTAGGTTGCGTTAGGTTAGGATATACAACATTATAGACGTATATAATGTCCCCATCGAGAAGCAGCAGACGACACGCCAGGAATGTTGTAAAATATTACATTCGACATGTTAGGTCTCCATAGGCTAGGATATATAACGTTATAGACGTATATAATGTTTCCAGCGAGAAGTACCGGCGGACACGCCAGGAATGTTGTCAACTATTACATCCGAGATGTTAGGTTGCCTTAGGTTAGGATATATATCGCTATGGACGTATATGATGTTCCCACCGAGAAGTACGGACCGACATGCCAGGAATGTTGTAAAATATTACATCCCAGATGTTAGGTTGCCTTGGGTTAGGATATACAACGTTATAGATGTATATAATGTCCCCATCGAGAAGCAGGCGACGACACGCCAGGAATGTTGTAAAATATTACATTCGGCATGTTATGTTGCGTTAGGCTAGGATATATAACGTTATAGACGTATATAATGTTACCACCGAGAACTACGGGCCGACAGGCCTGGAATGTTGTCAACTATTACATCCGAGATGTTAGGTTGCGTTAGGTTAGGATATACAACGTTATAGACGTATATAATGTTCCCACCGAGAAATAGGGCCCGACGCGTCAGGAATGTTGTAAAATATTACACCCGAGATGTTAGGTTGCCTTGGGTTAGGATATACAACGCTATAGACGTATAGAGTGTTCCCACCGAGACGTAGGGACCGACATGCCAGGAATAATGTAAAATATTACATCCCAGATGTTAGGTTGCGTTAGGTTAGGATATACAATGTTATAGACGTATATAATGTCCCCACCGAGAAGCAGGCGACGACACGCCAGGAATGTTGCAAAATATTACATCAAAGATGTTATGTTGCCTTACGTTAGGATATATAACGTTATAGATGTATATAATGTTCCTACCGAAAAGTAGGAGCCGACGCGCCAGGAATGTTGTAAAATATTACATTCGACATGTTAGGAAGCCTTACGTTAGGATATATAACGTTATAGACGTATATAATGTTCCCACCGAGAACTAGGGGCCGACGTGCCAGGAATGTTGTAAAATATTACGCTCGACATGTTAGGTTGCCTTACGTCATGATATATAGCGATATAGACGTATATAATGTTCCCACCGAGAAGTAGGGGCCGGCGCGCCAGAAATGTAGTAAAATATAACATCCGAGATGTTAGGTTGCCTTAGGCTAGGATATATAACGTTATAGACGTATATAATGTTCCCACCGAGAAGTAGGTGCCGAAGTGACGGGAATGTTGTAAAATATTAAATTCGACATGTTAGTTTGCCTTAGGCTAGGATATATAGCGTTCTAGACTTGTATAATGTTCCCACCGAGAAGTAGTGGCCGACGTGCCAGGAATGTAGTAAAATTTTACATCCGAGATGTTAGGTTGCCTTAGGTTAGGATATATAACGTTATAGACGTATATAAAGTTCCCATCGAGAAGTAGGGGCCGAAGTGACGGGAATGTTGTAAAATATTACATTCGATATGTTAGTTTGCCTTAGGCTAGGATATATAGCGTTATAGACGTATATAATGTTCCCACCGAGAACTAGGGGCCGACGTGCCAGGAATATAGTAAAATATTACATCCGAGAGGTTAGGTTGCCTTAGGTTAGGATATATAACGTTATAGACGTATATAATGTTCCCACCGAGAAGTAGGGGCCGGTGCGCCACGAACGTAGTAAAATATTACATCCGAGTTGTTAGGTTGCCTTAGACTAGGATATATAACGTTATATACGTATATAATGTTCCCACCGAGAAATAGGGGCCGACACGCCAGGAATGTTGTAAAATATTACGCTCGACATGTTAGGTTGCCTTACGTCATGATATATAGCGATATAGACGTATATAATGTTCCCACCGAGATGTAGGGGCCGGCGCGCCAGGAATGTAGTAAAATATTACATCCGAGATGTTAGGTTGCCTTAGGCAAGGATATATAGCATTATAGACGTATATAATGTTCCCACCGAGAAGTAGGTGCCGAAGTGACGGGAATGTTGTAAAATATTACATTCGACATGTTAGTTTGCCTTAGGCTAGGATATATAGCGTTCTAGACTTGTATAATGTTCCCACCGAGAACTAGGGGCCGACGTGCCAGGAATGTAGTAAAATATTACATCCGAGTTGTTAGGATTACCTTAGGCTAGGATATATAACGTTATAGACGTATGTAATGTTCCCACCGAGAAGTAGGGGCCGGCGCGCCGGGAATGTAGTAAAATATAACATCCGAGATGTTAGGTTGCCTTAGGCTAGAATAAGTAACGTTATAGACGTATATAGTGTTCCCACCGAGAAGTAGGGGCCGACGAGCCAGGAATGTAGTAAAATATTACATCCGAGATGTTAGGTTGCCTTAGGTTAGGATATATAACGTTATAGACTTATATACTGTTCCCACCTAGAGGTAGGTGCCGACGCGCCAGGAATGTTGTAAAATATTACATCCGAGATGTTAGGATTACCTTAGGCTAGGATATATAACGTTATAGACGTATGTAATGTTCCCACCGAGAAGTAGGGGCCGGCGCGCCGGGAATGTAGTAAAATATAACACCCGAGATGTTAGGTTGCCATAGGCTAGGATATATAACGTTATAGACGTATATAATGTTCCCACCAAGAAGTAGGGGCCGGTGCGCCACGAACGTAGTAAAATATTACATCCGAGATGTTAGGTTGCCTTAGACTATGATATATAACGTTATATACGTATATAATGTTCCCACCGAGAAATAGGGGACGACACGCCAGGAATGTTGTAAAATATTACGCTCGACATGTTAGGTTGCCTTACGTCATGATATATAGCGATATAGACGTATATAATGTTCCCACCGAGAAGTAGGGGCCGGCGCGCCAGAAATGTAGTAAAATATAACATCCGAGATGTTAGGTTGCCTTAGGCTAGGATATATAACGTTATAGACGTATATAATGTTCCCACTAAGAAGTAGGTGCCGAAGTGACGGGAATGTTGTAAAATATTACATTCGACATGTTAGTTTGCCTTAGGCTAGGATATATAGCGTTCTAGACTTGTATAATGTTCCCACCGAGAACTAGGGGCCGACGTGCCAGGAATGTAGTAAAATATTACATCCGAGTTGTTAGGATTACCTTAGGCTAGGATATATAACGTTATAGACGTATGTAATGTTCCCACCGAGAAGTAGGGGCCGGCGCGCCGGGAATGTAGTAAAATATAACATCCGAGATGTTAGGTTGCCTTAGGCTAGAATAAGTAACGTTATAGACGTATATAGTGTTCCCACCGAGAAGTAGGGGCCGACGAGCCAGGAATGTAGTAAAATATTACATCCGAGATGTTAGGTTGCCTTAGGTTAGGATATATAACGTTATAGACTTATATACTGTTCCCACCTAGAGGTAGGTGCCGACGCGCCAGGAATGTTGTAAAATATTACATCCGAGATGTTAGGATTACCTTAGGCTAGGATATATAACGTTATAGACGTATGTAATGTTCCCACCGAGAAGTAGGGGCCGGCGCGCCGGGAATGTAGTAAAATATAACACCCGAGATGTTAGGTTGCCATAGGCTAGGATATATAACGTTATAGACGTATATAATGTTCCCACCAAGAAGTAGGGGCCGGTGCGCCACGAACGTAGTAAAATATTACATCCGAGATGTTAGGTTGCCTTAGACTATGATATATAACGTTATATACGTATATAATGTTCCCACCGAGAAATAGGGGACGACACGCCAGGAATGTTGTAAAATATTACGCTCGACATGTTAGGTTGCCTTACGTCATGATATATAGCGATATAGACGTATATAATGTTCCCACCGAGAAGTAGGGGCCGGCGCGCCAGAAATGTAGTAAAATATAACATCCGAGATGTTAGGTTGCCTTAGGCTAGGATATATAACGTTATAGACGTATATAATGTTCCCACCAAGAAGTAGGTGCCGAAGTGACGGGAATGTTGTAAAATATTACATTCGACATGTTAGTTTGCCTTAGGCTAGGATATATAGCGTTCTAGACTTGTATAATGTTCCCACCGAGAAGTAGTGGCCGACGTGCCAGGAATGTAGTAAAATATTACATCCGAGATGTTAGGTTGCCTTAGGTTAGGATATATAACGTTATAGACGTATATAAAGTTCCCATCGAGAAGTAGGGGCCGAAGTGACGGGAATGTTGTAAAATATTACATTCGATATGTTAGTTTGCCTTAGGCTAGGATATATAGCGTTATAGACGTATATAATGTTCCCACCGAGAACTAGGGGCCGAAGTGCCAGGAATGTAGTAAAATATTACATCCGAGAGGTTAGGTTGCCTTAGGTTAGGATATATAACGTTATAGACGTATATAATGTTCCCACCAAGAAGTAGGGGCCGGTGCGCCACGAACGTAGTAAAATATTACATCCGAGATGTTAGGTTGCCTTAGACTAGGATATATAACGTTATATACGTATATAATGTTCCCACCGAGAAATAGGGGCCGACACGCCAGGAATGTTGTAAAATACTACGATCGACATGTTAGGTTGCCTTCCGTCATGGTATATAGCGATATAGACGTATATAATGTTCCCACCGAGAAGTAGGGGCCGGCGCGCCAGGAATGTTGTAAAATATTACATCCGAGATGTTAGGATTACCTTAGGCTAGGATATATAACGTTATAGACGTATGTAATGTTCCCACCGAGAAGTAGGGGCCGACGAGCCAGGAATGTAGTAAAATATTACATCCGAGATGTTAGGTTGCCTTAGGTTAGGATATATAACGTTATAGACTTATATACTGTTCCCACCGAGAAGTAGGTGCCGACGCGCCAGGAATGTTGTAAAATATTACATCCGAGATGTTAGGATTACCTTAGGCTAGGATATATAACGTTATAGACGTATGTAATGTTCCCACCGAGAAGTAGGTGCCGGCGCGCCGGGAATGTAGTAAAATATAACATCCGGGATGTTAGGTTGCCATAGGCTAGGATATATAACGTTATAGACGTATATAATGTTCCCACCGAGAAGTAGGTGCCGACGCGCCAGGTATGTTGTAAAATATTACATCCGAGATGTTAGGATTACCTTAGGCTAGGATATATAACGTTATAGACGTATGTAATGTTCCCACCGAGAAGTAGGTGCCGACGCGCCAGGAATGTTGTAAAATATTACATCCGAGATGTTAGGATTGTCTTAGGCTAGGATATATAACGTTATAGACGTATATAATGTTCCCACCGAGAAGTAGGTGCCGAAGTGACGGGAATGTTGTAAAATATTACATCCGGTATGTTAGGTTGCCTTAGGCTAGGATATATAACTTTATAGACGTATATAATATTCCCACCGAGAAGTAGGTGCCGACGCGCCAGGAATGTTGTAAAATATTACGCTCGACAAATTAGGTTGCCTTAGGCTAGGATATATAGCGTTAAAGACGTATATAA
Source organism: Xylocopa violacea (assembly GCA_963969225.1). Taxonomy (NCBI): domain Eukaryota; kingdom Metazoa; phylum Arthropoda; class Insecta; order Hymenoptera; family Apidae; genus Xylocopa; species Xylocopa violacea. The sequence goes on from CAXAJV010000857.1 coordinate 4,616,872, forward strand.
TGTTCCCACCGAGAAATAGGGGCCGACACGCCAGGAATGTTGTAAAATATTACATCCGAGATGTTAGGTTCCCTTAGGTTAGGATATATAACGTTATAGACGTATATAATGTTCCCACCGATAAGTAGGGGCCAACGAGCCAGGAATTTGGCAAAATATTACATTCGACATGTTAAGTTGTCTTAGGTTAGGATATATAACATTATAGTCGTATATACAGTTCCCACCGAGAAGTAGTTGCCGACGCGCCAGGAATATTGTAAAATATTATATTCGACATGTTAGGTTGTCTCAGGCTAGCACATATAACGTTATAGACATATACAATGTTCCCACCGAGAAATAGGGGCCGACACGCCAGGAATGTTGTAAAACATTACATCCGAGGTGTTAGGTTCCCTTAGGTTAGGATATATAACGTTATAGACGTATATAATGTTCCCACCGAGAAGTAGGTGCCGACGCGCCAGGAATGTTGTAAAATATTACATCCGAGATGTTAGGTTCCCTTAGGTTAGGATATATAACGTTATAGACGTATTTAATGTTCCCACCGATAAGTAGGGGCCAACGAGCCAGGAATGTGGCAAAATATTACATTCGACATGTTAAGTTGTCTTAGGTTAGGATATATAACGTTATAGTCGTATATACAGTTCCCACCGAGAAGTAGTTGCCGACGCGCCAGGAATATTGTAAAATATTATATTCGACATGTTAGGTTGTCTCAGGCTAGGACATATAGCGTTATAGACATATACAATGTTCCCACCGAGAAATAGGGGCCGACACGCCAGGAATGTTGTAAAACATTACATCCGAGGTGTTAGGTTCCCTTAGGTTAGGATATATAACGTTATAGACGTATATAATGTTCCCACCGAGAAGTAGGTGCCGACGCGCCAGGAATGTTTAAAATATTACATCCGAGATGTTAGGATTACCTTAGGCTAGGATATATAACGTTATAGACGTATGTAATGTTCCCACCGAGAAGTAGGGGCCGGCGCGCCGGGAATGTAGTAAAATATTACATCCGAGATGTTAGGTTGCCTTAGGCTAGGATATATAGCGTTATAGACGTATATAATGTTCCCACCGAGAAATAGGGGCCGACACGCCAGGAATGTTGTAAAATATTACATCCGAGATGTTAGGTTCCCTTAGGTTAGGATATATAACGTTATAGACGTATATAATGTTCCCACCGATAAGTAGGGGCCAACGAGCCAGGAATTTGGCAAAATATTACATTCGACATGTTAAGTTGTCTTAGGTTAGGATATATAACATTATAGTCGTATATACAGTTCCCACCGAGAAGTAGTTGCCGACGCGCCAGGAATATTGTAAAATATTATATTCGACATGTTAGGTTGTCTCAGGCTAGGACATATAACGTTATGGACATATACAATGTTCCCACCGAGAAATAGGAGCCGACACGCCAGGAATGTTGTAAAACATTACATCCGAGGTGTTAGGTTCCCTTAGGTTAGGATATATAACGTTATAGACGTATATAATGTTCCCACCAAGAAGTAGGGGCCGGTGCGCCACGAACGTAGTAAAATATTACATCCGAGATGTTAGGTTGCCTTAGACTAGGATATATAACGTTATAGACGTATATAATGTTCGCACCAAGAAGTAGGGGCCGGTGCGCCACGAACGTAGTAAAATATTACATCCGAGTTGTTAGGTTGCCTTAGACTAGGATATATAACGTTATATACGTATATAATGTTCCCACCGAGAAATAGGGGCCGACACGCCAGGAATGTTGTAAAATATTACGCTCGACATGTTAGGTTGCCTTACGTCATGATATATAGCGATATAGACGTATATAATGTTCCCACCGAGATGTAGGGGCCGGCGCGCCAGGAATGTAGTAAAATATTACATCCGAGATGTTAGGTTGCCTTAGGCAAGGATATATAGCATTATAGACGTATATAATGTTCCAACCGAGAAGTAGGGGCCGGCGCGCCAGGAATGTAGTAAAATATAACATCCGAGATGTTAGGTTGTCTTAGGCTAGAATAAGTAACGTTATAGACGTATATAGTGTTCCCACCGAGAAGTAGGGGCCGACGAGACAGGAATGTAGTAAAATGATACATCCGAGATGTTAGGTTGCCTTAGGTTAGGATATATAACGTTATATACGTATATAATGTTCCCACCAAGAAATAGGGGCCGACACGCCAGGAATGTTGTAAAATACTACGCTCGACATGTTAGGTTGCCTTACGTCATGGGGTATAGCGATATAGACGTATATAATGTTCCACCGAGAAGTAGGGGCCGGCGCGCCAGGAATGTAGTAAAATATTACATCCGAGATGTTAGGTTGCCTTACGCAAGGATATGTAGCATTATAGACGTATATAATGTTCCGACCGAGAAGTAGGGGCCGGCGCGCCTAGAATGTAGTAAAATATAACATCCGAGATGTTAGGTTGCCTTAGGCTTGAATAAGTAACGTTATAGACGTATATAATCTTCCACCCGAGAAGTAGGGGTCAACGCGCCAGGAATGCTGTCAAATATTACATTCGACATGTTAGGATTGCCTTAGGCTAGGATATATAACGTTATAGACGTATATGATATTCCCACCGAGAACTACGCGCCTACACGCCAGGAATGTTATCAAATATTACTTCCAAGATGTTAGGTTCCCTTAGGTTAGGATATATAACGTTATAGACATATATAATGTTCCCACCGAGAAGTAGGGGCCGATGAGCCAGGAATGCTGTAAAATATTACGCTCGACATGTTAGGTTGCCTTAGGCTAGGATGTGTAAAGTTATAGACGTATATAATGTTCCCACCGAGAAATAGGTGCCGGCGCGCCAGGAATGTTGTAAAATATTACATCCGAGATATGAGGATTGCCTTAAGTTAGGATATATGGCGTTATAGACGTATACAATGTTCCCACCGAGAAGTAGGTGCCGACGCGCCAGGAATGTTGTAAAATATTACATCCGAGATGTTAGGATTGCCTTAGGCTAGGATATATAACGTTATAGACGTATATAATGTTCCCACCGAGAAGTAGGGGCCGGCGCCCCGGGAATGTAGTAAAATATAACATCCGAGATGTTAGGTTGCCATAGGCTAGGATATATAACGTTATAGACGTATATAATGTTCCCACCGAGAAGTAGGTGCCGAAGTGACGGGAATGTTGTAAAATATTACATTCGACATGTTAGTTTGCCTTAGGCTAGGATATATAGCGTTCTAGACTTGTATAATGTTCCCACCGAGAAGTAGTGGCCGACGTGCCAGGAATGTAGTAAAATATTACATCCGAGATGTTAGGTTGTCTTAGGTTAGGATATATAACGTTATAGACGTATATAATGTTCCACCCGAGAAGTAGGGGCCGACGCGCCAGGAATGCTGTAAAATATTACATTCGATATGTTAGGATTGCCTTGGGCTAGGATATATAACGTTATAGACGTATATAATGATCCCACCGAGAAGTAGGGGCCGACGAACCAGGAATGTTGTAAAATATTACGCTCGACATGTTAGGTTGCCTTAGGCTAGGATATGTAAAGTTATAGATGTATATAATGTTCCCACCGAGAAATAGGTGCCGGCGCGCCAGGGATGTTGCAAAATATTACATCCGAGATATGAGGATTGCCTTAAGTTAGGATATATGGCGTTATAGACGTATATAATGTTCCTACCGAGAAGTAGGGGCCAGCGCGCCAGGAATGTGGTAAAATATTACATCCGGTATGTTAGGTTGCCTTAGGCTAGGATATATAACTTTATAGACGTATATAATATTCCCACCGAGAAGTAGTTGCCGACGCGCCAGGAATATTGTAAAATATTATATTCGACATGTTAGGTTGTCTCAGGCTAGGACATATAACGTTATAGACATATACAATGTTCCCACCGAGAAATAGGGGCCGACACGCCAGGAATGTTGTAAAACATTACATCCGAGGTGTTAGGTTCCCTTAGGTTAGGATATATAACGTTATAGACGTATATAATGTTCCCACCGAGAAGTAGGTGCCGACGCGCCAGGAATGTTGTAAAATATTACATCCGAGATGTTAGGATTGCCTTAGGCTAGGATATATAAAGTTATAGACGTATATAATGTTCCCACCAAGAAGTAGGGGCCGGTGCGCCACGAACGTAGTAAAATATTACATCCGAGTTGTTAGGTTGCCTTAGACTAGGATATATAACGTTATATACGTATATAATATTCCCACCGAGCAATAGGGGCCGACACGCCAGGAACGTTGTAAAATATTACGCTCGACATGTTAGGTTGCCTTACGTCATGATATATAGCGATATAGACGTATATAATGTTCCCACCGAGATGTAGGGGCCGGCGCGCCAGGAATGTAGTAAAATATTACATCCGAGATGTTAGGTTGCCTTAGGCAAGGATATATAGCATTATAGACGTAAATAATGTTCCAACCGAGAAGTAGGGGCCGGCGCGCCAGGAATGTAGTAAAATATAACATCCGAGATGTTAGGTTGCCTTAGGCTAGAATAAGTAACGTTATAGACGTATATAGTGTTCCCACCGAGAAGTAGGGACCGACGAGACAGGAATGTAGTAAAATGATACATCCGAGATGTTAGGTTGCCTTAGGTTAGGATATATAACGTTATATACGTATATAATGTTCCCACCAAGAAATAGGGGCCGACACGCCAGGAATGTTGTAAAATACTACGCTCGACATGCTAGGTTGCCTTACGTCATGGGGTATAGCGATATAGACGTATATAATGTTCCCACCGAGAAGTAGGGGCCGGCGCGCCAGGAATGTAGTAAAATATTACATCCGAGATGTTAGGTTGCCTTACGCAAGGATATATAACGTTATAGACGTATGTAATGTTCCCACCGAGAAGTAGGGGCCGGCGCGCCGGGAATGTAGTAAAATATAACATCCGAGATGTTAGGTTGCCTTAGGCTAGAATAAGTAACGTTATAGACGTATATAGTGTTCCCACCGAGAAGTAGGGGCCGACGAGCCAGGAATGTAGTAAAATATTACATCCGAGATGTTAGGTTGCCTTAGGTTAGGATATATAACGTTATAGACTTATATACTGTTCCCACCTAGAGGTAGGTGCCGACGCGCCAGGAATGTTGTAAAATATTACATCCGAGATGTTAGGATTACCTTAGGCTAGGATATATAACGTTATAGACGTATGTAATGTTCCCACCGAGAAGTAGGGGCCGGCGCGCCGGGAATGTAGTAAAATATAACATCCGAGATGTTAGGTTGCCATAGGCTAGGATATATAACGTTATAGACGTACATAATGTTCCCACCAAGAAGTAGGGGCCGGTGCGCCACGAACGTAGTAAAATATTACATCCGAGATGTTAGGTTGCCTTAGACTATGATATATAACGTTATATACGTATATAATGTTCCCACCGAGAAATAGGGGACGACACGCCAGGAATGTTGTAAAATATTACGCTCGACATGTTAGGTTGCCTTACGTCATGATATATAGCGATATAGACGTATATAATGTTCCCACCGAGAAGTAGGGGCCGGCGCGCCAGAAATGTAGTAAAATATAACATCCGAGATGTTAGGTTGCCTTAGGCTAGGATATATAACGTTATAGACGTATATAATGTTCCCACCAAGAAGTAGGTGCCGAAGTGACGGGAATGTTGTAAAATATTACATCCGAGATGTTAGGTTGCCTTAGGTTAGGATATATAACGTTATAGACTTATATACTGTTCCCACCTAGAGGTAGGTGCCGACGCGCCAGGAATGTTGTAAAATATTACATCCGAGATGTTAGGATTACCTTAGGCTAGGATATATAACGTTATAGACGTATGTAATGTTCCCACCGAGAAGTAGGGGCCGGCGCGCCGGGAATGTAGTAAAATATAACATCCGAGATGTTAGGTTGCCATAGGCTAGGATATATAACGTTATAGACGTATATAATGTTCCCACCAAGAAGTAGGGGCCGGTGCGCCACGAACGTAGTAAAATATTACATCCGAGATGTTAGGTTGCCTTAGACTATGATATATAACGTTATATACGTATATAATGTTCCCACCGAGAAATAGGGGACGACACGCCAGGAATGTTGTAAAATATTACGCTCGACATGTTAGGTTGCCTTACGTCATGATATATAGCGATATAGACGTATATAATGTTCCCACCGAGAAGTAGGGGTCGGCGCGCCAGAAATGTAGTAAAATATAACATCCGAGATGTTAGGTTGCCTTAGGCTAGGATATATAACGTTATAGACGTATATAATGTTCCCACCAAGAAGTAGGTGCCGAAGTGACGGGAATGTTGTAAAATATTACATTCGACATGTTAGTTTGCCTTAGGCTAGGATATATAGCGTTATAGACGTATATAATGTTCCCACCGAGAACTAGGGGCCGACGTGCCAGGAATGTAGTAAAATATTACATCCGAGAGGTTAGGTTGCCTTAGGTTAGGATATATAACGTTATAGACGTATATAATGTTCCCACCAAGAAGTAGGGGCCGGTGCGCCACGAACGTAGTAAAATATTACATCCGAGATGTTAGGTTGCCTTAGACTAGGATATATAACGTTATATACGTATATAATGTTCCCACCGAGAAATAGGGGCCGACACGCCAGGAATGTTGTAAAATACTACGCTCGACATGTTAGGTTGCCTTCCGTCATGGTATATAGCGATATAGACGTATATAATGTTCCCACCGAGAAGTAGGGGCCGGCGCGCCAGGAATGTTGTAAAATATTACATCCGAGATGTTAGGATTACCTTAGGCTAGGATATATAACGTTATAGACGTATGTAATGTTCCCACCGAGAAGTAGGTGCCGGCGCGCCGGGAATGTAGTAAAATATAACATCCGGGATGTTAGGTTGCCATAGGCTAGGATATATAACGTTATAGACGTATATAAGGTTCCCACCGAGAAGTAGGTGCCGACGCGCCAGGTATGTTGTAAAATATTACATCCGAGATGTTAGGATTACCTTAGGCTAGGATATATAACGTTATAGACGTATGTAATGTTCCCACCGAGAAGTAGGTGCCGACGCGCCAGGAATGTTGTAAAATATTACGCTCGACAAATTAGGTTGCCTTAGGCTAGGATATATAGCGTTAAAGACGTATATAATGTTCCCACCGAGAAATAGGGGCCGACACGCCAGGAATGTTGTAAAATATTACATCCGAGATGTTAGGTTCCCTTAGGTTAGGATATATAACGTTATAGACGTATATAATGTTCCCACCGATAAGTAGGGGCCAACGAGCCAGGAATGTGACAAAATATTACATTCGACATGTTAAGTTGTCTTAGGTTAGGATATATAACGTTATAGTCGTATATACAGTTCCCACCGAGAAGTAGTTGCCGACGCGCCAGGAATATTGTAAAATATTATATTCGACATGTTAGGTTGTCTCAGGCTAGCACATATAACGTTATAGACATATACAATGTTCCCACCGAGAAATAGGGGCCGACACGCCAGGAATGTTGTAAAACATTACATCCGAGGTGTTAGGTTCCCTTAGGTTAGGATATATAACGTTATAGACGTATATAATGTTTCCACCGAGAAGTAGGTGCCGACGCGCCAGGAATGTTGTAAAATATTACATCCGAGATGTTAGGTTCCCTTAGGTTAGGATATATAACGTTATAGACGTATATAATGTTCCCACCGATAAGTAGGGGCCAACGAGCCAGGAATGTGGCAAAATATTACATTCGACATGTTAAGTTGTCTTAGGTTAGGATATATAACGTTATAGTCGTATATACAGTTCCCACCGAGAAGTAGTTGCCGACGCGCCAGGAATATTGTAAAATATTATATTCGACATGTTAGGTTGTCTCAGGCTAGGTCATATAGCGTTATAGACATATACAATGTTCCCACCGAGAAATAGGGGCCGACACGCCAGGAATGTTGTAAAACATTACATCCGAGGTGTTAGGTTCCCTTAGGTTAGGATATATAACGTTATAGACGTATATAATGTTCCCACCGAGAAGTAGGTGCCGACGCGCCAGGAATGTTTAAAATATTACATCCGAGATGTTAGGATTACCTTAGGCTAGGATATATAACGTTATAGACGTATGTAATGTTCCCACCGAGAAGTAGGGGCCGGCGCGCCGGGAATGTAGTAAAATATTACATCCGAGATGTTAGGTTGCCTTAGGCTAGAATAAGTAACGTTATAGACGTATATAGTGTTCCCACCGAGAAGTAGGGGCCGACGAGCCAGGAATGTAGTAAAATATTACATCCGAGATGTTAGGTTGCCTTAGGTTAGGATATATAACGTTATAGACTTATATACTGTTCCCACCTAGAGGTAGGTGCCGAGGCGCCAGGAATGTTGTAAAATATTACATCCGAGATGTTAGGATTACCTTAGGCTAGGATATATAACGTTATAGACGTATGTAATGTTCCCACCGAGAAGTAGGGGCCAACGAGCCAGGAATGTGGCAAAATATTACATTCGACATGTTAAGTTGTCTTAGGTTAGGATATATAACGTTATAGTCGTATATACAGTTCCCACCGAGAAGTAGTTGCCGACGCGCCAGGAATATTGTAAAATATTATATTCGACATGTTAGGTTGTCTCAGGCTAGGACATATAGCGTTATAGACATATACAATGTTCCCACCGAGAAATAGGGGCCGACACGCCAGGAATGTTGTAAAACATTACATCCGAGGTGTTAGGTTCCCTTAGGTTAGGATATATAACGTTATAGACGTATATAATGTTCCCACCGAGAAGTAGGTGCCGACGCGCCAGGAATGTTGTAAAATATTACATCCGAGATGTTAGGATTGCCTTAGGCTAGGATATATAACGTTATAGACGTATATAATGTTCCCACCAAGAAGTAGGGCCGGGTGCGCCACGAACGTAGTAGAATATTACATCCGAGATGTTAGGTTGCCTTAGACTAGGATATATAACGTTATATACGTATATAATGTTCCCACCGAGAACTAGGGGCCGACGTGCCAGGAATGTAGTAAAATATTACATCCGAGTTGTTAGGATTACCTTAGGCTAGGATATATAACGTTATAGACGTATGTAATGTTCCCACCGAGAAGTAGGGGCCGGCGCGCCGGGAATGTAGTAAAATATAACATCCGAGATGTTAGGTTGCCTTAGGCTAGAATAAGTAACGTTATAGACGTATATAGTGTTCCCACCGAGAAGTAGGGGCCGACGAGCCAGGAATGTAGTAAAATATTACATCCGAGATGTTAGGTTGCCTTAGGTTAGGATATATAACGTTATAGACTTATATACTGTTCCCACCTAGAGGTAGGTGCCGACGCGCCAGGAATGTTGTAAAATATTACATCCGAGATGTTAGGATTACCTTAGGCTAGGATATATAACGTTATAGACGTATGTAATGTTCCCACCGAGAAGTAGGGGCCGGCGCGCCGGGAATGTAGTAAAATATAACATCCGAGATGTTAGGTTGCCATAGGCTAGGATATATAACGTTATAGACGTATATAATGTTCCCACCAAGAAGTAGGGGCCGGTGCGCCACGAACGTAGTAAAATATTACATCCGAGATGTTAGGTTGCCTTAGACTATGATATATAACGTTATATACGTATATAATGTTTCCACCGAGAAATAGGGGACGACACGCCAGGAATGTTGTAAAATATTACGCTCGACATGTTAGGTTGCCTTACGTCATGATATATAGCGATATAGACGTATATAATGTTCCCACCGAGAAGTAGGGGCCGGCGCGCCAGAAATGTAGTAAAATATAACATCCGTGATGTTAGGTTGCCTTAGGCTAGGATATATAACGTTATAGACGTATATAATGTTCCCACCAAGAAGTAGGTGCCGAAGTGACGGGAATGTTGTAAAATATTACATTCGACATGTTAGTTTGCCTTAGGCTAGGATATATAGCGTTCTAGACTTGTATAATGTTCCCACCGAGAAGTAGTGGCCGACGTGCCAGGAATGTAGTAAAATATTACATCCGAGATGTTAGGTTGCCTTAGGTTAGGATATATAACGTTATAGACTTATATACTGTTCCCACCGAGAAGTAGGTGCCGACGCGCCAGGAATGTTGTAAAATATTACATCCGAGATGTTAGGATTACCTTAGGCTAGGATATATAACGTTATAGACGTATGTAATGTTCCCACCGAGAAGTAGGTGCCGGCGCGCCGGGAATGTAGTAAAATATAACATCCGGGATGTTAGGTTGCCATAGGCTAGGATATATAACGTTATAGACGTATATAATGTTCCCACCGAGAAGTAGGTGCCGACGCGCCAGGTATGTTGTAAAATATTACATCCGAGATGTTAGGATTACCTTAGGCTAGGATATATAACGTTATAGACGTATGTAATGTTCCCACCGAGAAGTAGGTGCCGACGCGCCAGGAATGTTGTAAAATATTACATCCGAGATGTTAGGATTGTCTTAGGCTAGGATATATAACGTTATAGACGTATATAATGTTCCCACCGAGAAGTAGGTGCCGAAGTGACGGGAATGTTGTAAAATATTACATCCGGTATGTTAGGTTGCCTTAGGCTAGGATATATAACTTTATAGACGTATATAATATTCCCACCGAGAAGTAGGTGCCGACGCGCCAGGAATGTTGTAAAATATTACGCTCGACAAATTAGGTTGCCTTAGGCTAGGATATATAGCGTTAAAGACGTATATAATGTTCCCACCGAGAAATAGGGGCCGACACGCCAGGAATGTTGTAAAATATTACATCCGAGATGTTAGCTTCCCTTAGGTTAGGATATATAACGTTATAGACGTATATAATGTTCCCACCGATAAGTAGGGGCCAACGAGCCAGGAATGTGGCAAAATATTACATTCGACATGTTAAGTTGTCTTAGGTTAGGATATATAACGTTATAGTCGTATATACAGTTCCCACCGAGAAGTAGTTGCCGACGCGCCAGGAATATTGTAAAATATTATATTCGACATGTTAGGTTGTCTCAGGCTAGCACATATAACGTTATAGACATATACAATGTTCCCACCGAGAAATAGGGGCCGACACGCCAGGAATGTTGTAAAACATTACATCCGAGGTGTTAGGTTCCCTTAGGTTAGGATATATAACGTTATAGACGTATATAATGTTCCCACCGAGAAGTAGGTGCCGACGCGCCAGGAATGTTGTAAAATATTACATCCGAGATGTTAGGTTCCCTTAGGTTAGGATATATAACGTTATAGACGTATATAATGTTCCCACCGATAAGTAGGGGCCAACGAGCCAGGAATGTGGCAAAATATTACATTCGACATGTTAAGTTGTCTTAGGTTAGGATATATAACGTTATAGTCGTATATACAGTTCCCACCGAGAAGTAGTTGCCGACGCGCCATGAATATTGTAAAATATTATATTCGACATGTTAGGTTGTCTCAGGCTAGGACATATAGCGTTATAGACATATACAATGTTCCCACCGAGAAATAGGGGCCGACACGCCAGGAATGTTGTAAAACATTACATCCGAGGTGTTAGGTTCCCTTAGGTTAGGATATATAACGTTATAGACGTATATAATGTTCCCACCGAGAAGTAGGTGCCGACGCGCCAGGAATGTTGTAAAATATTACATCCGAGATGTTAGGATTGCCTTAGGCTAGGATATATAACGTTATAGACGTATATAATGTTCCCACCAAGAAGTAGGGGCCGGTGCGCCACGAACGTAGTAACATATTACATCCGAGATGTTAGGATTGCCTTAGGCTAGGATATATAACGTTATAGACGTATATAATGTTCCCACCAAGAAGTAGGGGCCGGTGCGCCACGAACGTAGTAAAATATTACATCCGAGTTGTTAGGTTGCCTTAGACTAGGATATATAACGTTATATACGTATATAATGTTCCCACCGAGCAATAGGGGCCGACACGCCAGGAATGTTGTAAAATATTACGCTCGACATGTTAGGTTGCCTTACGTCATGATATATAGCGATATAGACGTATATAATGTTCCCACCGAGATGTAGGGGCCGGCGCGCCAGGAATGTAGTAAAATATTACATCCGAGATGTTAGGTTGCCTTAGGCAAGGATATATAGCATTATAGACGTAAATAATGTTCCAACCGAGAAGTAGGGGCCGGCGCGCCAGGAATGTAGTAAAATATAACATCCGAGATGTTAGGTTGCCTTAGGCTAGAATAAGTAACGTTATAGACGTATATAGTGTTCCCACCGAGAAGTAGGGACCGACGAGACAGGAATGTAGTAAAATGATACATCCGAGATGTTAGGTTGCCTTAGGTTAGGATATATAACGTTATATACGTATATAATGTTCCCACCAAGAAATAGGGGCCGACACGCCAGGAATGTTGTAAAATACTACGCTCGACATGCTAGGTTGCCTTACGTCATGGGGTATAGCGATATAGACGTATATAATGTTCCCACCGAGAAGTAGGGGCCGGCGCGCCAGGAATGTAGTAAAATATTACATCCGGGATGTTAGGTTGCCTTACGCAAGGATATATAACGTTATAGACGTATGTAATGTTCCCACCGAGAAGTAGGGGCCGGCGCGCCGGGAATGTAGTAAAATATAACATCCGAGATGTTAGGTTGCCTTAGGCTAGAATAAGTAACGTTATAGACGTATATAGTGTTCCCACCGAGAAGTAGGGGCCGACGAGCCAGGAATGTAGTAAAATATTACATCCGAGATGTTAGGTTGCCTTAGGTTAGGATATATAACGTTATAGACTTATATACTGTTCCCACCTAGAGGTAGGTGCCGACGCGCCAGGAATGTTGTAAAATATTACATCCGAGATGTTAGGATTACCTTAGGCTAGGATATATAACGTTATAGACGTATGTAATGTTCCCACCGAGAAGTAGGGGTCGGCGCGCCAGAAATGTAGTAAAATATAACATCCGAGATGTTAGGTTGCCTTAGGCTAGGATATATAACGTTATAGACGTATATAATGTTCCCACCAAGAAGTAGGTGCCGAAGTGACGGGAATGTTGTAAAATATTACATTCGACATGTTAGTTTGCCTTAGGCTAGGATATATAGCGTTCTAGAATTGTATAATGTTCCCACCGAGAAGTAGTGGCCGACGTGCCAGGAATGTAGTAAAATATTACATCCGAGATGTTAGGTTGCCTTAGGCAAGGATATATAGCATTATAGACGTAAATAATGTTCCAACCGAGAAGTAGGGGCCGGCGCGCCAGGAATGTTGCAAAATACTACATTCGAGATGTTAATTTGCCTTAGGTTAGGATATATAACGTTATGGACTTATATAATGTCCGCACCGCGACGCACGGGACGACACGAACGGGATTCTGTAAAACATTACCGCCGAGGGGCTAGATGGGTTAGGTTAGGTTATATTACGTTATCGACGTATATAAAGTTCCCACCAATAAGTAGGGGCCGACCCGTCAGTAATTTTGAAATTACTACATCCGAGATGTTAGATAGCCTTAGGTTAGGATATATAACGTTATAGACGCATACAATGTACCCACCGAGACGTACGCGACGACACAAACTGGATTCTGTAAAACATTACCAGCGAGGGGCTAAATGGGTTAGGTTAGGTTATAATACGATATAGACGTATATAGTGTGCCCACCGAGAAGTAGGGGCCGACCCGCCTGGAATGTTGTAAAATACTACATTCGAGATGTTAAGTGGCCTTAAGTTAGGCTATATAACGTTATAGACTTATATAATGTCCGCACCGTGACGTACGGGGCGACACGAACGGGATTCAGTGGAACATTACCAGCGAGGGTCTAGATGGGTTAGGCTAGGTTATATTGCGATATAGACTTATAGAATGTCCCTACCGAGAAGTGGGGCCGACCCGCCAGGAATGTTGTAAAATGCTACATCCGAGATGTTAGGTTGCCTTAGGTTAGGATATATAACGTTATAGACGTATATAATGTCCCCACCGAGAAGTATGAGCCAACACGACCGGGATTCTGTAAAACATTATCACCGAGGGGCAAACTGTGTTAGGTTAGATTATATTACGATATGGACGTATATAATGTGCCCACCGAGAAGTAGGGGCCGACACGCCTGGAATGTTGTAAAATACTACATCCGAGATGTTGGGTTGCCATAGGTTAGGATATATAACGTTATAGACGTATATAATGTCCGCACCGTGACGTACGGTGCGACACGAACGGGATTCAGTGGAACATTACCAGCGAGGGTCTAGATGGGTTAGGTTAGGTTATATTACGATATAGACTTATGTACTGTTCCCACCGTGAAGTAGGTTCCGCACCGCCAGGAATGTTGTAAAATACTACATCCGAGATGCTAGGTTGCCTTAGGTTAGGATATATATCGTTATAGACGCATACAATGTCCCCACCGGGAAGTATGAGCCAACACGACCGGGATTCTGTAAAACATTATCACCGAAGTGCAAAATGGGTTTAGGTTAGGTTATACTACGATATATACGTATATAATTTTCCCACCGAGAAGTAGGGGCCGACCCGCCTGGAATGTTGTAAAATACTACATTTGAGATGTTAGGTTGCCTTAGGTTAGGATATATAACGTTATGGACGTATATAATGTTCGCACCGAGACGTACGGAACGACACGAACGGGATTCTGTAAAACATTACCACCGAGGGGCTGGATGGGTTAGGTTAGGTTAGATTACGTTATGGACGTATATAATGTTCCCACCGAGAAGTAGGGGCCGACCCGCCAGGTATTTTCGAAAATACTATATCCGAGATGTTAGGTTGCCTTAGGTTAGGATATATATCGTTATAGACGCATACAATGTCCCCACCGAGAAGTATGAGCCAACACGACCGGGATTCTGTAAAACATTATCACGGAAGTGCAAAATGGGTTTGGGTTAGGTTATATTACGATATAGACGTATATAATGTTCCCACCGAGAAGTAGGGGCCGACACGCCTGGAATGTTGCAAAATACTACATTCGAGATGTTAATTTGCCTTAGGTTAGGATATATAACGTTATGGACTTATATAATGTCCGCACCGCGACGAACGGGACGACACGAACGGGATTCTGTAAAACATTACCGCCGAGGGGCTAGATGGGTTAGGTTAGGTTATATTACGTTATCGACGTATATAAAGTTCCCACCAAGAAGTAGGGGCCGACCCGTCAGTAATTTTGAAATTACTACATCCGAGATGTTAGATAGCCTTAGGTTAGGATATATAACGTTATAGACGCATACAATGTACCCACCGAGACGTACGCGACGACACGAACTGGATTCTGTAAAACATTACCAGCGAGGGGCTAAATGGGTTAGGTTAGGTTATATTGCGATATAGACGTATATAATGTGCCCACCGAGAAGTAGGGGCCGACCCGTCTGGAGTGTTGTAGAATACTACATTCGAGATGTTAAGTTGCCTTAGGTTAGGATATATAACGTTATAGACTTATATAATGTCCGCACCGAGACATACGGGACGACACGAACGGGATTCTGTAAAACATTATCGCCGAGGGGCAAAATGGGTTAGGTTAGGTTATAATACGATATAGACGTATATAGTGTGCCCACCGAGAAGTAGGGGCCGACCCGCCTGGAATGTTGTAAAATACTACATTCGAGATGTTAAGTTGCCTTAAGTTAGGCTATATAACGTTATAGACTTATATAATGTCCGCACCGTGACGTACGGGGCGACACGAACGGGATTCAGTGGAACATTACCAGCGAGGGTCTAGATGGGTTAGGCTAGGTTATATTGCGATATAGACTTATAGAATGTCCCTACCGAGAAGTGGGGCCGACCCGCCAGGAATGTTGTAAAATGCTACATCCGAGATGTTAGGTTGCCTTAGGTTAGGATATATAACGTTATAGACGTATATAATGTCCCCACCGAGAAGTATGAGCCAACACGACCGGGATTCTGTAAAACATTATCACCGAGGGGCAAACTGTGTTAGGTTAGATTATATTACGATATGGACGTATATAATGTGCCCACCGAGAAGTAGGGGCCGACACGCCTGGAATGTTGTAAAATACTACATCCGAGATGTTAGGTTGCCTTAGGTTAGGATATATAACGTTATAGACTTATATAATGTCCGCACCGAGACATACGGGACGACACGAACGGGATTCTGTAAAACATTATCGCCGAGGGGCAAAATGGGTTAGGTTAGGTTATAATACGATATAGACGTATATAGTGTGCCCACCGAGAAGTAGGGGTCGACCCGCCTGGAATGTTGTAAAATATTACATCCGAGATGTCAGGTTGCCTTAGGTTAGGATATACAACGTTATGGACGTATATAATGTCCCTATCGGGAAGTAGGAGCCGTCACGCTAGGAATATTGTAAAATGTACGGTAGAGAGGTTAGGTTGCCTTAGGTTATGATATATAACGTTATAGACGTATATAATGTTCCCACCGAGAAGTACGGACCGACATGCCAGGAATGTTGCAAAATATTACATCCCAGATGTTAGGTTGAATTAGGTTAGGATATAAAACGTTATAGATGTATATAATGTCCCCATCGAGAAGCAGGCGACGACACGTCAGGAAGGTTGCAAAATATTAGATCCCAGATGTTAGGTTGCGTTAGGTTAGGATATACAACGTTGTAGACGTATATAATGTCCCCATCGAGAAGCAGGCGACGACACGCCAGGAGTGTTGCAAAATATTGCATCCGAGATGTTATGTTGCCTTACGTTAGGATATATAACGTTACAGACGTATATAATGTTCCCACCGAAAAGTAGGAGCCGACGCGCCAGGAATGTTATAAAATATTACATCCGAGATGTTATGTTGCCTTCGGTTAGGATATATATCGTTATAGACGTATATGATGTTCCCACCGAGCCGTATGGACCGACATGCCAGGAATGTTTTAAAATATTACATCCCAGATGTTAGGTTGCGTTAGGTTAGGATATACAACGTTATAGACGTATATAATGTCCCCATCGAGAAGTAGGCGACGACACGCCAGGAATGTTGTAAAATATTACATTTGACATGTTAGGTCGCCTTAGGCTAGGATATATAACGTTATAGACGTATATAATGTTCCCAACGAGAAGTACGGGCCGACATGCCAGGAATGTTGTCAACTATTACATCCGAGATGTTAGGTTGCCTTAGGTTAGAATATACAACGTTATAGACGTATATAATGTTCCCACCGAAAAGTAGGAGCCGACGCGCCAAGAATGTTGTAAAATATTACATCCCAGTTGTTAGGTTGCGTTAGGTTAGGATATACAACGTTATAGACGTATATAGTGTCCCCATCGGGAAGCAGGCGACGACACGCCAGGAATGTTGTAAAATATTACATCCGAGATGTTAGGTTGCCTTAGGCTAGGATATATACCGGTATAGACGTATGTAATATTACCACCGAGAACTACGGGCCGACACGCCAGGAATGATGTAAAATATTACATACGACATGTTAGGTCGCATTAGGCCAGGATATATAACGTTATAGTCGTATATAATGTTCCCACCGAGAAATAGGGGCCGACTCGTCAGGAATGTTGTAATATATTACATCCGAGATGTTATGTTGCCTTACGACAGGATATATAACGTTATAGACGTATATAATGTCCCCATCGAGAAGCAGCAGACGACACGCCAGGAATGTTGTAAAATATTACATTCGACATGTTAGGTCTCCCTAGGCTAGGATATATAACGTTATAGACGTATATAATGTTTCCACCGAGAAGTACGGGCCGACGCGTCAGGAATGTTGTAAAATATTACACCCGAAATGTTAGGTTCCCTTAGGTTAGGATATACAACGTTATAGACGTATAGAATGTTCCCACCGAGAAGTACGGACCGACATGCCAGGAATGTTGTTAAATATTACATCCGAGATGTTAGGTTCCCTTAGGTTAGGATATATATCGTTATAGACGTATCTAATGTTCCCACCGGGACGTAGAGACCGACATGCCAGGAATGTTTTAAAATATTACATCCGAGGTTTTAGGATTCCTTAGGTTAGGATATACAACGTTATAGACATATAGAATGTTCCCACCGACAAGTAGGGACCAACATTCCAGGAATGTTGTAAAATATTACATCCGAGATGTTAGGTTCCCTTAAGTTAGGATATATAACGTTATAGATGTATATAATGTCCCCATCGAGAAGCAGGCGACGACACGCCGGGAATGTTGTAAAATATTACTTTCGAAATGTTAGGTTGCCTTAGGCTAGGATATATATCGTTATAGACGTATACAATGTTCCCAACGAGAAGTAGGCACCGACGCGTCAGGAATGTTGTAAAATATTACATCCGAGATGTTAGGTTCCCTTAGGTTAGGATATATAACGTTATAGATGTATATAATGTCCCCATCGAGAAGCAGGCGACGACACGCCGGGAATGTTGTAAAATATTACTTTCGAAATGTTAGGTTGCCTTAGGCTAGGATATATATCGTTATAGACGTATACAATGTTCCCACCGAGAAGTAGGGACCGACGCGTCAGGAATGTTGTAAAATATTACATCCGAGATGTTAGGTTGCCTTAGGCTGGTATATATATCGTTATAGACGTATACAATGTTCCCACCGAGAAGTAGGGACCGACGTGCCAGGAATGTTGTTAAATATTACATCCGAGATGTTAGGTTCCCTTAGGTTAGGATATATATCGTTATAGACGTATCTAATGTTCCCACCGGGACGTAGAGACCGACATACCAGGAATGTTTTAAAATATTACATCCGAGGTTTTAGGATCCCTTAGGTTAGGATATACAACGTTATAGACATATAGAATGTTCCCACCGACAAGTAGGGACCGACATTCCAGGAATGTTGTAAAATATTACACCCGAAATGTTAGGTTCCCTTAGGTTAGGATATACAACGTTATAGACGTATATAGTGTCCTAATCGAGAAGCAGGCGACGACACGCCAGGAATGTTGTAAAATATTACATCCCAGATGTTAGGTTGCGTTAGGTTAGGATATACAACATTATAGACGTATATAATGTCCCCATCGAGAAGCAGCAGACGACACGCCAGGAATGTTGTAAAATATTACATTCGACATGTTAGGTCTCCCTAGGCTAGGATATATAACGTTATAGACGTATATAATGTTTCCACCGAGAAGTACGGGCCGACGCGTCAGGAATGTTGTAAAATATTACACCCGAAATGTTAGGTTCCCTTAGGTTAGGATATACAACGTTATAGACGTATAGAATGTTCCCACCGAGAAGTAGGGACCGACATGCTAGGAATGCTGTAAAATATTACATCCGAGATGTTAGGTTCCCTTAGGTTAGGATATATATCGTTATAGACGTATATAATGTCCCCATCGAGACGTAGGGACCGACATGCCACGAATGTTGTAAAAGATTACATCACCAGATGTTAGGTTGCGTTAGGTTAGGATATACAACGTTATAGTCGTATATAATATCCCCATCGAGAAGCAGGCGACGACACGGTAGGAATGTTGTAAAATATTACATCCGAGATGTTAGGTTGCCTTCGGTTAGGATATATAACGTTATAGACGTATTTAATGTTGCCACCGAGAAATAGGGTCCATCGCGTCAGGAATGATGTAAAATATTACACCCGAGATGTTAGGTTCCCTTAGGTTAGGATATACAACGTTATAGACGTATATAATGTTCCCACCGAGACGTAGGGACCGACATGCCAGGAATGTTGTAAAATATTACATCCCAGATGTTAGGTTGCGTTAGGATAGAATATACACCGTTATAGACGTATATAATGTACCCTTCGAGAAGCAGGCGACGACACGCCAGGAATGTTGAATAATATTACATTCGACATGTTAGGCTGCCTTAGGCTAGGATATATAACTTTATAGACGTATGTAATGTTACCACCGAGAACTACGGGCCGACACGCCAGGAATGATGTAAAATATTACATTCGACATGTTAGGTCGCCTTAGGCTAGGATATATAACGTTATAGACGTATATAATTTTCCCACCGAAAAGTAGGAGCCGACGCGCCAGGAATGACGTAAAATATTACATTCGACAAGTTTGGTCGCCTTAGGCTATGACATATAACGTTATAGACGTATATAATATTCCCACCGAGAAATAGGGGCCGACGCTCCAGGAATGTTCTAAAATATTACATCCGAGATGTTAGGTTGCCTTAGGCTGGTATATATATCGTTATAGACGTATACAATGTTCCCACCGAGAAGTAGGGACCGACATGCCAGGAATGTTGTTAAATATTACATCCGAGATGTTAGGTTCCCTTAGGTTAGGATATATATCATTATAGACGTATATAATATTCCCACCGAGAAATAGGGGCCGACGCGTCAGGAATGTTGTAAAATATTACACCCGAAATGTTAGGTTCCCTTAGGTTAGGATATACAACGTTATGGACGTATCTAATGTTCCCACCGGGACGTAGAGACCGACATGCCAGGAATGTTTTAAAATATTACATCCGAGGTTTTAGGATCCCTTAGGTTAGGATATACAACGTTATAGACATATAGAATGTTCCCACCGACAAGTAGGAACCGACATTCCAGGAATGTTGTAAAATATTACACCCGAAATGTTAGGTTCCCTTAGGTTAGGATATACAACGTTATAGACGTATATAGTGTCCCCATCGAGAAGCAGGCGACGACACGCCAGGAATGTTGTAAAATATTACATCCCAGATGTTAGGTTGCGTTAGGTTAGGATATACAACATTATAGACGTATATAATGTCCCCATCGAGAAGCAGCAGACGACACGCCAGGAATGTTGTAAAATATTACATTCGACATGTTAGGTCTCCCTAGGCTAGGATATATAACGTTATAGACGTATATAATGTTTCCACCGAGAAGTACGGGCCGACGCGTCAGGAATGTTGTAAAATATTACACCCGAAATGTTAGGTTCCCTTAGGTTAGGATATACAACGTTATAGACGTATAGAATGTTCCCACCGAGATGTAGGGAACGACATGCCAGGAATGTTGTAAAATACAACATTCGAGATGTTAGGTTGCCTTAGGCTAGGATATATAACGATATAGACGTATATAATGTCCGCACCGAGTCGTACGGGACGACACGAACGATATTCTGTAAAACATTACCAGCCAGTGTATGGATGGGTTAGGTTAGATTATATTAGGTTATAGACGTATATAATGTTCCCAACGAGATGTACAGGCCGACCCGCCAGGAATATTGGAAAATACTACATCCGAGATGTTAGGTTACCTCACGTTAGGATATATAACGTGATAGATGTATATAATGTTCCCACCGAGAAGTACGGGCGCACACGCCAGGAAAGTTGTCAACTATTACTTCCGAGATGTTAAGTTGCCTTAGGTTAGGATATACAACGTTATAGACGTATAGAATCTTCCCACCGAGAAATAGGGGCCGACGCGTCAGGAATGTTGTAAAATATTACACCCGAGATGTTACGTTCCCTTAGGTTAGGATATTCAACGTTATAGACGTATATAATGTTCCCACCGAGAAGTACGGGCCGACACGACAGGAATGTTATCAACTATTACATCCGAAATGTTAGGTTGCCTTAGGTTAGGGTATACAACGTTATAGACGTATATAGTGTCCCCATCGAGAAGCAGGCGACGACACGCCAGGAATGTTGTAAAATATTACATTCGAAATGTTAGGTCGCCTTACGGTAGGATATACAACGTTATAGACGTATATAATTTTCCCACCGAGACGTAGGGACCGACATGCCAGGAATGTTGCAAAATATTACATCCCAGATGTTAGGTGGAATTAGGTTAGGATATATAACGTTATGGACGTATATAATGTCCCTGTCGGGAAGTAGGCGCCGTCACGCTAGGAATATTGTAAAATGTACGGTAGAGAGGTTAGCTTGCCTTAGGTTAGGATATACAACGTTATAGACGAATAGAATGGAGCCACCGAAAAGTAGGAGCCGACGCGGCAGGAATGTTGTAAAATATTACGTCCCAGATGTTAGGTTGCGTTAGGTTAGGATATATACCGTTATAGACGTATATAATGTTCCGACCGAAAAGTACGGGCGGTCATGCCAGGAATGTTGTAAATACTACATCTCAGAAGTAAGGTTGCGTTAGGTTAGGATATACAATGTTATAAACGTATATAGTGTCCCCATCGAGAAGCAGGCGACGACACGCCAGGAATGTTGTAAAATATTACATCCCAGATGTTAGGTTGCGTTAGGTTAGGATATACAACATTATAGACGTATATAATGTCCCCATCGAGAAGCAGCAGACGACACGCCAGGAATGTTGTAAAATATTACATTCGACATGTTACGTCTCCCTAGGCTAGAATATATAACGTTATAGACGTATATAATGTTTCCACCGAGAAGTACGGGCCGACGCGTCAGGAATGTTGTAAAATATTACACCCGAAATGTTAGGTTCCCTTAGGTTAGGATATACAACGTTATAGACGTATAGAATGTTCCCACCGAGAAGTAGGGACCGACATGCTAGGAATGCTGTAAAATATTACATCCGAGATGTTAGGTTCCCTTAGGTTAGGATATATATCGTTATAGACGTATATAATGTCCCCATCGAGACGTAGGGACCGACATGCCACGAATGTTGTAAAAGATTACATCACCAGATGTTAGGTTGCGTTAGGTTAGGATATACAACGTTATAGTCGTATATAATATCCCCATCGAGAAGCAGGCGACGACACGATAGGAATGTTGTAAAATATTACATCCGAGATGTTAGGTTGCCTTCGGTTAGGATATATAACGTTATAGACGTATTTAATGTTCCCACCGAGAAATAGGGTCCATCGCGTCAGGAATGATGTAAAATATTACACCCGAGATGTTAGGTTCCCTTAGGTTAGGATATACAACGTTATAGACGTATATAATGTTCCCACCGAGACGTAGGGACCGACATGCCAGGAATGTTGTAAAATATTACATCCCAGATGTTAGGTTGCGTTAGGATAGAATATACACCGTTATAGACGTATATAATGTACCCTTCGAGAAGCAGGCGACGACACGCCAGGAATGTTGAATAATATTACATTCGACATGTTAGGCTGCCTTAGGCTAGGATATATAACTTTATAGACGTATGTAATGTTACCACCGAGAACTACGGGCCGACACGCCAGGAATGATGTAAAATATTACATTCGACATGTTAGGTCGCCTTAGGCTAGGATATATAACGTTATAGACGTATATAATTTTCCCACCGAAAAGTAGGAGCCGACGCGCCAGGAAAGACGTAAAATATTACATTCGACAAGTTTGGTCGCCTTAGGCTAGGACATATAACGTTATAGACGTATATAATGTTCCCACCGAGAAATAGGGGCCGACGCATCAGGAATGTTGTAAAATATTACACCCGAGATGTTACGTTCCCTTAGGTTAGGATATTCAACGTTATAGACGTATATAATGTTCCCACAGAGACGTAGGGACCGACATGCCAGGAATGTTGTAAAATATTACATCCCAGATGTTAGGTTGCGTTAGGATAGAATATACACCGTTATAGACGTATATAATGTACCCTTCGAGAAGCAGGCGACGACACGCCAGGAATGTTGAATAATATTACATTCGACATGTTAGGCCGCCTTAGGCTAGGATATATAACGTTATAGACGTATATAATGTTCCGACCGAGAAGTATGGGCTGACATGCCAGGAATGTTGTAAAATATTACATCTCAGAAGTTAGGTTGCGTTAGGTTAGGATATACAACGTTATAGACGTATATAGTGTCCCCATCGAGAAGCAGGCGACGACACGCCAGGAATGTTGTAAAATATTACATCCGAGATGTTAGGTTCCCTTAGGTTAGGATATATATCGTTATAGACGTATATAGTGTCCCCATCGAGAAGCAGGCGATGACACGCCCGGAATTTTGTAAAATATTACATCCGAGATGTTAGGTTGCGTTGGGTTAGGATATACAACGTTATAGACGTATATTATGTCCCCATCGAGAAGCAGGCGACGACACGCCAGGAATGTTGTAAAATATTACATCCAAGATGTTAGGTTGCGTTAGGTTAGGATATACAACATTATAGACGTATATAATGTCCCCATCGAGAAGCAGCAGACGACACGCCAGGAATGTTGTAAAATATTACATTCGACATGTTAGGTCTCCCTAGGCTAGGATATATAACGTTATAGACGTATATAATGTTTCCACCGAGAAGTACGGGCCGACGCGTCAGGAATGTTGTAAAATATTACACCCGAAATGTTAGGTTCCCTTAGGTTAGGATATACAACGTTATAGACGTATAGAATGTTCCCACCGAGAAGTAGGGACCGACATGCTAGGAATGCTGTAAAATATTACATCCGAGATGTTAGGTTCCCTTAGGTTAGGATATATATCGTTATAGACGTATATAATGTCCCCATCGAGAAGCAGGCGACGACACGCCAGGAATGTTGTAAAATATTACATCCGAGATGTTATGTTGCCTTACGACAGGATATATAACGTTATAGACGTATATAATGTTCCCACCGAAAAGTAGGAGCCGACGCGCCAGGAATGTTGTAAAATATTTCATCCGAGATGATAGGTTGCCTTCGGTTAGGATATATATCGCTATAGACGTATATGATATTCCCACCGAGAAGTAAGGACCGACATGCCAGGAATGTTGTAAAATATTACATCCGAGATGTTAAGTTGTGTTAGGTTAGGATATATATCGTTATAGACGTATATAATGTTCCCACCGAGACGTAGGGACCGACATGCCACGAATGTTGTAAAAGATTACATCACCAGATGTTAGGTTGCGTTAGGTTAGGATATACAACGTTATAGTCGTATATAATATCCCCATCGAGAAGCAGGCGAAGACACGATAGGAATGTTGTAAAATATTACATCCGAGATGTTAGGTTGCCTTAGGTTAGGATATACAACGTTATAGACGTATAGAATGTTCCCACCGAGAAATAGGGGCCGACGCGTCAGGAATGTTGTAAAATATTACACCCGAGATGTTACGTTCCCTTAGGTTAGGATATTCAACGTTATAGACGTATATAATGTTCCCACCGAGACGTAGGGACCGACATGCCAGGAATGTTGTAAAATATTACATCCCAGATGTTAGGTTGCGTTAGGATAGAATATACACCGTTATAGACGTATATAATGTACCCTTCGAGAAGCAGGCGACGACACGCCAGGAATGTTGAATAATATTACATTCGACATGTTAGGCCGCCTTAGGCTAGGATATATAACGTTATAGACGTATATAATGTTCCGACCGAGAAGTATGGGCGGACAGGCCAGGAATGTTGTAAAATATTACATCTCAGAAGTTAGGTTGCGTTAGGTTAGGATATACAACGTTATAGACGTATATAGTGTCCCCATCGAGAAGCAGGCGACGACACGCCAGGAATGTTGTAAAATATTACATTCGACATGTTAGGTCGCCTTAAGGTAGGATATATAACGTTATAGACGTATATAATGTTCCCACCCAGAAGTAAGGGCCCACGCGTCAGGAATGTTGTAAAATATTACACCCGAAATGTTAGGTTCCCTTAGGTTAGGATATACAACGTTATAGACGTATAGAATGGTCCCACCGAGAAGTAGGGACCGACATGCTAGGAATGTTGTAAAATATTACATCCGAGATGTTAGGTTCCCTTAGGTTAGGATATATATCGTTATAGACGTATATAGTGTCCCCATCGAGAAGCAGGCGACGACACGCCCGGAATTTTGTAAAATATTACATCCGAGATGTTAGGTTGCGTTGGGTTAGGATATACAACGTTATAGACGTATATTATGTCCCCATCGAGAAGCAGGCGACGATACGCCCGGAATGTTGTAAAATATTACATCCGAGATGTTATGTTGCCTTACGACAGGATATATAACGTTATAGACGTATATAATGTTCCCACCGAAAAGTAGGAGCCGACGCGCCAGGAATGTTGTAAAATATTTCATCCGAGATGATAGGTTGCCTTCGGTTAGGATATATATCGCTATAGACGTATATGATATTCCCACCGAGAAGTAAGGACCGACATGCCAGGAATGTTGTAAAATATTACATCCGAGATGTTAAGTTGTGTTAGGTTAGGATTTATATCGTTATAGACGTATATAATGTTCCCACCGAGACGTAGGGACCGACATGCCACGAATGTTGTAAAAGATTACATCACCAGATGTTAGGTTGCGTTAGGTTAGGATATACAACGTTATAGTCGTATATAATATCCCCATCGAGAAGCAGGCGAAGACACGATAGGAATGTTGTAAAATATTACATCCGAGATGTTAGGTTGCGTTGGGTTAGGATATACAACGTTATAGACGTATATTATGTCCCCATCGAGAAGCAGGCGACGACACGCCAGGAATGTTGTAAAATATTACATCCCAGATGTTAGGTTGCGTTAGGTTAGGATATACAACATTATAGACGTATATAATGTCCCCATCGAGAAGCAGCAGATGACACGCCAGGAATGTTGTAAAGTATTACATTCGACATGTTAGGTCTCCATAGGCTAGGATATATAACGTTATAGACGTATATAATGTTTCCAGCGAGAAGTACGGGCGGACACGCCAGGAATGTTGTCAACTATTACATCCGAGATGTTAGGTTGCCTTAGGTTAGGATATATATCGCTATGGACGTATATGATGTTCCCACCGAGAAGTAAGGACCGACATGCCAGGAATGTTGTAAAATATTACATCCGAGATGTTAAGTTGTGTTAGGTTAGGGTATATAACGTTATAGACGTATATAATGTTCCCACCGAGACGTAGGGACCGACCCGCCAGGAATATTGGAAAATACTACATCCGAGATGTTAGGTTACCTCACGTTAGGATATATAACGTGATAGATGTATATAATGTTCCCACCGAGAAGTACGGGCGCACACGCCAGGAAAGTTGTCAACTATTACTTCCGAGATGTTAGGTTGCCTTAGGTTAGGATATACAACGTTATAGACGTATAGAATCTTCCCACCGAGAAATAGGGGCCGACGCGTCAGGAATGTTGTAAAATATTACACCCGAGATGTTACGTTCCCTTAGGTTAGGATATTCAACGTTATAGACGTATATAATGTTCCCACCGAGAAGTACGGGCCGACACGACAGGAATGTTATCAACTATTACATCCGAAATGTTAGGTTGCCTTAGGTTAGGGTATACAACGTTATAGACGTATATAGTGTCCCCATCGAGAAGCAGGCGACGACACGCCAGGAATGTTGTAAAATATTACACCCGAAATGTTAGGTTCCCTTAGGTTAGGATATACAACGTTATAGACGTATATAGTGTCCCCATCGAGAAGCAGGCGACGACACGCCAGGAATGTTGTAAAATATTACATCCCAGATGTTAGGTTGCGTTAGGTTAGGATATACAACATTATAGACGTATATAATGTCCCCATCGAGAAGCAGCAGACGACACGCCAGGAATGTTGTAAAATATTACATTCGACAAGTTTGGTCGCCTTAGGCTAGGACATATAACGTTATAGACGTATATAATGTTCCCACCGAGAAATCGGGGCCGACGCTCCAGGAATGTTCTAAAATATTACATCCGAGATGTTAGGTTGCCTTAGGCTGGTATATATATCGTCATAGACGTATACAATGTTCCCACCGAGAAGTAGGGACCGACATGCCAGGAATGTTGTTAAATATTACATCCGAGATGGTAGGTTCCCTTAGGTTAGGATATATATCGTTATAGACGTATGAATATTCCCACCGAGAAAAAGGGGCCGACGCGTCAGGAATGTTGTAAAATATTACACCCGAAATGTTAGGTTCCCTTAGGTTAGGATATACAACGTTATAGACGTATAGTATGTTCACACCGAGATGTAGGGACCGACATGCCAGGAATGT
Organism: Xylocopa violacea; assembly: GCA_963969225.1. NCBI lineage: Eukaryota > Metazoa > Arthropoda > Insecta > Hymenoptera > Apidae > Xylocopa > Xylocopa violacea. Next base: position 4,645,036 of record CAXAJV010000857.1, read on the forward strand.
TGTAAAATATTACATCCGAGATGTTAGGTTGCGTTAGGTTAGGATATATATCGTTATAGACGTATATAATGTTCCCACCGAGACGTGGGGATCGACGTGCCAGGAATCTTGTAAAATATTACATCCCAGATGTTAGGTTGCCTTAGGTGAGTATATACAGCGATATAGACGTATATAATGTCCCCATCGAGAAGCAGGCGACGACACGCCGGGAATGTTGTAAAATATTAGATCCGAGATGTTAGGTTGCCTTAGGCTAGGATATATAACGTTATAGACGTATATGATGTTACCACCGAGACGTAGTGACCGACATGCCAGAATGTTGTAATATATTACATCCCAGATGTTAGGTTGCGTTAGGATAGAATATACACCGTTATAGACGTATATACTGTCCCCATCGAGAAGCAGGCCACGACACGCCAGGAATGTTGTAAAATATTACATTCGACATGTTAGGTCGCCTTACGCTAGGATATATAACGTTATAGACGTATATAATGATCCCACCGAGAAATAGGAGCCGACGCGTCAGGAATGTTGTAAAATATTACACCCGTGATATTAGGTTCCCTTAGGCTAGGATATACAACGTTATAGACGTATAGAATGTTCCTACCAAGACGTAGGGACCGAGGTGCCAGGAATGTTGTAAAAGATTACATCACCAGATGTTAGGTTGCGTTAGGTTAGGATATACAACGTTATAGTCGTATATAATATCCCCATCGAGAAGCAGGCGACGACACGATAGGAATGTTGTAAAATATTACATCCGAGATGACAGGTTGCCTTCGGTTAGGATATATAACGTTATAGACGTATTTAATGTTCCCACCGAGAAATAGGGGCCCATCGCGTCAGGAATGATGTAAAATATTACACCCGAGATGTTAGTTTCCCTTAGGTTAGGATATACAACGTTATAGACGTATGGAATGTTCCCACCGAGATGTAGGGAACGACATGCCAGGAATGTTGTAAAATATTACATCCCAGATGTTAGGTTGCGTTAGGATAGAATATACACCGTTATAGACGTATATAATGTACCCTTCGAGAAGCAGGCGACGACACGCCAGGAATGTTGAATAATATTACATTCGACATGTTAGGCCGCCTTAGGCTAGGATATATAACGTTATAGACGTATATAATGTTCCGACCGAGAAGTACGGGCGGACATGCCAGGAATGTTGTAAAATATTACATCTCAGAAGTTAGGTTGCGTTAGGTTAGGATATACAACGTTATAGACGTATATAGTGTCCCCATCGAGAAGCAGGCGACGACACGCCAGGAATGTTGTAAAATATTACATCCCAGATGTTAGGTTGCCTTGGGTTAGGATATACAACGTTATAGATGTATATAATGTCCCCATCGAGAAGCAGGCGACGACACGCCAGGAATGTTGTAAAATATTACATTCGGCATGTTATGTTGCGTTAGGCTAGGATATATAACGTTATAGACGTATATAATGTTACCACCGAGAACTACGGGCCGACAGGCCTGGAATGTTGTAAAATATTACATTCGACATGTTAGGTCGCCTTATGCTAGGATATATATCGTTATAGACGTATATAGTGTCCCCATCGAGAAGCAGGCGACGACACGCCCGGAATTTTGTAAAATATTACATCCGAGATGTTAGGTTGCGTTGGGTTAGGATATACAACGTTATAGACGTATATTATGCCCCATCGAGAAGCAGGCGACGACACGCCAGGAATGTTGTAAAATATTACATCCCAGATGTTAGGTTGCCTTAGGTTAGGATATATATCGTTATAGACGTATATAATGTTGCCACCGAGACGAAGGGTCCCACATGCCACGAATGTTGTAAAATATTACATCCCAGATGTTAGGTTCCCTTAGGTTAGGATATACAACGCTATAGACGTATAGAATGTTCCCACCGAGACGTAGGGCCCGTCATGCCAGGAATGTTGTAAAATATTACATCCCAGATGTTAGGTTGCGTTAGGTTAGGATATACAACGTTATAGATGTATATAATATCCCCATCGATAAGTAGGCGACGACACGCCAGGAATGTTGTAAAATATACGGTAGAGAGGTAAGGTTGCCTTAGGATCTGATATATAACGTTATAGACGTATATAATGTTCCCATCGAGAAGTAGGCGACGACACGCCAGGAATGTTGTAAAATATAACATTCGACATGTTAGGTCGCGTTAAGCTAGGATATATAACGTTATAGATGTATATAATGTTACCACCGAGAACTACGGGCCTACACGCCAGGAATGTAGTAAAATATTACACCCAAGATGTTAGGTTCCCTTAGGTTAGGATATACAACGTAATAGACGTATACAATTTCCCCATCCGGAAGTAGGCGCCGTCACGCCAGGAGTGTTGTAAAAAATTACGGTAGAGAGGTTAGTTTGCCTTAGGTTAGGATATATAACGTTATAGACGTATATAATGTTCCAACCCAGATGTAGGAACCGACATGCCAGGAGTGTTGTAAAATAATACATCCGAGATGTTAGGTTGCCTTCGGTTAGGATATATATCGCTATAGACGTATATGATGTTCCCACCGTGAAGTACGGACCGACATGCCAGGAATGTTGTAAAATATTACATCCCAGATGTTAGGTTGCGTTAGGTTAGGATATACAACGTTATAGACGTATATAGTGTCCCCTTCGAGAAGCAGGCGACGACACGCCAGGAATGTTTTAAAATATTACATTCGACATGTTAGGTCGCCTTATGCTAGGATATATAACGTTATAGACGTATATAATGTTCCCACCGAGAAGTACGGGCCGACACGCCAGGAATGTTGTCAACTATTACATCCGAGATGTTAGGTTGCGTTAGGTTAGGATATACAACGTTATAGACGTATATAATGTTCCCACCGAGAAATAGGGCCCGACGCGTCAGGAATGTTGTAAAATATTACACCCGAGATGTTAGGTTGCCTTGGGTTAGGATATACAACGCTATAGACGTATAGAGTGTTCCCACCGAGACGTAGGGACCGACATGCCAGGAATAATGTAAAATATTACATCCCAGATGTTAGGTTGCGTTAGGTTAGGATATACAATGTTATAGACGTATATAATGTCCCCACCGAGAAGCAGGCGACGACACGCCAGGAATGTTGCAAAATATTACATCAAAGATGTTATGTTGCCTTACGTTAGGATATATAACGTTATAGATGTATATAATGTTCCTACCGAAAAGTAGGAGCCGACGCGCCAGGAATGTTGTAAAATATTACATTCGACATGTTAGGAAGCCTTACGTTAGGATATATAACGTTATAGACGTATATAATGTTCCCACCGAGAACTAGGGGCCGACGTGCCAGGAATGTTGTAAAATATTACGCTCGACATGTTAGGTTGCCTTACGTCATGATATATAGCGATATAGACGTATATAATGTTCCCACCGAGAAGTAGGGGCCGGCGCGCCAGAAATGTAGTAAAATATAACATCCGAGATGTTAGGTTGCCTTAGGCTAGGATATATAACGTTATAGACGTATATAATGTTCCCACCGAGAAGTAGGTGCCGAAGTGACGGGAATGTTGTAAAATATTACATTCGACATGTTAGTTTGCCTTAGGCTAGGATATATAGCGTTCTAGACTTGTATAATGTTCCCACCGAGAACTAGGGGCCGACGTGCCAGGAATGTAGTAAAATATTACATCCGAGTTGTTAGGATTACCTTAGGCTAGGATATATAACGTTATAGACGTATGTAATGTTCCCACCGAGAAGTAGGGGCCGGCGCGCCGGGAATGTAGTAAAATATAACATCCGAGATGTTAGGTTGCCTTAGGCTAGAATAAGTAACGTTATAGACGTATATAGTGTTCCCACCGAGAAGTAGGGGCCGACGAGCCAGGAATGTAGTAAAATATTACATCCGAGATGTTAGGTTGCCTTAGGTTAGGATATATAACGTTATAGACTTATATACTGTTCCCACCTAGAGGTAGGTGCCGACGCGCCAGGAATGTTGTAAAATATTACATCCGAGATGTTAGGATTACCTTAGGCTAGGATATATAACGTTATAGACGTATGTAATGTTCCCACCGAGAAGTAGGGGCCGGCGCGCCGGGAATGTAGTAAAATATAACACCCGAGATGTTAGGTTGCCATAGGCTAGGATATATAACGTTATAGACGTATATAATGTTCCCACCAAGAAGTAGGGGCCGGTGCGCCACGAACGTAGTAAAATATTACATCCGAGATGTTAGGTTGCCTTAGACTATGATATATAACGTTATATACGTATATAATGTTCCCACCGAGAAATAGGGGACGACACGCCAGGAATGTTGTAAAATATTACGCTCGACATGTTAGGTTGCCTTACGTCATGATATATAGCGATATAGACGTATATAATGTTCCCACCGAGAAGTAGGGGCCGGCGCGCCAGAAATGTAGTAAAATATAACATCCGAGATGTTAGGTTGCCTTAGGCTAGGATATATAACGTTATAGACGTATATAATGTTCCCACCAAGAAGTAGGTGCCGAAGTGACGGGAATGTTGTAAAATATTACATTCGACATGTTAGTTTGCCTTAGGCTAGGATATATAGCGTTCTAGACTTGTATAATGTTCCCACCGAGAAGTAGTGGCCGACGTGCCAGGAATGTAGTAAAATATTACATCCGAGATGTTAGGTTGCCTTAGGTTAGGATATATAACGTTATAGACGTATATAAAGTTCCCATCGAGAAGTAGGGGCCGAAGTGACGGGAATGTTGTAAAATATTACATTCGATATGTTAGTTTGCCTTAGGCTAGGATATATAGCGTTATAGACGTATATAATGTTCCCATCGAGAACTAGGGGCCGAAGTGCCAGGAATGTAGTAAAATATTACATCCGAGAGGTTAGGTTGCCTTAGGTTAGGATATATAACGTTATAGACGTATATAATGTTCCCACCAAGAAGTAGGGGCCGGTGCGCCACGAACGTAGTAAAATATTACATCCGAGATGTTAGGTTGCCTTAGACTAGGATATATAACGTTATATACGTATATAATGTTCCCACCGAGAAATAGGGGCCGACACGCCAGGAATGTTGTAAAATACTACGATCGACATGTTAGGTTGCCTTCCGTCATGGTATATAGCGATATAGACGTATATAATGTTCCCACCGAGAAGTAGGGGCCGGCGCGCCAGGAATGTTGTAAAATATTACATCCGAGATGTTAGGATTACCTTAGGCTAGGATATATAACGTTATAGACGTATGTAATGTTCCCACCGAGAAGTAGGGGCCGACGAGCCAGGAATGTAGTAAAATATTACATCCGAGATGTTAGGTTGCCTTAGGTTAGGATATATAACGTTATAGACTTATATACTGTTCCCACCGAGAAGTAGGTGCCGGCGCGCCGGGAATGTAGTAAAATATAACATCCGGGATGTTAGGTTGCCATAGGCTAGGATATATAACGTTATAGACGTATATAATGTTCCCACCGAGAAGTAGGTGCCGACGCGCCAGGTATGTTGTAAAATATTACATCCGAGATGTTAGGATTACCTTAGGCTAGGATATATAACGTTATAGACGTATGTAATGTTCCCACCGAGAAGTAGGTGCCGACGCGCCAGGAATGTTGTAAAATATTACATCCGAGATGTTAGGATTGTCTTAGGCTAGGATATATAACGTTATAGACGTATATAATGTTCCCACCGAGAAGTAGGTGCCGAAGTGACGGGAATGTTGTAAAATATTACATCCGGTATGTTAGGTTGCCTTAGGCTAGGATATATAACTTTATAGACGTATATAATATTCCCACCGAGAAGTAGGTGCCGACGCGCCAGGAATGTTGTAAAATATTACGCTCGACATATTAGGTTGCCTTAGGCTAGGATATATAGCGTTAAAGACGTATATAATGTTCCCACCGAGAAATAGGGGCCGACACGCCAGGAATGTTGTAAAATATTACATCCGAGATGTTAGGTTCCCTTAGGTTAGGATATATAACGTTATAGACGTATATAATGTTCCCACCGATAAGTAGGGGCCAACGAGCCAGGAATGTGGCAAAATATTACATTCGACATGTTAAGTTGTCTTAGGTTAGGATATATAACGTTATAGTCGTATATACAGTTCCCACCGAGAAGTAGTTGCCGACGCGCCAGGAATATTGTAAAATATTATATTCGACATGTTAGGTTGTCTCAGGCTAGGTCATATAGCGTTATAGACATATACAATGTTCCCACCGAGAAATAGGGGCCGACACGCCAGGAATGTTGTAAAACATTACATCCGAGGTGTTAGGTTCCCTTAGGTTAGGATATATAACGTTATAGACGTATATAATGTTCCCACCGAGAAGTAGGTGCCGACGCGCCAGGAATGTTTAAAATATTACATCCGAGATGTTAGGATTACCTTAGGCTAGGATATATAACGTTATAGACGTATGTAATGTTCCCACCGAGAAGTAGGGGCCGGCGCGCCGGGAATGTAGTAAAATATTACATCCGAGATGTTAGGTTGCCTTAGGCTAGAATAAGTAACGTTATAGACGTATATAGTGTTCCCACCGAGAAGTAGGGGCCGACGAGCCAGGAATGTAGTAAAATATTACATCCGAGATGTTAGGTTGCCTTAGGTTAGGATATATAACGTTATAGACTTATATACTGTTCCCACCTAGAGGTAGGTGCCGACGCGCCAAGAATGTTGTAAAATATTACATCCGAGATGTTAGGATTACCTTAGGCTAGGATATATAACGTTATAGACGTATGTAATGTTCCCACCGAGAAGTAGGGGCCAACGAGCCAGGAATGTGGCAAAATATTACATTCGACATGTTAAGTTGTCTTAGGTTAGGATATATAACGTTATAGTCGTATATACAGTTCCCACCGAGAAGTAGTTGCCGACGCGCCAGGAATATTGTAAAATATTATATTCGACATGTTAGGTTGTCTCAGGCTAGGACATATAGCGTTATAGACATATACAATGTTCCCACCGAGAAATAGGGGCCGACACGCCAGGAATGTTGTAAAACATTACATCCGAGGTGTTAGGTTCCCTTAGGTTAGGATATATAACGTTATAGACGTATATAATGTTCCCACCGAGAAGTAGGTGCCGACGCGCCAGGAATGTTGTAAAATATTACATCCGAGATGTTAGGATTGCCTTAGGCTAGGATATATAACGTTATAGACGTATATAATGTTCCCACCAAGAAGTAGGGCCGGGTGCGCCACGAACGTAGTAGAATATTACATCCGAGATGTTAGGTTGCCTTAGACTAGGATATATAACGTTATATACGTATATAATGTTCCCACCGAGAACTAGGGGCCGACGTGCCAGGAATGTAGTAAAATATTACATCCGAGTTGTTAGGATTACCTTAGGCTAGGATATATAACGTTATAGACGTATGTAATGTTCCCACCGAGAAGTAGGGGCCGGCGCGCCGGGAATGTAGTAAAATATAACATCCGAGATGTTAGGTTGCCTTAGGCTAGAATAAGTAACGTTATAGACGTATATAGTGTTCCCACCGAGAAGTAGGGGCCGACGAGCCAGGAATGTAGTAAAATATTACATCCGAGATGTTAGGTTGCCTTAGGTTAGGATATATAACGTTATAGACTTATATACTGTTCCCACCGAGAAGTAGGTGCCGACGCGCCAGGAATGTTGTAAAATATTACATCCGAGATGTTAGGATTACCTTAGGCTAGGATATATAACGTTATAGACGTATGTAATGTTCCCACCGAGAAGTAGGTGCCGGCGCGCCGGGAATGTAGTAAAATATAACATCCGGGATGTTAGGTTGCCATAGGCTAGGATATATAACGTTATAGACGTATATAATGTTCCCACCGAGAAGTAGGTGCCGACGCGCCAGGTATGTTGTAAAATATTACATCCGAGATGTTAGGATTACCTTAGGCTAGGATATATAACGTTATAGACGTATGTAATGTTCCCACCGAGAAGTAGGTGCCGAAGTGACGGGAATGTTGTAAAATATTACATCCGGTATGTTAGGTTGCCTTAGGCTAGGATATATAACTTTATAGACGTATATAATATTCCCACCGAGAAGTAGGTGCCGACGCGCCAGGAATGTTGTAAAATATTACGCTCGACAAATTAGGTTGCCTTAGGCTAGGATATATAGCGTTAAAGACGTATATAATGTTCCCACCGAGAAATAGGGGCCGACACGCCAGGAATGTTGTAAAATATTACATCCGAGATGTTAGGTTCCCTTAGGTTAGGATATATAACGTTATAGACGTATATAATGTTCCCACCGATAAGTAGGGGCCAACGAGCCAGGAATGTGGCAAAATATTACATTCGACATGTTAAGTTGTCTTAGGTTAGGATATATAACGTTATAGTCGTATATACAGTTCCCACCGAGAAGTAGTTGCCGACGCGCCAGGAATATTGTAAAATATTATATTCGACATGTTAGGTTGTCTCAGGCTAGCACATATAACGTTATAGACATATACAATGTTCCCACCGAGAAATAGGGGCCGACACGCCAGGAATGTTGTAAAACATTACATCCGAGGTGTTAGGTTCCCTTAGGTTAGGATATATAACGTTATAGACGTATATAATGTTCCCACCGAGAAGTAGGTGCCGACGCGCCAGGAATGTTGTAAAATATTACATCCGAGATGTTAGGTTCCCTTAGGTTAGGATATATAACGTTATAGACGTATATAATGTTCCCACCGATAAGTAGGGGCCAACGAGCCAGGAATGTGGCAAAATATTACATTCGACATGTTAAGTTGTCTTAGGTTAGGATATATAACGTTATAGTCGTATATACAGTTCCCACCGAGAAGTAGTTGCCGACGCGCCAAGAATATTGTAAAATATTATATTCGACATGTTAGGTTGTCTCAGGCTAGGTCATATAGCGTTATAGACATATACAATGTTCCCACCGAGAAATAGGGGCCGACACGCCAGGAATGTTGTAAAACATTACATCCGAGGTGTTAGGTTCCCTTAGGTTAGGATATATAACGTTATAGACGTATATAATGTTCCCACCGAGAAGTAGGTGCCGACGCGCCAGGAATGTTTAAAATATTACATCCGAGATGTTAGGATTACCTTAGGCTAGGATATATAACGTTATAGACGTATGTAATGTTCCCACCGAGAAGTAGGGGCCGGCGCGCCGGGAATGTAGTAAAATATTACATCCGAGATGTTAGGTTGCCTTAGGCTAGAATAAGTAACGTTATAGACGTACATAGTGTTCCCACCGAGAAGTAGGGGCCGACGAGCCAGGAATGTAGTAAAATATTACATCCGAGATGTTAGGTTGCCTTAGGTTAGGATATATAACGTTATAGACTTATATACTGTTCCCACCTAGAGGTAGGTGCCGACGCGCCAAGAATGTTGTAAAATATTACATCCGAGATGTTAGGATTACCTTAGGCTAGGATATATAACGTTATAGACGTATGTAATGTTCCCACCGAGAAGTAGGGGCCAACGAGCCAGGAATGTGGCGAAATATCACATTCGACATGTTAAGTTGTCTTAGGTTAGGATATATAACGTTATAGTCGTATATACAGTTCCCACCGAGAAGTAGTTGCCGACGCGCCAGGAATATTGTAAAATATTATATTCGACATGTTAGGTTGTCTCAGGCTAGGACATATAGCGTTATAGACATATACAATGTTCCCACCGAGAAATAGGGGCCGACACGCCAGGAATGTTGTAAAACATTACATCCGAGGTGTTAGGTTCCCTTAGGTTAGGATATATAACGTTATAGACGTATATAATGTTCCCACCGAGAAGTAGGTGCCGACGCGCCAGGAATGTTGTAAAATATTACATCCGAGATGTTAGGATTGCCTTAGGCTAGGATATATAACGTTATAGACGTATATAATGTTCCCACCAAGAAGTAGGGCCGGGTGCGCCACGAACGTAGTAGAATATTACATCCGAGATGTTAGGTTGCCTTAGACTAGGATATATAACGTTATATAAGTATATAATGTTCCCACCGAGAACTAGGGGCCGACGTGCCAGGAATGTAGTAAAATATTACATCCGAGTTGTTAGGATTACCTTAGGCTAGGATATATAACGTTATAGACGTATGTAATGTTCCCACCGATAAGTAGGGGCCGGCGCGCCGGGAATGTAGTAAAATATAACATCCGAGATGTTAGGTTGCCTTAGGCTAGAATAAGTAACGTTATAGACGTATATAGTGTTCCCACCGAGAAGTAGGGGCCGACGAGCCAGGAATGTAGTAAAATATTACATCCGAGATGTTAGGTTGCCTTAGGTTAGGATATATAACGTTATAGACTTATATACTGTTCCCACCTAGAGGTAGGTGCCGACGCGCCAGGAATGTTGTAAAATATTACATCCGAGATGTTAGGATTACCTTAGGCTAGGATATATAACGTTATAGACGTATGTAATGTTCCCACCGAGAAGTAGGTGCCGGCGCGCCGGGAATGTAGTAAAATATAACATCCGGGATGTTAGGTTGCCATAGGCTAGGATATATAACGTTATAGACGTATATAATGTTCCCACCGAGAAGTAGGTGCCGACGCGCCAGGTATGTTGTAAAATATTACATCCGAGATGTTAGGATTACCTTAGGCTAGGATATATAACGTTATAGACGTATGTAATGTTCCCACCGAGAAGTAGGTGCCGACGCGCCAGGAATGTTGTAAAATATTACATCCGAGATGTTAGGATTGTCTTAGGCTAGGATATATAACGTTATAGACGTATATAATGTTCCCACCGAGAAGTAGGTGCCGAAGTGACGGGAATGTTGTAAAATATTACATCCGGTATGTTAGGTTGCCTTAGGCTAGGATATATAACTATATAGACGTATATAATATTCCCACCGAGAAGTAGGTGCCGACGCGCCAGGAATGTTGTAAAATATTACGCTCGACAAATTAGGTTGCCTTAGGCTAGGATATATAGCGTTAAAGACGTATATAATGTTCCCACCGAGAAATAGGGGCCGACACGCCAGGAATGTTGTAAAATATTACATCCGAGATGTTAGGTTCCCTTAGGTTAGGATATATAACGTTATAGACGTATATAATGTTCCCACCGATAAGTAGGGGCCAACGAGCCAGGAATGTGGCAAAATATTACATTCGACATGTTAAGTTGTCTTAGGTTAGGATATATAACGTTATAGTCGTATATACAGTTCCCACCGAGAAGTAGTTGCCGACGCGCCAGGAATATTGTAAAATATTATATTCGACATGTTAGGTTGTCTCAGGCTAGCACATATAACGTTATAGACATATACAATGTTCCCACCGAGAAATAGGGGCCGACACGCCAGGAATGTTGTAAAACATTACATCCGAGGTGTTAGGTTCCCTTAGGTTAGGATATATAACGTTATAGACGTATATAATGTTCCCACCGAGAAGTAGGTGCCGACGCGCCAGGAATGTTGTAAAATATTACATCCGAGATGTTAGGTTCCCTTAGGTTAGGATATATAACGTTATAGACGTATATAATGTTCCCACCGATAAGTAGGGGCCAACGAGCCAGGAATGTGGCAAAATATTACATTCGACATGTTAAGTTGTCTTAGGTTAGGATATATAACGTTATAGTCGTATATACAGTTCCCACCGAGAAGTAGTTGCCGACGCGCCAGGAATATTGTAAAATATTATATTCGACATGTTAGGTTGTCTCAGGCTAGGACATATAGCGTTATAGACATATACAATGTTCCCACCGAGAAATAGGGGCCGACACGCCAGGAATGTTGTAAAACATTACATCCGAGGTGTTAGGTTCCCTTAGGTTAGGATATATAACGTTATAGACGTATATAATGTTCCCACCGAGAAGTAGGTGCCGACGCGCCAGGAATGTTTAAAATATTACATCCGAGATGTTAGGATTACCTTAGGCTAGGATATATAACGTTATAGACGTATGTAATGTTCCCACCGAGAAGTAGGGGCCGGCGCGCCGGGAATGTAGTAAAATATTACATCCGAGATGTTAGGTTGCCTTAGGCTAGGATATATAGCGTTATAGACGTATATAATGTTCCCACCGAGAAATAGGGGCCGACACGCCAGGAATGTTGTAAAATATTACATCCGAGATGTTAGGTTCCCTTAGGTTAGGATATATAACGTTATAGACGTATATAATGTTCCCACCGATAAGTAGGGGCCAACGAGCCAGGAATTTGGCAAAATATTACATTCGACATGTTAAGTTGTCTTAGGTTAGGATATATAACATTATAGTCGTATATACAGTTCCCACCGAGAAGTAGTTGCCGACGCGCCAGGAATATTGTAAAATATTATATTCGACATGTTAGGTTGTCTCAGGTTAGGACATATAACGTTATGGACATATACAATGTTCCCACCGAGAAATAGGGGCCGACACGCCAGGAATGTTGTAAAACATTACATCCGAGGTGTTAGGTTCCCTTAGGTTAGGATATATAACGTTATAGACGTATATAATGTTCCCACCGAGAAGTAGGTGCCGACGCGCCAGGAATGTTGTAAAATATTACATCCGAGATGTTAGGATTGCCTTAGGCTAGGATATATAACGTTATAGACGTATATAATGTTCCCACCAAGAAGTAGGGGCCGGTGCGCCACGAACGTAGTAACATATTACATCCGAGTTGTTAGGTTGCCTTAGACTAGGATATATAACGTTATATACGTATATAATGTTCCCACCGAGCAATAGGGGCCGACACGCCAGGAATGTTGTAAAATATTACGCTCGACATGTTAGGTTGCCTTACGTCATGATATATAGCGATATAGACGTATATAATGTTCCCACCGAGATGTAGGGGCCGGCGCGCCAGGAATGTAGTAAAATATTACATCCGAGATGTTAGGTTGCCTTAGGCAAGGATATATAGCATTATAGACGTAAATAATGTTCCAACCGAGAAGTAGGGGCCGGCGCGCCAGGAATGTAGTAAAATATAACATCCGAGATGTTAGGTTGCCTTAGGCTAGAATAAGTAACGTTATAGACGTATATAGTGTTCCCACCGAGAAGTAGGGGCCGACGAGCCAGGAATGTAGTAAAATATTACATCCGAGATGTTAGGTTGCCTTAGGTTAGGATATATAACGTTATAGACTTATATACTGTTCCCACCTAGAGGTAGGTGCCGACGCGCCAGGAATGTTGTAAAATATTACATCCGAGATGTTAGGATTACCTTAGGCTAGGATATATAACGTTATAGACGTATGTAATGTTCCCACCGAGAAGTAGGGGCCGGCGCGCCGGGAATGTAGTAAAATATAACATCCGAGATGTTAGGTTGCCATAGGCTAGGATATATAACGTTATAGACGTATATAATGTTCCCACCAAGAAGTAGGGGCCGGTGCGCCACGAACGTAGTAAAATATTACATCCGAGATGTTAGGTTGCCTTAGACTATGATATATAACGTTATATACGTTTATAATGTTCCCACCGAGAAATAGGGGACGACACGCCAGGAATGTTGTAAAATATTACGCTCGACATGTTAGGTTGCCTTACGTCATGATATATAGCGATATAGACGTATATAATGTTCCCACCGAGAAGTAGGGGCCGGCGCGCCAGAAATGTAGTAAAATATAACATCCGTGATGTTAGGTTGCCTTAGGCTAGGATATATAACGTTATAGACGTATATAATGTTCCCACCAAGAAGTAGGTGCCGAAGTGACGGGAATGTTGTAAAATATTACATTCGACATGTTAGTTTGCCTTAGGCTAGGATATATAGCGTTCTAGACTTGTATAATGTTCCCACCAAGAAGTAGGGGCCGGTGCGCCACGAACGTAGTAAAATATTACATCCGAGATGTTAGGTTGCCTTAGACTAGGATATATAACGTTATATACGTATATAATGTTCCCACCGAGAAATAGGGGCCGACACGCCAGGAATGTTGTAAAATACTACGCTCGACATGTTAGGTTGCCTTCCGTCATGGTATATAGCGATATAGACGTATATAATGTTCCCACCGAGAAGTAGGGGCCGCCGCGCCAGGAATGTTGTAAAATATTACATCCGAGATGTTAGGATTACCTTAGGCTAGGATATATAACGTTATAGACGTATGTAATGTTCCCACCGAGAAGTAGGGGCCGACGAGCCAGGAATGTAGTAAAATATTACATCCGAGATGTTAGGTTGCCTTAGGTTAGGATATATAACGTTATAGACTTATATACTGTTCCCACCGAGAAGTAGGTGCCGACGCGCCAGGAATGTTGTAAAATATTACATCCGAGATGTTAGGATTACCTTAGGCTAGGATATATAACGTTATAGACGTATGTAATGTTCCCACCGAGAAGTAGGTGCCGGCGCGCCGGGAATGTAGTAAAATATAACATCCGGGATGTTAGGTTGCCATAGGCTAGGATATATAACGTTATAGACGTATATAATGTTCCCACCGAGAAGTAGGTGCCGACGCGCCAGGTATGTTGTAAAATATTACATCCGAGATGGTAGGATTACCTTAGGCTAGGATATATAACGTTATAGACGTATGTAATGTTCCCACCGAGAAGTAGGTGCCGACGCGCCAGGAATGTTGTAAAATATTACATCCGAGATGTTAGGATTGTCTTAGGCTAGGATATATAACGTTATAGACGTATATAATGTTCCCACCGAGAAGTAGGTGCCGAAGTGACGGGAATGTTGTAAAATATTACATCCGGTATGTTAGGTTGCCTTAGGCTAGGATATATAACTTTATAGACGTATATAATATTCCCACCGAGAAGTAGGTGCCGACGCGCCAGGAATGTTGTAAAATATTACGCTCGACAAATTAGGTTGCCTTAGGCTAGGATATATAGCGTTAAAGACGTATATAATGTTCCCACCGAGAAATAGGGGCCGACACGCCAGGAATGTTGTAAAATATTACATCCGAGATGTTAGCTTCCCTTAGGTTAGGATATATAACGTTATAGACGTATATAATGTTCCCACCGATAAGTAGGGGCCAACGAGCCAGGAATGTGGCAAAATATTACATTCGACATGTTAAGTTGTCTTAGGTTAGGATATATAACGTTATAGTCGTATATACAGTTCCCACCGAGAAGTAGTTGCCGACGCGCCAGGAATATTGTAAAATATTATATTCGACATGTTAGGTTGTCTCAGGCTAGCACATATAACGTTATAGACATATACAATGTTCCCACCGAGAAATAGGGGCCGACACGCCAGGAATGTTGTAAAACATTACATCCGAGGTGTTAGGTTCCCTTAGGTTAGGATATATAACGTTATAGACGTATATAATGTTCCCACCGAGAAGTAGGTGCCGACGCGCCAGGAATGTTGTAAAATATTACATCCGAGATGTTAGGTTCCCTTAGGTTAGGATATATAACGTTATAGACGTATATAATGTTCCCACCGATAAGTAGGGGCCAACGAGCCAGGAATGTGGCAAAATATTACATTCGACATGTTAAGTTGTCTTAGGTTAGGATATATAACGTTATAGTCGTATATACATTTCCCACCGAGAAGTAGTTGCCGACGCGCCAGGAATATTGTAAAATATTATATTCGACATGTTAGGTTGTCTCAGGCTAGGACATATAGCGTTATAGACATATACAATGTTCCCACCGAGAAATAGGGGCCGACACGCCAGGAATGTTGTAAAACATTACATCCGAGGTGTTAGGTTCCCTTAGGTTAGGATATATAACGTTATAGACGTATATAATGTTCCCACCGAGAAATAGGTGCCGACGCGCCAGGAATGTTTAAAGTATTACATCCGAGATGTTAGGATTACCTTAGGCTAGGATATATAACGTTATAGACGTATGTAATGTTCCCACCGAGAAGTAGGGGCCGGCGCGCCGGGAATGTAGTAAAATATTACATCCGAGATGTTAGGTTGCCTTAGGCTAGGATATATAGCGTTATAGACGTATATAATGTTCCCACCGAGAAATAGGGGCCGACACGCCAGGAATGTTGTAAAATATTACATCCGAGATGTTAGGTTCCCTTAGGTTAGGATATATAACGTTATAGACGTATATAATGTTCCCACCGATAAGTAGGGGCCAACGAGCCAGGAATTTGGCAAAATATTACATTCGACATGTTAAGTTGTCTTAGGTTAGGATATATAACATTATAGTCGTATATACAGTTCCCACCGAGAAGTAGTTGCCGACGCGCCAGGAATATTGTAAAATATTATATTCGACATGTTAGGTTGTCTCAGGCTAGGACATATAACGTTATGGACATATACAATGTTCCCACCGAGAAATAGGGGCCGACACGCCAGGAATGTTGTAAAACATTACATCCGAGGTGTTAGGTTCCCTTAGGTTAGGATATATAACGTTATAGACGTATATAATGTTCCCACCGAGAAGTAGGTGCCGACGCGCCAGGAATGTTGTAAAATATTACATCCGAGATGTTAGGATTGCCTTAGGCTAGGATATATAACGTTATAGACGTATATAATGTTCCCACCAAGAAGTAGGGGCCGTTGCGCCACGAACGTAGTAACATATTACATCCGAGATGTTAGGATTGCCTTAGGCTAGGATATATAACGTTATAGACGTATATAATGTTCCCACCAAGAAGTAGGGGCCGGTGCGCCACGAACGTAGTAAAATATTACATCCGAGTTGTTAGGTTGCCTTAGACTAGGATATATAACGTTATATACGTATATAATGTTCCCACCGAGCAATAGGGGCCGACACGCCAGGAATGTTGTAAAATATTACGCTCGACATGTTAGGTTGCCTTACGTCATGATATATAGCGATATAGACGTATATAATGTTCCCACCGAGATGTAGGGGCCGGCGCGCCAGGAATGTAGTAAAATATTACATCCGAGATGTTAGGTTGCCTTAGGCAAGGATATATAGCATTATAGACGTAAATAATGTTCCAACCGAGAAGTAGGGGCCGGCGCGCCAGGAATGTAGTAAAATATAACATCCGAGATGTTAGGTTGCCTTAGGCTAGAATAAGTAACGTTATAGACGTATATAGTGTTCCCACCGAGAAGTAGGGACCGACGAGACAGGAATGTAGTAAAATGATACATCCGAGATGTTAGGTTGCCTTAGGTTAGGATATATAACGTTATATACGTATATAATGTTCCCACCAAGAAATAGGGGCCGACACGCCAGGAATGTTGTAAAATACTACGCTCGACATGCTAGGTTGCCTTACGTCATGGGGTATAGCGATATAGACGTATATAATGTTCCCACCGAGAAGTAGGGGCCGGCGCGCCAGGAATGTAGTAAAATATTACATCCGGGATGTTAGGTTGCCTTACGCAAGGATATATAACGTTATAGACGTATGTAATGTTCCCACCGAGAAGTAGGGGCCGGCGCGCCGGGAATGTAGTAAAATATAACATCCGAGATGTTAGGTTGCCTTAGGCTAGAATAAGTAACGTTATAGACGTATATAGTGTTCCCACCGAGAAGTAGGGGCCGACGAGCCAGGAATGTAGTAAAATATTACATCCGAGATGTTAGGTTGCCTTAGGTTAGGATATATAACGTTATAGACTTATATACTGTTCCCACCTAGAGGTAGGTGCCGACGCGCCAGGAATGTTGTAAAATATTACATCCGAGATGTTAGGATTACCTTAGGCTAGGATATATAACGTTATAGACGTATGTAATGTTCCCACCGAGAAGTAGGGGCCGGCGCGCCGGGAATGTAGTAAAATATAACATCCGAGATGTTAGGTTGCCATAGGCTAGGATATATAACGTTATAGACGTATATAATGTTCCCACCAAGAAGTAGGGGCCGGTGCGCCACGAACGTAGTAAAATATTACATCCGAGATGTTAGGTTGCCTTAGACTATGATATATAACGTTATATACGTATATAATGTTCCCACCGAGAAATAGGGGACGACACGCCAGGAATGTTGTAAAATATTACGCTCGACATGTTAGGTTGCCTTACGTCATGATATATAGCGATATAGACGTATATAATGTTCCCACCGAGAAGTAGGGGCCGGCGCGCCAGAAATGTAGTAAAATATAACATCCGAGATGTTAGGTTGCCTTAGGCTAGGATATATAACGTTATAGACGTATATAATGTTCCCACCAAGAAGTAGGTGCCGAAGTGACGGGAATGTTGTAAAATATTACATTCGACATGTTAGTTTGCCTTAGGCTAGGATATATAGCGTTCTAGACTTGTATAATGTTCCCACCGAGAAGTAGTGGCCGACGTGCCAGGAATGTAGTAAAATATTACATCCGAGATGTTAGGTTGCCTTAGGTTAGGATATATAACGTTATAGACGTATATAAAGTTCCCATCGAGAAGTAGGGGCCGAAGTGACGGGAATGTTGTAAAATATTACATTCGATATGTTAGTTTGCCTTAGGCTAGGATATATAGCGTTATAGACGTATATAATGTTCCCACCGAGAACTAGGGGCCGACGTGCCAGGAATGTAGTAAAATATTACATCCGAGAGGTTAGGTTGCCTTAGGTTAGGATATATAACGTTATAGACGTATATAATGTTCCCACCAAGAAGTAGGGGCCGGTGCGCCACGAACGTAGTAAAATATTACATCCGAGATGTTAGGTTGCCTTAGACTAGGATATATAACGTTATAGACGTATATAATGTTCCCACCGAGAAGTAGGTGCCGACGCGCCAGGTATGTTGTAAAATATTACATCCGAGATGTTAGGATTACCTTAGGCTAGGATATATAACGTTATAGACGTATGTAATGTTCCCACCGAGAAGTAGGTGCCGACGCGCCAGGAATGTTGTAAAATATTACATCCGAGATGTTAGGATTGTCTTAGGCTAGGATATATAACGTTATAGACGTATATAATGTTCCCACCGAGAAGTAGGTGCCGAAGTGACGGGAATGTTGTAAAATATTACATCCGGTATGTTAGGTTGCCTTAGGCTAGGATATATAACTTTATAGACGTATATAATATTCCCACCGAGAAGTAGGTGCCGACGCGCCAGGAATGTTGTAAAATATTACGCTCGACAAATTAGGTTGCCTTAGGCTAGGATATATAGCGTTAAAGACGTATATAATGTTCCCACCGAGAAATAGGGGCCGACACGCCAGGAATGTTGTAAAATATTACATCCGAGATGTTAGGTTCCCTTAGGTTAGGATATATAACGTTATAGACGTATATAATGTTCCCACCGATAAGTAGGGGCCAACGAGCCAGGAATGTGGCAAAATATTACATTCGACATGTTAAGTTGTCTTAGGTTAGGATATATAACGTTATAGTCGTATATACAGTTCCCACCGAGAAGTAGTTGCCGACGCGCCAGGAATATTGTAAAATATTATATTCGACATGTTAGGTTGTCTCAGGCTAGCACATATAACGTTATAGACATATACAATGTTCCCACCGAGAAATAGGGGCCGACACGCCAGGAATGTTGTAAAACATTACATCCGAGGTGTTAGGTTCCCTTAGGTTAGGATATATAACGTTATAGACGTATATAATGTTCCCACCGAGAAGTAGTTGCCGACGCGCCAGGAATATTGTAAAATATTATATTCGACATGTTAGGTTGTCTCAGGCTAGGACATATAACGTTATGGACATATACAATGTTCCCACCGAGAAATAGGAGCCGACACGCCAGGAATGTTGTAAAACATTACATCCGAGGTGTTAGGTTCCCTTAGGTTAGGATATATAACGTTATAGACGTATATAATGTTCCCACCAAGAAGTAGGGGCCGGTGCGCCACGAACGTAGTAAAATATTACATCCGAGATGTTAGGTTGCCTTAGACTAGGATATATAACGTTATAGACGTATATAATGTTCGCACCAAGAAGTAGGGGCCGGTGCTCCACGAACGTAGTAAAATATTACATCCGAGTTGTTAGGTTGCCTTAGACTAGGATATATAACGTTATATACGTATATAATGTTCCCACCGAGAAATAGGGGCCGACACGCCAGGAATGTTGTAAAATATTACGCTCGACATGTTAGGTTGCCTTACGTCATGATATATAGCGATATAGACGTATATAATGTTCCCACCGAGATGTAGGGGCCGGCGCGCCAGGAATGTAGTAAAATATTACATCCGAGATGTTAGGTTGCCTTAGGCAAGGATATATAGCATTATAGACGTATATAATGTTCCAACCGAGAAGTAGGGGCCGGCGCGCCAGGAATGTAGTAAAATATAACATCCGAGATGTTAGGTTGCCTTAGGCTAGAATAAGTAACGTTATAGACGTATATAGTGTTCCCACCGAGAAGTAGGGGCCGGCGCGCCTAGAATGTAGTAAAATATAACATCCGAGATGTTAGGTTGCCTTAGGCTTGAATAAGTAACGTTATAGACGTATATAATGTTCCGACCGAGAAGTAGGGGCCGGCGCGCCTAGAATGTAGTAAAATATAACATCCGAGATGTTAGGTTGCCTTAGGCTTGTATAAGTAACGTTATAGACGTATATAATCTTCCACCCGAGAAGTAGGGGCCAACGCGCCAGGAATGCTGTCAAATATTACATTCGACATGTTAGGATTGCCTTAGGCTAGGATATATAACGTTATAGACGTATATGATATTCCCACCGAGAACTACGCGCCTACACGCCAGGAATGTTATCAAATATTACTTCCAAGATGTTAGGTTCCCTTAGGTTAGGATATATAACGTTATAGACATATATAATGTTCCCACCGAGAAGTAGGGGCCGATGAGCCAGGAATGTTGTAAAATATTACGCTCGACATGTTAGGTTGCCTTAGGCTAGGATGTGTAAAGTTATAGACGTATATAATGTTCCCACCGAGAAATAGGTGCCGGCGCGCCAGGAATGTTGTAAAATATTACATCCGAGATATGAGGATTGCCTTAAGTTAGGATATATGGCGTTATAGACGTATATAATGTTCCCACCGAGAAGTAGGTGCCGACGCGCCAGGAATGTTGTAAAATATTACATCCGAGATGTTAGGATTGCCTTAGGCTAGGATATATAACTTTATAGACGTATATAATATTCCCACCGAGAAGTAGTTGCCGACGCGCCAGGAATATTGTAAAATATTATATTCGACATGTTAGGTTGTCTCAGGCTAGGACATATAACGTTATAGACATATACAATGTTCCCACCGAGAAATAGGGGCCGACACGCCAGGAATGTTGTAAAACATTACATCCGAGGTGTTAGGTTCCCTTAGGTTAGGATATATAACGTTATAGACGTATATAATGTTCCCACCGAGAAGTAGGTGCCGACGCGCCAGGAATGTTGTAAAATATTACATCCGAGATGTTAGGATTGCCTTAGGCTAGGATATATAACGTTATAGACGTATATAATGTTCCCACCAAGAAGTAGGGGCCGGTGCGCCACGAACGTAGTAACATATTACATCCGAGATGTTAGGATTGCCTTAGGCTAGGATATATAACGTTATAGACGTATATAATGTTCCCACCAAGAAGTAGGGGCCGGTGCGCCACGAACGTAGTAAAATATTACATCCGAGTTGTTAGGTTGCCTTAGACTAGGATATATAACGTTATATACGTATATAATGTTCCCACCGAGCAATAGGGGCCGACACGCCAGGAATGTTGTAAAATACTACGCTCGACATGCTAGGTTGCCTTACGTCATGGGGTATAGCGATATAGACGTATATAATGTTCCCACCGAGAAGTAGGGGCCGGCGCGCCAGGAATGTAGTAAAATATTACATCCGAGATGTTAGGTTGCCTTACGCAAGGATATGTAGCATTATAGACGTATATAATGTTCCAACCGAGAAGTAGGGGCCGGCGCGCCTAGAATGTAGTAAAATATAACATCCGAGATGTTAGGTTGCCTTAGGTTAGGATATCTAACGTTATAGACTTATATACTGTTCCCACCGAGAAGTAGGTGCCGACGCGCCAGGAATGTTGTAAAATATTACATCCGAGATGTTAGGATTACCTTAGGCTAGGATACATAACGTTATAGACGTATGTAATGTTCCCACCGAGAAGTAGGTGCCGGCGCGCCAGGAATGTTGTAAAATATTACATCCGAGATGTTAGGATTACCTTAGGCTAGGATATATAACGTTATAGACGTATGTAATGTTCCCACCGAGAAGTAGGTGCCGGCGCGCCGGGAATGTAGTAAAATATAACATCCGGGATGTTAGGTTGCCATAGGCTAGGATATATAACGTTATAGACGTATATAATGTTCCCACCGAGAAGTAGGTGCCGAAGTGACGGGAATGTTGTAAAATATTACATCCGGTATGTTAGGTTGCCTTAGGCTAGGATATATAACGTTATAGACGTATATAATGTTCCCACCGAGAAGTAGGTGCCGACGCGCCAGGAATGTTGTAAAATATTACATCCGAGATGTTAGGTTCCCTTAGGTTAGGATATATAACGTTATAGACGTATATATTGTTCCCACCGATAAGTAGGGGCCAACGAGCCAGGAATGTGGCAAAATATTACATTCGACATGTTAAGTTGTCTTAGGTTAGCATATATAACGTTATAGTCGTATATACAGTTCCCACCGAGAAGTAGTTGCCGACGCGCCAGGAATATTGTAAAATATTATATTCGACATGTTAGGTTGTCTCAGGCTAGGACATATAGCGTTATAGACATATACAATGTTCCCACCGAGAAATAGGGGCCGACACGCCAGGAATGTTGTAAAACATTACATCCGAGGTGTTAGGTTCCCTTAGCTTAGGATATATAACGTTATAGACGTATATAATGTTCCCACCGAGAAGTAGTGGCCGACGTGCCAGGAATGTAGTAAAATATTACATCCGAGATGTTAGGTTGCCTTAGGTTAGGAAATATAACGTTATAGACGTATATAAAGTTCCCATCGAGAAGTAGGGGCCGAAGTGACGGGAATGTTGTAAAATATTACATTCGATATGTTAGTTTGCCTTAGGCTAGGATATATAACGTTATAGACGTATATGATATTCCCACCGAGAACTACGCGCCTACACGCCAGGAATGTTATCAAATATTACTTCCAAGATGTTAGGTTCCCTTAGGTTAGGATATATAACGTTATAGACATATATAATGTTCCCACCGAGAAGTAGGGGCCGATGAGCCAGGAATGTTGTAAAATATTACGCTCGACATGTTAGGTTGCCTTAGGCTAGGATGTGTAAAGTTATAGACGTATATAATGTTCCCACCGAGAAATAGGTGCCGGCGCGCCAGGAATGTTGTAAAATATTACATCCGAGATATGAGGATTGCCTTAAGTTAGGATATATGGCGTTATAGACGTATATAATGTTCCCACCGAGAAGTAGGTGCCGACGCGCCAGGAATGTTGTAAAATATTACATCCGAGATGTTAGGATTGCCTTAGGCTAGGATATATAACGTTATAGACGTATATAATGTTCCCACCGAGAAGTAGGGGCCGGCGCCCCGGGAATGTAGTAAAATATAACATCCGAGATGTTAGGTTGCCATAGGCTAGGATATATAACGTTATAGACGTATATAATGTTCCCACCGAGAAGTAGGTGCCGAAGTGACGGGAATGTTGTAAAATATTACATTCGACATGTTAGTTTGCCTTAGGCTAGGATATATAGCGTTCTAGACTTGTATAATGTTCCCACCGAGAAGTAGTGGCCGACGTGCCAGGAATGTAGTAAAATATTACATCCGAGATGTTAGGTTGTCTTAGGTTAGGATATATAACGTTATAGACGTATATAATGTTCCACCCGAGAAGTAGGGGCCGACGCGCCAGGAATGCTGTAAAATATTACATTCGATATGTTAGGATTGCCTTGGGCTAGGATATATAACGTTATAGACGTATATAATGTTCCCACCGAGAAGCAGGGGCCGACGAACCAGGAATGTTGTAAAATATTACGCTCGACATGTTAGGTTGCCTTAGGCTAGGATATGTAAAGTTATAGATGTATATAATGTTCCCACCGAGAAATAGGTGCCGGCGCGCCAGGGATGTTGTAAAATATTACATCCGAGATATGAGGATTGCCTTAAGTTAGGATATATGGCGTTATAGACGTATATAATGTTCCCACCGAGAAGTAGGGGCCAGCGCGCCAGGAATGTGGTAAAATATTACATCCGGTATGTTAGGTTGCCTTAGGCTGGGATATATAACTTTATAGACGTATATAATATTCCCACCGAGAAGTAGTTGCCGACGCGCCAGGAATATTGTAAAATATTATATTCGACATGTTAGGTTGTCTCAGGCTAGGACATATAACGTTATAGACATATACAATGTTCCCACCGAGAAATAGGGGCCGACACGCCAGGAATGTTGTAAAACATTACATCCGAGGTGTTAGGTTCCCTTAGGTTAGGATATATAACGTTATAGACGTATATAATGTTCCCACCGAGAAGTAGGTGCCGACGCGCCAGGAATGTTGTAAAATATTACATCCGAGATGTTAGGATTGCCTTAGGCTAGGATATATAACGTTATAGACGTATATAATGTTCCCACCAAGAAGTAGGGGCCGGTGCGCCACGAACGTAGTAACATATTACATCCGAGATGTTAGGATTGCCTTAGGCTAGGATATATAACGTTATAGACGTATATAATGTTCCCACCGAGCAATAGGGGCCGACACGCCAGGAATGTTGTAAAATACTACGCTCGACATGCTAGGTTGCCTTACGTCATGGGGTATAGCGATATAGACGTATATAATGTTCCCACCGAGAAGTAGGGGCCGGCGCGCCAGGAATGTAGTAAAATATTACATCCGAGATGTTAGGTTGCCTTACGCAAGGATATGTAGCATTATAGACGTATATAATGTTCCAACCGAGAAGTAGGGGCCGGCGCGCCTAGAATGTAGTAAAATATAACATCCGAGATGTTAGGTTGCCTTAGGTTAGGATATATAACGTTATAGACTTATATACTGTTCCCACCGAGAAGTAGGTGCCGACGCGCCAGGAATGTTGTAAAATATTACATCCGAGATGTTAGGATTACCTTAGGCTAGGATACATAACGTTATAGACGTATGTAATGTTCCCACCGAGAAGTAGGTGCCGGCGCGCCAGGAATGTTGTAAAATATTACATCCGAGATGTTAGGATTACCTTAGGCTAGGATATATAACGTTATAGACGTATGTAATGTTCCCACCGAGAAGTAGGTGCCGGCGCGCCGGGAATGTAGTAAAATATAACATCCGGGATGTTAGGTTGCCATAGGCTAGGATATATAACGTTATAGACGTATATAATGTTCCCACCGAGAAGTAGGTGCCGAAGTGACGGGAATGTTGTAAAATATTACATCCGGTATGTTAGGTTCCCTTAGGTTAGGATATATAACGTTATAGACGTATATATTGTTCCCACCGATAAGTAGGGGCCAACGAGCCAGGAATGTGGCAAAATATTACATTCGACATGTTAAGTTGTCTTAGGTTAGGATATATAACGTTATAGTCGTATATACAGTTCCCACCGAGAAGTAGTTGCCGACGCGCCAGGAATATTGTAAAATATTATATTCGACATGTTAGGTTGTCTCAGGCTAGGACATATAGCGTTATAGACATATACAATGTTCCCACCGAGAAATAGGGGCCGACACGCCAGGAATGTTGTAAAACATTACATCCGAGGTGTTAGGTTCCCTTAGGTTAGGATATATAACGTTATAGACGTATATAATGTTCCCACCGAGAAGTAGGTGCCGACGCGCCAGGAATGTTGGAAAATATTACATCCGAGATGTTAGGTTGCCTTAGGTTAGGAAATATAACGTTATAGACGTATATAAAGTTCCCATCGAGAAGTAGGGGCCGAAGTGACGGGAATGTTGTAAAATATTACATTCGATATGTTAGTTTGCCTTAGGCTAGGATATATAGCGTTATAGACGTATATAATGTTCCCACCGAGAACTAGGGGCCGACGTGCCAGGAATGTAGTAAAATATTACATCCGAGAGGTTAGGTTGCCTTAGGTTAGGATATATAACGTTATAGACGTATATAATGTTCCCACCAAGAAGTAGGGGCCGGTGCGCCACGAACGTAGTAAAATATTACATCCGAGATGTTAGGTTGCCTTAGACTAGGATATATAACGTTATATACGTATATAATGTTCCCACCGAGAAATAGGGGCCGACACGCCAGGAATGTTGTAAAATACTACGCTCGACATGTTAGGTTGCCTTCCGTCATGGTATATAGCGATATAGACGTATATAATGTTCCCACCGAGAAGTAGGGGCCGGCGCGCCAGGAATGTTGTAAAATATTACATCCGAGATGTTAGGATTACCTTAGGCTAGGATATATAACGTTATAGACGTATGTAATGTTCCCACCGAGAAGTAGGGGCCGACGAGCCAGGAATGTAGTAAAATATTACATCCGAGATGTTAGGTTGCCTTAGGTTAGGATATATAACGTTATAGACTTATATACTGTTCCCACCGAGAAGTAGGTGCCGACGCGCCAGGAATGTTGTAAAATATTACATCCGAGATGTTAGGATTACCTTAGGCTAGGATATATAGCGTTAAAGACGTATATAATGTTCCCACCGAGAAATAGGGGCCGACACGCCAGGAATGTTGTAAAATATTACATCCGAGATGTTAGGTTCCCTTAGGTTAGGATATATAACGTTATAGACGTATATAATGTTCCCACCGAGAAGTAGGTGCCGACGCGCCAGGAATGTTGTAAAATATTACATCCGAGATGTTAGGATTGCCTTAGGTTAGGATATATAACGTTATAGACGTATATAATGATCCCACCAAGAAGTAGGGGCCGGTGCGCCACGAACGTAGTAAAATATTACATCCGAGATGTTAGGTTGCCTTAGACTATGATATATAACGTTATATACGTATATAATGTTCTCACCGAGAAATAGGGGACGACACGCCAGCAATGTTGTAAAATATTACGTTCGACATGTTAGGTTGCCTTACGTCATGATATATAGCGATATAGACGTATATAATGTTCCCACCGAGAAGTAGGGGCCGGCGCGCCAGAAATGTAGTAAAATATAACATCCGAGATGTTAGGTTGCCTTAGGCTAGGATATATCATGTTATAGACGTATATAATGTTCCCACCGAGAAGTAGGTGCCGAAGTGACGGGAATGTTGTAAAATATTACATTCGACGTGTTAGTTTGCCTTAGGATAGGATATATAGCGTTCTAGACTTGTATAATGTTCCCACCGAGAAGTAGTGGCCGACGTGCCAGGA
This sequence comes from Xylocopa violacea, assembly GCA_963969225.1. NCBI lineage: Eukaryota > Metazoa > Arthropoda > Insecta > Hymenoptera > Apidae > Xylocopa > Xylocopa violacea. Next base: position 4,672,544 of record CAXAJV010000857.1, read on the forward strand.
ATGTAGTAAAATATTACATCCGAGATGTTAGGTTGCCTTAGGTTAGGATATATAACGTTATAGACGTATATAAAGTTCCCATCGAGAAGTAGGGGCCGAAGTGACGGGAATGTTGTAAAATATTACATTCGATATGTTAGTTTGCCTTAGGTTAGGATATATAGCGTTATAGACGTATATAATGTTCCCACCGAGAACTAGGGGCCGACGTGCCAGGAATGTAGTAAAATATTAGATCCGAGAGGTTAGGTTGCCTTAGGTAAGGATATATAACGTTATAGACGTATATAATGTTCCACCCGAGAAGTAGGGGCCGACGAACCAGGAATGTTGTAAAATATTACGCTCGACATGTTAGGTTGCCTTAGGCTAGGATATGTAAAGTTATAGACGTATATAATGTTCCCACCGAGAAATAGGTGCCGGCGCGCCAGGAATGTAGTAAAATATAACATCCGAGATGTTAGGTTGCCTTAGGCTAGAATAAGTAACGTTATAGATGTATATAATGTTCCCACCGAGAAGTAGGGGCCGACGAGCCAGTAATGTAGTAAAATATTACATCCGAGATGTTAGGTTGCCTTAGGTTAGGATATATAACGTTATAGACTTATATGCTGTTCCCACCGAGAAGTAGGTGCCGACGCGCCAGGAATGTTGTAAAATATTACATCCGAGATGTTAGGATTACCTTAGGCTAGGACATATAACGTTATAGACGTATGTAATGTTCGCACCGTGAAGTAGGAGCCGGCGCGCCGGGAATGTAGTAAAATATAACATCCGAGATGTTAGGTTGCCATAGGCTAGGATATATAACGTTATAGACGTATATAATGTTCTCACCGAGAAGTAGGTGCCGACGCGCCAGGAATGTTGTAAAATATTAAATCCGAGATGTTAGGATTACCTTAGGCTAGGATATATAACGTTATAGACGTATGTAATGTTCCCACCGAGAAGTAGGGGCCGGCGCGCCGGGAATGTGGTAAAATATAACATCCGAGATGTTAGGTTGCCATAGGCTAGGATATATAACGTTATAGACGTATATAATGTTCCCACCGAGAAGTAGGTGCCGAAGTGACGGGAATGTTGTAAAATATTACATTCGACATGTTAGTTTGCCTTAGGCTAGGATATATAGCGTTCTAGACTTGTATAATGTTCCAACCGAGAACTAGGGGCCGACGTGCCAGGAATGTAGTAAAATATTAGATCCGAGAGGTTAGGTTGCCTTAGGTTAGGATATATAACGTTATAGACGTATATAATGTTCCCACCGAGAACTAGGGGCCGACAACCCAGGAATGTAGTAAAATATTACATCCGAGAGGTTAGGTTGCCTTAGGTAAGGATATATAACGTTATAGACGTATATAATGTTCCACCCGAGAAGTAGGGGCCGACGAGCCAGGAATGTTGTAAAATATTACGCTCGACATGTTAGGTTGCCTTAGGCTAGGATATATAGCGATATAGACGTATATAATGTTCCCATCGAGAAATAGCGGTCGGCGCGCCACGAATGTAGTAAAATATTACATCCGAGATGTTAGGATTGCCTAAGGCTAGGATATATCACGTTATAGATGTATATAATGTTCCCACTGAGAAGTAGGGGCCGGCGCGCCAGGAATGCTGTAAAATATTACATTCGACATGTTAGGTTGCCTTAGGCTAGTATATATAGCGATATAGACGTATATAATGTTCCCACCGAGAAATAGGTGTCGGCGCGCCAGGAATGTTGTAAAATATTACATCCGACATGTTAGGATTGCCTTAGGCTAAGATATATTACGTTATAGACGTATATAATGTTCCCACCGAGAAATAGGTGCCGGCGCGCCAGGAATGTAGTAAAATATTACATCCGAGATGTTAGGTTGCCTTAGGTTAGGATATATAACGTTATAGACGTATATAAAGTTCCCACCGAGAAGTAGGTGCCGACGAGCCAGGAATGTTGTAAAATATTACGCTCGACATGTTAGGTTGCCTTAGGCTAGGATATATAGCGATATAGACGTATATAATGTTCCCATCGAGAAATAGCGGTCGGCGCGCCACGAATGTAGTAAAATATTACATCCGAGATGTTAGGATTGCCTTAGGCTAGGATATATCACGTTATAGATGTATATAATGTTCCCATCGAGAAATAGCGGTCGGCGCGCCACGAATGTAGTAAAATATTACATCCGAGATGTTAGGATTGCCTTAGGCTAGGATATATCACGTTATAGATGCATTTAATGTTCCCACTGGGAAGTAGGGGCCGGCGCGCCAGGAATGTAGTAAAATATTACATCCGAGATGTTAGGTTGCCTTAGGCTAGGATGTGTAACGTTATAGACGTATATAATGTTCCCAACCTAGAAGTAGTTGCCGACGCGCCAGGAATATTGTAAGATATTACATTCGACATGTAAGGTTGCCTTATGCTAGGATATATAACGTTATAGACGTATATAAAGTTCCCACCGAGAAGTAGGTGCCGACGAGCCAGGAATGTTGTAAAATATTACGCTCGACATGTTAGGTTGCCTTAGGCTCGGATATATAGCGATATAGACGTATATAATGTTCCCACCGAGAAGTAGGGGCCGCCGCGCCAGGAATGTTGTAAAATATTACATTCGACGTGTTAGGACTGCCTTAGGCTAGGATATATAACGTTATAGACGTATACGATATTCCCACCGAGGAGTACGGGCCGACACGACAAGAATGTTGTCAAATATTAGATCCGAGATGTTAGGTTCCCTTAGGTTAGGATATATAACGTTATAGACGTATATAATGTTCCCACCGAGAAGTGGGTGCCGACGAGCCTGGAATGATGTAAAATATTACGCTCGACATGTTAGGTTGCCTTAGGCTAGGATATATAGCTATATAGACGTATATAATGTTCCCACCGAGAAGTAGGGGCCGCCGCGCCAGGAATGTTGTAAAATATTACATTCGACGTGTTAGGATTGCCTTAGGCTAGGATATATAACGTTATAGACGTATACGATATTCCCACCGAGGAGTACGGGCCGACACGACAAGAATGTTGTCAAATATTACATCCGAGATGTTAGGTTCCTTTAGGTTAGGATATATAACGTTATAGACGTATATAATGTTCCCACTGAGAAGTAGGGGCCGACGAGCCAGGAATGTTGTAAAATATTACGCTCAACATGTTAGGTTGCCTTAGGCTATGATATATAGCGATATAGACGTATATAATGTTCCCACCGAGAAGTGGGGGCCGGCGCGCCAGGAATGTAGTGAAATATTACATCCGAGATGTTAGGTTGCCTTAGGCTAGGATATGTAAAGTTATAGACGTATATAATGTTCCCACCGAGAGGTAGGGACCGAAGAGCCAGGAATGTAGTAACATATTACATCCGAGATGTTAGGTTGCCTTAGGTTAGGATACATAACGTTATAGACATATATAAAGTTCCCACCGAGAAGTAGGTGCCGACGAGCCAGGAATGTTGTAAAATATTACGCTCGACATGTTAGGTTGCCTTAGGCTAGGATATATAGCGATATAGACGTATATAATGTTCCCATCGAGAAATAGCGGTCCGCGCGCCACGAATGTAGTAAAATATTACATCCGAGATGTTAGGATTGCCTTAGGCTAGGATATATCACGTTATAGATGTATATAATGTTCCCACCGAGAAGTAGGGGCCGGCGCGCCAGGAATGCTGTAAAATATTACATTCGACATGTTAGGTTGCCTTAGGCTAGTATATATAGCGATATAGACGTATATAATGTTCCCACCGAGAAATAGGTGTCGGCGCCCCAGGAATGTTGTAAAATATTACATCCGACATGTTAGGATTGCCTTAGGCTAAGATATATAACGTTATAGACGTATATGATGTTCCCACCGAGAAGTAGGGGCCGAAGTGACGGGAATGTTGTAAAATATTACATTCGACATGTTATTTTGCCTTAGGCTAGGATATATAGCGTTATAGACGTATATAATGTTCCCACCGAGAAGTAGGGGCCGGCGCGCCAGGAATGTAGTAAAATATTACATCCGAGATGTTAGGTTGCCTAAGGCTAGCATATGTAACGTTATAGACGTATATAATGTTCCCACCTAGAAGTAGTTGCCGACGCGCCAGGAATGTTGTAAAATATTACATCCGACATGTTAAGTTGTCTTAGGTTAGGATATATAACGTTATAGTCGTATATACAGTTCCCACCGAGAAGTAGTTGCCGACGCGCCAGGAATATTGTAAAATATTATATTCGACATGTTAGGTTGTCTCAGGCTAGGACATATAGCGTTATAGACATATACAATGTTCCCACCGAGAAATAGGGGCCGACACGCCAGGAATGTTGTAAAACATTACATCCGAGGTGTTAGGTTCCCTTAGGTTAGGATATATAACGTTATAGACGTATATAATGTTCCCACTGAGAAGTAGGGGCCGACGAGCCAGGAATGTTGTAAAATATTACGCTCAACATGTTAGGTTGCCTTAGGCTATGATATATAACGTTATAGACGTATATAATGTTCCCACCAAGAAGTAGGGGCCGGTGCGCCACGAACGTAGTAAAATATTACATCCGAGATGTTAGGTTGCCTTAGACTAGGATATATAACGTTATATACGTATATAATGTTCCCACCGAGAAATAGGGGCCGACACGCCAGGAATGTTGTAAAATACTACGCTCGACATGTTAGGTTGCCTTCCGTGATGGTATATAGCGATATAGACGTATATAATGTTCCCACCGAGAAGTAGGGGCCGGCGCGCCAGGAATGTTGTAAAATATTACATCCGAGATGTTAGGATTACCTTAGGCTAGGATATATAACGTTATAGACGTATGTAATGTTCCCACCGAGAAGTAGGGGCCGACGAGCCAGGAATGTAGTAAAATATTACATCCGAGATGTTAGGTTGCCTTAGGTTAGGATATATAACGTTATAGACTTATATACTGTTCCCACCGAGAAGTAGGTGCCGACGCGCCAGGAATGTTGTAAAATATTACATCCGAGATGTTAGGATTACCTTAGGCTAGGATATATAGCGTTAAAGACGTATATAATGTTCCCACCGAGAAATAGGGGCCGACACGCCAGGAATGTTGTAAAATATTACATCCGAGATGTTAGGTTCCCTTAGGTTAGGATATATAACGTTATAGACGTATATAATGTTCCCACCGAGAAGTAGGTGCCGACGCGCCAGGAATGTTGTAAAATATTACATCCGAGATGTTAGGATTGCCTTAGGTTAGGATATATAACGTTATAGACGTATATAATGATCCCACCAAGAAGTAGGGGCCGGTGCGCCACGAACGAAGTAAAATATTACATCCGAGATGTTAGGTTGCCTTAGACTATGATATATAACGTTATATACGTATATAATGTTCTCACCGAGAAATAGGGGACGACACGCCAGCAATGTTGTAAAATATTACGTTCGACATGTTAGGTTGCCTTACGTCATGATATATAGCGATATAGACGTATATAATGTTCCCACCGAGAAGTAGGGGCCGGCGCGCCAGAAATGTAGTAAAATATAACATCCGAGATGTTAGGTTGCCTTAGGCTAGGATATATAATGTTATAGACGTATATAATGTTCCCACCGAGAAGTAGGTGCCGAAGTGACGGGAATGTTGTAAAATATTACATTCGACGTGTTAGTTTGCCTTAGGATAGGATATATAGCGTTCTAGACTTGTATAATGTTCCCACCGAGAAGTAGTGGCCGACGTGCCAGGAATGTAGTAAAATATTACATACGAGATGTTAGGTTGCCTTAGGTTAGGATATATAACGTTATAGACGTATATAAAGTTCCCATCGAGAAGTAGGGGCCGAAGTGACGGGAATGTTGTAAAATATTACATTCGATATGTTAGTTTGCCTTAGGTTAGGATATATAGCGTTATAGACGTATATAATGTTCCCACCGAGAACTAGGGGCCGACGTGCCAGGAATATAGTAAAATATTAGATCCGAGAGGTTAGGTTGCCTTAGGTAAGGATATATAACGTTATAGACGTATATAATGTTCCACCCGAGAAGTAGGGGCCGACGAACCAGGAATGTTGTAAAATATTACGCTCGACATGTTAGGTTGCCTTAGGCTAGGATATGTAAAGTTATAGACGTATATAATGTTCCCACCGAGAAATAGGTGCCGGCGCGCCAGGAATGTAGTAAAATATAACATCCGAGATGTTAGGTTGCCTTAGGCTAGAATAAGTAACGTTATAGACGTATATAATGTTCCCACCGAGAAGTAGGGGCCGACGAGCCAGGAATGTAGTAAAATATTACATCCGAGATGTTAGGTTGCCTTAGGTTAGGATATATAACGTTATAGACTTATATGCTGTTCCCACCGAGAAGTAGGTGCCGACGCGCCAGGAATGTTGTAAAATATTACATCCGAGATGTTAGGATTACCTTAGGCTAGGATATATAACGTTATAGACGTATGTAATGTTCGCACCGTGAAGTAGGAGCCGGCGCGCCGGGAATGTAGTAAAATATAACATCCGAGATGTTAGGTTGCCATAGGCTAGGATATATAACGTTATAGACGTATATAATGTTCTCACCGAGAAGTAGGTGCCGACGCGCCAGGAATGTTGTAAAATATTAAATCCGAGATGTTAGGATTACCTTAGGCTAGGATATATAACGTTATAGACGTATGTAATGTTCCCACCGAGAAGTAGTGGCCGACGTGCCAGGAATGTAGTAAAATATTACATCCGAGATGTTAGGTTGCCTTAGGTTAGGATATATAACGTTATAGACATATACAATGTTCCCACCGAGGAATAGGGGCCGACACGCCAGGAATGTTGTAAAACATTACATCCGAGGTGTTAGGTTCACTTAGGTTAGGATATATAACGTTATAGACGTATATAATGTTCCCACCGAGAAGTAGGTGCCGACGCGCCAGGAATGTAGTAAAATATTACATCCGAGATGTTAGGATTGCCTTAGGCTAGGATATATAACGTTATAGACGTATATAATGTTCCCACCAAGAAGTAGGGGCCGGTGCGCCACGAACGTAGTAAAATATTACATCCGAGATGTTAGGTTGCCTTAGACTATGATATATAACGTTATATACGTATATAATGTTCCCACCGAGAAATAGGGAACGACACGCCAGCAATGTTGTAAAATATTACGTTCGACATGTTAGGTTGCCTTACGTCATGATATATAGCGATATAGACGTATATAATGTTCCCACCGAGAAGTAGGGGCCGGCGCGCCAGAAATGTAGTAAAATATAACATCCGAGATGTTAGGTTGCCTTAGGCTAGGATATATAACGTTATAGACGTATATAATGTCCCCACCGAGAAGTAGGTGCCGAAGTGACGGGAATGTTGTAAAATATTACATTCGACATGTTAGTTTGCCTTAGGCTAGGATATATAGCGTTCTAGACTTGTATAATGTTCCAACCGAGAACTAGGGGCCGACGTGCCAGGAATGTAGTAAAATATTAGATCCGAGAGGTTAGGTTGCCTTAGGTTAGGATATATAACGTTATAGACGTATATAATGTTCCCACCGAGAACTAGGGGCCGACAACCCAGGAATGTAGTAAAATATTACATCCGAGAGGTTAGGTTGCCTTAGGTAAGGATATATAACGTTATAGACGTATATAATGTTCCACCCGAGAAGTAGGGGCCGACGAACCAGGAATGTTGTAAAATATTACGCTCGACATGTTAGGTTGCCTTAGGCTAGGATATGTAAAGTTATAGACGTATATAATGTTCCCACCGAGAAATAGGTGCCGGCGCGCCAGGAATGTAGTAAAATATAACATCCGAGATGTTAGGTTGCCTTAGGCTAGAATAAGTAACGTTATAGACGTATATAATGTTCCCACCGGGAAGTAGGGGCCGACGAGCCAGGAATGTAGTAAAATATTACATCCGAGATGTTAGGTTGCCTTAGGTTAGGATATATAACGTTATAGACTTATATGCTGTTCCCACCGAGAAGTAGGTGCCGACGCGCCAGGAATGTTGTAAAATATTACATCCGAGATGTTAGGATTACCTTAGACTAGGATATATAACGTTATAGACGTATGTAATGTTCGCACCGTGAAGTAGGAGCCGGCGCGCCGGGAATGTAGTAAAATATAACATCCGAGATGTTAGGTTGCCATAGGCTAGGATATATAACGTTATAGACGTATATAATGTTCCCACCGAGAAGTAGGTGCCGACGCGCCAGGAATGTTGTAAAATATTACATCCGAGATGTTAGGATTACCTTAGGCTAGGATATATAACGTTATAGACGTATGTAATGTTCCCACCGAGAAGTAGGGGCCGGCGCGCCGGGAATGTAGTAAAATATAACATCCGAGATGTTAGGTTGCCATAGACTAGGATATATAATGTTATAGACGTATATAATGTTCCCACCGAGAAGTAGGTGCCGAAGTGACGGGAATGTTGTAAAATATTACATTCGACATGTTAGTTTGCCGTAGGCTAGGATATATAGCGTTCTAGACTTATATAATGTTCCCACCGAGAAGTAGTGGCCGACACGCCAGGAATGTTGTAAAATATTACATCCGAGATGTTAGGTTCCCTTAGGTTAGGATATATAACGTTATAGACGTATATAATGTTCCCACCGAGAAGTAGGTGCCGACGAGCCAGGAATGTTGTAAAATATTACGCTCGACATGTTAGGTTGCCTTAGGCTAGGATATATAGCGATATAGACGTATATAATGTTCCCATCGAGAAATAGCGGTCGGCGCGCCACGAATGTAGTAAAATATTACATCCGAGATGTTAGGATTGCCTAAGGCTAGGATATATCACGTTATAGATGTATATAATGTTCCCACTGAGAAGTAGGGGCCGGCGCGCCAGGAATGCTGTAAAATATTACATTCGACATGTTAGGTTGCCTTAGGCTAGTATATATAGCGATATAGACGTATATAATGTTCCCACCGAGAAATAGGTGTCGGCGCGCCAGGAATGTTGTAAAATATTACATCCGACATGTTAGGATTGCCTTAGGCTAAGATATATTACGTTATAGACGTATATAATGTTCCCACCGAGAAATAGGTGCCGGCGCGCCAGGAATGTAGTAAAATATTACATCCGAGATGTTAGGTTGCCTTAGGTTAGGATATATAACGTTATAGACGTATATAAAGTTCCCACCGAGAAGTAGGTGCCGACGAGCCAGGAATGTTGTAAAATATTACGCTCGACATGTTAGGTTGCCTTAGGCTAGGATATATAGCGATATAGACGTATATAATGTTCCCATCGAGAAATAGCGGTCGGCGCGCCACGAATGTAGTAAAATATTACATCCGAGATGTTAGGATTGCCTTAGGCTAGGATATATCACGTTATAGATGTATATAATGTTCCCATCGAGAAATAGCGGTCGGCGCGCCACGAATGTAGTAAAATATTACATCCGAGATGTTAGGATTGCCTTAGGCTAGGATATATCACGTTATAGATGCATTTAATGTTCCCACTGGGAAGTAGGGGCCGGCGCGCCAGGAATGTAGTAAAATATTACATCCGAGATGTTAGGTTGCCTTAGGCTAGGATGTGTAACGTTATAGACGTATATAATGTTCCCAACCTAGAAGTAGTTGCCGACGCGCCAGGAATATTGTAAGATATTACATTCGACATGTAAGGTAGCCTTATGCTAGGATATATAACGTTATAGACGTATATAAAGTTCCCACCGAGAAGTAGGTGCCGACGAGCCAGGAATGTTGTAAAATATTACGCTCGACATGTTAGGTTGCCTTAGGCTCGGATATATAGCGATATAGACGTATATAATGTTCCCACCGAGAAGTAGGGGCCGCCGCGCCAGGAATGTTGTAAAATATTACATTCGACGTGTTAGGACTGCCTTAGGCTAGGATATATAACGTTATAGACGTATACGATATTCCCACCGAGGAGTACGGGCCGACACGACAAGAATGTTGTCAAATATTAGATCCGAGATGTTAGGTTCCCTTAGGTTAGGATATATAACGTTATAGACGTATATAATGTTCCCACCGAGAAGTGGGTGCCGACGAGCCTGCAATGATGTAAAATATTACGCTCGACATGTTAGGTTGCCTTAGGCTAGGATATATAGCTATATAGACGTATATAATGTTCCCACCGAGAAGTAGGGGCCGCCGCGCCAGGAATGTTGTAAAATATTACATTCGACGTGTTAGGATTGCCTTAGGCTAGGATATATAACGTTATAGACGTATACGATATTCCCACCGAGGAGTACGGGCCGACACGACAAGAATGTTGTCAAATATTACATCCGAGATGTTAGGTTCCTTTAGGTTAGGATATATAACGTTATAGACGTATATAATGTTCCCACTGAGAAGTAGGGGCCGACGAGCCAGGAATGTTGTAAAATATTACGCTCAACATGTTAGGTTGCCTTAGGCTATGATATATAGCTATATAGATGTATATAATGTTCCCACCGAGAAGTGGGGGCCGGCGCGCCAGGCATGTAGTGAAATATTACATCCGAGATGTTAGGTTGCCTTAGGCTAGGATATGTAAAGTTATAGACGTATATAATGTTCCCACCGAGAGGTAGGGACCGAAGAGCCAGGAATGTAGTAACATATTACATCCGAGATGTTAGGTTGCCTTAGGTTAGGATACATAACGTTATAGACATATATAAAGTTCCCACCGAGAAGTAGGTGCCGACGAGCCAGGAATGTTGTAAAATATTACGCTCGACATGTTAGGTTGCCTTAGGCTAGGATATATAGCGATATAGACGTATATAATGTTCCCATCGAGAAATAGCGGTCCGCGCGCCACGAATGTAGTAAAATATTACATCCGAGATGTTAGGATTGCCTTAGGCTAGGATATATCACGTTATAGATGTATATAATGTTCCCACCGAGAAGTAGGGGCCGGCGCGCCAGGAATGCTGTAAAATATTACATTCGACATGTTAGGTTGCCTTAGGCTAGTATATATAGCGATATAGACGTATATAATGTTCCCACCGAGAAATAGGTGTCGGCGCCCCAGGAATGTTGTAAAATATTACATCCGACATGTTAGGATTGCCTTAGGCTAAGATATATAACGTTATAGACGTATATAATGTTCCCACCGAGAAGTAGGGGCCGAAGTGACGGGAATGTTGTAAAATATTACATTCGACATGTTATTTTGCCTTAGGCTAGGATATATAGCGTTATAGACGTATATAATGTTCCCACCGAGAAGTAGGGGCCGGCGCGCCAGGAATGTAGTAAAATATTACATCCGAGATGTTAGGTTGCCTAAGGCTAGCATATGTAACGTTATAGACGTATATAATGTTCCCACCTAGAAGTAGTTGCCGACGCGCCAGGAATGTTGTAAAATATTACATCCGACATGTTAAGTTGCCTTAGGTTAGGATATATAACGTTATAGACGTATATACTGTTCCCACCGAGAAGTAGTTGCCGACGCGCCAGGAATATTGTAAAATACTACATTCGACATGTTAGGTTGTCTCAGGCTAGGACATATAGCGTTAAAGGCGTATATAATATTCCAACCGAGAAATAGGGGCCGACACGCCAGGAATGTTGTAAAACATTACATCCGAGGTGTTAGGTTGCCTTAGGCTAGGATATATAGCGTTATAGACGTATATAATGTTCCCATCGAGAAATAGCGGTCGGCGCGCCACGAATGTAGTAAAATATTACATCCGAGATGTTAGGGTTGCCTTAGGCTAGGATATGTAACGTTATAGACGTATATAATGTTCCCACCTAGAAGTAGTTGCTGACGCGCCAGGAATATTGTAAGATATTACATTCGACATGTAAGGTTGCCTTATGCTAGGATATATAACGTTATAGACGTATATAAAGTTCCCACCGAGAAGTAGGTGCCGACGAGCCAGGAATGTTGTAAAATATTACGCTCGACATGTTAGGTTGCCTCAGGCTCGGATATATAACGTTATAGACGTACATAATGTTCCAACCGAGAAGTAGGTGCCGACGCGCTAGGAATGTTGTAAAACATTACTTCCGAGATGTTAGGATTGCCTTAGGCTAGGATATATAGCATTACAGACGTATATAATGTTCCCACCGAAAAGTAGGGGCCGGCGCGCCAGGAATGTTGTAAAATATTACATCCGAGATGTTAGGTTCCTTTAGGTTAGGATATATAACGTTATAGACGTATATAATGTTCCCACCGAGAAGTAGGGGCCGACGAGCCAGGAATGTTGTAAAATATTACGCTCGACATGTTAGGTTGCCTTAGGCTATGATATATAGCGATATAGACGTATATAATGTTCCCACCGAGAAGGGGGGCCGGCGCGCCAGGAATGTAGTGAAATATTACATCCGAGATGTTAGGTTGCCTTAGGCTAGGATATGTAAAGTTATAGACGTATATAATGTTCCCACCGAGAAGTAGGGACCGAAGAGCCAGGAATGTAGTAAAATATTACATCCGAGATGTTAGGTTGCCTTAGGTTAGGATATATAACGTTATAGACGTATATAAAGTTCCCACCGAGAAGTAGGTGCCGACGAGCCAGGAATGTTGTAAAATATTACGCTCGACATGTTAGGTTGCCTTAGGCTAGGATATATAGCGATATAGACGTATATAATGTTCCCATCGAGAAATAGCGGTCGGCGCGCCACGAATGTAGTAAAATATTACATCCGAGATGTTAGGATTGCCTTAGGCTAGGATATATCACGTTATAGACGTATATAATGTTCCCACCGAGAAGTAGGGGCCGGCGCGCCAGGAATGCTGTAAAATATTACATTCGACATGTTAGGTTGCCTTATTCTAGTATATATAGCGATATAGACGTATGTAATGTTCCCATCGAGAAATAGGTGCCGGCGCGCCAGGAATGTTGTAAAATATTACATCCGAGGTGTTATGATTGCCTTAGGCTAAGATATACAACGTTATAGACGTATATAATGTTCCCACCGAGAAGTAGGGGCCAACGATCCAGGAATGTGGTGAAACATTACATTCGACATGTTAAGTTGCCTTAGGTTAGGATATATAACGTTATAGACGGATATACTGTTCCCACCGAGAAGTAGTTGCCGACGCGCCAGGAATATTGTAAAATATTATGCTCGACATGTTAGGTTGCCTTAGGCTATGATATATAGCGATATAGACGTATATAATATTCCCACCGAGAAGTGCGTGCCGGCGCGTCAGGAATGTAGTGAAATATTACATCCGAGATGTTAGGTTGCCTTAGGCTAGGATATGTAAAGTTATAGACGTATATAATGTTCCCACCGAGAAATAGGTGCCGGCGCGCCAGGAATGTTGTAAAATATTACATCCGAGATGTTAGGATTGCCTTAGGCTAGGATATATATCGTTATAGACGTATATAATGTTCCCACCGAGAAGTAGGGGCCGAAGTGACGGGAATGTTGTAAAATATTACATCCGAGATGTTAGGTTGCCTTAGGTTAGGATACATAACGTTATTGACTTGTATAATTTTCCCACCGAGAAATAGGGGCCGACGCCCCAGGAACGATGTAAAATTTTACATTCGACATGTAAGGATGCCTTATGCTAGGATATATAACGTTATAGACGTATATAAAGTTCCCACCGAGAAGTAGGTGCCGACGAGCCAGGAATGTTGTAAAATATTACGCTCGACATGTTAGGTTGCCTTAGGCTAGGATATATAGCGATATAGACGTATATAATGTTCCCATCGAGAAATAGCGGTCGGCGCGCCACGAATGTAGTAAAATATTACATCCGAGATGTTAGGATTGCCTTAGGCTAGGATATATCACGTTATAGACGTATATAATGTTCCCACCGAGAAGTAGGGGCCGGCGCGCCAGGAATGCTGTAAAATATTACATTCGACATGTTAGGTTGCCTTAGGCTAGTATATATAGCGATATAGACGTATATAATGTTCCCACCGAGAAATAGGTGTCGGCGCGCCAGGAATGTTGTAAAATATTATATCCGACGTGTTAGGATTGCCTTAGGCTAAGATATATAACGTTATAGACGTATATAATGTTCCCACCGAGAAGTAGGGGCCGAAGTGACGGGAATGTTGTAAAATATTACATACGAGATGTTAGGTTGCCTTAGGTTAGGATATATAACGTTATTGACTTATATAATGTTCCCACCGAGAAATAGGGGCCGACGCCCCAGGAATGTTGTAAAATATTACGCTCGACAAGTTAGGTTGCCTTAGGCTAGGATATATAGCGTTAAAGACGTATATAATGTTCCCACCGAGAAATAGGGGCCGACATGCCAGGAATGTTGTAAAATATTACATCCGAGATGTTAGGTTCCCTTAGGTTAGAATATATAACGTTATAGACGTATATAAAGTTCCCACCGCGAAGTAGGTGCCGACGAGCCAGGAATATTGTAAAATATTACATTCGACATGTAAGGATGCTTTATGCTAGGATATATAACGTTATAGACGTATATAAAGTTCCCACCGAGAAGTAGGTGCCGACGAGCCAGGAATGTTGTAAAATATTACGCTCGACATGTTAGGTTGCCTTAGGCTAGGATATATAGCGATATAGACGTATATAATGTTCCCATCGAGAAATAGCGGTCGGCGCGCCACGAATGTAGTAAAATATTACATCCGAGATGTTAGGATTGCCTTAGGCTAGGATATATCACGTTATAGACGTATATAATGTTCCCACCGAGAAGTAGGGGCCGAAGTGACGGGAATGTTGTAAAATTATACATTCGACATGTTAGGATTACCTTAGGCTAGGATATATATTGTTAAAGACGTATATAATGTTCTCACCGAGAAATAGGGGCCGACACGCCAGGAATGTTGTAAAACATTACATCCGAGGTGTTAGGTTGCCTTAAGCTAGGATATATAGCGTTATAGACGTATATAACGTTCCCACCGAGAAGTAGGGACCGAAGAGCCAGGAATGTAGTAAAATATTACATCCGAGATGTTAGGTTGCCTTAGGTTAGGATATATAACGTTATAGACGTATATAATGTTCCCACCGAGAAGTAGGGGCCGGTGCGACACGAATGTAGTAAAATATTACATCCGAGATGTTAGGTTGCCTTAGACTAGGATATATAACGTTATAGACGTATATAATGTTCCCACCGAGAAGTAGGGGCCGAAGTGACGGGAATGTTGTAAAATTATACATTCGACATGTTAGGATTACCTTAGGCTAGGATATATATTGTTAAAGACGTATATAATGTTCTCACCGAGAAATAGGGGCCGACACGCCAGGAATGTTGTAAAACATTACATCCGAGGTGTTAGGTTGCCTTAAGCTAGGATATATAGCGTTATAGACGTATATAACGTTCCCACCGAGAAGTAGGGACCGAGGAGCCAGGAATGTTGTAAAATATTACGCTCGACATGCTAGGTTGCCTTACGTTATGATATATAGCGATATAGACGTATATAATGTTCCCACCGAGAAGTAGGGGCCGAAGTGACGGGAATGTTGTAAAATATTACATCCGAGATGTTAGGTTGCCTTAGGTTAGGATATATAGCGTCATAGACGTATATAATGTTCCCACCGAGAAGTAGGGGCCGACGTGCCAGGAATGTAGTAAAATATTACATCCGAGATGTTAGGTTGCCTTAGGGTAGGATATATAACGTTATAGACGTACATAATGTTCCCACCGAGAAGTAGGTGCCGACACGCTAGGAATGTTGTAAAATATTACTTCCGAGATGTTAGGATTGCCTTAGGCTAGGATATATAGCGTTACAGACGTATATAATGTTCCCACCGAAAAGTAGTTGCCGACGAGCCAGGAATGTTGTAAAATATTACGCTCGACATGTTAGGTTGCCTTAGGCTCGGATATATAGCGATATAGACGTATATAATGTTCCCACCGAGAAGTAGGGGGCGCCGCGCCAGGAATGTTGTAAAATATTACATTCGACGTGTTAGGATTGCCTTAGGCTAGGATATATAACGTTATAGACGTATACGATATTCCCACCGAGGAGTACGGGCCGACACGACAAGAATGTTGTCAAATATTACATCCGAGATGTTAGGTTCCTTTAGGTTAGGATATATAACGTTATGGACGTATATAATGTTCCCACCGAGAAGTAGGGGCCGACGAGCCAGGAATGTTGTAAAATATTACGCTCGACATGTTAGGTTGCCTTAGGCTATGATATATAGCGATATAGACGTATATAATGTTCCCACCGAGAAGTGGGGGCCGGCGCGCCAGGAATGTAGTGAAATATTACATCCGAGATGTTAGGTTGCCTTAGGCTAGGATATGTAAAGTTATAGACGTATATAATGTTCCCACCGAGAAGTAGGGACCGAAGAGCCAGGAATGTTGTAAAATATTACATCCGAGATGTTAGGTTGCCTTAGGTTAGGATATATAACGTTATAGACGTATATAATGTTCCCACCGAGAAGTAGGGGCCGGTGCGACACGAATGTAGTAAAATATTACATCCGAGATGTTAGGTTGCCTTAGACTAGGATATATAACGTTATAGACGTATATAATGTTCCCACCGAGAAGTAGGGGCCGAAGTGACGGGAATGTAGTAAAATATTACGCTCGACATGTTAGGTTGCCTTAGGCTAGGATATATAGCGATATAGACGTATATAATGTTCCCAACGAGAAATAGCGGTCGGCGCGCCACGAATGTAGTAAAATATTACATCTGAGATGTTGGGTTGCCTTAGGCTAGGATAAGTAACGTTATAGACGTATATAATGTTCCCACCGAGAAGTAGGGGCGGAAGAGCCAGGAATGTTGTAAAATATTACGCTCGACATGTTAGGATTGCCTTAGGCTAGGATATGTAAAGTTATAGACGTATATAATGTTCCCACCGAGAAATAGGTGCCGACACGACAAGAATGTTGTCAAATATTACTTCCGAGGTGTTAGGTTCCTTTAGGTTAGGATATATAACGTTATAGACGTATATAATGTTCCCACCGAGAAGTAGGGGCCGACGAGCCAGGAATGTTGTAAAACATTACATCCGAGGTGTTAGGTTGCCTTAAGCTAGGATATATAGCGTTATAGACGTATATAATGTTCCCACCGAGAAGTAGGGACCGAGGAGCCAGGAATGTTGTAAAATATTACGCTCGACATGCTAGGTTGCCTTACGTTATGATATATAGCGATATAGACGTATATAATGTTCCCACCGAGAAGTAGGGGCCGAAGTGACGGGAATGTTGTAAAATATTACAACCGAGATGTTAGGTTGCCTTAGGTTAGGATATATAGCGTCATAGGCGTATATAATGTTCCCACCGAGAAGTAGGGGCCGACGTGCCAGGAATGTAGTAAAATATTACATCCGAGATGTTAGGTTGCCTTAGGGTAGGATATATAACGTTATAGACGTACATAATGTTCCCACCGAGAAGTAGGTGCCGACACGCTAGGAATGTTGTAAAATATTACTTCCGAGATGTTAGGATTGCCTTAGGCTAGGATATATAGCGTTACAGACGTATATAATGTTCCCACCGAGAAGTAGGGGCCGGTGCGACACGAATGTAGTAAAATATTACATCCGAGATGTTAGGTTGCCTTAGACTAGGATATATAACGTTATAGACGTATATAATGTTCCCACCGAGAAGTAGGGGCCGAAGTGACGGGAATGTTGCAAAATTATACATTCGACATGTTAGGATTGCCTTAGGCTAGGATATATATTGTTAAAGACGTATATAATGTTCCCACCGAGAAATAGGGGCCTACACGCCAGGAATGTTGTAAAACATTACATCCGAGGTGTTAGGTTGCCTTAAGCGAGGATTTATAGCGTTATAGACGTATATAATGTTCCCACCGAGAAGTAGGGACCGACGAGCCAGGAATGTTGTAAAATATTACGCTCGACATGCTAGGTTGCCTTACGTTATGATATATAGCGATATAGACGTATATAATGTTCCCACCGAGAAGTAGGGGCCGGCGCGCCAGGAATGTAGTAAAATATAACATCCGAGATGTTGGGTTGCCTTAGGCTAGGATAAGTAACGTTATAGACGTATATAATGTTCCCACCGAGAAGTAGGGGCCGAAGAGCCAGGAATGTAGTGAAATATTACATCCGAGATGTTAGGTTGCCTTAGGCTAGGATATGTAAAGTTATAGACGTATATAATGTTCCCACCGAGAAATAGGTCCCGGCGCGCCAGGAATGTTGTAAAATATTACAACCGAGATGTTAGGATTGCCTTAGGCTAGGATATATATCGTTATAGACGTATATAATGTTCCCACCGAGAAGTAGGGGCCGAAGTGACGGGAATGTTGTAAAATATTACATCCGAGATGTTAGGTTGCCTTAGGTTAGGATATATAACGTTATTGACTTGTATAATTTTCCCACCGAGAAATAGGGGCCGACGCCCCAGGAACGATGTAAAATTTTACATTCGACATGTTAGGATTGCTTTAGGCTAGGATATATAACGTTATAGACGTATATACTGTTCCGACCGAGAAGTAGGTGCCGACGCGCCAGGAATGTTGT
This sequence comes from Xylocopa violacea, assembly GCA_963969225.1. NCBI lineage: Eukaryota > Metazoa > Arthropoda > Insecta > Hymenoptera > Apidae > Xylocopa > Xylocopa violacea. Next base: position 4,691,234 of record CAXAJV010000857.1, read on the forward strand.
AAAATATTACGCTCGACAAGTTAGGTTGCCATAGGCTAGGATATATAGCGTTAAAGACGTATATAATGTTCCCACCGAGAAATACGGGCCGACACGCCAGGAATGTTGTAAAACATTACATCCGAGGTGTTAGGTTCCCTTAGGTTAGGATATATAACGTTATAGACGTATATAATGTTCCCAATGAGAAGGAGCTGCCGACGCGCCAGGAATGTTGTAAAATATTACATCCGACATGTTAAGTTGCCTTAGGTTAGGATATATAACATTATAGACGTATATACTGTTCCCACCGAGAAGTAGTTGCCGACGCGCCAGGAATATTGTAAAATATTACATTCGACATGTTAGGTTGTCTCAGGCTAGGACATATAGCGTTAAAGGCGTATATAATATTCCCACCGAGAAATAAGGGCCGACACGCCAGGAATGTAGTAAAATATTACGCTCGACATTTTTGGTTGCCTTAAGTTAGGATATATGGCGTTATAGACGTATATAATGTTCCCACCGAGAAGTAGGGGCCAGCGCGCGAGGAATGTGGTAAAATATTACATCCGGTATGTTAGGTTGCCTTAGGTTAGGATATATAACGTTATAGACGTATATAATGTTCCCACCGAGAAGTAGGGGCTAACGAGCCAGGAATGTGGTGAAATATTACATTCGACATGTTAAGTTGTCTTAGGTTAGGATATATAACGTTGTAGACGTATATACAGATCCCACCGAGAAGTAGGGGCCGACTCGCCAGGAATGTTGTAAAATATTACATCCGAGATGTTAGGTTCCCTTAGGTTAGAATATATAACGTTATAGACGTATATAATGTTCCCACCGAGAAGTAGGGGCCGACTCGCCAGGAATGTTGTAAAATATTACATCCGAGATGTTAGGTTCCCTTAGGTTAGAATATATAACTTTATAGACGTATATAATGTTCCCACCGAGAAGTAGGGGCCAACGAGCCAGGAATGTTGTAAAATATTACGCTCGACATGTTAGGTTGCCTAAGGCTATGATATATAGCGATATAGACGTATATAATATTCCCACCGAGAAGTGGGGGCCGGCGCGCCAGGAATGTAGTAAAATATTACATCCGAGATGTTAGGTTGCCTTAGGCTAGGATATGTAAAGTTATAGACGTATATGATGTTCCCACCGAGAAGTAGGGGCCGACGAGCCAGGAATGTTGTAAAATATTACGCTGGACATGTTAGGTTGCCTTAGGCTATGATATATAGCGATATAGACGTATATAATGTTCCCACCGAGAAGTGGGGGCCGGCGCGCCAGGAATGTAGTGAAATATTACATCCGAGATGTTAGGTTGCCTTAAGCTAGGATATGTAAAGTTATAGACGTATATAATGTTCCCACCGAGAAATAGCTGCCGGCGCGCCAGGAATGTTGTAAAATATTACATCCGAGATGTTAGGATTGCCTTAGGCTAGGATATATATCGTTATAGACGTATATAATGTTCCCACCGAGAAGGAGGTGCCGACGCGCCAGGAATGTTGTAAAATATTACATCCGACATGTTAAGTTGCCTTAGGTTAGGATATATAACGTTATAGACGTATATACTGTTCCCACCGAGAAGTAGTTGCCGACGCGCCAGGAATATTGTAAAATATTACATTCGACATGTTAGGTTGTCTCAGGCTAGGACATATAGCGTTAAAGGCGTATATAATATTCCCACCGAGAAATAAGGGCCGACACGCCAGGAATGTAGTAAAATATTACGCTCGACATTTTTGGTTGCCTTAAGTTAGGATATATGGCGTTATAGACGTATATAATGTTCCCACCGAGAAGTAGGGGCCAGCGCGCGAGGAATGTGGTAAAATATTACATCCGGTATGTTAGGTTGCCTTAGGTTAGGATATATAACGTTATAGACGTATATAATGTTCCCACCGAGAAGTAGGGGCTAACGAGCCAGGAATGTGGTGAAATATTACATTCGACATGTTAAGTTGTCTTAGGTTAGGATATATAACGTTGTAGACGTATATACAGATCCCACCGAGAAGTAGGGGCCGACTCGCCAGGAATGTTGTAAAATATTACATCCGAGATGTTAGGTTCCCTTAGGTTAGAATATATAACGTTATAGACGTATATAATGTTCCCACCGAGAAGTAGGGGCCGACTCGCCAGGAATGTTGTAAAATATTACATCCGAGATGTTAGGTTCCCTTAGGTTAGAATATATAACTTTATAGACGTATATAATGTTCCCACCGAGAAGTAGGGGCCAACGAGCCAGGAATGTTGTAAAATATTACGCTCGACATGTTAGGTTGCCTAAGGCTATGATATATAGCGATATAGACGTATATAATATTCCCACCGAGAAGTGGGGGCCGGCGCGCCAGGAATGTAGTAAAATATTACATCCGAGATGTTAGGTTGCCTTAGGCTAGGATATGTAAAGTTATAGACGTATATAATGTTCCCACCGAGAAGTAGGGGCCGAAGTGACGGGAATGTAGTAAAATATTACATCCGAGATGTTAGGTTGCCTTAGGTTAGGATATATAGCGTTATAGACGTATATAATGTTCCCACCGAGAAGTAGGGTCCGAAGTGACGGGAATGTTGTAAAATATTACATCCGAGATGTTAGGTTGCCTTGGGTTAGGATATATAACGTTATTGACTTGTATAATTTTCCCACCGAGAAATAGGGGCCGACGCCCCAGGAACGATGTAAAATTTTACATTCGACATGTTAGGATTGCCCTAGGCTAGGATATATAACGTTATAGACGTATATACTGTTCCGACCGAGAAGTAGGTGCCGACGCGCCAGGAATGTTGTAAAACATTACATCCGAGGTGTTAGGTTCCCTTAGGTTAGGATATATAACGTTGTAGACGTATATAATGTTCCCAATGAGAAGGAGGTGCCGACGCGCCAGGAATGTTGTAAAATATTACATTCGACATGTTAGGTTGTCTCAGGCTAGGACATATAGCGTTAAAGGCGTATATAATATTCCCACCGAGAAATAAGGGCCGACACGCCAGGAATGTAGTAAAATATTACGCTCGACATTTTTGGTTGCCTTAAGTTAGGATATATGGCGTTATAGACGTATATAATGTTCCCACCGAGAAGTAGGGGCCAGCGCGCGAGGAATGTGGTAAAATATTACATCCGGTATGTTAGGTTGCCTTAGGTTAGGATATATAACGTTATAGACGTATATAATGTTCCCACCGAGAAGTAGGGGCTAACGAGCCAGGAATGTGGTGAAATATTACATTCGACATGTTAAGTTGTCTTAGGTTAGGATATATAACGTTGTAGACGTATATACAGATCCCACCGAGAAGTAGGGGCCGACTCGCCAGGAATGTTGTAAAATATTACATCCGAGATGTTAGGTTCCCTTAGGTTAGAATATATAACGTTATAGACGTATATAATGTTCCCACCGAGAAGTAGGGGCCAACGAGCCAGGAATGTTGTAAAATATTACGCTCGACATGTTAGGTTGCCTAAGGCTATGATATATAGCGATATAGACGTATATAATATTCCCACCGAGAAGTGGGGGCCGGCGCGCCAGGAATGTAGTAAAATATTACATCCGAGATGTTAGGTTGCCTTAGGCTAGGATATGTAAAGTTATAGACGTATATAATGTTCCCACCGAGAAGTAGGGGCCGAATTGACGGGAATGTAGTAAAATATTACATCCGAGATGTTAGGTTGCCGTAGGTTAGGATATATAGCGTTATAGACGTATATAATGTTCCCACCGAGAAGTAGGGTCCGAAGTGACGGGAATGTTGTAAAATATTACATCCGAGATGTTAGGTTGCCTTGGGTTAGGATATATAACGTTATTGACTTGTATAATTTTCCCACCGAGAAATAGGGGCCGACGCCCCAGGAACGATGTAAAATTTTACATTCGACATGTTAGGATTGCCCTAGGCTAGGATATATAACGTTATAGACGTATATACTGTTCCGACCGAGAAGTAGGTGCCGACGCGCCAGGAATGTTGTAAAACATTACATCCGAGGTGTTAGGTTCCCTTAGGTTAGGATATATAACGTTGTAGACGTATATAATGTTCCCAATGAGAAGGAGGTGCCGACGCGCCAGGAATGTTGTAAAATATTACATTCGACATGTTAGGTTGTCTCAGGCTAGGACATATAGCGTTAAAGGCGTATATAATATTCCCACCGAGAAATAAGGGCCGACACGCCAGGAATGTAGTAAAATATTACGCTCGACATTTTTGGTTGCCTTAAGTTAGGATATATGGCGTTATAGACGTATATAATGTTCCCACCGAGAAGTAGGGGCCAGCGCGCGAGGAATGTGGTAAAATATTACATCCGGTATGTTAGGTTGCCTTAGGTTAGGATATATAACGTTATAGACGTATATAATGTTCCCACCGAGAAGTAGGGGCTAACGAGCCAGGAATGTGGTGAAATATTACATTCGACATGTTAAGTTGTCTTAGGTTAGGATATATAACGTTGTAGACGTATATACAGATCCCACCGAGAAGTAGGGGCCGACTCGCCAGGAATGTTGTAAAATATTACATCCGAGATGTTAGGTTCCCTTAGGTTAGAATATATAACGTTATAGACGTATATAATGTTCCCACCGAGAAGTAGGGGCCAACGAGCCAGGAATGTTGTAAAACATTACGCTCGACATGTTAGGTTGCCTAAGGCTATGATATATAGCGATATAGACGTATATAATATTCCCACCGAGAAGTGGGGGCCGGCGCGCCAGGAATGTAGTAAAATATTACATCCGAGATGTTAGGTTGCCTTAGGCTAGGATATGTAAAATTATAGACGTATATAATGTTCCCACCGAGAAATAGGTGCCGGCGCGCCAGGAATGTTGTAAAATATTACGTCCGAGATGTTAGGATTGGCTTAGGCTAAGATATATAACGTTATAGACGTATATAATGTTCCCACCGAGAAGTAGGGGCCGAAGTGACGGGAATGTAGTAAAATATTACATCCGAGATGTTAGGTTGCCTTAGGTTAGGATATATAGCGTTATAGACGTATATAATGTTCCCACCGAGAATTAGGGGCCGACGTGGCAGGAATGTAGTAAATTATTACATCCGAGATGTTAGGTTGCCTTAGGGTAGGATATATGGCGTTATAGACGTATATAATGTTCCCACCGAGAAGTAGGGGCCGGCGCGCCACGAATGTAGTAAAATATTACATCCGACATGTTAGGTTGCCTTAGGGTAGGATATATAACGTTATAGACGTATATAATGTTTCCACCGAGAAGTAGGTGCCGACGCGCTAGGAATGTTGTAAAATATTACTTCCGAGATGTTAGGATTGCCTTAGGCTATCTAATATAGCGTTACAGACCTATATAATGTTCCCACCGAAAAGTAGGGGCAGGCGCGCCAGGAATGTAGTAAAATATTACATCCGAGATGTTAGGTTGCCTTAGGCTAGGATATGTAACGTTATAGACGTATATAATGTTCCCACCGAGAAATAGGTGCCGGCGCGCCAGGAATGTTGTAAAATATTACATCCGAGATGTTAGGATTGCCTTAGGCCAGGATATATAGCGTTAAAGACGTATATAATGTTCCCACCGAAAAGTAGGGGCCGGCGCGCCAGGAATGTAGTAGAATATTACATCTGAGATGTTAGGTTGCCTTAGGCTAGGATATGTAACGTTATAGACGTATATAATGTTCCCACCGAGAAGTAGGGGCCGGCGCGCCAGGAATGTGGTAAAATATTACATCCGGTATGTTAGGTTGCCTTAGGTTAGGATATATAACGTTATAGACGTATATAATGTTCCCACCGAGAAGTAGGGGCCGACTCGCCAGGAATGTTGTAAAAAATTACATCCGAGATGTTAGGATTGCCTTAGGCTAAGATATATAACGTTATAGACGTATATAATGTTCCCACCGAGAAGTAGGGGCCGAAGTGACGGGAATGTAGTAAAATATTACATCCGAGATGTTAGGTTGCCTTAGGCTAGGATATGTAAAGTTATAGACGTATATAATGTTCCCACCGAGAAATAGGTGCCGGCGCGCCAGGAATGTAGTAAAATATTACATCCGAGATGTTAGGATTGCCTTAGGCTAGGATATATATTGTTAAAGACGTATATAATGTTCCCACCGAGAAATAGGGGCCGACACGCCAGGAATGTTGTAAAACATTACATCCGAGGTGTTAGGTTGCCTTAAGCTAGGATATATAGCGTTATAGACGTATATAATGTTCCCTCCGAGAAGTAGGGACCGACGAGCCAGGAATGTTGTAAAATATTACATCCGAGATGTTAGGTTCCCTTAGGTTAGAATATATAACGTTATAGACGTATATAATGTTCCCACCGAGAAGCAGGGGCCGACTCGCCAGGAATGTTGTAAAATATTACATCCGAGATGTTAGGATTGCCTTAGGCTAAGATATATAACGTTATAGACGTATATAATGTTCCCACCGAGAAGTAGGGGCCGAAGTGACGGGAATGTAGTAAAATATTACATCCGAGATGTTAGGTTGCCTTAGGCTAGGATATGTAAAGTTATAGACGTATATAATGTTCCCACCGAGAAATAGGTGCCGGCGCGCCAGGAATGTTGTAAAATATTACATCCGAGATGTTAGGATTGCCTTAGGCTAAGATATATAACGTTATAGACGTATATAATGTTCCCACCGAGAAGTAGGGGCCGAAGTGACGGGAATGTTGTAAAATATTACATTCGACATGTTAGTTTGCCTTAGGCTAGGATATATAGCGTTATAGACGTATATAATGTTCCCACCGAGAAGTAGGCGCCGACGTGCCAGGAATGTAGTAAAATATTACATCCGAGATGTTAGGTTGCCTTAGGTTAGGATATATAGCGTTATACGTATATAATGTTCCCACCGAGAAGTAGGGGCCAACGAGCCAGGAATGTTGTAAAATATTACGCTCGACATGTTAGGTTGCCTTATGCTAGGATATGTAACGTTATAGACGTATATAAAGTTCCCACCGAGAAGTAGGTGCCGACGAGCCAGGAATGTTGTAAAATATTACGCTCGACATGTTAGGTTGCCTTAGGCTAGGATATACAGCGATATAGACGTATATAATGTTCCCACCGAGAAGTGGGGGCCGGCGCGCCAGGAATGTAGTGAAATATTACATCCGAGATGTTAGATTCCCTTAGGTTAGGATATATAACGTTATAGACGTATATAATGTTCCCACCGAGAAGTGGAGGCCGGCGCGCCAGGAATGTAGTGAAATATTAGATCCGAGATGTTAGGTTGCCTTAGGCTAGGATATGTAAAGTTATAGACGTATATAATGTTCCCACCGAGAAATAGGTGCCGGCGCGCCAGGAATGTTGTAAAATATTACATCCGAGATGTTAGGATTGCCTTAGGCTAGGATATATATCGTTATAGACGTATATAATGTGTCCACCGAGAAGTAGGGGCCGAAGTGACGGGAATGTTGTAAAATATTACATCCGAGATGTTAGGTTGCCTTAGGTTAGGATATATAACGTTATTGACTTATATAATTCTCCCACCGAGTAATAGGGGCCGACGCCCCAGGAATGATGTAAAATTTTACATTCGACATGTTAGGATTGCCTTAGGCTAGGATATATAACGTTATAGACGTATATACTGTTCCCATCGAGAAGTAGTTGCCGACGCGCCAGGAATATTGTAAAATATTACATTCGACATGATAGGTTGTCTCAGCCTAGGACATATAGCGTTAAAGGCGTATATAATATTCCCACCGAGAAATAAGGGCCGACACGCCAGGAATGTAGTAAAATATTACGCTCGACATTTTTGGTTGCCTTAAGTTAGGATATATGGCGTTATAGACGTATATAATGTTCCCACCGAGAAGTAGGGGCCAGCGCGCCAGGAATGTGGTAAAATACTACATCCGAGGTGTTAGGTTGCCTTAAGCTAGGATATATAGCGTTATAGACGTATATAATGTTCCCACCGAGAAGTAGGTACCGACGAGCCAGGAATGTTGTAAAATATTACGCTCGACATGCTAGGTTGCCTTACGTTATGATATATAGCGATATAGACGTATATAATGTTCCCACCGAGAAGTAGGGGCCGGCGCGCCAGGAATGTGGTAAAATATTACATCCGGTATGTTAGGTTGCCTTAGGTTAGGATATATAACGTTATAGACGTATATAATGTTCCCACCGAGAAGTAGGGGCTAACGAGCCAGGAATGTGGTAAAATATTACATTCGACATGTTAAGTTGTCTTAGGTTAGGATATATAACGTTATAGACGTATATACAGTTCCCACCGAGAAGTAGGGGCCGACTCGCCAGGAATGTTGTAAAATATTACATCCGAGATGTTAGGTTCCCTTAGGTTAGAATATATAACGTTATAGACGTATATAATGTTCCCACCGAGAAGTAGGGGCCGACTCGCCAGGAATGTTGTAAAATATTACATCCGAGATGTTAGGATTGCCTTAGGCTAAGATATATAACGTTATAGACGTATATAATGTTCCCACCGAGAAGTAGGGGCCGAAGTGACGGGAATGTAGTAAAATATTACATCCGAGATGTTAGGTTGCCTTAGGCTAGGATATGTAAAGTTATAGACGTATATAATGTTCCCACCGAGAAATAGGTGCCGGCGCGCCAGGAATGTTGTAAAATATTACATCCGAGATGTTAGGATTGCCTTAGGCTAAGATATATAACGTTATAGACGTATATAATGTTCCCACCGAGAAGTAGGGGCTAACGAGGCAGGAATGTGGTAAAATATTACATTCGACATGTTAAGTTGTCTTAGGTTAGGATATATAACGTTATAGACGTATATACAGTTCCCACCGAGAAGTAGGGGCCGACTCGCCAGGAATGTAGTAGAATATTACATCTGAGATGTTAGGTTGCCTTAGGCTAGGATATGTAACGTTATAGACGTATATAATGTTCCCACCGAGAAGTAGGGGCCAACGAGCCAGGAATGTTGTAAAATATTACGCTCGACATGTTAGGTTGCCTAAGGCTATGATATATAGCGATATAGACGTATATAATATTCCCACCGAGAAGTGGGGGCCGGCGTGCCAGGAATGTAGTAAAATATTACATCCGAGATGTTAGGTTGCCTTAGGCTAGGATATGTAAAGTTATAGACGTATATAATGTTCCCACCGAGAAGTAGGGGCCGGTGCGACACGAATGTAGTAAAATATTACATCCGAGATGTTAGGTTGCCTTAGACTAGGATATATAACGTTATAGACATATATAATGTTCCCACGAAGAAGTAGGGGCCCAAGTGACGGGAGCGTTGTAAAATTATACATTCGACATGTTAGGATTGCCTTAGGCTAGGATATATATTGTTAAAGACGTATATAATGTTCCCACCGAGAAATAGGGGCCGACACGCCAGGAATGTTGTAAAACATTACATCCGAGGTGTTAGGTTGCCTTAAGCTAGGATATATAGCGTTATAGACGTATATAATGTTCCCACCGAGAAGTAGGTACCGACGAGCCAGGAATGTTGTAAAATATTACGCTCGACATGCTAGGTTGCCTTACGTTATGATATATAGCGATATAGACGTATATAATGTTCCCACCGAGAAGTAGGGGCCGGCGCGCCAGGAATGTGGTAAAATATTACATCCGGTATGTTAGGTTGCCTTAGGTTAGGATATATAACGTTATAGACGTATATAATGTTCCCAGCGAGAAGTAGGGGCTAACGAGCCAGGAATGTGGTAAAATATTACATTCGACATGTTAAGTTGTCTTAGGTTAGGATATATAACGTTATAGACGTATATACAGTTCCCACCGAGAAGTAGGGGCCGACTCGCCAGGAATGTTGTAAAATATTACATCCGAGATGTTAGGTTCCCTTAGGTTAGAATATATAACGTTATAGACGTATATAATGTTCCCACCGAGAAGTAGGGGCCGACTCGCCAGGAATGTTGTAAAATATTACATCCGAGATGTTAGGATTGCCTTAGGCTAAGATATATAACGTTATAGACGTATATAATGTTCCCACCGAGAAGTAGGGGCCGAAGTGACGGGAATGTAGTAAAATATTACATCCGAGATGTTAGGTTGCCTTAGGCTAGGATATGTAAAGTTATAGACGTATATAATGTTCCCACCGAGAAATAGGTGCCGGCGCGCCAGGAATGTTGTAAAATATTACATCCGAGATGTTAGGATTGCCTTAGGCTAAGATATATAACGTTATAGACGTATATAATGTTCCCACCGAGAAGTAGGGGCCGAAGTGACGGGAATGTTGTAAAATATTACATTCGACATGTTAGTTTGCCTTAGGCTAGGATATATAGCGTTATAGACGTATATAATGTTCCCACCGAGAAGTAGGCGCCGACGTGCCAGGAATGTAGTAAAATATTACATCCGAGATGTTAGGTTGCCTTAGGTTAGGATATATAGCGTTATACGTATATAATGTTCCCACCGAGAAGTAGGGGCCAACGAGCCAGGAATGTTGTAAAATATTACGCTCGACATGTTAGGTTGCCTTATGCTAGGATATGTAACGTTATAGACGTATATAAAGTTCCCACCGAGAAGTAGGTGCCGACGAGCCAGGAATGTTGTAAAATATTACGCTCGACATGTTAGGTTGCCTTAGGCTAGGATATATAGCGATATAGACGTATATAATGTTCCCACCGAGAAGTGGGGGCCCGCGCGCCAGGAATGTAGTGAAATATTACATCCGAGATGTTAGGTTCCCTTAGGTTAGGATATATAACGTTATAGACGTATATAATGTTCCCACCGAGAAGTGGAGGCCGGCGCGCCAGGAATGTAGTGAAATATTAGATCCGAGATGTTAGGTTGCCTTAGGCTAGGATATGTAAAGTTATAGACGTATATAATGTTCCCACCGAGAAATAGGTGCCGGCGCGCCAGGAATGTTGTAAAATATTACATCCGAGATGTTAGGATTGCCTTAGGCTAGGATATATATCGTTATAGACGTATATAATGTGTCCACCGAGAAGTAGGGGCCGAAGTGACGGGAATGTTGTAAAATATTACATCCGAGATGTTAGGTTGCCTTAGGTTAGGATATATAACGTTATTGCCTTATATAATTCTCCCACCGAGAAATAGGGGCCGACGCCCCAGGAATGATGTAAAATTTTACATTCGACATGTTAGGATTGCCTTAGGCTAGGATATATAACGTTATAGACGTATATACTGTTCCCATCGAGAAGTAGTTGCCGACGCGCCAGGAATATTGTAAAATATTACATTCGACATGATAGGTTGTCTCAGCCTAGGACATATAGCGTTAAAGGCGTATATAATATTCCCACCGAGAAATAAGGGCCGACACGCCAGGAATGTAGTAAAATATTACGCTCGACATTTTTGGTTGCCTTAAGTTAGGATATATGGCGTTATAGACGTATATAATGTTCCCACCGAGAAGTAGGGGCCAGCGCGCCAGGAATGTGGTAAAATACTACATCCGGTATGTTAGGTTGCCTTAGGTTAGGATATATAACGTTATAGACGTATATAATGTTCCCACCGAGAAGTAGGGGCTAACGAGGCAGGAATGTGGTAAAATATTACATTCGACATGTTAAGTTGTCTTAGGTTAGGATATATAACGTTATAGACGTATATACAGTTCCCACCGAGAAGTAGGGGCCGACTCGCCAGGAATGTAGTAGAATATTACATCTGAGATGTTAGGTTGCCTTAGGCTAGGATATGTAACGTTATAGACGTATATAATGTTCCCACCGAGAAGTAGGGGCCAACGAGCCAGGAATGTTGTAAAATATTACGCTCGACATGTTAGGTTGCCTAAGGCTATGATATATAGCGATATAGACGTATATAATATTCCCACCGAGAAGTGGGGGCCGGCGTGCCAGGAATGTAGTAAAATATTACATCCGAGATGTTAGGTTGCCTTAGGCTAGGATATGTAAAGTTATAGACGTATATAATGTTCCCACCGAGAAGTAGGGACCGAAGAGCCAGGAATGTAGTAAAATATTACATCCGAGATGTTAGGTTGCCTTAGGTTAGGATATATAACGTTATAGACGTATATAATGTTCCCACCGAGAAGTAGGGGCCGGTGAGACACGAATGTAGTAAAATATTACATCCGAGATGTTAGGTTGCCTTAGACTAGGATATATAACGTTATAGACATATATAATGTTCCCACGAAGAAGTAGGGGCCCAAGTGACGGGAGCGTTGTAAAATTATACATTCGACATGTTAGGATTGCCTTAGGCTAGGATATATATTGTTAAAGACGTATATAATGTTCCCACCGAGAAATAGGGGCCGACACGCCAGGAATGTTGTAAAACATTACATCCGAGGTGTTAGGTTGCCTTAAGCTAGGATATATAGCGTTATAGACGTATATAATGTTCCCACCGAGAAGTAGGTCCCGACGAGCCAGGAATGTTGTAAAATATTACGCTCGACATGCTAGGTTGCCTTACGTTATGATATATAGCGATATAGACGTATATAATGTTCCCACCGAGAAGTAGGGGCCGGCGCGCCAGGAATGTGGTAAAATATTACATCCGGTATGTTAGGTTGCCTTAGGTTAGGATATATAACGTTATAGACGTATATAATGTTCCCACCGAGAAGTAGGGGCTAACGAGCCAGGAATGTGGTAAAATATTACATTCGACATGTTAAGTTGTCTTAGGTTAGGATATATAACGTTATAGACGTATATACAGTTCCTACCGAGAAGTAGGGGCCGACTCGCCAGGAATGTTGTAAAATATTACATCCGAGATGTTAGGTTCCCTTAGGTTAGAATATATAACGTTATAGACGTATATAATGTTCCCACCGAGAAGTAGGGGCCGACTCGCCAGGAATGTTGTAAAATATTACATCCGAGATGTTAGGATTGCCTTAGGCTAAGATATATAACGTTATAGACGTATATAATGTTCCCACCGAGAAGTAGGGTCCGAAGTGACGGGAATGTAGTAAAATATTACATCCGAGATGTTAGGTTGCCTTAGGCTAGGATATGTAAAGTTATAGACGTATATAATGTTCCCACCGAGAAATAGGTGCCGGCGCGCCAGGAATGTTGTAAAATATTACATCCAAGATGTTAGGATTGCCTTAGGCTAAGATATATAACGTTATAGACGTATATAATGTTCCCACCGAGAAGTAGGGGCCGAAGTGACGGGAATGTTGTAAAATATTACATTCGACATGTTAGTTTGCCTTAGGCTAAGATATATAGCGTTATAGACGTATATAATGTTCCCACCGAGAAGTAGGCGCCGACGTGCCAGGAATGTAGTAAAATATTACATCCGAGATGTTAGGTTGCCTTAGGTTAGGATATATAGCGTTATACGTATATAATGTTCCCACCGAGAAGTAGGTGCCAACGAGCCAGGAATGTTGTAAAATATTACGCTCGACATGTTAGGTTGCCTTATGCTAGGATATGTAACGTTATAGACGTATATAAAGTTCCCACCGAGAAGTAGGTGCCGACGAGCCAGGAATGTTGTAAAATATTACGCTCGACATGTTAGGTTGCCTTAGGCTAGGATATATAGCGATATAGACGTATATAATATTCCCACCGAGAAGTGGGGGCCTGCGCGCCAGGAATGTAGTAAAATATTACATTCGACGTGTTAGGATTGCCTTAGGCTAGGATATATAACGTTATAGACGTATACGATATTCCCACCGAGGAGTACGGGCCGACACGACAAGAATGTTGTCAAATATTACATCCGAGGTGTTAGGTTCCCTTAGGTTAGGATATATAACGTTATAGACGTATATAATGTTCCCACCGAGAAGTAGGGGCCGACGAGCCAGGAATGTTGTAAAATATTACGCTCGACATGTTAGGTTGCCTTAGGCTATGATATATAGCGATATAGACGTATATAATGTTCCCACCGAGAAGTGGGGGCCGGCGCGCCAGGAATGTAGTGAAATATTACATCCGAGATGTTAGGTTCCCTTAGGTTAGGATATATAACGTTATAGACGTATATAATGTTCCCACCGAGAAGTGGGGGCCGGCGCGCCAGGAATGTAGTGAAATATTACATCCGAGATGTTAGGTTGCCTTAGGCTAGGATATGTAAAGTTATAGACGTATATAATGTTCCCACCGAGAAATAGGTGCCGGCGCGCCAGGAATGTGGTAAAATATTACATCCGAGATGTTAGGTTGCCTTAGGCTAGGATAAGTAACGTTATAGACGTATATAATGTTCCCACCGAGAAGTAGGGACCGACGAGCCAGGAATGTTGTAAAATATTACGCTCGACATGTTAGGTTGTCTTAGGCTATGATATATAGCGATATAGACGTATATAATGTTCCCACCGAGAAGTGGGGGCCGGCGCGCCAGGAATGTAGTGAAATATTACATCCGAGATGTTAGGTTCCCTTAGGTTAGGATATATGACGTTATAGACGTATATAATGTTCCCACCGAGAAGTGGAGGCCGGAGAGCCAGGAATGTAGTGAAATATTAGATCCGAGATGTTAGGTTGCCTTAGGCTAGGATATGTAAAGTTATAGACGTATATAATGTTCCCACCGAGAAATAGGTGCCGGCGCGCCAGGAATGTTGTAAAATATTACATCCGAGATGTTAGGATTGCCTTAGGCTAGGATATATATCGTTATAGACGTATATAATGTGTCCACCGAGAAGTAGGGGCCGAAGTGACGGGAATGTTGTAAAATATTACATCCGAGATGTTAGGTTGCCTTAGGTTAGGATATATAACGTTATTGACTTATATAATTCTCCCACCGAGAAATAGGGGCCGACGCCCCAGGAATGATGTAAAATTTTACATTCGACATGTTAGGATTGCCTTAGGCTAGGATATATAACGTTATAGACGTATATACTGTTCCGACCGAGAAGTAGGTGCCGACGCGCCAGGAATGTTGTAAAATATTACGCTCGACAAGATAGGTTGCCATAGGCTAGGATATATAGCGTTAAAGACGTATATAATATTCCCACCGAGAACTACGGGCCGACACGCCAGGAATGTTGTAAAATATTACATCCGAAATGTTAGGTTCCCTTAGGTTAGGACATATAACGTTATAGACGTATATAATGTTCCCACAGAGAAGTAGGGGCCAACGAGCCAGGAATGTGGTAAAATATTACATTCGACATGTTAAGTTGTCTTAGGTGAGGATATATAACGTTATAGACGTATATACAGATCCCACCGAGAAGTAGTTGCCGACGCGCCAGGAATGTAGTAAAATATTACATCCGAGATGTTAGGTTGCCTTAGGGTAGGATATATAACGTTATAGACGTACATAATGTTCCCACCGAGAAGTAGGTGCCGACACGCTAGGAATGTTCTAAAATATTACTTCCGAGATGTTAGGATTGCCTTAGGCCAGGATATATAGCGTTACAGACGTATATAATGTTCCCACCGAGAAGTAGGGGCCGGCGCGCCAGGAATGCAGTAAAATATAACATCCGAGATGTTGGGTTGCCTTAGGCAAGGATAAGTAACGTTATAGACGTATATAATGTTCCCACCGAGCAGTAGGGGCCGAAGAGCCAGGAATGTAGTAAAATATTACGCTCGACATTTTTGGTTGCCTTAAGTTAGGATATATGGGGTTATAGACGTATATAATGTTCCCACCGAGAAGTAGGGGCCAGCGCGCCAGGAATGTGGTAAAATACTACATCCGGTATGTTAGGTTGCCTTAGGTTAGGATATATAACGTTATAGACGTATATAATGTTCCCACCGAGAAGTAGGGGCTAACGAGGCAGGAATGTGGTAAAATATTACATTCGACATGTTAAGTTGTCTTAGCTTAGGATATATAACGTTATAGACGTATATACAGTTCCCACCGAGAAGTAGGGGCCGACTCGCCAGGAATGTAGTAGAATATTACATCTGAGATGTTAGGTTGCCTTAGGCTAGGATATGTAACGTTATAGACGTATATAATGTTCCCACCGAGAAGTAGGGGCCAACGAGCCAGGAATGTTGTAAAATATTACGCTCGACATGTTAGGTTGCCTAAGGCTATGATATATAGCGATATAGACGTATATAATATTCCCACCGAGAAGTGGGGGCCGGCGTGCCAGGAATGTAGTAAAATATTACATCCGAGATGTTAGGTTGCCTTAGGCTAGGATATGTAAAGTTATAGACGTATATAATGTTCCCACCGAGAAGTAGGGACCGAAGAGCCAGGAATGTAGTAAAATATTACATCCGAGATGTTAGGTTGCCTTAGGTTAGGATATATAATGTTATAGACGTATATAATGTTCCCACCGAGAAGTAGGGGCCGGTGCGACACGAATGTAGTAAAATATTACATCCGAGATGTTAGGTTGCCTTAGACTAGGATATATAACGTTATAGACATATATAATGTTCCCACGGAGAAGTAGGGGCCCAAGTGACGGGAGCGTTGTAAAATTATACATTCGACATGTTAGGATTGCCTTAGGCTAGGATATATATTGTTAAAGACGTATATAATGTTCCCACCGAGAAATAGGGGCCGACACGCCAGGAATGTTGTAAAACATTACATCCGAGGTGTTAGGTTGCCTTAAGCTAGGATATATAGCGTTATAGACGTATATAATGTTCCCACCGAGAAGTAGGTACCGACGAGCCAGGAATGTTGTAAAATATTACGCTCGACATGCTAGGTTGCCTTACGTTATGATATATAGCGATATAGACGTATATAATGTTCCCACCGAGAAGTAGGGGCCGGCGCGCCAGGAATGTGGTAAAATATTACATCCGGTATGTTAGGTTGCCTTAGGTTAGGATATATAACGTTATAGACGTATATAATGTTCCCACCGAGAAGTAGGGGCTAACGAGCCAGGAATGTGGTAAAATATTACACTCGACATGTTAAGTTGTCTTAGGTTAGGATATATAACGTTATAGACGTATATACAGTTCCCACCGAGAAGTAGGGGCCGACTCGCCAGGAATGTTGTAAAATATTACATCCGAGATGTTAGGTTCCCTTAGGTTAGAATATATAACGTTATAGACGTATATAATGTTCCCACCGAGAAGTAGGGGCCGACTCGCCAGGAATGTTGTAAAATATTATATCCGAGATGTTAGGATTGCCTTAGGCTAAGATATATAACGTTATAGACGTATATAATGTTCCCACCGAGAAGTAGGGGCCGAAGTGACGGGAATGTAGTAAAATATTACATCCGAGATGTTAGGTTGCCTTAGGCTAGGATATGTAAAGTTATAGACGTATATAATGTTCCCACCGAGAAATAGGTGCCGGCGCGCCAGGAATGTAGTAAAATATTACATCCGAGATGTTAGGATTACCTTAGGCTAGGATATATAACGTTATAGACGTATATAATGTTCCCACCGAGAAGTAGGTGCCGAAGTGTCGGGAATGTTGTAAAATATTTCATTCGACATGTTAGTTTGCCTTAGGCTAGGATATATAGCGTTATAGACTTATATAATGTTCCCACCGAGAAGTAGTGGCCGACGTGCGAGGAATGTAGTAAAATATTACATCCGAGATGTTAGGATTGCCTCAGGCTAAGATATATAACGTTATAGACGTATATAATGTTCCCACCGAGAAGTAGGGGTCGAAGTGACGGGAATGTTGTAAAATTATACATTCGACATGTTAGGATTGCCTTAGGCTAGGATATATACTGTTAAAAACGTATATAATGTTCCCACCGAGAAATAGGGGCCGACACGCCAGGAATGTTGTAAAACATTACATCCGAGGTGTTGGGTTACCTTAAGCTAGGATATATAGCGTTATAGACGTATATAATGTTCCCACCGAGAAGTAGGGGCTAACGAGGCAGGAATGTGGTAAAATATTACATTCGACATGTTAAGTTGTCTTAGGTTAGGATATATAACGTTATAGACGTATATACAGTTCCCACCGAGAAGTAGGGGCCGACTCGCCAGGAATGTTGTAAAATATTACATCCGAGATGTTAGGTTCCCTTAGGTTAGAATATATAACGTTATAGACGTATATAATGTTCCCACCGAGAAGTAGGTGCCGACGCGCCAGGAATGTTGTAAAATATTACGCTTGACAAGTTAGGTTGCCATAGGCTAGGATATATAACGTTAAAGACGTATATAATGTTCCCACCGAGAAATACGGGCCGACACGCCAGGAATGTTGTAAAACATTACATCCGAGGTGTTAGGTTCCCTTAGGTTAGGATATATAACGTTATAGACGTATATAATGTTCCCAATGAGAAGGATGTGCCGACGCGCCAGGAATGTTGTAAAATATTACATCCGACATGTTAAGTTGCCTTAGGTTAGGATATATAACGTTATAGACGTATATACTGTTCCCACCGAGAAGTAGTTGCCGACGCGCCAGGAATATTGTAAAATATTACATTCGACATGTTAGGTTGTCTCAGGCTAGGACATATAGCGTTAAAGGCGTATATAATATTCCCACCGAGAAATAAGGGCCGACACGCCAGGAATGTAGTAAAATATTACGCTCGACATTTTTGGTTGCCTTAAGTTAGGATATATGGCGTTATAGACGTATATAATGTTCCCACCGAGAAGTAGGGGCCAGCGCGCCAGGAATGTAGTAAAATATTACATCCGAGATGTTAGGTTGCCTTAGGCTAGGATATGTAATGTTATAGACGTATATAATGTTCGCACCGAGAAATAGGTGCCGGCGCGCCAGGAATGTTGTAAAATATTACATCCGAGATGTTAGGATTGCCTTAGGCTAAGATATATAACGTTATAGACGTATATAATGGTCCCACCGAGAAGTAGGGGCCGAAGTGACGGGAATGTTGTAAAATTATACATTCGACATGTTAGGATTGCCTTAGGCTAGGATATATATTGTTAAAGACGTATATAATGTTCCCACCGAGGAATAGGGGCCGACAAGCCAGGAATGTTGTAAAACATTACATCCGAGGTGTTAGGTTGCCTTAAGCTAGGATATATAGCGTTATAGACGTATATAATGTTCCCACCGAGAAGTAGGGACCGACGAGCTAGGAATGTTGTAAAATATTACGCTCGACATGCTAGGTTGCCTTACGTTATGATATATAGCGATATAGACGTATATAATGTTCCCACCGAGAAGTAGTGGCCGACGTGCCAGGAATGTTGTAAAATATTACGCTCGACATGTTAGGTTGCCTAAGGCTATGATATATAGCGATATAGACGTATATAATATTCCCACCGAGAAGTGGGGGCCGGCGCGCCAGGAATGTAGTAAAATATTACATCCGAGATGTTAGGTTGCCTTAGGCTAGGATATGTAAAGTTATAGACGTATATAATGTTCCCACCGAGAAATAGGTGCCGGCGCGCCAGGAATGTTGTAAAATATTACATCCGAGATGTTAGGATTGCCTTAGGCTAAGCTATATAACGTTATAGACGTATATAATGTTCCCACCGAGAAGTAGGGGCCGAAGTGACGGGAATGTTGTAAAATATTACATTCGACATGTTAGTTTGCCTTAGGCTAGGATATATAGCGTTATAGACGTATATAATGTTCCCACCGAGAAGTAGGGGCCGACGCGCTAGGAATGTTGTAAAATATTACTTCCGAGATGTTAGGATTGCCTTAGGCTAGGATATATAGCGTTACAGACGTATATAATGTTCCCACCGAAAAGTAGGGGCAGGCGCGCCAGGAATGTAGTAAAATATTACATACGAGATGTTAGGTTGCCTTAGGCTAGGATATGTAACGTTATAGACGTATATAATGTTCCCACCTAGAAGTAGTTGCCGGCGTGCCAGGAATATTGTAAAATATTACATTCGACATGTACGGTTGCCTTATGCTAGGATATATAACGTTATAGACGTATATAAAGTTCCCACCGAGAAGTAGGTGCCGACGAGCCAGGAATGTTGTAAAATATTACGCTCGACATGTTAGGTTGCCTTAGGCTATGATATATAGCGATATAGACGTATATAATGTTCCCACCGAGAAGTGGGGGCCGGCGCGCCAGGAATGTAGTGAAATATTACATCCGAGATGTTAGGTTGCCTTAGGCTAGGATATGTAAAGTTATAGACGTATATAATGTTCCCACCGAGAAGTAGGGACCGAAGAGCCAGGAATGTAGTAAAATATTACATCCGAGATGTTAGGTTGCCTTAGCTTAGTTTATATAACGTTATAGACGTATATAATGTTCCCACCGAGAAGTAGGGGCCGGTGCGACACGAATGTAGTAAAATATTACATCCGAGATGTTAGGTTGCCTTAGACTAGGATATATAACGTTATAGACGTATATAATGTTCCCACCGAGAAGTAGGGGCCGAAGTGACGGGAATGTTGTAAAATTATACATTCGACATGTTAGGATTTCCTTAGGCTAGGATATATATTGTTAAAGACGTATATAATGTTCCCACCGAGAAATAGGGGTCGACACGCCAGGAATGTTGTAAAACATTACATCCGAGGTGTTAGGTTGCCTTAAGCTAGGATATATAGCGTTATAGACGTATATAATGTTCCCACCGAGAAGTAGGGACCGACGAGCCAGGAATGTTGTAAAATATTACGCTCGACATGCTAGGTTGCCTTACCTTATGATATATAGCGATATAGACGTATATAATGTTCCCACCGAGAAGTAGGGGCCGGCGCGGCAGGAATGTAGTAAAATATAACATCCGAGATGTTGGGTTGCCTTAGGCTAGGGTAAGTAACGTTATAGACGTATATAATGTTCCCACCGAGAAGTAGGGGCCGAAGAGCCAGGAATGTAGTAAAATATTACATCCGAGATGTTAGGTTGCCTTAGGTTAGGATATATAGCGTTATAGACGTATATAATGTTCCCACCGAGAATTAGGGGCCGACGTGCCAGGAATGCAGTAAATTATTACATCCGAGATGCAGGTTGCCTTAGGTTAGGATATATGGCGTTATAGACGTATATAATGTTCCCACCGAGAAGTAGGGGCCGGCGCGCCACGAATGTAGTAAAATATTACAACCGACATGTTAGGTTGCCTTAGGGTAGGATATATAACGTTATAGACGTATATAATGTTCCCACCGAGAAGTAGGTGCCGACGCGCTAGGAATGTTGTAAAATATTACTTCCGAGATGTTAGGATTGCCTTAGGCTAGGATATATAGCGTTACAGACGTATATAATGTTCCCACCGAAAAGTAGGGGCAGGCGCGCCAGGAATGTAGTAAAATATTACATCCGAGATGTTAGGTTGCCTTAGGCTAGGATATGTAACGTTATAGACGTATATAATGTTCCCACCTAGAAGTAGTTGCCGGCGTGCCAGGAATATTGTAAAATATTACATTCGACATGTAAGGTTGCCTTATGCTAGGATATATAACGTTATAGACGTATATAAAGTTCCCACCGAGAAGTAGGTGCCGACGAGCCTGGAATGTTGTAAAATATTACATTCGACGTGTTAGGATTGCCTTGGGCTAGGATATATAACGTTATAGACGTATACGATATTCCCACCGAGGAATACGGGCCGACACGACAAGAATGTTGTCAAATATTACATCCGAGGTGTTAGGTTGCCTTAGGCTAGGATATATAACGTTATAGACGTATATAATGTTCCCACCGAGAAATAGGGGCAAACGAGCCAGGAATGTGGTAAAATATTACATTCGACATGATAAGTTGTCTTAGATTAGGACATATAGCGTTATAGTCGTATATACAGTTCCCACCGAGAAGTAGTTGCCGACGCGCCAGGAATATTGTAAAATATTGTATTCGACATGTTAGGTTGTCTCAGGCTAGGACATATAGCGTTACAGACATATATAATGTTCCCATTGAGAAATAGGGATGTTGTAAAATATTACATCCGAGATGTTAGGATTGCCTTAGGCTAGGATATATAACGTTATATATAATGTTTCCACCGAGAAGTAGGGGCCGGTGCGCCACGAATGTAGTAAAATATTACATCCGAGATGTTAGGTTGCCTTAGGCTAGGATAAGTAACGTTATAGGTGTATATAATGTTCCCACCGAGAAGTAGGTGCCGAAGTGACGGGAATGTTGTAAAATATTACATTCGACATGTTAGTTTGCCTTAGGCTAGGATATATAGCGTTATAGACTTATATAATGTTCCCACCGAGAAGTAGTGGCCGACGTGCCAGGAATGTAGTAAAATATTACATCCGAGATGTTAGGCTGCCTTAGGTTAGGATATATAACGTTATTGAATTATATAATGTTATCACCGAGAAATAGGCGCCGACACCCCAGGAATGTTGTAAAACATTACATCCGAGGTGTTAGGTTGCCTTAGTCTAGGATATATAACGTTATAGACGTACATAATGTTCCCACCGAGAAGTAGGTGCCGACGTGCCAGGAATGTAGTAAAATATTACATCCGAGATGTTAGGTTGCCTTAGGTTAGGATATATAACGTTATAGACATATATAATGTTCCCACCGAGAAGTAGGGGCCGAAGTGACGGGAATGTTGTAAATATTACATTCGACATGTTAGTTTGCCTTAGGCTAGGATATATAGCGTTATAGACGTATATAATGTTCCCACCGAGAAGTAGGGGCCGACGTGCCAGGAATGTAGTAAAATATTACATGCAAGATGTTAGGTTGCCTTAGGCTAGGATATATAACGTTATAGACGTATATAATGTTCCCACCGAGAAGTAGGTGCCGAAGTGACGGGAATGTTGTAAAATATTACATTCGACATGTTAGTTTGCCTTAGGCTAGGATATATAGCGTTATAGACTTATATAATGTTCCCACCGAGAAGTAGTGGCTGAAGTGCCAGGAATGTAGTAAAATATTACATCCGAGATGTTAGGTTGCCTTAGGTTAGGATATATAGCGTTATAGACGTATATAATGTTCCCACCGAGAAGTAGGTGCCGACGCGCCAGGAATATTGTAAAATATTATATTCGACATGTTAGGTTGTCTCAGGCTAGGACATATAGCGTTATAGACATATACAATGTTCCCACCGAGAAATAGGGGCCGACGCGCCAGGAATGCTGTAAAATATTACATTCGACATGTTAGGTTGTCTTAGGCTAGGATATATAACGTTATAGACGTATATAATGTTCCCACCGAGAAGTAGGTGCCGACGCGCTAGGAATGTTGTAAAATATTACTTCCGAGATGTTAGGATTGCCTTAGGCTAGGATATATAACGTTATAGACGTATATATTGTTCCCACCGAGAAGTAGGGGCCGAAGTGACGGGAATGTTGTAAAATATTACATTCGACATGTTAGTTTGCCTTAGGCTAGGATATATAGCGTTATAGACGTATATAATGTTCCCACCGAGAAGTAGTGGCCGACGTGCGAGGAATGTAGTAAAATATTACATCCGAGATGTTAGGATTGCCTCAGGCTAAGATATATAACGTTATAGACGTATATAATGTTCCCACCGAGAAGTAGGGGCCGAAGTGACGGGAATGTTGTAAAATTATACATTCGACATGTTAGGATTGCCTTAGGCTAGGATATATATTGTTAAAAACGTATATAATGTTCCCACCGAGAAATAGGGGCCGACACGCCAGGAATGTTGTAAAACATTACATCCGAGGTGTTGGGTTACCTTAAGCTAGGATATATAGCGTTATAGACGTATATAATGTTCCCACCGAGAAGTAGGGGCTAACGAGGCAGGAATGTGGTAAAATATTACATTCGACATGTTAAGTTGTCTTAGGTTAGGATATATAACGTTATAGACGTATATACAGTTCCCACCGAGAAGTAGGGGCCGACTCGCCAGGAATGTTGTAAAATATTACATCCGAGATGTTAGGTTCCCTTAGGTTAGAATATATAACGTTATAGACGTATATAATGTTCCCACCGAGCAGTAGGTGCCGACGCGCCAGGAATGTTGTAAAATATTACGCTTGACAAGTTAGGTTGCCATAGGCTAGGATATATAACGTTAAAGACGTATATAATGTTCCCACCGAGAAATACGGGCCGACACGCCAGGAATGTTGTAAAACATTACATCCGAGGTGTTAGGTTCCCTTAGGTTAGGATATATAACGTTATAGACGTATATAATGTTCCCAATGAGAAGGATGTGCCGACGCGCCAGGAATGTTGTAAAATATTACATCCGACATGTTAAGTTGCCTTAGGTTAGGATATATAACGTTATAGACGTATATACTGTTCCCACCGAGAAGTAGTTGCCGACGCGCCAGGAATATTGTAAAATATTACATTCGACATGTTAGGTTGTCTCAGGCTAGGACATATAGCGTTAAAGGCGTATATAATATTCCCACCGAGAAATAAGGGCCGACACGCCAGGAATGTAGTAAAATATTACGCTCGACATTTTTGGTTGCCTTAAGTTAGGATATATGGCGTTATAGACGTATATAATGTTCCCACCGAGAAGTAGGGGCCAGCGCGCCAGGAATGTAGTAAAATATTACATCCGAGATGTTAGGTTGCCTTAGGCTAGGATATGTAATGTTATAGACGTATATAATGTTCGCACCGAGAAATAGGTGCCGGCGCGCCAGGAATGTTGTAAAATATTACATCCGAGATGTTAGGATTGCCTTAGGCTAAGATATATAACGTTATAGACGTATATAATGGTCCCACCGAGAAGTAGGGGCCGAAGTGACGGGAATGTTGTAAAATTATACATTCGACATGTTAGGATTGCCTTAGGCTAGGATATATATTGTTAAAGACGTATATAATGTTCCCACCGAGGAATAGGGGCCGACAAGCCAGGAATGTTGTAAAACATTACATCCGAGGTGTTAGGTTGCCTTAAGCTAGGATATATAGCGTTATAGACGTATATAATGTTCCCACCGAGAAGTAGGGACCGACGAGCTAGGAATGTTGTAAAATATTACGCTCGACATGCTAGGTTGCCTTACGTTATGATATATAGCGATATAGACGTATATAATGTTCCCACCGAGAAGTAGTGGCCGACGTGCCAGGAATGTTGTAAAATATTACGCTCGACATGTTAGGTTGCCTAAGGCTATGATATATAGCGATATAGACGTATATAATATTCCCACCGAGAAGTGGGGGCCGGCGCGCCAGGAATGTAGTAAAATATTACATCCGAGATGTTAGGTTGCCTTAGGCTAGGATATGTAAAGTTATAGACGTATATAATGTTCCCACCGAGAAATAGGTGCCGGCGCGCCAGGAATGTTGTAAAATATTACATCCGAGATGTTAGGATTGCCTTAGGCTAAGATATATAACGTTATAGACGTATATAATGTTCCCACCGAGAAGTAGGGGCCGAAGTGACGGGAATGTTGTAAAATATTACATTCGACA
This sequence comes from Xylocopa violacea, assembly GCA_963969225.1. NCBI lineage: Eukaryota > Metazoa > Arthropoda > Insecta > Hymenoptera > Apidae > Xylocopa > Xylocopa violacea. Next base: position 4,716,774 of record CAXAJV010000857.1, read on the forward strand.
TGTTAGTTTGCCTTAGGCTAGGATATATAGCGTTATAGACGTATATAATGTTCCCACCGAGAAGTAGGGGCCGACGCGCTAGGAATGTTGTAAAATATTACTTCCGAGATGTTAGGATTGCCTTAGGCTAGGATATATAGCGTTACAGACGTATATAATGTTCCCACCGAAAAGTAGGGGCAGGCGCGCCAGGAATGTAGTAAAATATTACATACGAGATGTTAGGTTGCCTTAGGCTAGGATATGTAACGTTATAGACGTATATAATGTTCCCACCTAGAAGTAGTTGCCGGCGTGCCAGGAATATTGTAAAATATTACATTCGACATGTACGGTTGCCTTATGCTAGGATATATAACGTTATAGACGTATATAAAGTTCCCACCGAGAAGTAGGTGCCGACGAGCCAGGAATGTTGTAAAATATTACGCTCGACATGTTAGGTTGCCTTAGGCTATGATATATAGCGATATAGACGTATATAATGTTCCCACCGAGAATTGGGGGCCGGCGCGCCAGGAATGTAGTGAAATATTACATCCGAGATGTTAGGTTGCCTTAGGCTAGGATATGTAAAGTTATAGACGTATATAATGTTCCCACCGAGAAGTAGGGACCGAAGAGCCAGGAATGTAGTAAAATATTACATCCGAGATGTTAGGTTGCCTTAGCTTAGTTTATATAACGTTATAGACGTATATAATGTTCCCACCGAGAAGTAGGGGCCGGTGCGACACGAATGTAGTAAAATATTACATCCGAGATGTTAGGTTGCCTTAGACTAGGATATATAACGTTATAGACGTATATAATGTTCCCACCGAGAAGTAGGGGCCGAAGTGACGGGAATGTTGTAAAATTATACATTCGACATGTTAGGATTTCCTTAGGCTAGGATATATATTGTTAAAGACGTATATAATGTTCCCACCGAGAAATAGGGGTCGACACGCCAGGAATGTTGTAAAACATTACATCCGAGGTGTTAGGTTGCCTTAAGCTAGGATATATAGCGTTATAGACGTATATAATGTTCCCACCGAGAAGTAGGGACCGACGAGCCAGGAATGTTGTAAAATATTACGCTCGACATGCTAGGTTGCCTTACCTTATGATATATAGCGATATAGACGTATATAATGTTCCCACCGAGAAGTAGGGGCCGGCGCGGCAGGAATGTAGTAAAATATAACATCCGAGATGTTGGGTTGCCTTAGGCTAGGGTAAGTAACGTTATAGACGTATATAATGTTCCCACCGAGAAGTAGGGGCCGAAGAGCCAGGAATGTAGTAAAATATTACATCCGAGATGTTAGGTTGCCTTAGGTTAGGATATATAGCGTTATAGACGTATATAATGTTCCCACCGAGAATTAGGGGCCGACGTGCCAGGAATGCAGTAAATTATTACATCCGAGATGCAGGTTGCCTTAGGTTAGGATATATGGCGTTATAGACGTATATAATGTTCCCACCGAGAAGTAGGGGCCGGCGCGCCACGAATGTAGTAAAATATTACAACCGACATGTTAGGTTGCCTTAGGGTAGGATATATAACGTTATAGACGTATATAATGTTCCCACCGAGAAGTAGGTGCCGACGCGCTAGGAATGTTGTAAAATATTACTTCCGAGATGTTAGGATTGCCTTAGGCTAGGATATATAGCGTTACAGACGTATATAATGTTCCCACCGAAAAGTAGGGGCAGGCGCGCCAGGAATGTAGTAAAATATTACATCCGAGATGTTAGGTTGCCTTAGGCTAGGATATGTAACGTTATAGACGTATATAATGTTCCCACCTAGAAGTAGTTGCCGGCGTGCCAGGAATATTGTAAAATATTACATTCGACATGTAAGGTTGCCTTATGCTAGGATATATAACGTTATAGACGTATATAAAGTTCCCACCGAGAAGTAGGTGCCGACGAGCCAGGAATGTTGTAAAATATTACATTCGACGTGTTAGGATTGCCTTGGGCTAGGATATATAACGTTATAGACGTATACGATATTCCCACCGAGGAATACGGGCCGACACGACAAGAATGTTGTCAAATATTACATCCGAGGTGTTAGGTTGCCTTAGGCTAGGATATATAACGTTATAGACGTATATAATGTTCCCACCGAGAAATAGGGGCAAACGAGCCAGGAATGTGGTAAAATATTACATTCGACATGATAAGTTGTCTTAGATTAGGACATATAGCGTTATAGTCGTATATACAGTTCCCACCGAGAAGTAGTTGCCGACGCGCCAGGAATATTGTAAAATATTGTATTCGACATGTTAGGTTGTCTCAGGCTAGGACATATAGCGTTACAGACATATATAATGTTCCCATTGAGAAATAGGGATGTTGTAAAATATTACATCCGAGATGTTAGGATTGCCTTAGGCTAGGATATATAACGTTATATATAATGTTTCCACCGAGAAGTAGGGGCCGGTGCGCCACGAATGTAGTAAAATATTACATACGAGATGTTAGGTTGCCTTAGGCTAGGATAAGTAACGTTATAGGTGTATATAATGTTCCCACCGAGAAGTAGGTGCCGAAGTGACGGGAATGTTGTAAAATATTACTTCCGAGATGTTAGCATTGCCTTAGGCTAGGATATATAACGTTATAGACGTATATAATGTTCCCACCGTGAATTAGGTGCCGAAGTGACGGGAATGTTGTAAAATATTACATTCGACATGTTAGTTTGCCTTAGGCTAGGATATATAGCGTTATAGACTTATATAATGTTCCCACCGAGAAGTAGTGGCCGACGTGCCAGGAATGTAGTAAAATATTACATCCGAGATGTTAGGCTGCCTTAGGTTAGGATATATAACGTTATTGAATTATATAATGTTATCACCGAGAAATAGGCGCCGACACCCCAGGAATGTTGTAAAACATTACATCCGAGGTGTTAGGTTGCCTTAGTCTAGGATATATAACGTTATAGACGTACATAATGTTCCCACCGAGAAGTAGGTGCCGACGTGCCAGGAATGTAGTAAAATATTACATCCGAGATGTTAGGTTGCCTTAGGTTAGGATATATAACGTTATAGACATATATAATGTTCCCACCGAGAAGTAGGGGCCGAAGTGACGAGAATGTTGTAAAATATTACATTCGACATGTTAGTTTGCCTTAGGCTAGGATATATAGAGTTATAGACGTATATAATGTTCCCACCGAGAAGTAGGGGCCGACGTGCCAGGAATGTAGTAAAATATTACATCCGAGATGTTAGATTGCCTTAGGTTAGGATATATAGCGTTATAGACGTATATAATGTTCCCACCGAGAAGTAGGTGCCGACGCGCCAGGAATATTGTAAAATATTATATTCGACATGTTAGGTTGTCTCAGGCTAGGACATATAGCGTTATAGACATATACAATGTTCCCACCGAGAAATAGGGGCCCACGCGCCAGGAAAGCTGTAAAATATTACATTCGACATGTTAGGTTGTCTTAGGCTAGGATATATAACGTTATAGACGTATATAATGTTCCCACCGAGAAGTAGGTGCCGACGCGCTAGGAATGTTGTAAAATATTACTTCCGAGATGTTAGGATTGCCTTAGGCTAGGATATATAACGTTATAGACGTATATAATGTTCCCACCGAGAAGTAGGGGCCGAAGTGACGGGAATGTTGTAAATATTACATTCGACATGTTAGTTTGCCTTAGGCTAGGATATATAGCGTTATAGACGTATATAATGTTCCCACCGAGAAGTAGGGGCCGACGTGCCAGGAATGTAGTAAAATATTACATGCAAGATGTTAGGTTGCCTTAGGCTAGGATATATAACGTTATAGACGTATATAATGTTCCCACCGAGAAGTAGGTGCCGAAGTGACGGGAATGTTGTAAAATATTACATTCGACATGTTAGTTTGCCTTAGGCTAGGATATATAGCGTTATAGAATTATATAATGTTCCCACCGAGAAGTAGTGGCTGAAGTGCCAGGAATGTAGTAAAATATTACATCCGAGATGTTAGGTTGCCTTAGGTTAGGATATATAGCGTTATAGACGTATATAATGTTCCCACCGAGAAGTAGGTGCCGACGCGCCAGGAATATTGTAAAATATTATATTCGACATGTTAGGTTGTCTCAGGCTAGGACATATAGCGTTATAGACATATACAATGTTCCCACCGAGAAATAGGGGCCGACGCGCCAGGAATGCTGTAAAATATTACATTCGACATGTTAGGTTGTCTTAGGCTAGGATATATAACGTTATAGACGTATATAATGTTCCCACCGAGAAGTAGGTGCCGACGCGCTAGGAATGTTGTAAAATATTACTTCCGAGATGTTAGGATTGCCTTAGGCTAGGATATATAACGTTATAGACGTATATATTGTTCCCACCGAGAAGTAGGGGCCGAAGTGACGGGAATGTTGTAAAATATTACATTCGACATGTTAGTTTGCCTTAGGCTAGGATATATAGCGTTATAGACGTATATAATGTTCCCACCGAGAAGTAGGGGCCGACGTGCCAGGAATGTAGTAAAATATTACATGCAAGATGTTAGGTTGCCTTAGGCTAGGATATATAACGTTATAGACGTATATAATGTTCCCACCGAGAAGTAGGGGCAAACGAGCCAGGAATGTGGTAAAATATTACATTCGACATGATAAGTTGTCTTAGATTAGGACATATAACGTTATAGTCGTATATACAGTTCCCACCTAGAAGTAGTTGCCGACGCGCCAGGAATATTGTAAAATATTGTATTCGACATGTTAGGTTGTCTCAGGCTAGGACATATAGCGTTACAGACATATATAATGTTCCAATTGAGAAATAGGGATGTTGTAAAATATTACATCCGAGATGTTAGGATTGCCTTAGGCTAGGATATACAACGTTATAGACGTATATAATGTTTCCACCGAGAAGTAGGGGCCGGTGCGCCACGAATGTAGTAAAATATTACATCCGAGATGTTAGGTTGACTTAGGCTAGGATAAGTAACGTTATAGGTGTATATAATGTTCCCACCGAGAAGTAGGTGCCGACGTGCCAGGAATGTAGTAAAATATTACATCCGAGATGTTAGGTTGCCTTAGGTTAGGATATATAACGTTATAGACGTATATAATGTTCCCACCGAGGTGTAGGGGCCGAAGTGACGAGAATGTTGTAAAATATTACATTCGACATGTTAGTTTGCCTTAGGCTAGGATATATAGAGTTATAGACGTATATAATGTTCCCACCGAGAAGTAGGGGCCGACGTGCCAGGAATGTAGTAAAATATTACATCCGAGATGTTAGGTTGCCTTAGGTTAGGATATATAGCGTTATAGACGTATATAATGTTCCCACCGAGAAGTAGGTGCCGACGCGCCAGGAATATTGTAAAATATTATATTCGACATGTTAGGTTGTCTCAGGCTAGGACATATAGCGTTATAGACATATACAATGTTCCCACCGAGAAATAGGGGCCGACGCGCCAGGAATGCTGTAAAATATTACATTCGACATGTTAGGTTGTCTTAGGCTAGGATATATAACGTTCTAGACGTATATAATGTTCCCACCGAGAAGTAGGTGCCGACGCGCTAGGAATGTTGTGAAATATTACTTCCGAGATGTTAGGATTGCCTTAGGCTAGGATATATAACGTTATAGACGTATATAATGTTCCCACCGAGAAGTAGGGGCCGAAGTGACGGGAATGTTGTAAATATTACATTCGACATGTTAGTTTGCCTTAGGCTAGGATATATAGCGTTATAGACGTATATAATGTTCCCACCGAGAAGTAGGGGCCGACGTGCCAGGAATGTAGTAAAATATTACATGCAAGATGTTAGGTTGCCTTAGGCTAGGATATATAACGTTATAGACGTATATAATGTTCCCACCGAGAAGTAGGTGCCGAAGTGACGGGAATGTTGTAAAATATTACATTCGACATGTTAGTTTGCCTTAGGCTAGGATATATAGCGTTATAGACTTATATAATGTTCCCACCGAGAAGTAGTGGCTGACGTGCCAGGAATGTAGTAAAATATTACATCCGAGATGTTAGGCTGCCTTAGGATAGGATATATAACGTTATTGAATTATATAATGTTCCCACCGAGAAATAGGCGCCGACACGCCAGGAATGTTGTAAAACATTACATCCGAGGTGTTAGGTTGCCTTAGTCTAGGATATATAGCGTTATAGACGTATATAATGTTCCCACCTAGAAGTAGGGGCCGACGTGCCAGGAATGTAGTAAAATATTACATCCGAGATGTTAGGTTGCCTTAAAGTAGGATATATAACGTTATAGACGTATATAAAGTTCCCACCGTGAAGTAGGGGCCGAAGTGACGAGAATGTTGTAAAATATTACATTCGACATGTTAGTTTGCCTTAGGCTAGGATATACAGAGTTATAGACGTATATAATGTTCCCACCGAGAAGTAGGGGCCGACGTGCCAGGAATATTGTAAAATATTATATTCGACATGTTAGGTTGTCTCAGGCTAGGACATATAGCGTTATAGACATATACAATGTTCCCACCGAGAAATAGGGGCCGACGCGCCAGGAATGCTGTAAAATATTACATTCGACATGTTAGGTTGTCTTAGGCTAGGATATATAACGTTATAGACGTATATAATGTTCCCACCGAGAAGTAGGTGCCGACGCGCTAGGAATGTTGTAAAATATTACTTCCGAGATGTTAGGATTGCCTTAGGCTAGGATATATAACGTTATAGACGTATATATTGTTCCCACCGAGAAGTAGGGGCCGAAGTGACGGGAATGTTGTAAAATATTACATTCGACATGTTAGTTTGCCTTAGGCTAGGATATATAGCGTTATAGACGTATATAATGTTCCCACCGAGAAGTAGGGGCCGACGTGCCAGGAATGTAGTAAAATATTACATGCAAGATGTTAGGTTGCCTTAGGCTAGGATATATAACGTTATAGACGTATATAATGTTCCCACCGAGAAGTAGGGGCAAACGAGCCAGGAATGTGGTAAAATATTACATTCGACATGATAAGTTGTCTTAGATTAGGACATATAACGTTATAGTCGTATATACAGTTCCCACCTAGAAGTAGTTGCCGACGCGCCAGGAATATTGTAAAATATTGTATTCGACATGTTAGGTTGTCTCAGGCTAGGACATATAGCGTTACAGACATATATAATGTTCCAATTGAGAAATAGGGATGTTGTAAAATATTACATCCGAGATGTTAGGATTGCCTTAGGCTAGGATATACAACGTTATAGACGTATATAATGTTTCCACCGGGAAGTAGGGGCCGGTGCGCCACGAATGTAGTAAAATATTACATCCGAGATGTTAGGTTGACTTAGGCTAGGATAAGTAACGTTATAGGTGTATATAATGTTCCCACCGAGAAGTAGGTGCCGAAGTGACGGGAATGTTGTAAAATATTACTTCCGAGATGTTAGCATTGCCTTAGGCTAGGATATATAACGTTATAGACGTATATACTGTTCCCACCGAGAAGTAGGGGCCGGCGCGCCAGGAATGTAGTAAAATATAACATCCGAGATGTTAGGTTGCCTTAGGCTAGGATATATAACGTTATAGACGTATATAATGTTCCCACCGAGAAGTAGGTGACGAAGTGACGGAAATGTTGTAAAATATTACATTCGACATGTTAGTTTGCCTTAGGCTAGGATATATAGCGTTATAGACTTATATAATGTTCCCACCGAGAAGTAGTGGCCGACGTGCCAGGAATGTAGTAAAATACTACATCCCAGATGTTAGATTGCCTTAGGTTAGTACATATAACGTTATAAACTTATACAATGTCCGCACCGAGACGTACGGGACGTTACGAACGGGATTCTGTAAAACATTACCGCCGAGGAGCTAGATGGGTTTGGTTAGGCTAAATTACGATATAGACGTATATAATGTTCCCATCGAGAAGTAGGGGCCGATCCGCCAGGAATGTTGGAAAATACTACATCCGAGATGTTAGGTAGCCTCAGGTTGGGATGTATAACGTTATAGACGTACATTATGTCCGCACCGAGACGTACGGGACGACACGAACGGGATTCTGTAAAACATTACATGCGATGGGCTAGATGGGTTAGGTTAGGTTATATTACGTTATAGACGTATTTAATGTACCCACCTAGAAGTAGGGGCCGACCCGAGTGGAATGTTGTAAAATACTACATTTGGGATGTTAGGTTGCCTTAGGTTAGGATGTATAACGTTATTGACCTATATAATGTCTGCACCGAGACGTACGGGACGAGGCGAACGAGATTCTGTAAAACATTACCAGCGAGGGTCTAGATGGGTTACGTTAGGTTATATTACGATATAGACGTATATAATGTTCCCACCGAGAAGTAGGGGCCGACCCGCCAGTAATGTAAAATACTACATCCGAGATGTTAGGTTTCCTTAGGTTAGGATGTATAACGTTACTGACGTATATAATGTCCGCACCGAGACGTACGGATCGATACGAACGGGATTCTGTAAAACATTACCAGCGAGGGGCTAGATGGGTTAGGTTAGGTTATATTACATTATAGACGTATATAATGTTCCCACCGTGAAGTAGGGGCCGTCCCGACTGGAATGTTGTAAAATACTACATTCGAGATATTAGGTTGCCTTAGGTTAGCATATACAACGATATAGACGTATATAATGTCCCTATCGTGAAGTAGGTGCCGTAGCGCCAGGATCGTTCTAAAATATTACGGTAGAGAGGTAAGGTTGCCTTAGGTTATGATATATAACGTTACAGACGTATATAATGTTCCCACCGAGAAGTACGGGCCGACACGCAAGGAATGTTATCAACTATTACATCCGAGATGTTAGCTTGCCTTAGGTTAGGATATACAACGTTATAGACGTATATAATGTCCCTATCGGGAAGTAGGTGCCGTAGCGCCAGGATTGCTCTAAAATATTACGGTACAGAGGTAAGGTTGCCTTAGGTTATGATATATAACGTTACAGACGTATATAATGTTCCCACCGAGAAGTAGGGAACGACATGCCAGGAATGTTGTAAAATATTACATCCGAGGTGTTAGGTTGCTTTAGGTTAGGATATATATCGTTATAGACGTATATAATGTTCCCACCGAGAAGTAGGGAACGACATGCCAGGAATGTTGTAAAATATTACATCCGAGGTGTTAGGTTGCTTTAGGTTAGGATATATATCGTTATAGACGTATATAATGTCCAGATCGAGACGTGGGGACCGACAAGCCAGAATGTTGTAAAATATTGTATCCGATATGTTAGGTTGCCTTAGGCTAGGATATATATCGTTATAGACGTATACAATGTCCCCATCGAGAAGTAGGCGACGACACGCCAGGAATATTGTAAAATATTACATTCGACATGTTAGGTTGCCTTAGGTTAGGATATACAACGTTATAGACGTATATAATGTCCCCATCGAGAAGCAGGCCACGACACGACAGGAATGTTGTAAAATATTACATTCGACATGTTAGGTTCCCTTAGGTTAGGATATATAACGTTATAGACGTATATAATGTTCCCACCGAAAGGTGGGGGCCGACGAGCCAAGAATGTTGTAAAATATTGCGCTCGACATGTTAGGTTGCTTTAGGTTAGTGTATATAACGTTTTTGACTTATATAATATTGCCGCCGATAGGTACGGGCCGACGTGCCAGTAATGTAGTAAAATATTACACCCGAGACGCTAGGTTGCCTTAGGTTAGGATATATAACGTTATTGACCTATATAATGTTCCCACCGAGAAGTAGTAGCGGACGCGCCTGGAATGTTGTAAAATATTACATTCGACGTGTTAGGATTGCCTTAGGCTAGGATATATAACCTTATAGACGTATATAATGTTACCACAGAGACTTAGGGACCGAAGCGCCGGGAATGTTGTAAAATATTACATTCGGCATGTTAGGTTGCCTTAGGTTGGGATATATAACGTTATAGACGTATATAATGTCCACAACGAGAAGTACGGGACGACACGACCGGGATTCTGTAAAACATTACCAGCGAGGGGTAAGATGGGTTAGGTTAGGTTATATTACTTTATTGACGTATATAATGTTCCCACCGAGATGTAGAGGCCGACTCGCCAGGAATGTTGGAAAATAATACATCCGAGACGTTAGGTTGCCTTATGTAGGTATACACAACGTTATAGACGTATATAATGTCCCCACCGGGAAGCACGGGCCGACACGACGAGGATTCTGAAAAACATTACCAGCGAGGGGCTAGATGGGTTAGGTTAGGTTATAGTACGTTAAAGACGTATATAATGTTCCCACCGAGAAGTAGGAGCCGACCCGCCAGGAATGTTGGAAAATACTACATCCGAGATGTTAGGTTACTTAGGTTAGGATATATAACGCTATACACGTATATAATGTCCCCACCGAAAAGTAGGTTCCGACACGCCAGGAATGTTGTAAAATATTACATCCCAGATGCTAGGTTCCCCTAGGTTAGGATATATATCGCTATTGACGTATATAATGTTCCCACCGAGACGTAGGCACCGACATGCCAGGAATGTTTAGAATATTACATCCCAAATGTTAGGTTGCGTTAGGCTAGGACATACAACGTTATAGACGTATATAATGTCCCAATCGAGAAGCAGGCGACGACACGCCAGGATTGTTGTAAAACATTACATTCCAGATGTTAGGTTTCGTTAGGTTAGGATATACAACGTTATAGACGTATATAATGTCCCCACCGAGAAGGAGGCGACGACACGCCAGGAATGTTGAATAATATTAAATTCGACATATTAGGTCGCCTTAGGCTAGGATATATAACGTTATAGACGTATATAATATTCCGACCGAGAAGCGCGGGCGGACATGCCAGGAATGTTGTAAAATATTACATCCCAGATGGTAGGTTGGGTTAGGTTAGAATATGCACCGTTATAGACGTATATAATGTCCCCATCGAGAAGCAGGCCACGACACGCCAGGAATGTTGTAAGATATTACATTCGACATGTTAGGTTGCCTTAGGCTAGGATACATAACGTTATAGACAAATATATTGTTACCACCGAGAACTACGGGCTGACACGCCAGGAATGATGTATAATATTACATTCGACATGTTAGGTCGCCTTAGGCTAGGATATATAACGTTATAGACGTATATAATGTTCCCACTAAGAAATAGGGGCCGACGTGTCAGAAATGTTGCAAAATATTACACCCGAGATGTTAGGTGCCCTTAGGTTAGGATATGCAACGTTATAGACGTATAGAATGTTCCCACCGAGACGTAGGGACCGACATGCCAGGAATGTTGTAAAATATTACATCCCAGATGTTAGGTTGCTTTAGGTTGGGATATATATCGTTATAGACGTATATAATGTTCCTACCGAGACGTGGGGACTGACATGCCAGGAATGTTGTAAAATATTACATTCGAGATGTTAGGTTGCCTTAGGTTAGCATATACAACGTTATAGATGTATATAATGTCCCCGTCGAGAAGTAGGCGACAACACGCCAGGAATGTTGTAAAATATTACATTCGACATGTTAGGTCGCCTTCGGCTAGGATATATAACGTTATAGACGTATATAATGTTCCCACTAAGAAATAGGGGCCGACGTGTCAGAAATGTTGCAAAATATTACACCCGAGATGTTAGGTTCCCTTAGGTTAGGATATACAACGTTATAGACGTATAGAATGTTCAAACCGAGAAGTAGGGACCGACGTGCCAGGAATTTTGTAAAATATTACATCCCAGATGTTAGGTTCCCTTAGGTTAGGATATATATCGTTATAGACGTATATAATGTTCCTACCGAGACGTGGGGACTGTCATGCCAGGAATGTTGTAAAATATTACATTCGAGATGTTAGGTTGCCTTAGGTTAGCATATACAACGTTATAGATGTATATAATGTCCCCGTCGAGAAGTAGGCGACAACACGCCAGGAATGTTGTAAAATATTACATTCGACATGTTAGGTCGCCTTCGGCTAGGATATATAACGTTATAGACGTATATAATGTTCCCACTAAGAAATAGGGGCCGACGTGTCAGAAATGTTGCAAAATATTACACCCGAGATGTTAGGTTCCCTTAGGTTAGGATATACAACGTTATAGACGTATAGAATGTTCCCACCGAGACTGAGGGACCGACATGCCAGGAATGTTGTAAAATATTACATCCCAGATGTTAGGTTGCGTTAGGTTAGGATTTACAACGTTATAGACGTATAGAATGTTCCCACCGAGACGCAGGGACCGCCATGCCAGGAATGTTGTAAAATATTACATCCCAGATGTTAGGTTGCGTTAGGTTAGGATTTACAACGTTATAGACGTATATAATGTTCCCACCGAGAAATAGGGGACGACGCGTCAGGAATGTTGAATAATATTACATTCAACATGTTGGGTCGCCTTAGGCTAGGTTATATAACGTTATAGACGTATATAATGTTCCCACTGAGAAGTACGGGCCTACACGCCAGGAATGTTGTCAACTATTACATCCGAGATGTTAGGTTGCCTTAGGCTAGGTCATATATCGTTATAGACGTATACAATGTTCCCACCGAGAAATAGGGGCCGACGCGTCAGGAATCTTGTAAAATATTACACCCGAAATGTTAGATTCCCTTAGGTTAGGATATACAACGTTATAGACGTATAGAATGTTCCCACCGAGAAGTAGGGACCGACATGCTAGGAATGTTGTAAAATATTACATCCGAGATGTTAGGTTCCCTTTGGTTAGGATATATATAGTTATAGACATATATAGTGTCCCCATCGAGAAGCAGCCGACGACACGCCAGGAATTTTGTAAAATATTACATCCGAGATGATATGTTGCCTTACGTTAGGATATATAACGTTATAGACGTATATAATGCTCCCACCGAGACGTAGGGACCGACACGCCAGGAATGTTGTAAAATATTACATCCCAGATGTTAGGTTCCCCTAGGTTAGGATATACAACGTTATAGACGTATATAATGTCCCCACCGAGAAGGAGGCGACGACACGCCAGGAATGTTGAATAATATTAAATTCGACATGTTAGGTCGCCTTAGGCTAGGATATATAACGTTATAGACGTATATAATATTCCGACCGAGAAGCGCGGGCGGACATGCCAGGAATGTTGTAAAATATTACATCCCAGATGTTAGGTTGCTTTAGGTTGGGATATTCAACGTTATAGACGTATATAATGTCCCCATCTAGAAGCGGGCGACGACCCACCAGGAATGTTGTAAAGTATTATATCCGAGATGTTATGTTGCCTTACGACAGGATATATAACGTTATAGACGTATATGATGTTCCCACCGAGAAATACGCGCTAACACGCCAGGAATGTTGTCAAATATTACATCCGAGATGTCAGGTTTCCTTAGGCTAGTATATATAACGTTGTAGGCGTGTATAATGTTACCACCGTGCACTACGGGCCGACACGTCAGGAATGTTGTAAAATATTACATTCCTCATGTTAGGTTGCCTAAGGCTAGCATATATAACGTTATAGACGTATATAATGTTCCCACCGAGAAATAGGGGCCGACACGTCAGGAATGATGTAAAATATTACATTCGACATGCTAGTTCGCCTTAGGCTAGGATATATATCGCTATAGACGTATATGATGCTCCCACCGAGAAGTGCGGGTTAACACGCCAGGAATGTTGTCAAATATTACATCCGAGATGTTAGGTTGCGTTAGGTTAGTATATACAACGTTATAGACGTATATAATGTCCCCATCGAGAAGCAGGCGGCAACACGCCAGAATGTTGTAAAATATTACATTCGAGATGTTAGGTTGCCTTAGGTTAGGATATACAACGTTATAGATGTATATAATGTCCCCATCGAGAAGTAGGCGACGACACGCCAGGAATGTTGTAAAATATTACATTCGACAAGTTAGGTTGCCGTAGGCTAGGATATATAACGTTATAGACGTATATAATGTTCCCACCGAGAAATAGGGACCGACGCGTCAGGAATGTTCTAAAATATTACACCCGAGATGTTAGGTTCCCTTAGGTTAGGATATACAACGTTATAGACGTATAGAATGTTCCCACCGAGAAATAGGGGCCGACACGACCGTGATTCAGTAAAACAATACCAGCGAGGGGCTAGATGGGTTAGGTTAGGTTATATTACGTTATAGACGTATATAATGTTCCCACCGAGAAGTAGGTTCCGAACCGCCATTAATGTTGTAAAATACTACATTCGAGATGTTAGGTTTCCTTAAGTTAGGTTATGTAACGTTATAGGCGCATACAATGTCCCCACCGAGACGTACGAGATGACACGAACGGGATTCTGTAAAACATTACCGCCGAGGGGCTAGATGGGTTAGGTTAGGTTATATTACGTTATGGACGTATATAATGTTCCCACCGAGAAGTTGGGGCCGACACGACCGTGATTCTGTAAAACAATACCAGCGAGGGGCTAGATGGTTTAGGTTAGGTTATATTACGTTATAGACGTATATAATGTGCCCACCGTGAAGTAGGGGCCGACCCGCCAAGAATGTTGGAAAATACTACATCCGAGATGTTAGGTTGCCTTAGGTTAGGATGTATAACGTTGCAGACGTATATAGTCTCCCCACCGAGATGTACGGGCCTACACAACCGGGATTCTGTAAAACATTACCAGCGAGGGGCTGAATGGGTCAGGTTAGGTTATATTACATTATAGACGTATATAATGTGCCCACCGAGACGTAGGGACCGACATGCCAGGAATGTTGTAAAATATTACATCCCAGATGTAAGGTTGTGTTAGGTTAGGATATACAACGTTATAGACGTATATAATGTCCCCATCGAGAAGCAGGCGACTACACGCCAGGAATGTTGTGAAATATAACATCCGAGATGTTACGTTGCCTTACGTTAGGATATGTAACGTTATAGACGTATATAATGTTCCCACCGAAAAGTAGGAGCCGAAGCGCCAGGAATGTTGTAAAATATTACATCCGAGATGTTAGGTTGCCTTCGGTAAGGATATATATCGCTATAGACGTATATGATGTTCCAACCGAGATGTACGGGCCGATACGCCAGGAATGTTGTCAAATATTACATCCGAGATTTCAGGTTGCCTTAGGCTAGGATATATAACGTTATAGACGTATATAATGTTCCCACCGAAAAATAGGGGCCGACGCGTCAGGAATGTTGTAAAATATTACACCCGAAATGTTACATTCCCTTAGGTTAGGATATACAACGTTATAGACGTATAGAATGTTCCCACCGAGAAGTAGGGACCGACATGCTAGGAATGTTGTAAAATATTACATCCGAGATGTTAGGTTCCCTTTGGTTAGGATATATATAGTTATAGACATATATAGTGTCCCCATCGAGAAGCAGGCGACGACACGCCAGGAATTTTGTAAAATATTACATCCGAGATGATATGTTGCCTTACGTTAGGATATATAACGTTATAGACGTATATAATGCTCCCACCGAGACGTAGGGACCGACACGCCAGGAATGTTGTAAAATATTACATCCCAGATGTTAGGTTCCCCTAGGTTAGGATATATATCGCTATTGACGTATATAATGTTCCCACCGAGACGAAGGCACCGACATGCCAGGAATGTTTAGAATATTACATCCCAAATGTTAGGTTGCGTTAGGCTAGGACATACAACGTTATAGACGTATATAATGTCCCAATCGAGAAGCAGGCGACGACATGCCAGGAATGTTGTAAAATATTACATTCCAGATGTTAGGTTTCGTTAGGTTAGGATAAAGAACGTTATAGACGTATATAATGTCCCCACCGAGAAGGAGGCGACGACACGCCAGGAATGTTGAATAATATTAAATTCGACATGTTAGGTCACCTTAGGCTAGGATATATAACGTTATAGACGTATATAATATTCCGACCGAGAAGCGCGGGCGGACATGCCAGGAATGTTGTAAAATATTACATCCCAGATGGTAGGTTGCCTTAGGTTAGCATATACAACGTTATAGATGTATATAATGTCCCCGTCGAGAAGTAGGCGACAACACGCCAGGAATGTTGTAAAATATTACATTCGACATGTTAGGTCGCCTTCGGCTAGGATATATAACGTTATAGACGTATATAATGTTCCCACTAAGAAATAGGGGCCGACGTGTCAGAAATGTTGCAAAATATTACACCCGAGATGTTAGGTTCCCTTAGGTTAGGATATACAACGTTATAGACGTATAGAATGTTCCCACCGAGACTGAGGGACCGACATGCCAGGAATGTTGTAAAATATTACATCCCAGATGTTAGGTTGCGTTAGGTTAGGATTTACAACGTTATAGACGTATAGAATGTTCCCACCGAGACGCAGGGACCGCCATGCCAGGAATGTTGTAAAATATTACATCCCAGATGCTAGGTTGCGTTAGGTTAGGATATACAACGTTATAGACGTATATAATGTTCCCACCGAGAAATAGGGGACGACGCGTCAGGAATGTTGAATAATATTACATTCAACATGTTGGGTCGCCTTAGGCTAGGTTATATAACGTTATAGACGTATATAATGTTCCCACTGAGAAGTACGGGCCTACACGCCAGGAATGTTGTCAACTATTACATCCGAGATGTTAGGTTGCCTTAGGCTAGGTCATATATCGTTATATACGTATACAATGTTCCCACCGAGAAATAGGGGCCGACGGGTCAGGAATCTTGTAAAATATTACACCTGAGATGTTAGGTTCCCTTAGGTTAGGATATACAACGTTATAGACGTATAGAATGTTCAAACCGAGAAGTAGGGACCGACGTGCCAGGAATTTTGTAAAATATTACATCCCAGATGTTAGGTTCCCTTAGGTTAGGATATATATCGTTATAGACGTATATAATGTTCCTACCGAGACGTGGGGACTGACATGCCAGGAATGTTGTAAAATATTACATTCGAGATGTTAGGTTGCCTTAGGTTAGCATATACAACGTTATAGATGTATATAATGTCCCCGTCGAGAAGTAGGCGACAACACGCCAGGAATGTTGTAAAATATTACATTCGACATGTTAGGTCGCCTTCGGCTAGGATATATAACGTTATAGACGTATATAATGTTCCCACTAAGAAATAGGGGCCGACGTGTCAGAAATGTTGCAAAATATTACACCCGAGATGTTAGGTTCCCTTAGGTTAGGATATACAACGTTATAGACGTATAGAATGTTCCCACCGAGAAATAGGGGCCGACACGACCGTGATTCAGTAAAACAATACCAGCGAGGGGCTATATGGGTTAGGTTAGGTTATATTACGTTATAGACGTATATAATGTTCCCACCGAGAAGTAGGTTCCGAACCGCCATTAATGTTGTAAAATACTACATGCGAGATGTTAGGTTTCCTTAGGTTAGGTTATGTAACGTTATAGGCGCATACAATGTCCCCACCGAGACGTACGAGATGACACGAACGGGATTCTGTAAAACATTACCGCCGAGGGGCTAGATGGGTTAGGTTAGGTTATATTACGTTATGGACGTATATAATGTTCCCACCGAGAAGTTGGGGCCGACACGACCGTGATTCTGTAAAACAATACCAGCGAGGGGCTAGATGGTTTAGGTTAGGTTATATTACGTTATAGACGTATATAATGTGCCCACCGTGAAGTAGGGGCCGACCCGCCAAGAATGTTGGAAAATACTACATCCGAGATGTTAGGTTGCCTTAGGTTAGGATGTATAACGTTGCGGACGTATATAGTCTCCCCACCGAGATGTACGGGCCTACACAACCGGGATTCTGTAAAACATTACCAGCGAGGGGCTGAATGGGTCAGGTTAGGTTATATTACGTTATAGACGTATATAATGTGCCCACCGAGACGTAGGGACCGACATGCCAGGAATGTTGTAAAATATTACATCCCAGATGTAAGGTTGTGTTAGGTTAGGATATACAACGTTATAGACGTATATAATGTCCCCATCGAGAAGCAGGCGACTACACGCCAGGAATGTTGTGAAATATAACATCCGAGATGTTACGTTGCCTTACGTTAGGATATGTAACGTTATAGACGTATATAATGTTCCCACCGAAAAGTAGGAGCCGAAGCGCCAGGAATGTTGTAAAATATTACATCCGAGATGTTAGGTTGCCTTCGGTAAGGATATATATCGCTATAGACGTATACGATGTTCCAACCGAGATGTACGGGCCGATACGCCAGGAATGTTGTCAAATATTACATCCGAGATTTCAGGTTGCCTTAGGCTAGGATATATAACGTTATAGACGTATATAATGTTCCCACCGAAAAATAGGGGCCGACGCGTCAGAAATGTTGTAAAATATTACACCCGAGATGTTAGTTTCCCTTAGGTTAGGATATACAACGTTATAGACGTATAGAATGTTCAAACCGAGAAGTAGGGACCGACGTGCCAGGAATTTTGTAAAATATTACATCCCAGATGTTAGGTTGCGTTAGGTCAGGATATACAACGTTATAGACGTATATAATGTTCCCAGCGAGACGTAGGGACTGACATGCCAGGAATGTAGTAAAATATTACGTACTAGATGTTAGGTTGCTTAGGCTAGGATATATATCGTTATAGACGTATACAATGTTCCCACCGAGAAATAGGGGCCGACGCGTCAGGAATGTTGTAAAATATTACACCCGAAATGTTAGATTCCCTTAGGTTAGGATATACAACGTTATAGACGTATAGAATGTTCCCACCGAGAAGTAGGGACCGACATGCTAGGAATGTTGTAAAATATTACATCCGAGATGTTAGGTTCCCTTTGGTTAGGATATATATAGTTATAGACATATATAGTGTCCCCATCGAGAAGCAGGCGACGACACGCCAGGAATTTTGTAAAATATTACATCCGAGATGATATGTTGCCTTACGTTAGGATATATAACGTTATAGACGTATATAATGCTCCCACCGAGACGTAGGGACCGACACGCCAGGAATGTTGTAAAATATTACATCCCAGATGTTAGGTTCCCCTAGGTTAGGATATATATCGCTATTGACGTATATAATGTTCCCACCGAGACGTAGGCACCGACATGCCAGGAATGTTTAGAATATTACATCCCAAATGTTAGGTTGCGTTAGGCTAGGACATACAACGTTATAGACGTATATAATGTCCCAATCGAGAAGCAGGCGACGACACGCCAGGAATGTTGTAAAATATTACATTCCAGATGTTAGGTTTCGTTAGGTTAGGATATACAACGTTATAGACGTATATAATGTCCCCACCGAGAAGGAGGCGACGACACGCCAGGAATGTTGAATAATATTCAATTCGACATGTTAGGTCGCCTTAGGCTAGGATATATAACGTTATAGACGTATATAATATTCCGACCGAGAAGCGCGGGCGGACATGCCAGGAATGTTGTAAAATATTACATCCCAGATGGTAGGTTGCCTTAGGTTAGCATATACAACGTTATAGATGTATATAATGTCCCCGTCGAGAAGTAGGCGACAACACGCCAGGAATGTTGTAAAATATTACATTCGACATGTTAGGTCGCCTTCGGCTAGGATATATAACGTTATAGACGTATATAATGTTCCCACTAAGAAATAGGGGCCGACGTGTCAGAAATGTTGCAAAATATTACACCCGAGATGTTAGGTTCCCTTAGGTTAGGATATACAACGTTATAGACGTATAGAATGTTCCCACCGAGACTGAGGGACCGACATGCCAGGAATGTTGTAAAATATTACATCCCAGATGTTAGGTTGCGTTAGGTTAGTATTTACAACGTTATAGACGTATAGAATGTTCCCACCGAGACGCAGGGACCGCCATGCCAGGAATGTTGTAAAATATTACATCCCAGATGCTAGGTTGCGTTAGGTTAGGATTTACAACGTTATAGACGTATATAATGTTCCCACCGAGAAATAGGGGACGACGCGTCAGGAATGTTGAATAATATTACATTCAACATGTTGGGTCGCCTTAGGCTAGGTTATATAACGTTAGAGACGTATATAATGTTCCCACTGAGAAGTACGGGCCTACACGCCAGGAATGTTGTCAACTATTACATCCGAGATGTTAGGTTGCCTTAGGCTAGGTCATATATCGTTATATACGTATACAATGTTCCCACCGAGAAATAGGGGCCGACGGGTCAGGAATCTTGTAAAATATTACACCTGAGATGTTAGGTTCCCTTAGGTTAGGATATACAACGTTATAGACGTATAGAATGTTCAAACCGAGAAGTAGGGACCGACGTGCCAGGAATTTTGTAAAATATTACATCCCAGATGTTAGGTTCCCTTAGGTTAGGATATATATCGTTATAGACGTATATAATGTTCCTACCGAGACGTGGGGACTGACATGCCAGGAATGTTGTAAAATATTACATTCGAGATGTTAGGTTGCCTTAGGTTAGCATATACAACGTTATAGACGTATAGAATGTTCCCACCGAGACGCAGGGACCGCCATGCCAGGAATGTTGTAAAATATTACATCCCAGATGTTAGGTTGCGTTAGGTTAGGATTTACAACGTTATAGACGTATATAATGTTCCCACCGAGAAATAGGGGACGACGCGTCAGGAATGTTGAATAATATTACATTCAACATGTTGGGTCGCCTTAGGCTAGGTTATTTAACGTTATAGACGTATATAATGTTCCCACTGAGAAGTACGGGCCTACACGCCAGGAATGTTGTCAACTATTACATCCGAGAAGTTAGGTTGCCTTAGGCTAGGTCATATATCGTTATATACGTATACAATGTTCCCACCGAGAAATAGGGGCCGACGCGTCAGGAATGTTGTAAAATACTACACCCGAGATGTTAGTTTCCCTTAGGTTAGGATATACAACGTTATAGACGTATAGAATGTTCAAACCGAGAAGTAGGGACCGACGTGCCAGGAATTTTGTAAAATATTACATCCCAGATGTTAGGTTGCGCTAGGTCAGGATATACAACGTTATAGACGTATATAATGTTCCCAGCGAGACGTAGGGCCCGACATGCCAGGAATGTTGTAAAATATTACATCCGAGATGTAAGGTTCCCTTAGGTTAGGATATATATCGTTATAGACGTATATAAAGTACCCATCGAGAAGCAGGCGAGGACTCGGCAGGAATGTTGTAAAATATAACATCCGAGATGTTATGTTGCCATGCGTTAGGATATGTAACGTTATAGACGTATATAATGTTCCCACCGAAAAGTAGCAGCCGAAGCGCCAGGAATGTTGTAAAATATTACATCCGAGATGTTACGTTGCCATAGGTTAGGATATATATCGTTATAGACGTATATAATGTTCCCACCGAGATGTAGGGACCGACGTGCCAGGAATGTTGTAAGATATTACATCCGAGATGCTAGGTTGCTTTAGGTTATGAGTTATATCCGTATAGACGTATATAAAGTTCCCACCGAGACGTGGGGACCGACATGCCAGGGATCTTGTAAAATATTACATCCCAGATGTTAGGTTGCTTTAGGTTAGGATATTCACCGTTATAGACGTATATAATGTCCCCATCTAGAAGCGGGCGACGACCCACCAGGAATGTTGTAAAGTATTATATCCGAGATGTTATGTTGCCTTACGACAGGATATATAACGTTATAGACGTATATGATGTTCCCACCGAGAAATACGCGCTAACACGCCAGGAATGTTGTCAAATATTACATCCGAGATGTCAGGTTTCCTTAGGCTAGTATATATAACGTTGTAGGCGTGTATAATGTTACCACCGTGCACTACGGGCCGACACGTCAGGAATGTTGTAAAATATTACATTCCTCATGTTAGGTTGCCTAAGGCTAGCATATATAACGTTATAGACGTATATAATGTTCCCACCGAGAAATAGGGGCCGACACGTCAGGAATGATGTAAAATATTACATTCGACATGCTAGTTCGCCTTAGGCTAGGATATATATCGCTATAGACGTATATGATGTTCCCACCGCGAAGTGCGGGTTAACACGCCAGGAATGTTGTCAAATATTACATCCGAGATGTTAGGTTGCGTTAGGTTAGTATATACAACGTTATAGACGTATATAATGTCCCCATCGAGAAGCAGGCGGCAACACGCCAGAATGTTGTAAAATATTACATCCGAGATGTTAGGTTGCCTTAGGTTAGGATATACAACGTTATAGATGTATATAATGTCCCCATCGAGAAGTAGGCGACGACACGCCAGGAATGTTGTAAAATATTACATTCGACAAGTTAGGTTGCCTTAGGCTAGAATATATAACGTTATAGACGTATATAATGTTCCCACCGAGAAATAGGGACCGACATGCCAGGAATGTTGTAAAATATTACACCCGAGATGTTAGGTTCCCTTAGGTTAGGATATACAACGTTATAGATGTATATAATGTCCCCACCGAGAAATAGGGGCCGACACGCCAGGAATGTTGTAAAATATTACACCCGAGATGTTAGGTTCCGTTAGGTTAGGATATACGACGTTATAGATGTATATAATGTCCCCATCCAGAAGTAGGCGACGACACGCCAGGAATGTTGTAATATATTACATTCTACAAGTTAGGTTCCCTTAGGTTAGGATATACAACGTTATAGTCATATAGAATGTTCCCACCGAGAAGTAGGGCCCGACATGCCAGGAATGTTGTAAAATATTACATCCGAGATGTTAGGTTGCCTTAGGTTAGGATATACAACGTTATAGGTGTATATAATATCCCCATCGAGAAGTAGGCGACGACACGCCAGGAATGTTGTAAAATATTACACCCGAGATGTTAGGTTCCCTTAGGTTAGGATATATGACGTTCTAGATATATATAATGTCCCCATCCAGAAGTAGGCGACGACACGCCAGGAATGTTGTAAAATATAACATCCCAGATGTTAGGTTGCGTTAGGTTAGAATATACAACGTTATAGACGTATATAATGTCCCCATCGAGAAGCAGGCGACGACACGACAGGAATGTTGTAAAATATTACATTCGACATGTTAGGTTGCCTTAGGCTAGAATATATATCGTTATAGACGTATACAATGTTCGCACCGAGAAGTAGGGACCGACATGCCAGGAATGTTGTAAAATATTACATCCGAGATGTTAGGTTGCCTTAGGTTAGGATATACAACGTTATAGACGTATATAATGTCCCCATCGAGAAGTAGGCGACGACACGCCAGGAATGTTGTAAAATATTACACCCGAAATGTTAGGTTCCCTTAGGTTAGGATATATAACGTTATAGATGTATATAATGTCCCCATCCAGAAGTAGGCGACGACACGCCAGGAATGTTGTAAAATATAACATCCCAGATGTTAGGTTGCGTTAGGTTAGAATATACAACGTTATAGACGTATATAATGTCCCCATCGAGAAGCAGGCGACGACACGACAAGAATGTTGTAAAATATTACATTCGACATGTTAGGTTGCCTTAGGCTAGAATATATATCGTTATAGACGTATACAATGTTCCCACCGAGAAGTAGGGACCGACATGCCAGGAATGTTGTAAAATATTACATCCGAGATGTTAGGTTGCCTTAGGTTAGGATATACAACGTTATAGATGTATATAATGTCCCCATCGAGAAGTAGGCGACGACACGCCAGGAATGTTGTAAAATATTACATCCCAGATGTTAGGTTGCGTTAGGTTAGTATATACAAGGTTATAGACGTATATAATGTCCCCATGGAGAAGCAGGCGACGACACGCCAGGAATGTTGTAAAATATTACATTCCTCATGGTAGGTTGCCTTAGGCTAGCATATATAACGTTATAGACGTATATAATGTTCCCACCGAGAAATAGGGGCCGACACGTCAGGAATGATGTAAAATATTACATTCGACATGCTAGGTCGCCTTAGGCTAGGATATATATCGCTATAGACGTATATGATGTTCCCACCGAGAAGTGCGGGTTAACACGCCAGGAATGTTGTCAAATATTACATCCGAGATGTTAGGTTGCGTTAGGTTAGTATATACAACGTTATAGACGTATATAATGTCCCCATCGAGAAGCAGGCGGCGACACGCCAGAATGTTGTAAAATATTACATCCGAGATGTTAGGTTGCCTTAGGTTAGGATATACAACGTTATAGATGTATATAATGTCCCCATCGAGAAGTAGGCGACGACACGCCAGGAATGTTGTAAAATATTACATTCGACAAGTTAGGTTGCCGTAGGCTAGGATATATGACGTTATAGACGTATATAATGTTCCCACCGAGAAATAGGGACCGACGCGTCAGGAATGTTCTAAAATATTACACCCGAGATGTTAGGTTCCCTTAGGTTAGGATATACAACGTTATAGACGTATAGAATGTTCCCACCGAGAAATAGGGGCCGACGCGTCAGCATTGTTGTAAAATATTACACCCGAGATGTTAGGTTCCCTTAGGTTAGTATATACAAGGTTATAGATGTATATAATGTCCCCATCGAGAAGTAGGCGACGACACGCCAGGAATGTTGTAAAATATTACACCCGAGATGTTAGGTTCCCTTAGGTTAGGGTATATGACGTTATAGATGTATATAATGCCCCATCCAGAAGTAGGCGACGACACGCCAGGAATGTTGTAAAATATTACATCCCAGATGTTAGGTTGCGTTAGGTTAGAATATACAACGTTATAGACGTATATAATGTCCCCATCGAGAAGTAGGCGGCGACACGACAGGAATGTTGTAAAATATTACATTCTACAAGTGAGGTTGCCTTAGGCTAGGATATATAACGTTATAGACGTATATAATGTTCCCACCGAGAAATAGGGACTGACGCGTCAGGAATGTTCTAAAATATTACACCCGAGATGTTAGGTTCCCTTAGGTTAGGATATACAACTTTATAGACGTATAGAATGTCCCCATCGAGAAGCAGGCGACGACACGGCAGGAATGTTGTAAAATATTACATTCGAGATGTTGGGTTGCGTTAGGTTAGAATATACAACGTTATAGACGTATATAATGTCCCCATCGAGAAGCAGGCGGCGACACGACAGGAATGTTGTAAAATATTACATTCTACAAGTGAGGTTGCCTTAGGCTAGGATATATATCGTTATAGACGTTATAATGTCCCCATCGAGAAGCAGGCGACGACACGACAGGAATGTTGTAAAATATTACATTCGACATGTTAGGTTGCCTTAGGCTAGAATATATATCGTTATAGACGTATACAATGTTCCCACCGAGATGTAGGGACCGACATGCCAGGAATGTTGTAAAATATTACATCCGAGATGTTAGGTTGCCTTAGGTTAGGATATATATCGTTATAGACGTATATAATTTTCCCACCGAGACGTGGGGACCGACATGCCAGGAATGTTTTAAAATATTACATCCCAGATGTTAGGTTGCGTTAGGTTAGGATATACAACGTTATAGACGTACATAAAGTCCCCATCGAGAAGCAGGCGACGACACGCCAGGAATGTTGTAAAATATAACATCCGAGATGTTATGTTGCCATACGTTAGGATATGTAACGTTATTGACGTATATAATGTTCCCACCGAAAAGTAGCAGCCGAAGCGCCAGGAATGTTGTAAAATATTACACCCGAGATGTTAGGTTCCCTTAGGTTAGGATAAATGACGTTATAGATGTATATAATGTCCCCATCCAGAAGTAGGCTACGACACGCCAGGAA